>CM068841.1:93750893-94398393 GCA_028554795.2 Sinohyriopsis cumingii | reverse complement strand
TTGCTACGATGTCTGCAGTGTGACAGTTTACAGGGATGTCTAACACTGGGGCATCATGCCGCAGATATGTAGCATGATATCCCACCCAGTTCCATTATCCTGACACCAGGCCGAGTAGTCCTAACGCTAACCTCTTAATGCTGAGCGCCAAGCGAGGCAGCTGTTAGTGTCATTTTTGTAATTCTTTGATATGACTCGGCCAGGAATCGAACCCACGACGCTCTAATCACTAGGCCATCGGAGTGGTCGCCAATTATGTAATCACAAAATATTACAACCTTGTAAAGAAACGAAAAAACACAGATGTCCAACAACCATAATCAAATAATCATGAACGCCACTCAACTATCCAACAACCATACTAAAAGGTTTCAAACTTTGTCTCGTATATCCGGTAGTTAAACTCAGATATCCAACAGTCGGATATACATATTCAGAATAGCATAGCTTTTTTTTGTACGAAGTCTGAGTGATCCTGTGCAGGAGTAACTTAGCCTGTTAGTGCCTGATATTTCCGCTCAGTCATTCACGTTCTCGAGTAATGAAGTCCGAACAGAGTCAGTAATTAAAGAACTCAGCATGACAAGACAGCCATAGAAACCACATGAAATATATCCAACACTCCGGCGCACATATTCAGCACGCATGCACAGACAAACAACACTCAGATATAACTAATTACTATTAATTACTAAGAAACCAGAACTTCTTGAAATCGTGCACCTGGGTAACGAGTCATGTAGTTGTATCGCCCAGTGTTTTAGATCAGTTAAAGTCAGTAATTTAAAATAAATCCCATGTAAATAAGCCATAATCATATTGTCATTATGATGTGCTTAAGGACACACGTTACTAATTATACGGAAGAACTGTGAACCAGTCTAGAAATGGGTGAAGAAATGATAGAGTATTTACAGGTTTGGTTGTCCATAATTGGTTAATAATGAAAATTAAAATTTTAGGAAATATATCTTTTGAGAGCTTATCCTATATGTAATGTAAAAAAAATATTGACAAATTTCTACTGATGCAACTTTAGCATTTTTACAGGCTTGACTCAGGAGTACTCAATACTGAAAGTAGCACCTGATTCATTTGGTGCAGAATCAATAACACGTGTTTCATGCACATGTATGTAAACAAATTGCCGCGGGTCATATGGTGTTCTCCACACATAAGCTTGCACCAAGGTTAGATGTGCACGAAAAATTATAGGTGTCATTATCAGCACCCATAAATTTTAAGTTATTGAATTTTGAATATGATAGTGTTTCCATATGTTTACCATTGGAGTGGAATTAGTACCGTGAGTCCTATATGCGACCTATACCATAATAGGAGTTTGTTGTTTCCATGGTTACCACGTGCATACAGGGTATCAATTTGGTGGTTGTTACATATGACAATCATAATGGAGTCTTTTTTTCATGGTTTGAATGTGATTTTGGAGAAAAATTCTATACAAAAGACAGATGGGGATGGTTTTATACAATGGAGAGTGGAAGTAGATAGCTCAGGCCATAGGGAAAAGAGCATAGTATGGCCTGATGGCAGAATTTCATATGATGGTACCCATAGATTGGCCCATATGGTTAAATACCATTTAACACATGCAACAATTCCCCAAAAGGGGGTGGGGGTGGGGGAGATTTTATATGTAAGCCACTTATGTCACAATCACTTATGTATCAGTACTGATCATTTATCTTTAGAGACACAATCAGCAGATCAAAGCAGAGAACATTGTAAAAATAAGTACTGTGCACAAAACTGCACATGCTGCATTGCCTCAACCTGTAAATTGAATTATTATATGTCGAGTCACATTGAATATCAATTATACCGGTCTTATTTCTTATCCTAGAATTAAACTCCTTGACACCTATTCTATGTTCAGCATGTTTCTCATATTGGTACATTACATTTTTGGGTAAACAGTATTGGAACTTTTCTGCATTCCTTTTGTTGAGGGAGCAGGGAGGGATATTTTCACTTAAAATAATAGTTTTCAACCCTTCATTCCAAATATAACTCTGCAAAAGTCCTATCTGTATTGCATTCTTTACACAGGCAGTTTTTCTTCCCCAACCTCTCTTCATACAGTTGAAACATTCTTGATGTATAACTGCATGGTGAACATACTGCTCTCTCCCACCAAACCAGATCTCTTTTTTCTTCATGTACCAAGTCCCATGATAGAAAACCTTCATACTCAGGGTGTTGCAACTTGTGGTCTCAGAACACATTATTCCAAATCTCAGCATTTGATTACTGCGTGCACTAAGCAATATGTGTTTTGTTCACCATATATGTTGTTGTGAATAAATAAAAACAATCTTCATGTCAGAAATATGGTTTCATATTTGAAACAAAAGCTATTTATAAAACCTACATTGCTCTGTTCTTACCATCAAGTAATAGTAAGGAATCATTTAACTGTAAATTAGACCTTGCTATTTGGTTTGCCAAATCAAGGTGTATTACCTCCCCTTTGACTGTAATTGAGTGATTGCAATGTTTGCTTTGTTTCTCTTTTGTTCAATAATGTATGCATTTTTTCAGCTTTATATTAAAAAGTAAGTAATTTAACACTGCTTATAGTGGAAAGCAGCCACAGTAATGATTTTTAGACTTTTTCTTAACTTTTTATGAGCTTTGGGTAAATGTAGGTATATGTTTATGTATTAGACAACTTCAATATGCAATTCAGTCCTATTACTTAAATTTAACAAGTAATGTATTCAGTGACAATTTTTATCAGTGTCTGCATATTGCATAGAGACATGAACTTGTCTTGGCATAGCAAAGTTTTTCACACATTTCTCCACCTCCAGCATACTTAATAGCTTGAGTCATAACAGTTTGTGCATACACTTTCTGTCTCCAACATCAATGTCAGCATTATAGGAACTTTGGATAGCTTTTTCAAATTTGTCTCTTGATGTCCTTATGTAACATACCTCATGTTGATGTGTTATTTGGGTTGATATACATTCCCCCCACCCCCTTTGTTGTGGGGAACATTACCAGGCTTGAAGAAATTACTCTGTCTATTCTTTGCTTATTCACCCTTCCCCATAGTTTTATACTAAAAAGTAGCACTATGTTATTTAATTATTCAGTATAATACAGCTTATGGAACTCTTCCTTGGCTTTTACACCTTTTTATTAACATTTGGGGGTCATGAATCACATGTGATGATAGTTTAAATAAGTTTGGAATATCAGCATCTATTGATGCTTCATGGGTGTGTGTATTTGTTTTAGTCACAAAAGGGCAATGGCCTCGTATCATTTTGACCTGTCATGTGGCACACTTATTTGTTTTGTTTGATTGATGTGAATAGGGATGCACTGTGTGTTATTTCTGTGAGAGTCAGCAAGAAAAGAAATGCAATTTTGAAATTTAAAACTTTTAAAACTTGTCTTATAGCCAGTGAGAGATGAAAATACAATGCGTCATGTAATTTGATACCCTGTGATGTCATACTTGCTGATGTCAGCATGCTTGTGTTTCTTTTGTGTAGCATGCATGCCATAGAAAGACAACATGAAGATACAAAGGCAGAAAACAATTATTTTAATAACAAGAAAAAGCCATTAATAAGTACAATACAACACAGCAACATGTAATGCGGATGCAATTTAACTACAGATATTGGTATCACATAAAATGCTATTGCACTATTATCCATGCACAAGCATGGCCAATTCTTTCTTACAATTATGCTCTAATATCAAGGAGTAAAATACAACTTTTTCAAAAAAAATTAAATCTGGTTATAGGACACACGGTACTAATTATACGGAAGAACTGTGAACCAGTCTAGAAATGGGTGAAGAAATGATAGAGTATTTACAGGTTTGGTTGTCCATAATTGGTTAATAATGAAAATTAAAATTTTAGGAAAAATATCTTTTGAGAGCTTATCCTATATGTAATGTAAAAAAAATATTGACAAATTTCTACTGATGCAACTTTAGCATTTTTACAGGCTTGACTCAGGAGTACTCAATACTGAAAGTAGCACCTGATTCATTTGGTGCAGAATCAATAACACGTGTTTCATGCACATGTATGTAAACAAATTGCCGCGGGTCATATGGTGTTCTCCACACATAAGCTTGCACCAAGGTTAGATGTGCACGAAAAATTATAGGTGTCATTATCAGCACCCATAAATTTTAAGTTATTGAATTTTGAATATGATAGTGTTTCCATATGTTTACCATTGGAGTGGAATTAGTACCGTGAGTCCTTAAAGACGTTATGGCAGCATTTGTATAAATAAACAATATACTTTGTATTGAAATTGTAAAATTCCAAACCGAACACACATTGCACATTAGTATTGTTCTGCTATTGTATTGAATTGCTCCAGTTGATAAAAAGATGGAAATTAATTGAAACCCGTGTAAGTACCGAATGTTAATTGCCAATGTCCGATGATCAGTCCTTATTTTCAGTTATAAACTTGAAACTAGTTGATAAAATGCTTAATGATTTTTAATATTCCGTCCCATCATAGTTAGTAATATATTAATGGAAAAATAAAGAATATCTTATTGATATTGATCCTTTAGAGCACGCAAAGGTACATAAAAAATCTGGAGAACATATACCAAATAACGTGCTTTACAAACTTGAGTGTCATTTTCGGGGACAGAGCAGTCTAATGATGATGATGTTCGTCCATTGGTGTCGATGAGGACCATTTAATGTCATCGATTCACTGGGGGTGGGTCCGGAGATGGCTGATCAGTCCGATCAGGGCCCGGAAGAGTCTGTTGCAGCGGGGACATTGATGTACAGGTTGCTGACCGGGAGTTGCGAAACTGCTGTTCATGGATTTGCGCAGATCACGTTTCTTAGCTGCGGCCACCAGTCTTTTCTGCTCAAAGGCTGCAGCATCATCATTGGCCTGACTGCGCCAAGCAGATCGGTTATCAGCGGCACACTCCCAGCTATCAGGATCAATGCATAGGTTCTTCAGCGAAGCCTTGTGGGTTTCATTGTATCTCCTCTGTTGACCACCATGAGATCTCTTGTCTTGGTCTAGCTCTCCATAGAAGACCTTCTTAGGTAAGCATTCTATCGGCATGCGGAAAACATGGCCAGAAATTGGAGTTGTGCCTTGCACAGGATAATGTGGATGCTTGTCATGCCGGCCTTAGTGAGCACCTCTGTGTTCGGTACCTTGTCCTGCCATCTGTCTAGAGTCTTGAGCTTTTGGCCACTGACAGTGATGGATGGTTCCAGGTAATCCTCTCCAGGAGATGGCTGATGCAGAACCTCGGTCTTGCTGGTAGAGACGGTGACTTCGATGTTGGTACACGTTTTGGAAAAAAACCATGCTCTGTTGCATGCCTGCCTCCGTGCTGGAGTTGAGGACGCTGTCATCTACAAACAGGAGGTCGCAAATGTTCTCAAATTGGACTTTGGTTTTGGCTTGAAGCCTCCTCAGGTTGAACAATTTCCAATCCATACGGTATCGGAGACCTACTCCCATATCGCTGTCCTTGAAAGCATCCATCAACATTGCGGAGAACATGACCCTGAATGGAGTGGGGGCTAACTCGCATCCTTGTTTCACACCATTCGTAACTGCAAAGGGTTCGGAATAGTTACCGTGGTCCTGGACTCTGGCAAGCATGCCATCATGAAGCTGCCTCACCATTTCAATGAAGACTCCTGGTTATCCAAATTTGACCATGACCTTCCAAAGGCCTTCCCGGCTGACAGTGTCGAATGCCTTAGTCCGGTCCACGAATGTGATGTATAGCTGGACATTTTGTTCAAGACACTTTTCTTGCATATGCCTGGCAACAAAGATCATGGTGCCTCTCTCTTTTCTGAAGCCACACTGACTTTCTGGCAGTAGGCCAAGATCAAGGAGTTCTGTTAGTCTATTCAGCAGTAGCCAGGCAAGGATCTTGCCCGCGATGCAGACTAGAGAGATCCCTCTATGGTTTTTGCAGGGTTGGCGATTGCCTTTGCGTTTGTAAATGTGGATGATTAATGCATCTTTGAATTCCTGGGGTAAGCGTTTCATCTTCCACATCCCACAGAACATCTCTGTTAGTCTTTCCACCAGAGCAGTTTAATAAGGTAACACAATATCGTCTGAATAAAGAAGAAAGCTAACAAAGGCTCGGCTAATGAAAGATAGGACGCATTTGTTCTTTCCTTTGACTGGCATCGGACCAACAGAAGACAGAATATCTAGATAAAATGATAGTATTTGATTGTAGGTGATATGTATCTTGCCCGCTCTAATGCACATCGGAAAAATATTATACGCTCTAATTCCAACGTACATGCTAAAAGTTGATTTAAATGCAAACTTTAGGTGAAAAAAAGGAAGGCAGACCCAGACATATAACAGGTTTTGATGGTATATTTCTGTTACATCGGTATGATGATAAATATAAGTAGTTAAGTTGATTTAATTTACAAAAATCATCAAATGAATATAAAACGGGAATATACTACTACTATGCATTCCAACCTGGAAAACAATACAATACTAGCTGTTGATAAACAGTCTACAATAATTCACCATATGAAAGAAAGAATACGATATAAAACGGGATAATGTTAATAAGATGTATGCAGTAAAAGAGACATAAATGGTTAATTTCTTGTGCTTACTATAGCAGGATATGTAATCAGGGGACCAGTACCTTTAATCAAGATAGTGATGCCTATAATGAGTACGGTATATGACACTGCCAATAATACCAGTCAGTGTTTCTACTCCATTTATTTTACCTAACTGAAAGAAGTAGTTGTTAATACTATTTTACATTTATCAACCAAAGACTCCGTGGTACTTCTACAACTGCTACCTGCGCCACTATTGCCACTTGTTAGTGTTAAACGTATTGAAAACTGTACTGAAGTAGACCAAGAGATGTTGCCACCATAACAATAGCTGCTAAACAAGAGCAATGTTTGCACCTTTTCATAGAGTTAGTTCAATTTTTTGTTTAATAGTACCTTTTCTTTAACATTTGCTTCCATGCTAAAATTGTACACTTTAAAGTTCATTTCTATATCTGTCAAATAACCAAATATTTGTGATCTGTTACTCTCAATAGTCTGCAGAACTTCTTGCAGTTTAGTTATTTTCATTTGTAACTTTATCTTTACTAATTTTTATTTTGTAAATATTATCTCCTTGTAAACCGCTTCCAATTGTTTTCAACTCATTGCGCAGCTATAAATATAGATGCTAAGATATTTGCTATGCCCTTTGTCTTTTCAATTCTGCTTTTATTATTATTGGTAAAACAATATTCGTTCGTTAAAATGTAAATATTCCTTAATTATACTGTTACATTGCTCATATTCCAAAACGCTGTTTGATGAATGTTTTGCTCTCATCAACAAATTGTATTGTCGAGGAGTTTCAAATCCTCATTTGATACATTCTATATAACTATTTTCTGTAACGCGATTTAATTATTATTATTATTATTATTATTATTATTATTATTATTATTATTATTATTATTATTATTTCATCATGTATATGTGCATCAAAGTGCTTTTCCGCGTGATCAAGATTTTCACATTTATGATGCAAACCATCTTCTGCCATCTGTTTACCACTGAAATGGATTTTTTTTTAAATTGCAAGAAGAACACAATCATTACTACTGTTTCAAATACAATTTCCTTGAGTCAGTTTAGGATTGGTTATGTTATATCACAAGGGGTACTGCTAGACACAATAACTAATTATATAAGTAAACATAGTAACTAAAGAGTATTAGTGGACATAAGTAGGATGCATATATTGCAATATTAAGCAAAACAAGCAAAGGAAAGCAACACAGGGAAAGCTTAAAGAAAGCCTGATAAAGCTTATACACAGTCTAATAAATCTTATGCACATTTTTGTTATGCAGCTACGAGCGCTACCTCTAAGGCGTTAATTTGTAATGTCACAATGGAAACATAAGTGTCATCGTTTAGTTTATTACGACCTTATGGTACATTATATTCATATTAGTATTCAATATTAATTACTCCATCTAAAAACACTCGAAAATTAAACGTTACTAAGTTTAGGCTGATGAAACAAAATTGGGACATATAAAACAGTTCATAATATTTTTGTCTGGATAAGAGGCCGCATGGAAAAACTTGTGGTGAACTGTGTGCAGTAACTGTTAGTTTATATGTTAACTAAACAACTATATGATTCATAATCGTCTAACATTCAGTAGAAAAAAGGAAAATGATACAATTTAGATAGAGAATCTCTATCCTGTTGATTGTTTTAATGGCAAATGGTTTAATGATCGCTATTTATATTACCTGGGAAGGACGTCCGAAAACCTGGGGAAAAAGGCAACATGTGTCACTTCCAGTTGATAACAGAAATGAAAATTGTACAATTCTTTACAGGATATATATTTTGCGATTGATCATTAAAATGATTTGCGTAGTAGTCACAAAAATCATTTAATAAAACATGAAACCATTCTGAGAAACAACGAAACACCTCCCCGAAAACAAAGCAACAACATTATTATCTGTCTTATTTTAGGACAACAATGGAGGTAACGGTAATATCTACTGATTTCAACAACGTAGAAGCGTACAAGATTAAGTAAGAGAGGGAATGACAGCTTATAACTGACTAAAAGTATATATATTTAGAAACTGAACGCTATCGTTTTAGTCATTGATCATTAGTTATAATGCTCATAACCTGTTACTGCTTAATTTGGTTAGGATTTTATAACCATATATACATATGGGTATATGCTAAATATGATATATTTTGTGTATATTTGAAACCGAAAATTTTATATTGTTTTTCCCTGTGAGCAAAGCGCACGAGGTACTCTAATGGATAACTTTCCATTCTTTTAGAGTTATTAACTGATAAAATATTGTTACTGCGATTTAATTTTATGTAACGCTAATAACAGATAGCAGGTATTCAGTAAGACTTGTAACCAAATAAAACCAATTATAAGCACATACAAATGCAATAAGCGGTACTTTGGAAACCGTAAATAAATAACTAGATGGTCATTGTACTTGGCAATACCTGTTATTACTATAAAAAGACTTAAATAATAAGACAAAAACGTTCAAGAACTCAAATATTAGTTAGCGATTATAAAGATAACTGCTGAAATTAATGATTTGTTTCATTTGCAAACGACATTAACTTATTAGAAATACACTCATAGATTCACAGCAGTCGTCAAGGCTACATTCCCTTTATTCATGGATTTTGTAATAGGTTACAACAAAAAGATATCGACTGAAAAATCGACACTCGGTGCATATGTAACATAGCTCCTCATAAACAAGAATAAATATCACAACGTGTTAAATATCTTAAGACATCACATTAATGTTGTACACTTACTGCGAGTAACATAAAACATATTTATAAGTGGTAATGACTAGATTAGAACTCATTTGGTTTTATTGTTCCTCACAGTGTGTCATATCGTTCGACGTAAAGGTTACTGGAGAGGTTAATAATAAGTTTTAAAGAAAATGACGAAAAGTGTTAATTACATGGATAGTTAGTTCATAGATAGTAATGCTATATTTAATCTGAATGCTAAAACAACTAAACGAGAACAACGTATAATGAAAATAAAATCGGATAGGATAATTCACATCACATTGGCCTTGAAGCTGTTCTATTTATAGTAAACGGCAATAAATGCAGAATATCACTTTACTTCCACATTCTGACATTTAGTTGTCCCTTGCAGCATTTTGTTCTTCCGCAGGAGTTTAGATTTACGATTACACTAACAAAATATTTAAAGTGTTCCAAGACGCAAACCATTAGTATGAACTTGAAAGTATGCATTACAGTGAAATGTGGTTATAATGAAAGTACAGAAACGGAATTTATTTCGTGTATGCATATGCCTGATTAATTAGCAATGAATTTAACAGGACTCTCGATACTGTATAAAATGAAACAGAACTTAAGCAGGAAATATGTTTCCATACATTAATACAAAAACGATCAGATAAATATTATTGTTTTAACAGCACACTTGTAATCCTGGTGATGAATAAGCAATCAGACCAACGGCTGAACTTACTAAATAGTATATACTAGGAAACTAATACCATGGTTTTGCATAAGATTTTGCAAATTTATAGGATGTGCAAACAAGTTATAAGCCTGAACAAATTTGCATTTAGTGGTATTCATTGTAGAGTGGTTATAACTGGTGACGTACAAAACTAGATTGATGTCATAGAAGATCAAGAAATTGTTTAGGTGTGTACTGGTCTTATTTTTAAAAGAGAAAAGGTACATCCAAAATTTGTTTTAAGAAACTAATATATTTTTTGTGGAAAAGAAAGATGCCAGAGTTGACTAAAGTTACAATTTGAAAGAAATACAATTTTGATGATACTGGCATATCTGTTTGATTACAAGGTTTCTAGATTATACACCATAATTGTAATCACCGTAATTGACGTATATTTACATTTGCCAGTAAATACCTTTATAATCATATGATGCAAGTTTGTTATATTTATAGTGGCATTGAGTATTTCGTGACAGGGGTTTGAATTAAATTCATCTATAAATGATTCTTAATTTTGTTTAATGAACATTCTTTGTGCAAGTAGTTTTAGTTACATGTCGATTAGTACCCTTCCAAAGTTGTCGAAATCACTTTCAACCTTCAATTTTACTTTCTTGACATACTGTGTTAGCCCAACAAATCCTTGATTTTTAGCGTGTGATATATAAATTTTCATTTGAAGCAATAAAGGAATTATATTTACCTTAGGTAACTAAAGACGGTTTAAGTTTTAGTCGTTTACTAACCAATAAGGTGCTCCTGTCGTAATTGTTGCAATGAAGCCATATTTACATACTATCGAACTGCTGGTGAAGTAGCTATATTATTGTCTTTCCACCTCATTCAAATACAGGTCTCAAACGATATCGAATATCCCAAACACAGGCCGCAGTTATGTTTTGTTCGAAGTGGATATGGATACTGCCAAGAACTTTCACTATTGAGAATCAAACCTAGTTTAAACGTTTGTCCGTCATTTGCACTGTTTTTCGTCTTTCCATTTTTTAGGTTGTGTCAGCAGATATATGTCTCTTCATGAAATGTAAGAATCCAAAAACGGGTCAATGTTTACTGGAACCTTTCAGTGCAGCAAGAGGAACCAAATGTGGACTTAACAAAGTAACCTCTCTCAATTTCTCTCTCTTCCCCCCCCCCCTCTCTCTCTCTCACTATACCGGCTTTTCAAGGTAGTAACAAACTCATTATTCAGATAGCAGTTTCGGAGCTATACATATGTCATGAGCAGCATAGTTTAATAGTGACTATAATAACGATTTATTCGAGTTTTAAGAACACCATTTAGTAAGTTGACAGTAAAACAAATCATTTCGCTGTACTATAATACGCATCTCAATGTAATCAATTAGGCTTGATATTAAACAATTAAGTATGCTGTGCATAATACGCTCTGAACTGCAATCAGTTAGGTTTGCTTGGTAAATAATTCAGTATGGTGTGCGAGAATAAGCAATGTAATGTAATATGTTATGTTGTTTGATTAAAACAATTCATCCTGTTGACCAATAATGCGCACTGAAATAGAAAAAGTAGATTTGAATGTTAAACAATTCCGTTTGTTGTTCAAAATAGGCACTGCAATGCAATCAATTACGTTTGGAATAGAAATAAGCCAATAGGTTGTGCAGTAATATGCACCTCAACGTAATCAAATAGGTTTGATAGAAAACATTTCAGTTTCTTGTGCAACAATACGTACTGCCATGCAATCAGTTAGGTTTGACGTGAAAACAATTCAGTATGTTGTGCAAAATAATGAATTATATTTGATAGTAACACTGTTCATAATGTTTTACTATAATACACACTAAAACATAATCAAATAGGTTTGATAGGAAACTCATTCAATGTAATGTGTTTGTCATTAATACACATGCATTGTAATCAACAAGGTTTCATATAAAAAAGTTCAGTATGTTTTGCAATAATACATGCTGCAATGACATCAGTTGGACTTGGTATGAAAATAATTAAGTTAGTTTTGCAGCAATACGTACTGCAATGTAATCAGTTAGGTTCCATAGGAAATTAATTCAGTATGCTGTGCAATAATACGTACTGGACTGTAATCATGCAAGTTTGATGAGTAAACAATTCAGTATGTTGTTCAATAATACACACTGAAATATAATCAATTAGTGCTGACAGTAAAAGAATTCAGTATTTTGTGCAATAATATACATTGCTATGTAATCAATGAGGTTTAACAGAAAGAAACTTTCAGGATGATGTGCAAAAACGCACACTACAATTTAATCAATTAAATTGGATAGGAAAACCATGAAGTATGTTAGTCAATAATATTCATAATGTAACCAATCAGGAAAATGAATCAGCCGACGGTATGGGATCGAAATCACCATGTTTCCTTTTCTATTTTCACATTTATTATTTTATTTATTTATTTATTTTTTATTTATTTATTTGCAGCTGTGCATGCGAGGGCAGTGTATTTCAAGAGGTGGCTTCTTTCCAGACTTAACTAACAAACATCCTGGAATGTTTACATCTATCAAATGAAAATGCGGATTGAAATTTAAATCTACTTAAAATATTTTACTTCATTTAAGGTTTTATAGGATATTCTCGACTTAAAATTTATACTTAACATAAGCAACAAGCAACTATCTCGACTACTTTTACTTCCAAGAATCTAACATAAAAAGATTTTTTTTTAAAAGATAAATCATGCACATGAAATGTCTATGGTACACGTACATACACTATTGTGAACAAAATAAAAAACCGAAACAAACCCCGCTTGATTATATAATGCTTTACAATGATTATTTTTACAATTTTCCACACTCTGGAGTATGTTCAGAAAAGCCATGTGTATATAGTGAATAATAAAGTAGCCAGAGGTATCAAGTTCAAATCCAGTCGGAGTTCATTTCGGTTTACCAATATTCAAACACTAAAAATCTTAATTTTTCTTGAAACAATAAGTCATCTATTCTATTGCTGGTTATTGATTGCGTTATCTCAACACACTAATGCGAATAAAATTGCAACAAGTATTGCAGCTGTGTTTGTCTGGAAATGTAATATCTTTGCAGCCTTGTCAGACTGAAAGCAGGATGGCTGAGTGGCCTAAATCGCATGCTTTACCGATAAGTGCCATCTGACTTGTGTACGTGTGGGTTTGAATCACGGGCTGGGCCAATATGGGTATACGAGAAAACTGCCAGCAGCTTCTCTTTCTTATCGAGGTTTTCGCTAATTCTTCCTCCAGCAGTAATACGGACCGTCATGTAGAGCCTGTCGTGGTCTGAAAATGACACTAAAACCAAAGCAAGAACTTGACAGACTCATGCAGGTGGTTCCGAACTGATGTAAACAGACCAATGAATATTTCATGCATGTTATGTCTCTTGAGTCCCTAGAGACGGGTGTTGCCAATGCCCACTTCAATCCTAAAGGCTCAAATACTCATTCATCATCTTTGTGAGAGTACACATGTTAAACATATTGAAACCGAACACACAGAAGTCTGTACAATAAACAAGCGGTAGTGAGATTATAAGAGACCTTGAACTTTATGCACTTTGGAAGTTTAAACTTATTGTGGATATACTTTCACCCACCCATAATAAAAAAACGTTCATAAAGACCCACTAATAAATGCACATTTAAGCTTTCAGTGTTCAACTTTATCATTTCATTATTTGTTAAAGCTTATATCCTACATGACAACATTTCTGGACCAGTCATGTAAAACATCGATGTGATTTCTTATACCATAGTACAATTTTCGAGTTAGACCAGATGCATTTTCAAGGCAACAAAAATATTCTCGACTTCCTGGACCGAACAGCAATTTAGAAAACGTAATTATATAACAATATAACGTTTCACTAATGGCGCAACGGCACATGTATTTAAAAAGTCATTTAAATAATTTGAACAACTGAACAACATATAATATCGTTATTATCGCCTTATAGTTCTTATCACTTCTTTACGTTCATTATAAAAATAGACTGAGTCGCATTTTGTGATTTGCGTGATATGCAAACTGCACTCATGAATATTTTTATTGTGAATTAATTTTATGACCTAAATGACGTTGCCTCAATTCGAGAACACATAATATAAATTATCATTCATAATGTGTGCCTAAAAATAAGTCACCATTGAATTTAGCATGCATAAATGATGGCATATTCTGAGGGAGGGAAGGTAAAGTCCTAAGTGCAGTAGTTGTTTGTGTTTATTTTGAAGGGTGTTGTTGTTTAATATTAGTAAAGACTTAAACTTGTAGTAAGGATTCTGCAGCATGCAAATTCATATTCCAGTGTTGAAGGCAAATTTGGCCAAGCTATTAGAAACTTACAAAGGTTTTATTTTAGACATTGGAACTAGTACACCTCACGTTCTATAGTTTGTCCATATAATGATTTCGGTACAATCAGTTTAAAAATGTTACAAATGGAGCAGCGCAAAACTAATACAGTAAATATAAAACATACATATCTTAATACCGTTATGAATAATCTGTGAAATTAACGAAGTTTAAGACGTATTGCGGTCAAATAAATGAGAAGATTAGGAGGCAAATTCAATAAAAAGTACACATTATTGTAATGTCCAAAAGGAGTTGATACGCGATAGTTGTATTTCAGTAGAAAACGCCAATTTCCCCATATTTGTCTAACACAAAGATAAAGGATCTAGTTATGTTTTCTCATAGCTGCATACACTATGCTACGCTGATAGACCCTGTACAATAGATTGAGCCTTAGGCTGCCGCATGCCATACGAACAAGATAGAGCACATCGATAGTAAAGATACATACTGAACGGGATAAATATTTGCTATAATATTTGTACATATAAACCATTTATTTTTCCATAACTATACTGTAAGATTCGAAAAAAATGTTTTCAGAGCAAACACAGTGTACATTGTGAGATAATAATTTTGCAGAATGGACTAACCTGGGTAATGCATTTTTGACATCATCCCACTTGAATCTAATATAAAAAGACGTACAACAGTCGAATCAAAATACAAATGTGACGTTGTTTTTATGATGTGAGAAATACGGTTCGTCCTACATGTTACATACATTAGTCGGTCATGAATGAATCAAATCAACAGCATCTACGAGATTAACCAAGTTTATGTCAGACGCAACAATTTCAAAATCGAGTACGGCTTAATTGGAGATACCTCATGGAAAAAAGAAGTACTTCTTTGCGTATAGGCCACGCAGATTACTATTCTGTGCACTGAAGGTTTCGTGTAGCCTACACTTTCTGAGCTATTAAGACCTTATAAATGTCCTTGCACTGGTCAGTATTATACTGTTTAATGCCGAAGAACATTGCCAGCTGAAGATATCAATTAAGCTATCGCCTAATATTAATGTCAACCTCGTGTTGCTGTCCGCTAGAAAACGTGTACCAGCACAATCGGTCCAGATAGTGTAATGGAATACGCGGGTGTTCAGATGACACAATGCAATATAGAATCTTGGACAAAGTCCAATTCATTAACTTATGTTTATAATAGTGGTTGCAGCAAGTACTTTAGTTTCATTTTGGAAATAATTTATGAAATTTGCATGTTCTTTAATGCCGCGCTTAGATACCTATTAATGCCAGAATAAGCAAACTAACATGTCCAGTTAGGAATGAGGCTCAGATTGTTTCAAAGTCAGCCCTTTCACATCGGCAATAATTTCAGAGTATTTGCCTCTTTCGTTTTTTAAGTCAAGCAAACTTTTGCATTACTTAATAGATTAGAAAATGTCCCATTAGCTATCTTCGTTGCTACGGGTAAATATGCAGTGACATTGACCATGTATGAATGGGTAATGCGAAGGTTCCATTCATACAATAAACGATATCTGAAATTGTCAATAAAATCTTGAAATATTATTTTGTTTCACTTGTGTTATTCCATTAATAAAACATAATGGTTATTAACAGAATGATTAATATACTTGTCTTAAGAATATAATGAAAATGATATAATATGAACAAGGAAATAATCTAGCGAAATGTGTTAAATCATGCCTATGTCAAGGAAACTATATATATATATATATGTTATAAGTTAATGGCTTGAACATAGTTTGCTTCATGGGTGAAATGAAGGATTATTCACTCACTAAACTCAATTGACACATAAGGCCTTTGTCGTTTAGTAATTAAAATTTTTTTTATATCAGCTTGTGAAAGTGGCGTAATCAACAAGATGAAATCATTCCACCTCCATTAACCCATAGCTGAAGTGTGTATGTTTGACGATAATGTAAATTACAAGTTTAGTCCAACTTGTAAGAAAAGAGTTACATAAACTTTTCTATCCAAGTGGAAAATTAATTAAACTATTCTAACAAACTGTCTCTATATACAGATGTAAAAGTTGACATCGGCTTCGAAGATGATTTTAAATGATTGCGTAATCATAAACAACCATCAGCTTTGAGTAAACTGCTAAGGTCTTCTTATAATCTGAGAATAAAACTTGGATATATGGAAGCAATAGATGTGACAGAAGTGAGTAATATTGCACGTTCTGTGCAAACCATGATATTGACGATACATATCATTTCATTCTGTTATGTCATGTGTACACTAACTTGCGTGAAAACCTAATTCGAAAAATATTTCTGGAATAAACATTCATACACAAATAGATTGAACTGTTCACTTCTAGAAGTAGAAAAATACTGAGTTCACTGGCCACATTTATATGTGAAGCGTTTAAATTAATAGATGGAATATTATGTGAGCATCTTATTACAAAGATTGGGCATATTTGTCCATCATTTCCTTTTCAGCTATTGATGATTACCGTTTTGAATTTATGTCTAAATTTGTCTATGCACATATGTGACATTTCATAACCACCGAATATATTTAATATTTTTATCATGTAATCATGTAAATGTTTTGATAATTTACTAATGAATTGAATATCCTCCTGCTAGTACGTTCTTAATATTTACTGCACAATTAACCAAGTGGGTTCGTAATGTCTTAGCAGAAGTTTCAATGAGTTCACAGTTGAAATCATTATTTTCATTTATAGTGTCATTGTCCTAACTGACGTGATCGTCCCACAGATGACCATTAAAAACTAAATCATCTTAATAATCACTTGTAGTTGATGCCGAAACAAATTTAAACTATAAATTAATTCTGGTTCAAATGGTTAAGAACACAACATTATAATGTCTAGAGCAATTACTTCTTTAATGCTTTGACAAATATTCTTTTATAGATTTCAACTATTTAGCATGTTCTAGCCTACATTTAATTTAAAATTGTAGCATTGATCACGATGACTAAGTTAGGTCCCGTTTATTACTCCAGTGTCATATATTGCATTAATTTTGTCTGTATCCATAGGGTTTCTTTCTTTCAAGCATTTTCGCTTTCCTGTAGAATTAGTATAGATCGCTAGTATTCATCATCAATTTATGTGTCTATCATACTGGTATCACACTAGTACTATCAGATTGGCTGTATGACCTATGATATTGCCTCAATCACACTAGTCCTATCAGATTGGCTGTATGACCTATGATATTGCCTCAATCACACTAGTCCTATCAGATTGGCTGTATGACCTATGATATTGCCTCAATCACACTAGTCCTATCAGATTGGCTGTATGACCTATGATATTGCCTCAATCACACTAGTCCTATCAGATTGGCTGTATGACCTATGATATTGCCTCAATCACACTAGTGCTATCAGATTGGCTGTATGACCTATGATATTGCCTCAATCACACTAGTCCTATCAGATTGGCTGTATGACCTATGATATTGCCTCAATCACACTAGTCCTATCAGATTGGCTGTATGACCTATGATATTGCTTCAATCACACTAGTCCTATCAGATTGGCTGTATGACCTATGATATTGCCTCAATTACACTAGTCCTATCAGATTGGCTGTATGACCTATGATATTGCCTCAATCACACTAGTGCTATCAGATTGGCTGTATGACCTATGATATTGCCTCAATCACACTAGTGCTATCAGATTGGCTGTATGACCTATGATATTGCCTCACACAATAATCGACAGTTGAAGATCAATAACTGAATTATTTCCGATCAATTTTTAATTTCTTGAACTGGGAGGTTAATTAGCCAATGCACCAGCGGACCAAGCAATCAACCAATATTAGTTATTTATTTTACAATTCGTTTGTCATATCACAGCTGATAAATAACAGTTCGTACATAATAACTTCTAGCAATTAACATATTACAACATTTAAAAGATAAGAGTTGTTGCAAAGGTCAGTTAATGGTTACGAAAATACCATATATTATTAACCAGATAAAGTTTTTCTCTCGCAGAAATGAAAGAATTGATGGAATTTAAGACATTTTAAATATAATTTTGTCCTTTACGATACGGCAATCCAATCGTACATATTGTCACAGAATAAGGCAACTTTACCTAGGGTGGATAATTGTTTATCTACGTAAGCAACTGAACTAGCATGTATCTCGTCGTAGATCGCTGCGGAGAGAGACACTAAAAGCACTTATACATGGGTATTTTACTCTTGCTAATACTCACCTAAGGCAAGTTCTTTTCTAATTGGCACACTGGTCTTTTGGATCTTGTCAAGGAGTGAAGGTTCTCCATATTTGTTCTACAACCATAGGGATAAGTGTTACATTTACATTTTATTTTGATATCAGAAGAAGCATATTCATTTTTTAATGTCGTATCTTGTAATGAGGCCTTTACTACTACGCGGATTTGAAACGTTGTGTAATTTGAATTGTTACAAGCTGCTAATAGGGATTTAATGTAGTAGTACGTATCTATACATTTGAATTCCGTACCTGTTATGATGACCAGTTTCGTTTTATTGTAGCTGTCTGTATATATATATATATATATATATATATATATATATATATATATATATATATATATATATATATATATAGATAGATATACATATGTCTGTGCGCATGGTGGATCCATGAAGTGTTTGTGTGGCCAATACAAGTGGGCCAACCCAAATCAGGAGAACTGTATGCTGCCTGTACATACGTGTGTGGATATATCAGGCTGTCGGTCTGGCTGTCTGTGTGTCTATATGGACATGGAAGATGATTTAAACGTCAAGGCCATACAAAGACAAAACCGCTAATTTGTAAACTTGTGCGCATCGTGGATCCATGAAGGGTGTGTGCGGACGATACGAGTGTGGGCAAAACCAAGAATACGAGAGAACTGTGTGGTTTGTCAGTGGACACATTTGTAAGTTTTTACAAATATTAATGAATCCTACGGCTGTAGAAATGACAGAGTGATATGTTTGTTTCTATTGATTGTTGTTTCAATTGAGTACAGTTGAGTCATTTTTATTACATGAGATTTTTTAATCTTACTTTGATGACGTGAGAGTATATGAATCTTACCGTCGTACAGTTAAATATATGAGTCATTGTTTTGTTGTCCTTTTTGTGAACGTTTGGATGAAGTAACTGAATGAAACGTATGTTCAGAAATTGAAAGAATCACTATATTTGTATAATATATATGTTTTTATTACTTATTTAATAATTGTTTATCATTCATCACATAGTGTTGTGTTGCTATTTGATCCAAGCATCCACTCAAGTTTATCATGTTAAATATATACATGTCAGAGCAAATTGCCTATATGACACAGATTTCTATATTACAAGATTATTGGTGTTACTTTGAATGAATATGTGCTCACAATAAAAGTTTACATATTGAGCTCAATGTACATTTTTGTAATGTGCAAGGCAGATAAATAAATAGTCTGAAGGGTGTACACAAAGATCTTCAGGTAAATTAATGTAATGCTGCATTTTAATGGCAGTACCTTAAAAATGGTATTCCTTTTATATCTCCCTTTCATAAAAGACGCATATTCTTTCAAGGAATGTTATATGGCCGGATGCATTATTATAGGGTCTAGCGTTCAGCAAGCTTTTCGTTCAGTTGTCAAGAAATGTTAAGGTACATTGGGATTTTATAATATCTAGATAATGCTCTCGACTAAAGGCTAACTGATTTAAAGTTTAAAAGGTGGACCAATTGATTTATTAAGTTTTACCTTAGAGATTTATGTCACTTTCAACATGCCTTGGTTGTGCCAAGCTTTCCCAAGAATATAAGAAAGGAGCAGATGTTTCATTTTACGGGTCAATACATTACATACGGATGAGAACGACCATTATATTTGCATGTTAAACAAATTCCTGAAAGTCTACTGTAAGACATTTGAACAATTTCAACCCTCAGTTTCGTGGCTTATATTAAAGGTCAAGTATAAACAGTTTATCTTTTCTGACCTATATCTAAACTGCTTTGAGAAGCTTTTGCAAATTTCAGTATGCATTAAGAGTAATTTCCATATACGCTATCAATATCAAACACATTGCAAAAGCCGCCAAATTCAACTCCATTGGGATGGAGCAGTCAATATGACAGGTTCTATGTGATGCACATTGCAAAACATCAAGCTTTCAGCTGCATAGGATAGGACAGTCGATATCTTAGTATTAAACAAACCAATAATTTAAACAGCATGTATAAAGATTATGTTCCTAATTTAGTTACTTTCCTTTGGATGAGATTAATACATTACGAGCTTCTTCAGATGAAACATATGGGGATTTATGGAAAACCAACATGAGGAGAATATCATTCATAGTTATTAATTATATCAAGTCTATTTAAGTTTGTAATCAACCCCCGCCACCTCCAGAAGAAAAAAAAAAGGAAAATGAATTTAAATAATTGCATGCATCCGTTGGTAGCCATCTTTTGGTGAAATTACAACATCTGTTCTGTCTAATTGGACCTTTAAACCCCATTCATCACTATAAGGTTCAAGTCGAATACTTTGGTTTTGCACCTCGATACATGTTTAAGCAAATCTAACAAGATCTCAATATTTATTTAGTAACTGTCACTGAATAATGTACGTAGAAACTCATATAAAAATAAAATAAAACGCAAGCATGATAGAATGCCACGTTGAGAACACTAGAAGGACCACTCAGTGTAACAGCAAGTTCTGATTTGGTTCTAGCACATGCTTTGATATATTGTTTGAAACGTATTTAACATTTCAAGACCAAAGTTTAGTTTCTGAGCATTATGCGACAATTCTTTCATAGTTATCGACTAAATATTTCACAAAGTTCAATTCAATCTATTATTATGTATTCGAATATATTTTCATGTGAGTGTAAAATTAAATGTCATCTATAAGAGTGTGTTCCTCCGGAACCATCTTTATTTTCACATATTAAATTATCATGTTCCTATCATGATTCAATCATGTTACTCAGGTTAATATGAAGACCTTACATGCTGATAGTAGACTAGTTCCGCAATAATTAGTTTAGCTATCTCTATGCTCATTTTATGTAAAGGCACAATCATTGGTGCATATCATCCTTATTTATGTTGGCGGAGGTGGTGTGGTTGAAAGCTTTCATTCAACACACAAGTTGAACGATGGGTAATATAATATAAGGTCGTTGATTTTGGCATGGTTGGGACTCGTAATCAAATCCAAAAAGAAAAATAATATATACTTGTAATCTGTTCTTTACACATGGATTTTTAAAATGTGGTACCTGGATTACTGGTTGTTCATAAGTTCCATTCAAGTGATCCACAGAAAGGTTGTGAAACAATCGAGGACCTGAACTAAGCTTAAACAAACATGATTATGCATTGATTTAGAAAAGAAGGAATATGATAATAAAATATACGTTGTATGGCTTTGTTTTGTAGAACAAAGGGTGCTAAATATTGTTTTATTTGTATATGCTGCACTTGTATGCATTGCACTTTGCAATAGTTAACTAATGGTATGAACAACGTGAGGAAAGACCATTAAGTAATCCGCCCAGATCTTCTGCAATCTTCAAATGGGCTGCGAAATAAGTTTTGAGAGCAACATGCTATAAATGATGTCACACTCTGACTGTCGTTTACCCAGCAGAATATAAGTATACTTCGAGTAACTTTGACTGAAACAGATTTTTGCAGTTATTCACACACATGGGAGTAACATCTTTGGATTAAAGATAATGTTTTTATTTTCCATTACTTGGAAACATGGCAGGTCAGACAGACTGTTTACTAATACATGGTGAAAATTACAGGTCTAAGACCTTGGACCAAAGCTCTTTTCAGGCCATGTAGGGTGTAAGCCATCCGCATACATTGGTGTAGGTATATAGTCGAAAAAGACATTTTGTATGGAAACCCATTTTTCGGGCACTGTGGCCTTAACCTTTGAACTTTCGATCTAAAAATCAATTGGTTTCCTTACACCAAGTGGACGCCATCCAAAGAATTTAGATCAGGACTTTGTTGCAAAACTAACGTTATTTTGCAGAAATCATTATTTTTATTTTTTTGGCAACTATAATATTTGGATGTTGTTAATAACATAAACTAGAAGAACTTTCTCTCCAAACCCATATAACCATGGAAGACCACATGCGATAGATAGAGCCCTTGTCTGAATGCCATTCACATTGATACCAATGTACCATCTAGTTCAGCTAATGTTAGAGTTGAAAAAGAGTTAAACATCATGAAAAATACCACTACCAGTAGCTAAATAACTGAAAGGTATAATGACACGAGTGACTTTCAAGGCAAGGCAACTCCCTTATTGCTACTGTAAAATGTGTCTTTAAATACCAGGTTGCCAATGCACAGATTTATTAATTATATAGTAGCATGACTTATCAAGAGAAACTATAATTTATATGTCATAAGGGATGGTCTTTAAAAAACAGTATGTACTACAATTGCCAGTTCAGTAACTGTACCTCATGTAAGTGGTATCAGGCCCACATGCGTTGTTTTGATTGTTTTGCATTAGTACGATAGTGGTAATTTAATATTATTTAACAAAAAACTTCAAGATTGAGGTTCTAAAAAGTTAATACTTTAGTGTAAGTTGAGCTTAAACTTTCCGATTGTTCTGACCTTGGATCTGTATGCTAGAGTGCCAAGTTTCTGTGATAGTTTTCATCCTAAGTATCATACCTAATGTAGTGGTTTTAAGATAGACCTTTTAGAGACTGTTGGGAAATACAAGACTAGGCTAAATGGTTAATTGGGCTTACGGTATGGCATCTGGGATGTGTTGTCTGGTGTCTTGTGTCTGGCAAGTCGTGTCGATTTAAACTTCTGACACAAAAGTAAGCAGATAGCATTCTGGCGTTGATGACTTTCGCATTTTGTAATTTATGCAAATTCATCATCAAATTTGGTTGCTGATACTGAACATAGAAATGTTTTTCAATAACTTCGTTGCAAAAGTTTTTTTTAGCAAAATTTGACCATATTTCACAGCATCCTTGCACGATGGACTTTAAAATTTGCATATAATATGAAATACCCCTAATTGCTAAATATTTAAAAGCCTATAACTTTTCATATACCCATCAGTAGGATTTGACAGTTTTTAAAAAGACGTATTATTGCATAAGGCGCTTTCAAGGTTTTGTGACTATTCCGGGTTGAATATGGTGGTCCTTACTAGAAACAGAAAACTGTTCGTCTTCGAAGAAGTTAATGTTGATATTACATTTGTAGACACTGACAATAAAAGGAAGAAAAATAAGACACGTTAAAATGTGAAGTAATGGACTGAAAACAATTCCTTGTATGAAAGGCTTACAAATTGGTACAAATTACGATGAGCTGACATTAGATATAGTTGCCTTGAATTAAAGCACAAATAATTTCATTTCAGCAAAATGCTGAAATGTGAAGAGATCACATACCTGCCTTAGATATTACTAACCAGGCTGCAGGTCCAGATGAGCAAATGGAATGTTTTCGCTAGAAACTAATTCCAACAATGTTGATTGCATATGTTGCCAATTTTTCAGTCATGTTTTATTGGATATGTTGCCATATTTTCAAACATAGATGTAATGGAAAACAATGTTTTCAGAGTTGCGTTTTCTCACCTGAACATTCAAATTATTATGTGCGTCAAAACACACACTTGTGAACATTTGGTTAGATTTCCTGAACTCACAAAATCTTTTAAAGAACACACATGAGCTTGCATAATCTATATCATTTAAATATGTTTATAACAAGGTTCTCATGCATCACATCACACAACTTGAGGGAATTGGTGAGAATATTCTTCCTGGAAGCATTTGTTTTAAGTTTTCTGTTCTTTTAGTAATACATCTTAGTCCCATATTTGATGGCACATCAACATCATATATCTACTTTTGGAAGGTTATTTTCCTGAAGGCTTCTCTCTGAGTTTTTTTGTCACCAACTCTGGTTTCCTTAGTCGGGTGATAGTCACATTTTGTAGTCTCTTCAGGATTAATAATGTAAATTTTCTATCCTGCAAGGGTACAGCAAATATTTCCCAGTGATATAGGACTCGATAAATGTATAGTGTTCATGCTAAGTTACTACCAGAATGCGACCTTGTTGTCTTGCAAATAAAGTCGTTCATTTGGATGGAAAAATAGTGAAAACCGCTATAATTCTCCTTTCATATTCGTTTGCTCAGATTATGCTAACTACTCCCAATTATTAAGATAAAGATTCCTAAATATAACGTCAATCTGAATCTTTACCCCTCCAACAGCATATTAATTTTGTAGGTACATTTGCATAACAAATCTTTCATTTATGTTTCTACTTGTTTGCCTTATGAACAATCTCTCTCTTTTTCTCTTTCTGTCTCTCTCTCATTCTTTGCGATGTCATGAAATAAGAATAAACTCTGCGGAAGTCCAAATCTCGGAAAATACTGAAAGAAGTATGATGGAAATCGTAGACTTTTATGTTTAGAAAGAGCATTATGTATTCTTTAGGTTAAATGATATACAGCAAGGGAATATATTCCATGGAAACCTTGTTTCCAACTATGTTGATGTAAAACATACTAACTGCTTACGTTTCTAACATACTGCTAGATTGGTCTCTAAAGCTATATCACGATAATGTTCTGTTTTGGAGCGGAAACTTTTAGTGTGCTGCAACATTCTTAAATTAAATTTGCTTTCAAAGAGTTGATTCTTTCCATAAAGGTTAATGCCTCTATCTCAAACTGAAAATGATCCTGTAAAAATCCACTCTAAGTCTAACGATATTATATAATGTTTAGTTATATCGATTTTTGGACTGATTGATGGAGAGACAGAGTCTCAAATCTTCATAAAATGCAATTTAATAATTTTCTACAATACGTGCTGGTTAGATACCGTAGGTTAAATTTATAACAAAACTATTGCAATTTCAGTTAATATTCGTGTCTAAATGATTTAAATAGAACTTAAAATTTTTTCAATGCCAATTTATCCAAAATATGGCTCTTAATTTCAATACTAAGTAGACGAAACCGGGAATTTCAAAAAATTAACTGAATTCAAGGTTCGCTGGGTGGTTTCATGATCTCATTACAATTGTTACTGTAAATTGATGAATCTACGATTGTAAATGGTTTTAAAAATATATCATAAATTTAATTATTTTGTGTTTCGCAGTGTATTCCTTTGCTATTAAGCCTTAGGTAGAAAAACGAACTGAGTATATAAGAAAAAGTTACTGCATTTGTATCGGAAAATATGAACTCGTTTTGTTGGACTAATTTTGCCATCAAATGTTTTGCAATATTATCAGAAAATACCTCCTTCGTATTTTCCCGTACTAATGCAGTAACCTATACATATTTTTATAATAATATCTTTTGTAATAGTCATTTATGCAATGATATTTTTAATTGTAAAATCATCTGAATGTTGTTGGTTTCTACTCTTAGCATAAATACTTGTATAAATGAGTACTATTTAATCACACAAATTCCATGGTCGATGTCTTGGAACAAGATAGTAAACATAACGTTATCCAATTAGAAAACGTTTAACTGTTCTAATTATTGTTTGGATGGAGCTATAATAGTTTGTTGAGTATAAATGAGTTATTTCGAAATATTTATATGATTCGCTAATTCTTGACGTTATATCGGACTTGTGAGGAATACTTTGAGGAGCTTGATTGATTTATTGAAAGTGATAGTCATTTGTTGGAATTGTAGTGATGTGACAATGGTTTATTGAATGATATTCTAATATTAATAAATGAACGGAATTAATTTGATTTTATTAACATTGTATTCAAAGAAGAATATTATTTGCATTTTACCCTGATTTAAAGCAGTCACTTCATCTATACAATTAACATGTAAGTACATTATATTTATTATTGGAAATGCCTTTGGAAGGTATTCGAATTACATCGGATCTATTGGAATTAATATAACATTTTAGGAAATGGGAGTTCATAATAATCAAAAACATTATTTTAAAATGTTGAATTTCTCAGAATAAAAAAATACAAAATGCATTGAACATTTGTGTACGTAATCATGATGATGCAAATTTTCTTAGCTATGTAAAAAAACCTGAAAATAGGATTAGCTCATCTTTAACTGAATGATCATTCTGATTATCAGTGTTGTTCTTAAATAATTGATTCCTCTGTGAGATTTCACATATGTCGGAAGAAGCAAATATTAGGGGCAGAATCCGTGATGTCTCAGTCATTAACTTACCCTTGCTTGTTCTAACTCTTAATTTAAATTATCCACTTCGACCCTCCAAGCCCGATAAATCAGCCCCTTATCCCATAATCTGTGTTAGTATTGATAGACGATATATCGGTTAAATGTCACCTGCTGATTAAAATGTGCATTTGTCTGCCTTTAAATGTTTCCGGAACACTTCTGAGTACAGCTGAGACACTTACCGGTGTTTAGTAAAAACCATATCCTGGGAAAAATTCAAAATGGTCACAAGAAAGACGGTTGTGTTATTCCATGAGGATATACAAATCTCCAAACTTAGGATTTGATCCGGAAATAGTTTGTACAAGTCGCCAAAAGAACCCTTCAGCTGACGGTAGCTCAACAGCTGCTAGACTTGTTGCTCAGTGTATAAAATATATTCCGATGTCTGCAGACAAAAGTGGCGACAGATTTGTGCAGGTTGTAAAGAATAGGCAATATTAGTCATAAACTGCCAGTCAATATTATTATAAGTGAAGGGATGATTTATTGTCCTAGCACCCCGCTCTGCATCTAGCTCTATCTCTATTCTCTCTATTCTCTCTATTTGCATTTGTAATTGCCCCTCTCTGTTCTCTCCAATACCTGCATTTACATCATATCATCTGAAGCTCAATCATAATTCTATGAGTTTTGTAAACTGTGGTTCTTATAATTTCATATAAAATCCAAACACAGATTTACTAATGTTACCCAAAGCTCATTTATTCCAAAAATTAGTTTTCGACACATAATGAATCAGAACATTCTTTATCTCTTGCTTTGTTAAATAAACCATCGCTTGAGAACCATTGCTCAAGCTACTCGTCCTTATTAAAAGACTCAAACAATTTCTGGGTGGGATTTAAAACAAAAGTTCTCCAGTTTATACGACTTGGTGAAGGCTTGCTTGTTTGCTTACATATTTCTCAAATATGTGAAATTTAAAGCGTTATCAGGGACAGTGATAATTACTAAGCATAGTCAATTTAAAATTTAAATATTATCTTTAATATCTCTGAAATGTTGTAAAGAAATTCAGATCTCCGATATTTTTTACGACTATATGGTTTAAATTATGTAACATAAAGAGCCGAAACCAGCAACTCAAGTCTCGACCTACGTCAATGAGGGTATGTGAGAAAGCTAGCATGTAGCTCCAGTAGGTAACTGGTTCTTGCCATGGTTTTCTTTGGATGCTTCCTTATTTGCTTACACTGGCCATCATGTACTGTCTATATTTTGTTGAGAAATGGTGTCAACACCAAAGCAACAAAAACAATCTTACCTTTACCCTTTTGACCTCCAAGTCATTGTGCTTCTTCATTTTCGAAAGTGTGAACCATTAACAAACTTTGCTTCAGGTCTGTGAACTACAAATAATGTAATTGTGCGGAAACAATTTTGTTTTATTCAGTGACAATGACAAGGATTTTTGACATTTTGTCTACAGCTGAGACAAATATTCAGGATTCACTTCGGGCAAGTTTTTGTGACCATTCACGAAGAAAAATGATATTCAAATATTCATTTTCTTTGCATTGCCAACAAGCTGTACACGAATATTCGAAGCAGAATGTAAACTGCAAAATAATGTAATGAGTGTACAAGGTAATAAACCTAAAATTTGCTAAATGACCTGAAATTCAAACTCTGACTCACACGGGAATGTCTAAATTCTGAATAATCACACTGCACACAACACTGGGATTTATGTTCATTATACCCTTAAAAAGATAAGGTAATATGGCAAATTGATGAAGATTGTGGTATAAGTAGGGAATATATCAAAGTAAATACACCATTAGATCTCAATCAATTAGAGTTTTGAAAAATGTGTGAACTGTTGTTGGAACATAAACTTTAAGAAAATTTTGCTCCTAGAATACAAAGTCAAAATAAAACTGGAAGGTGAAGTCGTGTAAAGTTAGTCTCATATAATCCTACAAGTTTAGTCACAAGTCCAAAAGTATAGAATGTTACGAATTCATTCCAATAATTTTGAATGTGCTGATATACTATTAGTCTTGATGGATTACAATGATATAACCCAAAAACGCCTTTGAACGGATCGTGAATAATCCTAATAGAGTGTTTTAGTGCAAACATTCAAGTAGAACTTTGCAATTCCAATTAATAATTCAAATAAATACTCCTCTCACAGTATACCTGAACACAGCTAAAATCATGTCACAGATTTCTTAAAACAAGTACCATGACTTTGTTAACAAAAACTATTTCCTATACATCACAACGTGACCTATGTCACCGTAACATTTCCGGAAGGAAAATTACACCAAACTGTAAATAAATTCGCTTCCAGAATGAACCTTCTATTGCTCTAGTTTCGTAAACTCTCTCTCTATCTCACTCTCTCTTTCTCAGTACATTAAGGTCTATTGCGATCTGATAGAAATTTGATTAGCATCTGCCCGACCTTTCCAATTGTAAGACTTATTTTAATGCCATTTTGGTGGGAATGACAAATAATACATCACACAAATCAAAATAGGATAGAGAAACTCAGATGTATGTACATCTTTCTGTCTTAAACATACATAACAACATCTTCCTTTCTTACCCTAGATATATAATTTACTTGTTTCCTCAACCCCTCTCTCTCATCAGTGCATTGTTTCGGCATAGGATTACATTTTCATATTCGTCAGGTCACAGACAAAAGGAAACAAATTTGTTGATTATTGTTAATATTTACGAGATAGCAAAGCCAGAGTGGAACATAGATTTTTGCATTTTACAGTTAAAGTAATGCATATATCAAAACATTTAAGAATGACTCTTTGAATGGTTTAGCTCAAAGTTGAGTGAGAAAGTGTTATGTCTGTTATGCATGAGGGTGGCATTAGCACATTTCATTCTGAGTGTAATTCATATGTAAGATTATGTGACAGTGATTTGAATACACTTTTGAATTTGTGAACACGTGATACAGATTTCAGTACGGGATGGACTATTATGAGACTGGTTTTATTTCATAATGGACATTTAGCTTGAGCGTAGACAAGCTTTCAGTCAAAACACCATAGCTTTTAAAGGAAAATAAAACACCTTGAAGCCATGTTCACGATTTACACTTGGCAACCCAATCAAAGAATGGTTTGGCTTTATATTGTAGGGGTTAGTGTTAAAAACTAACAAGTTAACAATCATCAGCAGCACGTTAAACTAAATTTCAAGACGTTGTAACTTACTGTTGAGATGTTTAATTCAGGGATTTACAAAATGCATAAAAGCCAGCTTGCCATGGACAATCTCATTGGACAATTAAACTTGCCATCGGAAAAGTTAAGCTTGCCCTTTTCGTGATATCCCAACATGAATAAAACAATAATACAATATATTTCATTTTAAGGGAATCCTATTATATTTATTAAAAGTCTCGTGTTTCCTTGGTATCTCTCTTGACACGTTAAAATATATGCCATTGGTTATTATTATCTCAAACATATATATAAATAATACACGCTTATAGATATGCACATTAGAAAGAGTTCAAATGAAGTGTTCGAAGGGCAAAAGCCGACATGTTTATATAAATAAATAGATTAAAGGGTAGGTAGAAAAGATTTCAGAAATAGCTACAATCTTTAAGAGAGATTAAGTCAAAACTTTTTGTAATGATATTTTTGTACTCACAACATAATGTTTTGTGGACAGTTATTTTATCCATTTTGTAACAATTATCATATAGTCGCATGCATCAAATGATTTAAGAATCCGATTTTTGAGAATGGCTTGAGAACACTTATTATCATCCATTTAATTGTTTGCGAAGCAGTTTGTATCGGGTCTCTTGTAACTATTAAGTAAGCAACACATCATAAGCGCCCTCTGAGGTGTTACATGTTCCTACAAAATAGCGTTTAAAACGAAATCCTTTTGGTATTTAATTGCTTGAAAACACACCTGTCAAAGCAATTTCAAGACTTGCACTTAACACCAGTTCGACATAAAATCGCTCACACAAACTACCTGAGGCTAACATAGAACTTGAAAGTCTACTAATCCCTAATGCGCACAGATATTTTATGGTTGTGATGTCAGTGGTAAGTTAAAATATAAATATTTATTTCTTATTTGCTAAAACTTGCTTTAAATTGTAATAAGAAAATGCGAGGCTTACATTGACATCGACCACATGATGGAAATGACATATACAATAGATGGAGAAAAAAAAACTGTTGTTAAGTATGCAGAAGAAGAATGTCCTAGATATAAACGTTAGACAATTCGTTCATAGTAGCATATAGAAAAAATGAAAGGAAAATGTCATTAATACTTAATTAACATTGTGGTATTTGATTTTGCCGATGGGACAGTGTAAATACAATAATTCATCCATTTGAATGTATTTCATCAGAGTTTTAGATCGCTTCCTTATTTGGTTACACTGGCCATTATGAAGTGTCTGATACTTTTGTAAGTATTAACACTTATTGCCTGAATGCACGAATTCGATTATCGTGGTAAAAGTAAGACTCTTTGGTTATCATTACGTTTGGTAAGTTTATCTGAATCAGATATAATCAATATATGAATGATTTGTTAGAGACCTGTGTTTCTTTTTTGCAGCTTCTCAAAGATAGTTTTATATTTTTCACAGAAATCACGCTTCTCACTTTTGTGAAGATTTTCTTTCACTGGTTGCCCACTTTTTCATGACTCCTCTTTGGAAGGAAATTGGCAGAATGACAGCAAATATTATTAAGTGTCACTGCAATATGACTCTTGATCGTTTTGTTGTCTTTCCGATGCGGAAAATGATGCACGGTGAGCGACTCTAGATACATCCTTTTACAAACTTTGCACAAAACTATCATTAAGTAATTAATAATAATTAAGCATTTGAGAGATATATTATGACAGAATACATTTATAATTATTCCCGAAACCTATATCAATTGTATGAATTTAATGAATGAAATGAAAAGGGAGATGCGAATAGAAAATCTATAAAACATTTTTTGGTGCAAGGTCATATAAACTTTACTCGTTGTCATTAAATTATAAACTAGTGATTATAGCGTTATCTGGATACAACTGTGTAATTCTTCAATTTCGTGGAAAATGTTTTGTTTTGAAAATGCTTGAAAGCGTTGTCTTTTCCTGCAAAATACTGTTTGAAACGTATTTTAAACGTGTTATCTGCTGATGTGAATTACAATCATTGCATTTATAAATGTAAGACTTTACGTGGATTACGATAAAATTGAATACGTCATCTTCCTCTTGCCTATTATGTACACTAAACAAAAGTTTTCTTTATGTAAATTAGAGTTTTGTATATCAATATATTTATTAGCAATCAGTTACAGAAAGTTCTCGAAAACCTCGAAGTTCCTACACAAGATAGCTTATGGATGTAGGGACCTGGTAAAAGGAAGAACATGTATTAACAGAAATGTATCTGTAGGTGTTAGATATATTTGATTTCATTTTATCTGTTTTAATATATAACTATTTCCGTTTAATTGTTTGTTTGTCAGTTTTAAATTTTAATTGTTGTTCATTATATGCTATTGTAATGTAAATTTATTCACTGGAGATGATAGTTTTTCCAGAAAATAGTTTGACCTTGACTGGTCATTTTGTAAACACCATGTGTTGACCTAGATCTCGATTCAAAATTAGTAGCAAACTCGTAATTAAGTTTTATTTTAATTTTAAAATGATTGGTTGTTGTCGAGGTCATGATGGAACTGCGTGTTTAAGATGTAAACAAACTTTTTCTAAATTTTATTTCTTAGAGTAAAATGATTGTTTTTCGTCAGGGTTACACTGGGTATCTTTAACAATTAAAAAAGTTCGACGAGGTTCTGGAACATGATTACATGCCCAATTTGTGCGTTTTAGAATGCGATATAACCTTTGTTTATGTAGAGATATTTTCATTAGTTGGGCTTTTTCTTTGAGGTGGAAAGTGTATGTTGTGATGTTTGGATTATTTCAAATTACTTGGATTCAAAAGGATTAATTCTTTTTTCTGGAAAATATGTGAGCTCATGTGAAATTCTTGAACAAAGACAGCTGTTATAAAAATTATTTTCAGATTTCTGAAACCGGAGTGATATTTCTTGTTAAAACAAGGAACTGTAGACTTCAACACTACATTTTACAGCATGCGTCATCGTCTTCCATATTGGATTCTTCGTCGAGACTCGAATTTGAAATCATTAGAACGTTTTGTTATTAGGACTTCAAAAATTGTATTTGTGGATTATTCTTGGATTATTTTGGACTTGATTCTTAAAACCGAAAATACATACTTTTTTCATTTTTACAGAATTTTCGAGGGAAATAAATTATTATATTTCTTCAAACCTTGTTGTTTTCACTCTTTCTAGTTTTACTGTTTATTCGAGTCTATACACGTAACATAAGATAGGAATTATTGTGTCATAATATTATTCTGAAACCACACTATATTTTGAAACATCGCTAATCTGAATAAAGTAGTAAATTTTGCCAACTATTCTGTATCAAGTGTCTCTTGTGGCTGAATTGCCCCTGTCTACTGCAAATACTTTTGCAGCCCCTTTTTGCCCGTTTCAATGTAAAGCAGATTAGAGCTGAAACACAGATCAAATTATTTTGAAAAGAGTCTAATACCAACATTTTCTGTTGTTTAATTATTATTCTTATTAAGCCTTGGTATAATAGATTCTCAAAAATACTGAAATGTATTCCTATTAATTCGCTGTTCTGCAGTTAATTTGAAAATTCATCTAATTTCCGTGTTTAATGTAGTCGCGGACGTTGTTTTAAGGCATCTAGTCCAAGTAATCTTTGATGCTTGTACAAACGAGAATAAATCGACCACTCTTGAACCTCTATATCGTAATCATTGATAATTAATTGTCCATTATTTTGAAAGCTAATTATTTATTCCAGATAAATGTATAAAATGTATTGATAATTTCATGAGAAGGTATTTATGGCGACGATAGGGATGGAGGTAGATGACTTATTTTAGATAATGCTAATCGTTTTGCAGATTTGGTTGTATGGCGCAGATATTTTTAACCACTTATACAATAACTGCTTCTATTTCTCTTATTTTATTTTCATAACTTTTTTGTGTTATTTTTGAAGCTTTGTTGAACACTTTGCACCTACTAATATACCATGAGTCTCCCCTAACTATCTCATAACTCTGACACAATCTATCCTCAATTCAAACTTAACTCCCAGACTAGAGTTTAATCAATATTGACACTAAGATCTGGAAATTTAGAGTATCAATATAAAAGATCACAAACATACTTCAGAATTTCCAATACCATTCCAGAATAAAAAAAGGTCTCCTCTGCATATTGAGAAATCAAATATACTGTAATATGTATTTTTATTACTTACTGGGGCCCCGAGTGGCCGAGTGGTCTAAAGCGCTTACCTTCCGGATCACTGTCATCTCACCTGTGTCTGCGTGGGTTCGAGTCTCAGGAGCGGCTAACGTGGGTACGTGCGAAAACCTGCCAGTAGCTTCTCGTGGGTCGGTGGTTCTTCCTTTGGTTTTCCAGGGTTCATCCTCCACCAGTTATACTGGCCGCCATGTATAGCCTATTTTGTGCTGGAAAATGGCGTTGAACCCTACAACAACAACAACAACCTCCTTCCTTTGCTCCAGTAGTCCTGAACACAAGATACATATATCCAGTTATAAAGGGTCTTATTGCATACATCCTCTTTGAATGTTAAACCAAGATATTTATCAACTGTAGCATATGAATTGATATTATTATACAAGATTTGCATACCGTTTATTATAGAATCAAATAAATTTGACGAAGGATTCTTGTACAACCACGAAATTGAATTAAAGACCTTCAGAAAGTATATTAGATTTGATAAAGCTCGAGTTTTGTTGAGTGTCTTAGTGTAAAATATGAACTTATACATGGATCTGTTTGTCCCATTATATCTAACTTTAATAAAATTAGTCCAATCTTTCTTTATAATATGAGGTGAGATGTTTTTGATGATGTTATCTATACAAAGAGAGGTAATCAAACATATCAAACATTCAGGAATGCCATTGGTCTCCAAATCTTAATAGTGAATGTTTGATATTAAATAATATTACTTATGTAATATGTTTCAAATAAGCAAGGAAAGTTTGAATTTTTGCTCAATTATATTTACTTTGGCCCGTTAAAGGCCAATTAATCAATCTACATTAAGTGGTTGTAGTCCTTGCTGACCAGTTAATTTGATTCTGAAAATTTTTTATTTGATTGTTTTCGTGATGAAACTGTTTAATATGAGTGACCAATGAAATTATTATTATTTATATGCTCTTCGGCCTTGTAGAAATAGTATTTTAATAGCTAAATGAACTCTGTGAGCATAATGGTTTAGATGTAAATGTATGTTAATTTGTAAGTTCGGAATATAATTGTTCTTTTGCTGAAAATAAAACCATTCTACTACTCTCTAGTTTGATGGAATGGGATGTTCTTTTCGTCTTGTTTTATGAGTATTGTAGCTGCTAGCGTTGAGGTCTTTTTCGGACTTATTATTCCTTTGGTTGTCCAGGGTTTGTGGCTGCCACTGTAGCAATTTAATTTTTTTTCAGTAAAATCCTTGAAACCAATGGCTTATGGTTTTATCATAAAATTTTATTTTGGTCAAATATATTTACATAATAAAAAGGTGAAAATCATTTCAGCGAACACATACGTCCTAACGGTTGAAAATAAAGAAGTGTTAAGGAATAATGAACACATGAGTGAGTCTGAAAATAAAAAAAAAATATTTCAAGACATAATGGAATTTAATGCGTTTTCGAGACGTGAACAAGTCGGTCAGTTCTCTTTTTTCTTGGTTTGCTTACTAGTAACCTAATATTTTTCGCAAACATTTATGACTAGCGGAATTGGCGTTTGATATAGAAAATTTGTGGTTCAGAGAACAAAATATTTCAAATTGTGTCTAGTTTTTTCATAAGCTTTTAGAGACTATAGGTCAAAGATTTCAATTATAATCTTGAGGACCAGATGTTTAAGTATTTTAGTAAAATATTGAGGAACACTTCCCTAGGGTAAAGGTCAGTGGTTACTGGTAATTGTAGCAGGCATGGCCAAGGATACATAACGAGATTACCATAGGATTTTTGTGTGTGCGCGTGTGTGTGTGTGATCTTTATATTTAACGTAGCTTTATAGTAATGTCGTGCACTGGGGCATCTTGCTGTAGACGTGTAGCATGATGTCCCACCCAGACACATTATCCGGATACCACGTTAACCAGTCCTAACACTAATCTCTTAATGCCGAGCTCCTAGTGAGGCAGCTCTTAGACTATAGAAGGAACTATTTTATGGAAACGTGATGTAACAACAACAGCAACAAATACTACTACTACTACTAATAATAATAATAGTAATAATATTACTACTACTACTACTACTAATAATAATAATAATAATGCACGTCTAGAGTTAAGGATTATTTACTAGGTACAATATTATCGCGATACTTATTACCGAATATAAACGGACGGTTGGCTGTGACTATTGATACAATTGCATTTCGAAAGATAGAATTGTGTATTGAGACATTTTTGTCCATGATTGAGGACTGTGAAAATGGAGGTTTTGCCTACCTGACCTTTGTCATGTTTCTAAGATTTAAGAAGATTTTTACATGAATTTGAGTCCAAGATTTATATATAGGCTGTCTGTACGATAAATCTTGAATCATGAGTGACATTTTTTAAATATGAAACATAAAGACTGATTTTTGCAAGATAGATTTTGCAAGTGGACTAGTAAGCAATTATATTTCACACATACAAACATGTCGTCGATTGTTTTTCCAAATGCAAGAAAACATAACTTATTCAGAAGTATCTTCTTAGACAATCTATCAGTTAAGTTCGTATTACATGCTATATGTCATATTTAGGAACGGATGAACTGTAAACAAAGCAACGTGATATGGCTTGCAGTTTTGTTTATATCCATTGAAGAATGCCTACATCCAACACGTTCCTTCATATCAATTCTAAGAATGCCTACATCCAACCCTTTTCTTCATATCAATAGTAAGAATGTTTACATCCAATAGTTTCCTTTATATAAATAATTCCTACATCCAATAGGTTTTTACTTATATAAATACTAAGAGTGTATACATCCAACACTTTCCGTTACGAATGCCTACACCCTAGACTTTCCTTATATCAATACTAAGAATGCTTACATCCAACAGTTTCCATTATATCAATATTAAGAATGCATACATCGAAAACGTTCCTTTAAAATTAATTCTAAGAGTGCATACGTCCAACATATATTCCTTTATAGTAATACTAAGAATGCCTACATCCAAATGTTTTCTTTATATCAGTACTAAGAATGCATGCATCCAACAGTGTCCTTTAAATCAATATTGAGAATGAGTACATCCAACATTTTCCTTTATATTGATACAAAGCTTGCCTAGACCCTTCAGTTTCCTTTATATTAATACTAAGAATGCCTACATCAAACACTTTCTTTATATCAATACTAAGACTGCCTACATCTACATGTTTCTTACATTAATACTAAGAAAACATTTATCATGCAACACGTTCCTTTATATAATTACTAACAATACCCATATCCAACAAGTTCCTTTATGGGTTCGTCTGTTGAAACGACAAGAGCCACTTTAGTCATCGTGCGTTTGATGGGACTTAATAGGTCTGTGTGTGTGCAGGTGGCTGAAGAGGCCGATGTACTCTTTGAAGTTATATGACAGTGTCGATAGGAGATGGCAGCAACGCAAATTGTGGGGTCACTGGACCAGGCTTTCCTGACCTGCCTTCGTGGTTCTGCTCTGGCTGCCCTCTTGGTCTAGCAAGATCAGCGCCTTTGGCGATATAGGAGCACTACACACGTTTGTCCGAAGCAGTCTTCTCTCACGTGGCAGTGCTTATGACTTCAAAGACGTCTTCTTGGTATCAGTTTTGCGTTTCCTTTAGTCTCATTTAGAACATTTTCCTTGTTCTAGCCCGCCATGAAATAGTCTTCCAAAGCCAGTGGCCTGGCACGAGAACTACATGGCCTGCCCATAGCAGATTCGCGTAGAGTCTTGAAACGCCTTTCTTGGGCGAGGATCTCTGTATCTGGGGTCCTGTCTTTAACCTTGATGTCGAATAGTCTTCTGAGACAAGTTGTGTAGAAGTGGTTCAGATAATTTGCACGGAGTTGGTACAATGTCCAGGTTTTGCACGTAGGCTGCTCTGGCCATTGCAATTCCGACATTAACTTCTTCAGCGACGACAACGTTTTTTGGACAGAGCGCTGCCAGGAAAAGTGAACGTTCTCAATGCGAGCAGTTTGTAGCCGTTGATTGTCATGTTTGGCTCAACATCCGGTTTCCCTGAGGCTGGCTGATATAGTACTATAGTCTTCTTTGTGATGATTGTAAAACCAAATTGTGTGCAAGCATCAGATAACTTGTCGACGCTGCGTTTCTTGTTAGCTTCAGAGTTATCATTCAAGGCGCTGTCATCATCACTTAGTAAGTGTCTGACGATGTTTGCCCTAATCATATTGTTGCTTGAAGCCTCCGGAGTTTGAACAGTCTGTCACGAGGTCGGTATCTGAAGCTGATTCCCGTTTCAACAATTTGAATGCATCAGTGAGAATATTGGAGAACATGTGACTGAACAGTTTTGGTGCTGGTATACAGCCTTACTTCACTCGGTTCGAGAAAGGAAACTGCTCAGACGTGTAAACATTGTCCTGTACTATAGCTTTCACGCCGTCGTGATAGTGCTGCATCAAGCTGAAAACTTTTCTTCGGCATCCGTACTTGGCCATACTTTTCCACAGGCACTATCTACTAACAGTGTTGATGGCCTAGGTCAGGTCAACATTGGTGGAGAAAAGGTTAACATTTTGCACCAGTAACATTTCTTTCAACTGCCTAGCAGCGAACTCCATGTCGATGGTTCCGGGGTCCTTCCGGAATCTCCATTGGCTCTGTTTGAGGAGTCCTTGGTCAAGGTGTGATGTGAGACTGTCGAGGAGAATCAAGGTGGTATCTTGACTGCAATGGGGAGAAAAGATATGCCTCACTGGTTGTCACAGGCCTGCTGATTAACTTTGCTCTTATACAAGTGTATAATAGAAGCGTCCTCGAATTTCTGTGAGATCGTCTCTTTCTGCCACATGAGCTGAGACAACTTATGGAGTAGTTTAGTCAAAGCTGCAACGGCTGCAACGCCATCCTTGCATATCTCGCTGGGAACGATTATGAGCCAGTAGATTTGCAGCTGGAAAGCAGACGTATTGCTATCGTTGTCCCCAAAAGGTTGGGCGAGTCATCCACTGATTCATTGACTGGTACATCGCACAGAAAAATGGCTTCGTCTTTGATGGATATTGGGCAGTTCGGGAGTTAAAGTGCTTGGTGCACCTTTCGACAATCTTTTCTTTGTCAGCGATCAGGGTGTTCCCATCCGCACCGATAGAAGGGATGAAGCAGATGGTGAGGGAAAATTGATTTCTTTTAGCGCGTCATAACACTTTTTCATATAAGGCTCATCAGTGTAGCTTTGAATCTCATCAGCTTTGTTACTCAGCCAAGTGTCCTGCATTTGTCAGCGTTTCTATTGAACAGTCCTTCGGATATTATTGAAGGTGTCTTTGTTTGATATATTTTGGTATATTTTGAATCAGTTAGGTACGTTTAGTGGAGGCAATGATTTTCAGCCGACAGCTGTTTGGTTTCGTAGCAATTTCTCAACAAACCAGTCCTTGTGTTTTCTGGAGGAAGGCCATAGGATCTCTGAAACAGTATTGTAGACATGCTCTCTAAGGGTTGCCCAATCAGACTCCACATTCATTGTGTCCAGAGTGGTGAAATGAAAAAGGTTCGCTAGAGTGCAGGCCAGTTTTAGGCGAATGTCGTCAAAGAAAGGCTTATGGTACAGAGCACTGACTAATATTTTGAGAGGAAATCTAATCGAATATCAGCCTAAAAATAACAATTATGAGTATGAAAAATTATATTTGATCATGCATCTGTAATTATTGGCAATGGCTGTCTCTCACCTGCAGCATGCAATCACTCAAACATGCCATTTGGATGTATGCAGTAAGCAACACTAGTTTCAAATGATGTATAATAGTTTATGCTTGCTGTCGCTTATAATGATAATATGACGCTTTTTATTTAAAGGTACATTTTTCATGAGTATCGTGCATGTTTCATTAAATATATACTGAGTATACGCACTGGCGTAAATTTTTCATATCTCATATAAACACCTGTCCTGAAATTCATTATTATCAACCAATATGTTAATGTGCTACAGTTTGTATGTACATTTCAAGGCTCATATGCACCGTAATAAATAACAGGAATAGAAATAGAAAAAACATTTCTACAATTAGGTTTTGCAAACAAATCCTTAGCATAATTTGACAAACTCTGAGAGAAAGCCTTCCATAATTAGATAAATGATGCTGATGAGCCATCAAATATTGAAAAAGATGTATTACTAGAACTAAAGAAACTTTGATACGAATGTTCCCCGACAGAAAAAATCTCACCAATTCTCTCCAGCTGTTCATAAACTGCCAAGGTCTCTTTTCTTAGGCTTGGTCATGCACGTATGATCGTTGGATCCTTTTAGTTGTAAGTGAGTGGTACTGACTCCAGTTTTGGGAACTACCTCAACTATCTAAGACCTCCATCTTTCTTCACCAATCCAGTCTGGTGAAACTGAAGGAGGAAGTTCCCATCCTTTTACAGAGTGGGGCAGTCAAAAGGTTTCTTAGTTTCATGAAAAGTGGAAAGTTTTGCCTGATAATTGACCTCTCCCCTGTAAACAGGGTTTTTCTGGAAGAACTTTTAAAAATGGATTTGTTCAGGGTGCTTACCTACCCTATATCCTTCCCACAACTAATATCTCAGTTTGTCTTCGGATCAGGCAGACTCTCAATTCTGGGTCCTACCATTATGCATTTCTTCTCAATCAAGAAGTTTCACCAGCGTTATGGGAATAGAAGCAGCTGACCTCTGATTACTTGGTACACCAATTTTCCAGTAATTTGACGATTGGCGGATCCACAATATTTAGGTTTAGTCCCTTCATCAGGACCTGTTTCTATGTGGGTCCAAGGGAATTTTGGCTTTTACTCAACCTCGAGAAATCAGAACCCATTCCATTGAGAGACTTTGTTTATGTAAAGATGAATTTCCTCGTGAATCAGAACTTAGTCCAATTTCCACAGAATCTGAAAGACTGAATTCTGGTTCTGTCGAGGAACTTTGAATAGAAACTTTGTCTCTTCGACTGTTCCTGTACCTTCAATGCTGAGGAACATATTGGTTCTCTAAGGACATATTCATATGTAACCTCTACAGTTTCTATTTCTCACAAGGTTGAAGCCTCACTGAGATTGTCTATGAAACCTCAGAGATTCTATCAGTCCCGATCCTTCTAATACCAACATTTTTTCACCATTTTTCATGGTGGATAAGTCGTGACAGATTCAGGTTGGGGCCCTCATTTAGAGCCACAGGGCAGAATTCTGTAGGGCATTTTGTTCCTGTCCAAATTGTATCTCAGCATAAACAACCAAGAAATGAAAGCATTTGATCTAGCATTGCAAGGGTGTATCAAGATAGTAAGGGGTTGACGTGTTATGGTCTCCTCGAACAAGCTTATCTCTGATGTCAAAATGGCAAAGCCCTATGCTGGGTACATTACTTGTGCGACAAAGAAGACAAATGGATTCAACATGCGCGAAACAGAGGAGGCGAAATGACCATTGGTGTATGGCTGGGACAAAGAAAACCCAAAGATCTCGTACGAATTTAACGGATGCTTATTTTCACGGATGTCCCCTCTGCTACCTTAAACGTGACACTAAAAATCAGTGTTTACTATGTACCATGGAAAACGTCTAGGAGGCCAATTGTCAGCGACGCTTGAAGTTAGAACAGCAAGGATACCAAGTGGTGGAAATCTGGGAACACGAGTCCGATTACTGTTTGAAAACCAATACCGAGTTTAAACGCATCGCGGAAAGTTACAAGCTGGTGCACCCACTAAACCCGCGGAATAGTTTGTATGGAGGATGGACGAATACCACCTGTTTGCTGTACCACACCGACGAGCAGAAAGGTGAATAAATCATATACTTGGAAGTCTATTCGCTGTATCCTTACGTGTGTAAATATTTTTTATTTTTTATGCAGGGCACCTGCAATTGCTGAAGGAACACATGGAACTGGACAGCATTCGACAATACGAAGGATTGATCAAGTGCAAAGTCTTGCCTCCCACGGACTTGTACCATCCCGTTTTACTTCACCATTGCCAAAAAAGACTGATTTTCCCTTGTGCCTTACTTGTGCCGAAACGTGCGACCAAGAATGACATTGTCAGCACACCCAGGAAGAAGGCGCCTTGAGAGGAACGTGGGTCAGCGTGGAATTGTTTAAAGCTCTGGACCTGGGATACCAACTGTTAGAAGTGTACGAAATTTACCACTTTGCCAAGACAGAACAGTACCACATGGGTGACAAAACTTAGAAGGCATTTTCACTGACTACGTGGATGCCTTTTCGAAACTGAAACAAGAAGTCAGAGGCTACCCTTCCTGGTGCCACACTTCCGAAGACCAAAATAAATTCAAAGAGAAATACTGGGAGCATTAAGGCTTCACCTTATACCACGTGGAGAATAACGAAGACATGCTCATAATTAATTACGAAGAAGAACTGGACTCTGTAGAAGCCGACGAATTTGGAAATATCATTATTGTGGCTTACGTGATAGCGCATGCTCTCTTAAAATTGAAGAACTGTTAGGGGATCGCGTCCTGTAATTTGGCACGGACGGTTGATCGCCTAGGTCAACGTCACCTTGACATCGAATCAGACCGTTTAGGAGCCTGGACGGACAAGCACCCCGACGACGAGATCCTAAGTTTTGCTAGTGGCGGTCCTAAACATTACGGCTACGAATACCGGGACCCACAAGGAAAGGTGCACACGGAGGGCAAAGTGAAAGGATTGACTCTGAATTATCGCAACAGTCGACTGGTGCACTTTGGCGTATTGAAAGAAGCCTTTCAGTCTGGACAGGATGAACACTTTAAAGTGATCACCCGTGAACAGCACAAATCTTACGTTTACGCACACGCCAATTTGTCTGTCGACCCTTGGAAAAAGTCTAACAAATCATCTACAAGAAGAGAGTTCGGCTTCCCAACCACTTCACTTTACCGTACGGTCACGTCGATATTGGTCAGCATATAAAAAAGGACAACGTGCAAGACCGTTAATTTATTGGAAATACCAACGTCAATCGAGAAAGTTGAATCCTTTCAAGCAGCAAGTATAGAGCGTAAGACTCAAGTCCAACGAGAAACTCAGGTGTGATACTATGCCTCACTATCACATCACGAATGCAGTACCACATCTTAGTTGTCTATGTACTAACGCCATGACAAACTACGTGCAACCAGTGCAACTTCCAGACCACGAGACTTTACCTTATGGACATGCTGATATCGCCCATTATAAAAAAGGGACGTCTTCCAAGAGCGACACGTCATTGCGAGAACAAGCGACGAGAAAGATGAATCACTCTACGGAGATGCAAAAAGAGAAGGAACAAACATCATTGACCTCTTTAATCACCATACCGTCACAGCAAAGTGCATCCAAGAACAGAAAGGATTCAGTAGATCTGAAGAAGTACTTTATCATCCAGATGACTCAGACAGCGACTTCGAGATCATTTTGGACGGCAACTTACACCTACACGGTGAAATTTAAAGACTTCGCGTCTGAAGTTCTACCCGAAGAAGTAGCAGGTTTCATTACAGACCTACTGGACTTACTGTTAGAGGAACTCAAACGTCAGTGCCAAGTCAATGATCGAGGTCGTTTAAGCCTATGTATTTATCACAACGGATTGAACTCATCCGTATGTCTCGGGTTTATCACACCTGCAGAATTAACTTCTTCTGATGTTTTGAGGGCTATTGAAGACGTACAGACGATGAGAGAAAAATTGTGCATCACCGATGGAAAAGTAACCATTCATATGGCATACGTTGTACATCCATTTGAAGAGGACGATAACTACAATTGATCTGCTTACCGATACGTGTCCCTAGCAAGAAGGACATAACAACAGATTTAAGAATGAAAGGGAGTACGTGATAGGAAACACCTATGCTGGGACACAAGTGGTAGTTGACCAGATTTTATGCAACGTGTGCGACGGATATAGAGAGAAACATGAACTTTGTCCTGTTTGATTGTTGTTACTTGTTTTGTTTAAGCCTTTTCTTATAAATGAACAGTTAATGTAAATAAGTTGTATATGAAGTGATTTTTACCAATGCGTGAACTTTAATATTAAAATGTTGTTTACTAGAACCAAGAACTAAATAACTAGTAAATAGGATTGTTTCATTTCGAAATGTCAATGTATTAAATGGACAGTGCTTATACCAAAGCACAGGACAGAGAGCCCATGTATATACTTGTATAAATGTTTTGTACCCATTCAATAGAGTTTTCTTTTTCGTGTCTTTTTTCTGTCTGTGAGTCTTTCTTTACAACATTTCAGTCCTCTTTTCTATGTTTCCTTCTTCTTTGATTGAATGTGTAATTGTTTGTTTCTGTATGTCTATGTTTGTCGCTATCAACCATTGTCCCTATAAAAGCATTTCACCCTATAAATAGTTTTGACCCTATAAACACCATGACGTCATCCATGTTCAATTCCCCAGGTGTCTTTCCCGAGTTAAAGTCCCATTGTCGCTATACATGCCCACCCATGATAAATTCCCATAAACCCCATAGTGCCGGGACACCTTTTTTTCTGGGAATTTAATTGGCCCTTTTCAACCCCAAGGTTTTGCCCGATGTTAAATTTCCCATACACCTTAAACAGCCCCATGACCTTTTTGACTGAGATTCCCATAGACCCTGAACAGCCCAACTATACTACTTATGTTATTTTAAGGGAGCGACAATTTCTATTCGCATCTCTCTTTCTGCATTCCAAAGTTTATTTGCATAAAATGTACATACGCCCAATTGTCCTCTGTCCGGTCTTTCTTTTTCTCGATTTTGCTTTATGCTAGATTTAGGAGAAATTGGCAGATGACACAAATGAATCTAGAACAAAGTGATTCTGTTTTCCCCGGTAAATCTGTGTTTTTGCCTTTGTTATTACTAACAATAGAAACAATATTAACTTCTTTTTAAAGGCCACAATACAGATGCTAATTACATTTGATAAGAGATGTTTCAACTGAAAATGCCTTCCACGATTATAGAAATGATCACGATCCACAGTGACATATGGCGACTGTTAATAACCACAAATAGTTTAACCTATACCGACCTTAATATAAAAATCAAATAGAAATTGATCGACTCCGAACTAATGAAAATAAACATTCAGCTATAGAGGCCTTTTACTATTTGACCAATGATGATTATATGACGTCAGATCAGCGTGGAACAATACAATATTCTGAAACTTTTGAAAAGCATTAACATAAATCATCCTCTTGATCCAGGCATTTTGGTTCTTAGGTGAGCTGTCTCTTTCCAATTTGGGATTTATGAGAATAAAGATGGGAATATTAACATTACAATAACTCTTTTATCCTTTAACAGTTAAATGAATGATAACTAAATTTAACATAACATTTTATTCTCTAAATGAATGTATTAACTTGACTAAAATTGTGTATTGATTGAAAGCTACAATTCAAATGATAGATTAAAATGTTTCAATATATCTATAGTTTGATAAATTTATGGCAGGAATTTCAAGGAAACTCGGGCATCGTAGTTAAAATTATTTAACACATCAACAACTGGAAAGATGATAAAGATTACGAGCAGTCACCTTAACAGCGTTGCATCACTGCTATTTACAGTTTGGGGTTATTACTGAATGCAAGATCTTGAGGAGCCCGCGAGAGAATAATAAACGATATAATGATTTATTCTACTATATTGCATGCACAGCCTAATCCATTTGCTTCATTAACTTGGGTACACCAGTAGATGTCAGGATTCCGTAATACCATCATCCTTCATCCTTCAATGACTGAAATTAAGTGTGCAATAAAAAAGACAGGGCAGATATCAGTGTCAAATTAGATGAGAATTCCAGCCAAATATATATTAAAGAGATTATCCGCTCACGTAAATCCATTTCCAGTTCACTGGAATGCAGAGAAATAATATATCGTAGTATGTTTCTCGTAATCTGTTTTGACATTCTTGGTAACTTTTAACTGAGTAATGTTTTACGATATAGATAGTCTTTAGTCTGTGTTTATGGCATCAAAGAGCGACACTTCAGATGGAATAACACGTTTTACAATTGTTAATAAAAATACACGGATTTCACAACATTCGTTACAAGCCACGAATTATAGCAACGGACTATTTAATTAGCATTAGTTTTGGTTTCTGTTTGCACATCTGGTTGATTAGAATGCACGTGTCTGAATATTATCAAAATTGCGTTTAGAACTCGATAAGACAAGGCCTAGCCAGTACATTCTGAACGTTTATGTCGTGTAATTTGTATTAACTGTCTATAATTTATACATATCACCAATACGTAGAAATTTAATAATCAAATAGATTATTGCTAGGAGAATTATTTGACATTGATGTTTCAATAGGAATGTTGACACGGAAAATGTATTGACAAAGATTACACACAGCTTCTTAATTTAATACATTTTTCCGACACTGGGCAAATTACAATCCTACCAGTTATACCATTTATCTCTCTGCACTTGGCATTCGCTATTCTAACTTTCAATTCTTCTTTTTACATTTAATTATGATACAAGATTTTTATCTATCATTATAAAGGTGTGAAAATAGAAGAAGGTGTCACAGAATTAGCCAAAAAATTTACCTTGGTTTTGTCTTAGAACTATTTGACTATTTTTCGTTGTACATGCGTACAACGTTATCTAGGATGAGTAAGTATTTTTCCAGGTAAGTGACTGTACTAACATGTATCTCGTCGGATATTACTTGCGACGAGGCACAATAAAAGCATGCTATGCACGGGTATTTTACCCTGACTATTACTCACTCTCCAATGGACTTAAGGAAGATCAATTTCTAACCGACGAACTGGTCGTTTTGGATCTCGTCAAGGAGTGTGCGCTCTCCATTGTGTTCTTCAGCCATAGGGGTAAGTGTTAAATTTATATTTCATTTGATATGAGAAGCCTATTCAGTTTGCAATGTCAAATCGTGTAATGATGCATTTATTGCAACACAGGTTTGAAACGTTGTAACCTTTGAATTACAAGTTGCTATTAGAGTTTAATGTATTAGTTTATATCCAGAGTTTTTTCAGAACCCGTTAACATGACCAGTTTGTTTTTATTGTTGCTGACTACAGCTGACTAGAACTGTCAAGAGCTGTCTGAAGCTTGCTAGAGCTGTTTAGAGCTGTCTGGAGTTTCCAGAGTATTTTGAGCTACGTGCTGTCGATACGTATGTATGTATGCAAGTATGTCTGTATATGTGGTGGAGCCACGAATGTAGACGTAGCTAATTCAAGGGTGCTGTATGCTGTATGTATGTGTGTATACGTATGACTGTACACGTGGAGGATCCGTGAAGGGTGCGAGCGGTCGATAAAAGTGTGGGCCAACCCAAGGACTCGGTGAAACTGTGCGGCTCATCAGTATATGAATCGTACGACCGTACAAGGGTCAAGAAGCATATGTTTGTTCCAATTGTTGTTTCAATTTGGTAAATGTTCTTGTTCATGAGATTATTTTGAATCTTATTTGTATTCCAGAAGATTATGTGAATGTCACTTACAGTGCATAGCTTTATTTTAAACACATTTGAATACCTTAAGATTATTTGAATCTTAATCGTAGTCCATACGTGAGATTATGTGAATCTCTCTTACAGTGCATAATATTATTTGAAACATATCTGCAGTCCATGAGGTTTCTTGAATCTGTATTTCATATTAAATTCATATTTTTGGTTTATTTTTAATGTGTGAATGTTTGTGTAGAGTGATTGGATCAATCGTATGTTGAGAGCGTGAGAGAATCATTGTATTTATTCACCATACGTTTTTCTTTATTAATTCATTTAATAAATTTCCATCTTTCACACATTGTGCTTGTGTTATTCATTTAATCCAAAACCCACTCGGTTTCTATTCTGCAACAGAAGGTATTAAACCGTTCATGATCCTGTAACGCTTGAAGATTACAAATAAAATCATCATCTTTATATATATCTACCTCACCATAAAATAAATTGAAATATTTTAGGACCAATATATCGAGGTACTAAAATGTTTTTTGTATGCATTTGTTTCTATCCACATCTCATTCAGAATTCACTAGAGGACTGGCAAAGTCTGTGCTTACAATCTCCCAGTTGAAGATTTGTTCCAGACCTAAACTTGTTCCGCCTTCAAATGAATTAGATCCCGTCAAAAGATGCAAATAATATCCCCTGAAAAATGTAAATGTTTCCAACAAAGTAAAGTTGGTCTTTTTATGAAAAGTACACGTCATAGAGCGTAATGAATAGTATCTTTAATACCAATGCAAGCAATTCACAAAACCTGCACACGTTCAACTGGACAATATGAATAGATTTCAATTGTATGACAGTCTGCTTTGATTATGATGAATCACAAATAACTCGCTCTTAATATTAGTTTAGAAGTGCTTTGAGCGTGTTGCATACGGGTAATTACCAATATATATTTAGGTGTGTTCTTCAACGGGCTATTCACGGCTTACACTTTGACAAGTACAAAAGCTACTGACAGAGTACACGATGATATACCTTTCGAGTGTGTTGAAACTTGGGAATGCAAAGGATTCTATTGACGTTGTGAGTGTGACAATGGTTCTCCGTATAAAGAGACGGAACTTATGTACATTACTTGCCTCTCTAGTTGAATATTTGAAAGATGACCTGGATTTGAAAGAGATCTTTTTCCGTGCAAGCTATATAATGATTGTGCCAGTTCGAACAATTAGCTACAAAACTGAAATCTAACTATTGTGTTTAATTATAAAACATGTTTCCAAGAGTTCTACTATGTCTTAATTAGTTAGATAATCTCAATCTTATTGTAATCTCCTATTCGTGTTCTTGAGAAAAGCAGAGTCTTATAAGTATTGTTCGCTTGATGGGAACCACATTATTTCGAATTTAGTAATGCTCCTATCGATATTGATCATTGCCAATTTTGCTGAAATATATCCTAATATCCAGATTATAAGCTAAAGCAGACTTTTGTAGTGGGTCCAACATATTGCCTTTGAAATTAAATTTCAGCTAGGTCTTTTAAGTCAGGCAAATAGATTAAGTTGATAGATTGTTAGATTAAGTGGTGCATATAAGGAAAGATAAATGTGGAGATTGGCTGATAGATTGACAGATAGAAAAGGCAATAACATTTATGAAAGTACTGTTTGTATTAAATATTAATACTGTCTACTATTATCAAGCATTTGTCTCTAGAATCCAGGGCTAGCATTTACGTTCTATCTGGTATATATTTATAACTCTTTCTCTTCTGTCTGTCTGTCTATCTTTCTCTCTCTCTCTCTCTCTCTCTCTCTCTCTCTCTCTCTCTCTCTCTCTATATATATATATATATATATATATATATATATATATATATATATATATATGTATATATATGTATGTATATATATGTATATATATATATATATATATATATATATATATATATATATATATATATATATATATATATATATATATATATATATATATATATATATATATATATATATATATATATATATATATATATATATATATATATATATATATATATATATATATATATATATATATATATATATATATATATATATATATATATATATATATTCGACTTTTTGTGATTAGTGATTCTGAGCATTTCTATAAATATTTTCATCTCGAATTCTGTCACACATTGCCCTAAGAGGCACCACCTGGTAATGGACGAGGCCTAATTCAATGTTGCTACAATTATTACATCACAGTATTACTCAATACCATTTGGTTTCATTTGTTTTTGAAAGCGCTCAGTCAAACAATGGAACCTCTTATAACTAGTCCTCACTGGCGCAATTTAGTCAGTTGAAGCATATATATAACCTTCATTCTAAAGTTGGCGTCGATCAGCCTAAAATAGATACCAAGCGCAGAAAATGAAGAAAGGTGTGCTTCATTTTGTCTTGAGTCTCATGGTATATGTTCGTTCAGGTAAGACAGTTCACTAAAGAGGTTATGTGTGTGTGTGTGTGTGTGTGTGTGTGTGTGTGTGTGTGTAAGCATGTATAAGGGGTGAAAAGATACAGTCTTGCCGCGTAACGATACGATTCAAGATGCACATTCTACAATCCGTTACATATCGATAAAAATATGAATTTCATGGAATTTTTATTTTTGTAAGGTAGGTGTTCTACTTTATGTATGTCTAATTATTTCCATTTGAAGATTACAGATAGAGATAAAGTTATCATATATTTATTCTCTTTATTCAGCGTTTTATGCCATTTAAAGGTGAATAAACTAGATACCAGGGCTTTTGTTTCCCGCAGCATGAATGTTTTGAAAACACCATGTTACCAATTTCGTGACTAACTTAAACTTGTAAATCATTACGATGTTATTATCTTCAAAACAGAAGAAATAAAGCAGTTTCATCATGCTTTGAACATCTTACTAGAACAAATCCGGGCATGGGAACGAGGATAAATACCAACAAAACTATCACATTCTACTTCCTTCAGGTGCCGAAAAACTGCTTCAGCCACAAGTACTTTTATTTAATATTGAAGAAGGATAACTATTGAAACAACCTGTCCTGTTATATAATTTTACTTTGATTTGAGACAAGGTTATAAATTTGAGATGTTTAATATCTGCCCCTTGCTGATTTTGTGATAATTTTATTTTTTCCATCATCATTTTCATTCACTGGTTAAATCTCTGTACATCAAAAGAGAAATTCCATGTTTCTCATGTACAATGAAAGGAGAGATGCTGCCATAATTTTATATTAAATGGAACGTCACTCTTAGTTAACGGAAGAAGGGGAGAGCAAAAAGTTAGGAAGAGGAGGAAACGGTCATGGTTCAATATTTACCTAACACTTCAATGTATGGGTCTCTTTTTTCCTCCACCACGTCTGTGAGAGCACTATTGAAATCAAGCAATGAAAAGATGTTATCTCTCGTTGTAGTATCAATCTACGAATTATTTCTGAGCATATTCTATTCCTTATCTGTGTATGAATATTTTTATGTGCTTCATTCTTATGGGGTAGATCTAGCTTTGTCAGATCGAAGATGTTGGGAAACTGATCTTTGTGGCTGTTATTTACAATTTTCCAGAACTCACAACAGATATTATCTTTTGGATACATCTACTCTAAAATAGGACTTTTCACTAATATAAACTTTCTTTCTTTAATCTAGTTTACTGGCTGCCATGGCTGATTTCTTATCTGTTCCATAATGCTTTAGTAAGATTTTTACTTCATCAATGCCATAGTAGGCTTGTGCAGACAGAGTTATTCAAATAAATAGTTTTTCTACTTAATTTAAATTTTCATTCTTATTTATTCAGTTTATCTTAAAACTCAAACGGATTTTCGTAGCATATGATGAGCAAAACTAAATTGATTGATAAGAAAAGAATATAGCATTGTACTTTTAAATTGTCTATTTTAAATATACTCTAGTGATATGTCGTTTATACTATTAATTTCGAAATACTGATGAAAGGGAGATTAACCGTCATACCGTCTATTTTCGTCCAACTAAAATGAACATCTGATTTGTATTTAAAACATTTTTGGACTCAAAATCACTCACTGGTATCTTCATAAACAACTTCAGAAGCTCCAATAATCGGATATACTTCAAAACCTTAGAAACAAATTCTTCATAACTATCACCAGCCTCTATTTTCCAAACGTAAACGTAATAAATCAGACATTTTGGGATTTCTAGGTAGCCTGTATTTTAAAGAAGCATTTGCAAAACAGCCTTTATAAAAATCTCAAACTATGCCATGATATGTATTCTAAGGCATAGTGTTCCAATCAAATTTAGTTTAACAGACATTCATGTCATGCTTGAAGAACCCAGATGTGTCAACAGTAGCCTACCAGAAAACCAGATGTCGGGGAAAGAACGGTTAAATTAAGATTGTATACTTAGCTGAGCACATTTTCAGTTGCGTAATTTTCAACGAATTTGCAGGAGGTTTCGCACATGATTGATTGCCAATTGTGCCAATTCGTACAAATTTTGTACGATTTACGCAGTCGCACACCCTGACAACATCTCAGTTTAAATACTGCGTATCAATGATTTTTTGCGCGACGTTTTTCTGTTGCTTTGCTAGGTCTTCCTGTTTGTCACGCAGGGAAAAAGCTGCACTAGCTAGTTCCTGATTTATAGGTATTATTTAGGCTGAACAGGAACAAGCAATATCCACCGATGAGAATTCTATGTAACATATTCACCGTGTGACTACACCAATAGTATAGTTTTCAAATAGAACAAAGTAGAGAAGATACAATTCAATGTAGAAACCATGCGCAAAAGTGGTCATTAAACGTTGAATAAAGTACTTCATTATACACGTGGAACATGTTTAGAATGTATCCTATAAGAGGAACATGCTGCGGGGGAGGGGGGGGGGAGGATAGGACAATTAGCATGGAGTTAAAGGGGGGGGGGAGATAACGAACCATGTCACTTTGTTTTAATTTGTATACGGCGAGCGAATATTCTCAATAGCCTTTTTCGCTTTTACTAATACAAATGTGTGCATAGGACTGCAGATGCTGTCTGAGATGAATTCTATATTTAGAAAACAACAAGGCAAGCTAATAATACTTATTTATTACTACTGAAGACTAAAATAAATTACATAAGGTAAATATAGTTTTGTATCGATTATTCATCTCTTTTTTCGATATGTGCATCGTAACAGCAAAGGTATCGATGTATCGATATATTTATGAAACGCTTCACCCTATGATATATATATATATATATATATATATATATATATATATATATATATATATATATATATATATATATATATATGTATGCATTATATTAGACCTATTTCCTTACTCACCACCACAAGTAATATATTTGTACTGATTTTTAAATCTATTTCAAACATTCAATCTTTGAAAATTTGTAAACAGCATTAAAACTGTTGGCAAAATTAAAAAGACCGCTATCAATACATGATGAGAAAATGTCTTAAAACATGTAACCCTTCACATGTTACGCCTGTGATAGAGGTCGATTTCACCAAACTGATAAATGCGGTGTTTTATATCTGTAAAACCGAAACCTCTAAAAGGATCATTAATATGATAAATCAGGAATTCTCCATCGGATAAAACGGTATGTTAGCTTGCAAGTTAATGTTAAAACTGAGCCAATGAAAAATATTCATTATAAAAAGTTACAGAACAGCGCACATATTTGCATTGATTAAATCATTTCAAAGTTACATGTCAAGAAAAGAGGCACATTAGATTTTAAACAATTGTTAGATATAATATTCAAACCAAATTCAAGGTTTTATCACACAAGGCATTGTAATTCTTTTTCGACTAAAACTGCCCTTTTCTATATAAGTAGGTATAAAGACACCATTAGTGTCAAAACCAACTGAATGACAAAACAATGTTTTACTTTGCCGCACTTACGTTGGACTAATATTAATCTTAGTTCAATATTGACAGTTTCTTATTGAAACCTGTTTGATAGTGTTCTGACTGTTACTTTGTGTTATATTTTGTGTATTTTGAATTCATTCTTGGCCGCTTGAACATATAAATAAATTATTATCATTATTATTATTATTATTATTATTATTATTATTATTATTATTATTATTATTAATATTATTAAATTATAATAAGATATTAAACATGTACTCGAGTGGCCTAAATGCCCGTCGTTTAACGTTTCTTTTGATATGGGGAGATACTGACAGTCTACACTGGTCTGGTCTGTTTGTTTGTTAACTTTGGTTTTACAAACCTTACGTTATATCTGTTTTGTCAGCACCAACCAACTCGGAAACTGTTTGGCTGAAAGATGTCACAACCGGATTACCAACAGACAAACGGATGATCAGTGACCTTGACCTACCTGATGCGTTGACCTTTGCCCTCAGTCGCGGACCACAAGCTCTAAACTTAAACTTAAAGAGAAATTATGAGATTGATCCAAATGCTGAAGTTTATGTCGTGCATAAATTGAAGGATGGTCGATTTCATTCGACGAAATCACGAAATTTGGAACAGGAGGTAAGCTTTCAACAGGTTATAATAAAAGCCTCTTGCTGCATTTAGTGCTACATCCTATTTATCTATAATGGCACCAGAACTCGTGTGCGATTATTTAATCAACGATTGTGATTGCAGGTTGCTTAAGAATGTGGATTTCAGGAGTACACGTGGTTGGAATTACTTATCATGAGATTAGTTGGACGCGCATTACATTAATTATTGACATATAAAAATATATCATTAAAGATAAGATATATAACATTTTGGGAACAGAAATCGAACATTAAATGAAATGGATCGATAAGAACCCGTTCTGCACTTTAGGTAAAATAAATGTATATCCAAGAAGAAAAGTGAGATAGAAAATGTACAAAAGACCTTGCAAGATGAATTACTGGAGGAAAGACAGTAGTGTAATATAATTAGAATTGAGCATATAAAAAAGCAAATATATATTACATATGTGAATGTTGATTCTTCTCTTAATCCAGTCATAATTAATATCGTCCTTCCTTCCTTTCATTCTTTTCAGTCAGAACAGCGATATATCTTTTTTAAATTTTATTTTATCATCTAACAAACTCCACAAACCTCGTTGTAGTCAAACGTCTCGATTTTATTTGTCCTTAAAATAATGTTTTCAAAAAGCGATTGGTGGGATATTCTTATTCTTTTCTAAATGTTAATTTCGGAATAAAAGTCGGCTTTACCTTTCACACCAAAACAGTTTCTTCTTTTAAGCAAATCCATGTCAATACTTTTTTCTAAAACTGTCTAACTCTGTATAATTTCATAGTTTCTTCAATTATGTTATCATTCGATGCTTTTAAAACGACGTATTAACTTTATATTACTTGTTCACAGCTTTATTGTGCTAGATTGTATTGATTATAAAATATCCATTCTCTTTGCAAACGTTCTTGTGTTCTAGTATGTAGTGGATATTTACCAATTTTCTAAGCAAAAGAGATATTGAGTAACACTTGTGTCAGTCCATTATCTACAAGAAAGTCAACTTGGCTTAATATAAGTCTAATGTCTGTCCCGGTTACTTCTGCAATACACATTGTTGATTGTGTATCAATTACGAAAAAATCAATAATTTTTCGAAACATTTTCTGAATTCAGCAAGAAGTGCGAAGCTTAGTGTTGCATGGTGTATTCTGCTATTTATGTTTTTTTCTGTCTTAATGGACACTTTCTCATGATTTAATTAAATGATTAGCAACATGAATATTGTGCATTACCAGTTTTGTGGGGTAAATGTTCATTCGATATTAGTTTATCATTTTTGAACAGAGGAAATAAAAATGGACTGATTAGTTTAATATTTATCTAATGCCCAATATCGATTGTGAACCTAATACCATATTAAAGATTATGCTGTATTGGTAAAAGTAGAGGCATATGCTACACTAGAAATAGATTTGATATTTTACTTTTTCTTCTAGGTTGTTGGTTTGTTCTAAACGTTCTAATTAATTTACCGAAACAGATAGTTCTACTTCAGTTGATTGTTTATTCCTGCATATGTCGATATTATTTTTATGCACATTTCCTACGTATTTTTCAACGTTATTTTGATATTCCTGTGTTGGACCATGCCTTCAGTTAGGAAGACACTTTAAACTATCTTTAGTGTTTGTCAAAAGGATCGATTACATAAACAGCTAAACCACCACCTATCAAATAACAGATTGTGTTACTTTTAGTTTCGTTAATTTCTATCACGTTTTGTGATATAGTTTCTTTGTGATATCCTTAGGAGAGTTATCTTCCTTTTTTATTTCGTTGTTTGTGACATTTTAAATTATTGAGAACTTTTTCCGAATGTTCTTTCAAGTTTAACTTTACGCGGATGTTGTGACCTTTATGTAGTTATCTTCGTTGGTTAATTGGGGACCATGGTTGTAGTTGTTATCGTCATGTTTGCATTCCATTTATTTGACATGAGAATCTTGTCATGTCAGAATTCGGTATCACAATGAAAAAAAAAATCAGATAAATTATTATCAAGATGACTAGAACTTTGCAATCTCTAAACAAATAGTCGAATCAGGCACGATATTGAATATCCTAGGGTATATGTTCAGCTAATTTATATCGAAGTTGAATATATTTAACAATTTCAGAAGGTGATATTGTCTGTCTTTACACTAATCACGCAATACCAGCCCTTCAACCTTTCTCCAAATCTGAAGAAGAAAGCGATTGCTTCCAATTGTCAAACACATAATTACAGCAATTAAATTAGGTCTAAACTGGTAAAATCCTTCAAAAAAACATATAGAAGATAAAACAATTGAATCACTCGGGACTGCTAAATTCATCCATGACACAAAATGTTGCAGAATTGGCTATTATATTATTATCATTAGAAGACTTTACCACATAATCAAATATATCAAAAATCTATGTCTTTGAGAGGTATAAACTAGCATGCAAACCATGGTCCAAATAATAGAAATATAGTTAGTCATCAAATTTGGTCCTATTCAATGTGTTAATCTTTAGTTCAATTTGCCTAAGTTGTCCACTGGAATCACTTTCCTGATTATTTCTGTTTATTATGATATTTCTGACAACATTGGTGACATTTTAACAGATGAGCATTTAGTAAGATTTCATACTTTTTTGACCTTTGCTTCTCTTTTGTTATTTTTAAATGTATCCCTACGTTATATTTGCAATCGAAAAGTTTAACTCATGTTTGGATACATCAATGGCTTACAAATGTGGATACTATTTGCTTCCATAAATCGTCCTAAGTGCCCAATGTGAATGTCAAGGCATTTCCTAACTTAAACATATTCATTCCTTTTCCTTTTGTAACAACTGAAAAATTCATTACATAATCAAACAGTGCGAACCTATTATCTAGCTGGCCTGAGCGCTTTCGACACATTAATGAGTCTTTTTCAATGGCAAATACAAAACAATGAGAAGACAAACAAATGAAACAGAAAAACGGTTATGTTTGCTAGACTTTACATGGCTGTTTCTAGAGGAATTCATATATCTGACTGGATACAAAGAAACTGTACAGAAGCACGGTCGCAGAACACTTTTCGCCTGGACACACATATTCTATAAAATAATTGTCTAAATATGCTTAATAGCTTATGTCTACTATAACAGTGATATATCCAGGATATAATTTGCGCTTACAAAATTTACATAAAATACCAGATTTCATTAAGGCTCATCAATTTCTGGTCAATACAAATATGTTCCAGTATCAGCAACAAGCTGAAATAAACTAGATGAAACATAATAAAGTTACAAGTTTTAATTCCAGTAGAAACAGCCGTGTAAAGTTACGCATACATAACCGTGCAGAGAGAGAGAGAGAGAGAGAGAGAGAGGGGGGGAGAGAATTTCGTGCTAAAGATGCATGTACCAGCCTTAATATATATATTAATATAAATAGGATGTGGCTTACTACCAAGATGTGGAGAATGGAGCATTCATGACTGTCAGATGTATCAGAAGATCAAGTGGACAGTGTGACAGATTCATCGTAGGTATCTTATTAAATTACCAAGTCTATAGTGTACTTTGTACTGCCCTGCAACCGCAATGAAAGATCAGAATGTCTTCCCCTATAGTATAAAATAATGTGACCAAGCCATATACATACATATATATATATATATATATATATATATATATATATATATATATATATATATATATATATATATATATATATATATATATATATATAGTGTCATCATGACTTTTGGTATAAAATGTAGGACTTCATATTTCACACCCATTCACACAGAGACAGACACACCTGTGTTAACCAATCAGCTGTATACCTCTGTTATTGTCGGAATTTCAATTTGTAAAGCAAAGAGTTCAGATGGATGACTTGAAACATGTTATTCTAAGTTGTTGCCCATGGCATTATTCGTATTGTAACATTTGCTCTATGTTCTGCGATATTGGATGAAATAATTCACAATCATCCACATAGTCATTAGGTCATTAATAAGAGAATACAAAACTTCTGTTGCTGCTCTGTAAACGTTTGCTATATTCAGAGCCTAAAGGTTGGCCTAAAGCGCTTAATCTGATGTTTGTGGACTCATCATCGTAATATTACAAACAGAAAAAAATGTAAATCTACAAAGAGAAGAAAATGAAAAACCACCGTAAAGTGCCAGCAGGTAACCATTGAGCTCAAGCAAAACACAGCAACAACAACCTGTGAGTTTTTGTGGACCCACGTGATAACTGATAAAAAAAAATAATTCTGGCAGCATATTCCAGAACTCTGCATATGATAACGGACTGGTAAAACGTTGTTCAGAATTAACTTCTATTTGTCAAGAATGATCTAGTTTCTATTTTAGCATCCTCGGATTAAAACTTGTATATTTATATAAACCACTATAGGTAGCAGAGCGTTTACTCAAACAAACAAGCTCGTGATGGAAATCACTCAATGTCGGACATTAGGTTTGTCATCGCCATCAAATATCTCAAATACAAAACATGTTCAATTTATAAAAGTGATGCTGGATGGCACAATGCAGCTAAATTAACTTGTAACTATATTTTGTACAAAAAGGGTTATTTGCATTGGATACACTTTGAGTAATTATGTTTGTAGTGATGTTCGCGTTCCTCTATATATAACACTTTGAGATTATAAGATTATCAGTACTGTAGATGGAGATCATGCAAAACAAAGAACCACTTGATGAGCCCTTTTACAATCTCAGTCTTTCTGCTTGATTTGGTGAAATCAATGAAAATGATTGATTTACAGTGGAACCGAAACACACATATGGTAATGATCTCTAGTCCAAACGCGTGTCACATTCTTGACGAGTGCATACCATCATCCAAACCATTATGCACAGAGTCAGGCTTGTTCGAGAACTATGATGCGCTGGCACATTCATATTTTTCGGGAATTAAGTAACTGAAAAAACAAACATTGAGAGGAGTCTGGTGGCCGTAACCGTCACACACCCCAAGCTGCCGTTTGAGTGGTGCTTTTATTGATTGATAAGTTGATTCGTTTACTGACAAGAAAGAGGTACTAGTTGCATCGCCAAGTTGGGTTAACTTCTTATATACAATCGATAAATCATTAAAAGTAAGCCTGTCTGAGAACTAAACTGTGTCAAGTTACAAAGGATGTTCTAAGAACATGACATCGGTTGATGAAGTTAGAAATGTTAGAACGTAACCGCTAGTTCTTAGGGAGGACTTCTTAAAAAAAGACACTTGAGACTTTGTGCAACCGCTTCATGCTTTTGTTCCCAGTTTCGAAGATTTTGAATGATCCGTCGTTGAGCGGAACAAGGATAAGGGAAAGACGTATCTGGCTGAATTATAAATGATTTTGAATTTTAATGTTCGGTATTGTTTTACTGTTTTCTTTTACCATAGAGAGTCGTGAATCGTTGGTTGCTTTGGGAGAAATTTTAAATGAAAAAAACTTATGTTATTGGTACTGTGGGAAGAGCAATAAATTGGACAAGGGGTGAAAAAACACATTATTGGCGAGAATCTCTGGCGTAAGGCTTCCTGGTTTTGTAATGAGTGGTAGGCTGTTTTTTTGTGAACATGCGAGGCTCTAGTTTTGTATGAGTGTCAATAGCGACATGCTAGTGATATTTCATATTGGTAATCTTTACCCTTTGCTTAAACAGCCGCACAGTTCTTGTGATTGAGATTTATAGCGTATTTGTATTGGAGGGATTTCAGCTACTTGATGACCTGCATGGCTTGTATCTCTGCTATAAAGCTATAAATCCAAACAGTATCTCAAAAGGTGGTGGGAGGATAATGCTAGGCAGCTGCGGAGTGACAATCCATTTCGCCTGAGGAAATAACATTTCCTCATCGACTTGACTTACTGGCTCCGAGGTTCTTTTCCCAACAAAAAATGCGCCGTTGTCAACTGCATTATTTCCAATTTAGCGTTTGGACTAACTTGTAAAAAAGGGATATTTCCGAGAGAAATGGGAGAGGCTATAGCTTGAACATGCCTTTCTATCATTCTTTATGGGCCCTTGAGAGCACGGATCATAGTCCAAACAATCCCGGTTTAGAATCATTACGAATACTTATTCTACATAACTATTTAAATGATCAGAAAGATATTTTAAATACTGAGTGTCGCACATTTGTTATGGACATTGCAGATATTATATTCAGTCGTTTGCCTGGTTGAAAGTTTCTTTTGTGCATCGATGAACTTATACACATTATGAATTGCATCATTTCTACTTTCCAATGGATTATACAGATTGATTAGTTGATACACAAACAAATCTAATAAATCAAACGCACTTGCTTCTGCTACATTTGCGTACATGTTTTGTTTATAATCAAAAGTAATTTCTAACACACAAGACCATTTTTAGACACTCGTTTCGCGCAAAATGAATAAGTACCATATAGAAAAGCTGTGCAAGTGTGAGGCTAATGGAGAAGCAATGAGCATATAATCAATGCTGACATGATCTGAGGTGTATTAGGCACTGTTTACTATGAAAGCTCTGAGCTTCGAAGTTGCTCTGTTCTGGATTTGTCGTTATTGGTATAGGGAGGCAATGGCTGATAATGTCAGTACTAGAAAGTTAACATTATGCGACGATGATATATGGAAAAATGATAGCAACAAAAAGATCAACAATATCATTAAACATAAATTACTTCGTTATGTTCTCAACAGGTGGCATGAAGTTTAACAATTGACCGCCTCGTTGAAAGGGAGAAATTTAATGCATGATTCTTCTCATTTTTAAATAATGATTTTTATTTGTGATATACTGTCAGTTAGTTAACCTTGGTAGAATGCAATCTTAGTCATTTTTCACCTTATAACGTATCATGCGTGAATGGCAGGTACCTTCAAACAATTGGGTGATATTCCCGTCTCATTTGCGAATTTGTTATCTGATATATGCAATACACTCTACAGTAAGGATGCATATCCCACAGCTTAAATCCACTTTTTTATGGTAAACGGGGTCTTTCGGAAAAGAAAGAACCCTTTTGTCTCATCATCACTGTTTGGGTTACATTCTAATGCAACACAGTGCACCATGTTTATTCCATGGCAAAAATAGTATAAATGACTTAGCGTAAACATATGACCAAATAGGTACAGTTGGAGATGCTCACAACTCAAGACTATTGCTAGTTTTTAATATTCCATGTGTGAGTACCGCTGTTCCCCATCTGAAAGTGATCTACTGGCCTGAGCATGAACCTTTTCATTCTGAATTAATATCGCTCTTAGAACGACATCACTTGCATCCATAATTAAATGTTTCCTTATGCTTTCTTGTGTTTTTCTGTACATTTCCATAGTTTACTTTGCTTGGTTAAGGCTCAAGAGGCTTAATGGTTGGTGAATAATTTGGGATAAATCGTCCAATGTAGTTTGTCATGCCAAGAAACCTACATACTTTCAATAGGTTTGCTGTAAAGCTGACACTTTTAATTGCTTTCACTTTCTTCGGATCCTAAATAATTGAAAAATTCAATCTTTGCTGAAAATTTATCCAAACAACTCAGTTGTATATTTCTTGAACTAACATTTTTATTCCGTAAGTGTTAAACCCTTTGCCTTTATGCGAATGCATGTAGATTTTAGATTTTTTACATATTCTTCCTGAGTGTGACCAAATACTAGAATGTTATCGCTACTAATATTTTGGCCTGGTATCCAGTCTATCCAGTGTTTTACAATGTGTTTTGAAATATCTGCATTGCAGATGATATTCCGAAAATGAGGCGTTTTGATCTCAGTACTCCTAAATGAGTCGAGAATGTTGAAATATTCTTTGATATTTCTTCCAAGTCCAGTTGATGGTGGCCCGAATTTAGCTGACGCATGGAGAACACGGTTGCACCATTGAGATCTATTATAAAATCGTCTATTGCTGTTGTGCTGTATCTCTCGTACATCACCGCTACATCAGGCAAACACATATCAAGACATATCGTGATTTCATGAACGTTTTGCATAGTCTTTCAGAAGGGCTCCTCACTGTAGTACATATTTTAGGAATTATTTGTAACTACATGCTTGTTTCATAGCTCAGGAAATTTCCAAAGGTTCCTTTGGTTACATAGAATGGATATGTAGTTATCTTATTTTTAGTCTCGATGTTGGCTTGATACTTGCTAACTATATGTAGTTTGGTCTCTTATCCATAGGCCAATAAATTGGTACCTGTTTTCTGCAGTTTACGCTTATGATTACACTTTGCAAATGTATGTTCATTCATGACATTAAAGCCTGATCATGTGTCAATCTGCACATTTATTCTCGTTCTATCCTTTTTACCGTTGTATGAGGCTAGTCTGGTTTACGAGTATTGACTTTATCTCGAGTTCGCAGGCCAGAGTAATATTTATTTGAGCTTTCCGACCTATCACCTGTATCTTACTGGCTTTTTACTTGACTGGTTTCTGCTTTGAGACTTGATCTACAGACGTTTACAAAATGGTTTTTCTTATTGCAGATATTACATAGTGTCCTTTGGCAGGATACTGCATAGCTTTGTGTGGATATTTGCCAACACAAATTCTGTATGTTTGGTTTCTCTATTGTTGTTTGTTGCTGATATTTGCTCTCTCCATGAAACGTGTCATGCATTTGCTACGACTCGATGTCCTTCTCGTTGATATGGCATTGACATTCTTAAATTGCTTTTCGGTCACGGGCAACTGTACGAAGATGCGTTATATCCATTTTTTTACGAAGTTCACAACGTTTTGTGCATGACAGACATCCTTGAGTTACCTATGATTTTATTTCTTTATCTGCATCAATGAATAATTCGCACATTGCTGAAAGCTGGCTTAGAATATGGTGTGGAAATCATCAGTTGATTGTCCACTTTTTTCCTACGATAATATATAGATATTAAATTCGTGGTTCTTCTTTTGTGAGCGGTAATTTGTCAGTTTGCTATGACGGCTTGATGGCCATCTCCTGTCTCTTGGAGGGTTTGAAAATGTATTTTACTTCCTCCCTTGCCTAGTGTAAAAGGTGTTTGTATGTTTATAAAAACGCAAATACCGTTTACTTTCGGAACCAGTTATATTTCTAAAGTAAAATACTATTTAGTCACATGCCAATTTCTTGATTGTCCAATGACTAGAGCGCAACTTAAATATATAATGTTGTGACAACGTACGCGGTGGCGAAATTCTATATTCTGATCAATTGGTGTTGTATAAGAGAGGTAATTCAAATATATTTTAAGAGGTTAATCTTAAACATGATAATTGGTAAGACATTTTCGACATGTTTTAGTAACTCTGAAAGCAGGATTGTTCAAACAACAAGGTACAATTAAGATATAGCTTACGTATTTTAAGTGGATACATATAAATGCTTGGATGCTGCTAAAATTTGTAGTGCATTGCTAAACGAAGGACAAGAACGTATGGTGTACTACGATAAATTCAAGCTAGCATATGGGGACTAAAAAATTGTCAAGCTGTTTTAGGTTCAAGTCCATGAATGGCAAAATTGAACATAAATTTAAAATAATTTGTATCTTGTCGGCATTGAAGAATCATTGCAAACGAATGTAAATAAAATTCTTGCTGTGGATTCCCAGGTGGTTTCTACATGATACCAAAATACATTTGCACAGCTTGATGTATTCTCTTGATATTTCCTATTTTTTAAAAAAAATTCCCGAATAAGAAAGTATTTAATAGCTTTTAAACATTTCTCAAATATCAGTTTCGTACACTAATATGAATAAAAGGTGAAAACAAATAAAGGGAATTAAATGAAAAAACCACATTCTTAATTAAAGCTGATTCACATAAAAATCTCAGTGCTCTAACAAAAAACATGTTGGAAAAATATTTCTCCACAAAGGACTTTATGTAGGGTAGGTGGATGACCAGATGCTTGTAATCATTGTTAACCTGCAAAAATACAAACGCAATGCAACAATGAATGCAAAACATTATTTTATATAACTGAATTGAATTTAGGCATGAAAATTGCTTTGCGCAGAAATGTTACTTATATCCAAAACACCAGAAGGTACCTATAAATTTCAAAAGCTTTTGAAGAAAAGAAATAATAATGGTATAATGTACATTCTGAAATGTGTTGCATTGGATCGTCTGCAGAACAATTAAATCTATTCAGATACATAACCCATCATAGCCCCCACTGCATATAATTTCTTCTATTTAAAATAAATAACGTATTAAACATAACTTAACCTTTGACGTCATTGTATAAAATTTCTTCTATTCAAATAAATAATGCATTAAACATAACTCAGCTTAGGACACAACTTCATACAATCTTTTCTATTCGAATAAATGACGTATAAAACACCAATCAACGTTGGTCGCAACTGCTTGCAATTTATTCTATACAAATAAGTAACGTATCAAACAAACCAACTTTCGGGCAGCACTGCATTCACATTCTTCTATTCAAATAAGTAACGTGTCAAACACAACTTAGCTTTGGACAGAAATGTATTTTTAAAAAACTGATCAAATAAATAATGTATAAAATGACCAATCAACGTTGATCGCAACTGCATGCAGTTTCTTCTATACAAATAATTGACGTATAAAAAAATCAACTTTAGGCACCTTTGCATACAATTTATTCTATTCAAATAAGTAACGTGTCGAACAAAACTCAACTTTGGACACAATGGTATTAATTTTTTCTATTAAAAAAAAATAACGTATCAAACACAATTTTACCTTGGACACCACTGCTGTAAAGTTTCTTTTATTGAAAATAACTTATTAAACTCAATTCATTCTTGGAAACCACTGTAGAGGTGTGATTAAATAGCAGAAATACGGATCAGAAGAACTTTAGATTTTTTGAAATACAGCGAATCTTGCTTAGATCTGGGGAGAAAAGAATAGTAAACCCAAACACAATACACATATTTAAACGTTTTAATGCTACACCCATGAAAAGATTTTGAAGACCAAAATAATGAAGGGTAAAGATGCATTCATTCAATGTTTCGCCAAATATTTATGACCTTTTCTTCTAAGGCATTTATTGAGCGCAGATTATGATTTAAGACGCGGATTCTGTGCAGGCAAAACATATTATATATATATATATATATATATATATATATATATATATATATATATATATATATATATATATATATATATATATATATATATATATATATATATATAGTTTCACAGAGATCAAGAAATTGTAATAGCTTCAAATGATGTAAAATTTTACAACAACACTTTAAAATGCATTTTTTTCCTCAGTCGGATTGTCTCTTGTCGAATATAGTATTTTACGGTCCAATAATTTTCCTATGTACTGAGATTAGTCAAGCATTTTAAATATGCAAATATGTTCTGTCAGTTATATGATATGTAATGTTGACAAATCTTTTTTTTCAACGCAATGATACCTTCCATATCTGTAACTGCTCTTGAAGGAAATTAAAGCATTCTGTGCAATATTAGGTAGCGCAGCAATAAACTTCAGCAGCTTCGCTTGAAGTTATTTTAATCAATAAGCAAATGTATCTGTTCTCTATCGTAGTAAGAACAATCAGAATGATGAAGTTTTATCCATGCCTCCATTTACCATTCCAATATTGTATGCATATTTGCAGATATTTAAGATCATTTTGAACTTTGCATACATTTACAAATTCCATTATACCTATTGTTTTATGTACCTCAATTACACGTTGATTCGATGATTTATATGCATGATCACTTAGTGTATTTAACACTGATTATAGAAAATGAGTTAGAAAGCCTGTCACATCTTCCAGACTTACTTTCACATAGCCTAATTGGTTGTTAAAAATGTTTGTAAAATTGCCACCTAAGTCTCTAAAAATCTTTGAATGTGCTTTCATCATTTATTTTGGGCACTCCGCGATTGTTTATTGTCTACAGCATCTAACTTCTACTAATATTAACTATGCTTTTAATTATATTTATAATACTTACAGTTATATGCATAATACTTACAATTATACTACTACTACTATCACTTCTACTAATGATTCATTTATGCAGGTAACGTAACTAGTAAGCAGCGATTTTACATCTAGAACCCCCCCCCTCCTGAATGTATGTCTGTCCAATATATAGATTGTTTAACCCTTGCTAAAAGAATAGCAATTTGTAGTTTTAGGAACCTTGAGAGGACTTTATTTTCTGACATTAAAACATAAGTTTTTCCAAGGAAGAGCCCCTGCAAATTTAACGCTTTACATAGACATTGGTAGTTTACGTCTTCGTAGCACAAGGTTAAAGCTGATAGAAAGAGACCTGTATAAATAGTTTATATATTGTTAAACATGTTTTGGAGATAACCCTCCAACACTATAGATACATATGGAGATGTTTTGCTAGAATATTTTTGTTTTGTCAGTTTCGATTTAACTTAATTATTTATAGAGTTTTAGGATGTGAACGAAAAGTTTTATGGAGATATTTATATTTTGGTCTCATTTGTAACTTGATGCTTTTGTCAAATTCTTGTTTGGAACAATTTCCCCGCTCATTAAGACAATAAACTATTTTTTATTAATTACAATTCTGACAGCAGGAGGGGAGTTTCCTATTTATTCAGGAATTGCATTATTAAAATAAAGTAATTTACGTAAAGTTTTAAACTGTATATTCCACATGGAAAGAAACGGTTGTCAGCATGATTATAAACATTTTCAATTGTGACATTCTGAAATGGTCTGTACTGGTTTCTTAGTAGTCAGCGTAATATAATTTTAATAGATTTTTAATAAAATCAATGGTCCCAATACAGACCCTTGTAGAACACAAGGCTTATGAAGATGTATTGCTGCCTATGCCTACATACTGCGTTCTTTGCAAAATGTAAGAACTTATTCAAACAACTTGGTGATCAAGCATTTATTACATGCTTTTAACTTTGGGAGATGGTATAAGTGATCTCCGATCACTTCTTTATGTTGACATCAACATAACCTAATCTTTCTATTTTGTTTCTTTGTTTCGTCTAACCTAGTGTTAGTTATTTCGGGAGGGCCGTTGTACAAGAATGGTAATGATTAAACCAGGACTACATATCGTCCAAAACTTATTGTCATTCTATCAAGAGACGCTAAGTTTAGAGAAATGTTTTCTTGACAAAGATTTTAAATAGTGATGTTTAGTCTGAAGTTGGCCTTTTTTATTGGGATTATTGTTTATGGAAACTTCAGCATCGTCTTTATTTCCTTCCATAAACGATTACATGATATAAGAATAAATCATATGAATACAATCAATAAATAAGTAAAATAAAAAAATAAAAAACAAACATTTAAAAGATAAATAAACATGTACCAAAAAATAATAATATTAGAATACAAATTCTCACAGTATAGCAGTCAATAAAGTTTTGGTCAACTGCATAAGTTACAAGTTTAAGTACCAAATTTGATTAAGATAACTGCACACTGCATGATAAAGTATGCTGCATACAGGGCTAATAGCGTGGAGATTTCTTTGTCGATTACACCTGCTGGTAACCTTTTGCCTAAAAGATATTGTAGATGCTGCTCATATTCTGCATTAAATAACGTAATGTGCAGGCTCAGTGGAAATTTATCAGTAAGGAAACCCCAGAAAGATTTTCTGAAAGTCGACATATAAGGACAAATAACACAACAATGAAGTATCAAGTCTGTATAAACATTCCCACATCTAATGCACATATCGAGCTGTGTTTGAAGAACAGCAGCCCATAGTTTAGCTACAAATGTAAATACCGTAGTGCGCTGTCTGGTTTTAGCCAACCGACACATTTCGGCAGGTCGTAAGTATTCGTGCATAGAATAGAATCTATTAAAATCTGCTTGATTAGACACCCGAACTCTCCAGAGGCTATTTCCAAGACCAGCAATTTTTGACCTTACAATTTCTTTCCAATTTTGTTAACCTGGAATTTCGGAATGATGCAAATAATTAGTTAGATACCCGAGCATGTCAAACGTCTTTAACGTATAATATAAATTTGAAATTAACCCGTAGCTTGACATGCATCCCCTCAAAACGAAGTGAAATAACCCAACGTTAAACACACGTTTAGTATATACGTTATTAGGCATCAAACATAATATGTGTAAAAACATCAATCTTCTTCTATCAATTTCGGACTGCGATGATGTCCATCCTACCATTCGCCGGGCGATATCTGATCTTGTATGTGTTGGGAAGCTTTGTAAATGTTTGGCGAAATACCTCAGATTTTTACCCAATGAAGAGAGGTCACTTTTTGAAATTTTACACCATAATTCACTTCCGTAAAACACTGTGAGAAAAATTACCTTTTTGATTACATTTGCAGCAACCAAAGTATTTAAGCCATTCGGTTTAATTGCAATACCAAACAGGCCGTGAAAAGATTTGTTCATTTCTTGTATGCATCGAGTATTGCGTCAAACGACGTCAGCTTTGAGTTAATCCGATGACGCAGGTGTGTTGCCAAATCAGTAACCAGCAAACATGACGGGCCAAGATGCCATTTCATACTGACATAAGTCTTGTATTGGGGACCAAAATGTAAATGTATGACTTTGTGACACTAAGCTCGAATCGCCACTTATTACTGTAGGCGTATGCTATATCTAACAGCTTTTGTAGATTGCTAGGATATATACCCAAAGTGAAATTTCATCAGCTAGGGATGGATTTCCCATAGCTTAGGATCCAATCTTTGCTCCAAATCCACTATTCTCTATCTGTAGCAGCAAGTCATTTATAAATATTGTGTACATCAAGGTTGACAAAACACCTCGTTGTCTCACTCCTTGGCCAATTGAGAACCAATTGAGAAAATTTCCCATTGACAAGAACTTTACTCTGTAAATTTGTATACATGCAAAAAAAATATCAAAAGGGATTTACCCGTAATTCCCAACATGAATAATTTTAAAAGTAGTCCTTTGTGCCACACGGTATCAAATGCCTTTTTGTTTCAGCAAAATCCCGTGAACCCATGTTTACATTATATTGTACTGACTGCAACAGCAAAAACACGCTGTTGTGCAGAATAAACCTTTTTGGTAACCATGTTGTTGTGAACTGGGTATATTATAATTAATATCTTTGAGCCAAGTTACCAACCGTTCATGAATATTTTTCTCAAATTTTTTGTAGATAACAGGCAGTAAAGTAACAGGCCTGTAACTTTCGAGGGAGTTATTTGATTTTCTGTTACCTTTATACAGTGGTATTACTAACCCTTTTTTGTAATCTACAGGTATGTAAAATTGATCAATCATCTGAGTAAATAAATTGTCATACACTCAATGAGGTAGTCGCTGCCATAGATCAAGTGTTCATTGCAAATTTGATCATGGCCCGATACTTTTGATTTCTTTAGACTTTTAATGATTTTTCTTACTTCGTTTACACTGATACTGGTCTGTAAGGCCTGGATATGGAATACTCCGTCCTGTAGACCCCAATGACCCCGATTTAATTCTCTCTCTATAAATTCATAAACTTTTCCGTCAAAACTATGGCCAAAATGTGGCGCATGAATGTCCTCATAGTATCTGGCAAAGCCATTTGTGATGGAATCATCATCACGGACACAAACTCCATCAGTTGATAATTCCTGACAAAATTTACATTGTTCCCTCTCTTAACATTGATCATTTTCCAAAAGTGTCTTACATCGCATTCATGTGCTTTTTCAATTTCTTCATATACCTCCCCCAAATAATTTTTCCACAGCCAGTTTTTGAACGTTTCTAAAGTCTCTTTTCTTATCTTTATATTCTCTGTAAGAATTATATTGACTACCCCTCGACCTTCAATCATTTATCCAAATATATCTAGCTTGTCTTTGAAGTTTATGTGCTTCTTTGAGTTCATTTGTGCCCGTACAATCTATCAACATTTTCCGAAATAGTATCTATATCAAAGATTTTCAGGCGATGGTCCAGCTCAGTTCGATAATGTTTCAAGATATCAGCGTCTAATGTATTCCAAGCTGTTATTTCTCTTCATAGACTGTCTGAAGGAAGGATAGCGATGTGGTCTGATATCACGTGCTCTTCGTGATCTGAAACAATGTGCACACTCCGTAATCTACCTATGCATTGATCCGATAGTACAAAATGACCAATCATCGTTCTTGCTGGGGTGAATGTATAACGGGAACCAGTGCATATTTTTAAATGTCCAGCACTTACGAGATAGTTATATCGCATGAACTCATGAAATACGCTATCTTTGTAACATCCGAAAGTGTCTGGTTTATCTACTGCAATGGAATCATCAGTAAAATACACGTCACCCCGCTTTGAGTACTGATCATACAGATTTCGAATCAACTCAATTTTCACTTTGTAACAATCTGTGCCATACAATAGAGTCGGCATATATACACAAAAAATACATACATTTTGCATATATGGAAATTTGAATAATATGCCAACAACTCTGTCACTATTAACGTCTAACGTCATCTGAAATTAATATATCTCATGAGAGAAGTTTTTCTGAAGATTGCAACTCCTCCTTTACCACATTTTATTAACGTGCTATCAGAAAAAATATCGGCCTTAGCAGTGCATTTATAATAAAAACGAATAGAATCGTAAAATGAAAGTATATGCTGTAATAGTTTATGTTCAGTCATGCAAGCAAGCTACGTCAACACTATATTTATCCAGCATTGCACTAAAGCTAAGAGCAGAGGATATAATTCATCTAACATTCCTGCTCAGTATATTAAGATTTATATTAACTTGCAATATAGGCATATTAATACTTATGCATTGTGAAAGCGGGCCTAAAAGTACTAAGATGACAAAAGACACTAAACATTCATTTTTCCTCGATAAGTATTGCTGAAAGCTCATTAAAAAATTTAATAAAAATATCAACAATTTCTTTAATTCATTTACTGTAGTGAATACTGGTGGTGGTAGAGTAGAACGAATCTAGTGATGTTAGCAGTGAACTCATTCTGATGTTCCAAATGTAAACACTATCATTGTTTTCTTCTATTGTTTGGTTGTTTCTCAATTGTTTCTTATTGTTACTTTGTAACACAAAACCACGAGCGTGTGACTTTTATTCTATGATGAATTTAGCCTATGCTTTCCCAACATTTCATTTTAACGCTTAATAGAGTCTTCTCAAGTCTCTGGAACGTTAGAAATGTGATTATTGTTCAGTGTAATTATTATAGGTATGAATTATTGTGAACCCTTGGAGGTCACGTTTTACGGAATATAAATTACTGATTTGTCGACCTGAGACATTGAGATGGTTCTTAATGATAATCTTTAAATCTTTATGCGCTACCGAACTTGCATAGTAACACTTATTTGGTGTTCAGAATGTGCATGTAACTTGATGAAACCGTGTTGGGATTATATCTAGCTACGACACTAAACACGCTCAGTGATGTTTGTCTACATAATGTAATTCATCAATGTCATATCATAATGCATTGTTGTTAAATGAGCACAATTCCGTTACAGTGTCGACTTTCTTGTGCATTCTATTGTTAGGCGACTTTGTCATTATAACGACCATATACCATCTGTTTGCGGTAGTTTTCCGCTTTGATGTTTTCTTTATTCAAATATGGTCAACGTTATTATAAAAGATGGCTTGTTTAAGCCTAGCACTTAACCAAAATATAGCTAAGTGAGGAGAAATAAAATGTAATATATTTATTCGCACAAGCATTAAAAAGCACATACATCCACAATACATCCAATCATACCTTGCATGCATATTGTTTTCACATCATCTACGGTTACTTGAATGCACTAGATACCGGAGAATGGTATTTGCGGCTTACAATGACTGAACTTTGCACCATAATTTATACATCACAAAACACATTTATGGTGGATTGTAGAGTTAGCGATTTTCCTTACTTTGTTTTCCTATATGTGCTTTAAGACTGATATCCAGGATTGGAATTAACATGTTTAGAAGTAAGGATGCTTCTATGGATAAGGATTAATTGAATTTCAATAACCCCACACACGAGATTGCGGTTCTGAAACGACATCACGCGTAAGAACACGATTCCAGTTTCAAGAAATAAGTATGTTAATTATTTAGTCATGAAAGAGATATGAATATATTTAACAAATTAGGTATCCTGTCACTATTTATTAGAACAGGAAATCTGACATGGTCGTTATGTTTTGAAAACTCACCAGGATCGTATCAAGCTTCCACAGTGGAACATTATTTAGTTATGAAGATGTAATAAATACAAAAGTACTATAAAAACTCCATATAATCCTATAATAAAATTATTTTAGCATCATTACAGCAAGATCGGGAATATGCTAGTGCAGAAAGATATCAAAGAAATTTATTTATCAGTGCGATTTTGCTGTCATTGTTTGTATAATGCCCAATTATGTCCTCAAATAATAAATGCAGTCCTACAAATTAATTGTTGTTACTTGCTCAAACATTTTAACATTTTAATGACCTAAATAGTTTTAAAATGCATTGTGTAATAATTGTTTCAAATGCTGGTCACACGACGAGGCGTTATTTATTGAATTTTCTGTTTGTAAGGCAAACATTATATACTGGCATCTAATCATTTCACTACTCAATGCACAATCAAGAAATTAGATTAGCAACTAAAAGCTCATCAATTAGAGTTGGGGCCCCGCTTGGTCAAGTAGTCTAAAGCGCTCACCGTTCCAGATCACTGCCATCTCACCTTTGTCTGCGTGTGTTTGAGTCTTAGGCACGGCTAACGTAGGTAGGTGAGAAAGCTTGCTAGTAACGTTTCGTGGTTCAGTAGTTCTTCCCGGGGTTTTCCAGGGTTCTTTCTCCACCAGATATATTCGGTTGACAAGAATCACGCAAACGATGTAAAGTACTAAAGCAAATGGAAAATATTGGTTCAATTACTTATAACGCCTTGCCATTTTAATTGGGGATTTATAAGCGAATAGCCTATAATTGTGAGAAAATTTCCGAAATAGCGCTATATAGGAAGATAAAGCTAGAGTCTCCGTAAACTGCGTTACTATTTTTATAAGGGAGAGATCCCAGAACTTTAGAGGACACCGTAATATATGTCTTATGAATTCACCCTTCTAGTGATTGCGATTGCTGCTAGGGACTATTTATTAAAGGCCACAAGAAGCCAATTGGTACGATTTCTTCGCTATGTTCCTGCGTGAATCAGGAATCGTCATTCCTCATTTATGTCCTTGACTATCTTTTTATATAAAGATTATTAAACTTGTTAGTAGTATGCCAATTTTTTCAGACGTAACGAAATAAACATGTTCATATTCCTTGGGTACCAGTAACATTGATGTTTGAAATGACAAGATAAAGAAAAAAGAGATAAATATAAACAGGGGAAACCAAATCTGATTGAAATCAGTTGATTTGTGGAATATCTATCTATCTATTATATTATATTATATTATATTATATTATATTATATATATATATATATATATATATATATATATATATATATATATATATATATATATATATATATATATATATATATATATATATAAACTTTGACCCAGAACGGAAACGTACGAATAGAAGGAAGGAATTATGATCTTCGACCAGCGGAGACTGACGTTGCGTTGAGAAACTTCCTGGAAAGTCCTAATCTTCTTGGAACAAAGTATGTTCTGCAGGATCAAGGACAAGTGCAAAGAAAACTTCCAGTTGAAAAAGGAGGTTTGAAATTAGACTGTTTTATCTTAAACATACAATGTTCAGCAGCAGCCTTGTGTATCTTTATTGAAAAACCTTGCTGGTAAAATTCCTTGCTGAACACAATTACGGCAATAAAGCGGATGAAGAAAGACGTATACAGATGACTCTTGGATAACGATTGTACGATAACGTTTACGTGATATAATTAAAATTAGATGAAGATTATTGTATTTGTTGTCCGAACTACAGTTCAATGGCATTATCATCTCCTGGTTTAAGTGATCAACAAGTTCAAAATAAACTAAGAACAAATTAGTCTTCTCACGAGGAACCTCCGTTTATGTCCATATTTGAATTTCGTTTTATTTGAGGATATAAAACAACTCCGAAATACAGGAAAACCAGACTCATGTAGCATTAGATATTTGTATCTGATAACGATTGTCTCCTCTTGCAGACGAAGCAAACGTTAATAGAAGAAAGGTAGAAAAAGAATTTATAGAACCAGTTCAAAGGTTAAGGCGTGGACAAGACAAACAAAGTCATTTTCTTCGCCAAGAGGCTAAGTTGTCATCCCGAAATGTAGCAGGTTTACATGATGGAAGCACAAAAGGTGAGAGTAGTTATACTGCAACAATGACAACAGCAACAACTGCATGTAAGGATGGTAAAACTATCAGAGGATGTCTAGATAAACCCAAATAATATTGGCAAATATGTCACTATTAAATTCTGTTAATTTATGTTATATCCCTTTATTACTGGATTATTATTACATTACTACAAAAATAATCTTTAGTATTGAAAACTAAAGACATTTTACACGGAAACTATTTTGAACAGTTACATCAATGTGTTCTATATCAAAAATGCAAACAAAATACTTATTTCAATTATTTATTGTTACTAATGACTATAACAACGCCAATGAATATGCTTTCTCATTTGAAATCCTATCCACAGATGAGGTTCGCAACCTAAAGGAGATCTACTATGTGGAAATGGGCATACTGGTAGATTCTGGAATTTGGGACTTGTGAGTATTTATCTATCTATCTATCTATCTATCTATCTATCTATCTATCTATCTATCTATCTATCTATGTATCTATCTGTCTGTCTGTCTATCTATCTAAATGTCACCCTTGTGCATGACTAAATGCACACTGCATTTCCCTCTGAGTCAACGTATTATTATTTCAGAAAATCGTAACAAATGTACGCTATCGGCTGTACGACTTAAAAATATAAAAAAATCGGCGTAAAATGTTTACAGTGACCATTAACACACACATACTACATACGCTCTCTCACTTTATATATACATCTATCTGCCTTAATGATGCTCTCTTTCTGTCTCTCTCTCTGGCCTATTTTCGCTGGTGGAAACATATCTTGGTCTGGCATCAGACACGGAAGGAAATGTTTCAGCGTTACTCTTCTTCGAAATCGCTGCCATGTATTTGAGCCAACACTTTTCTCTTCTTGAAATGGTATCGATCGTTTAATCCTGATTGCAAATTTCTTTCGACTACACTTTACACGCATGGGTCTCTATGTATAGGAATAGTGCTATATTGTCATAGTATCTATTTTGTTCTCAAGCAGTCAAGATGGAGGAGTCAAGACTTTTCGACAGGCTGCTCAGAGCTTTGTTAAAAGTATAACTCAGAGATGAAGGTGTCAACAAATATGACCCTTCTGGAGTAGTGTGTATTTAGGTAAACTCGAACACTGTTACTCAGTCCAGCTCGATTGAGGACAGCCACTTGCAAAAGTTTTCCCATTTTTTCCCAGTGTCCAGTACCCTGAATTTAACCATGTTAAGTTTATGTTATAACATTCTAAACGTTGAACGATTTCAACACAGGATTTCACGATGACACTCAAACATCTCCTACAACTACTTTCATCTCCAGCAAGTTCATTACCTTGTAACAAATGAACTCCCGGAGTAGAAAGTGAAGTTATATCTCTTTTAATTGCTGGTCCCGAAAATAAGTATAGTGTAAAATTAGCACACTGAAGAGGAACATTAACAGATATCCACTGTAATTAGTGGCTTCAAAGAATTTCACTAGAAGTCTATTTAGAAAAAGGCAAAATATTTAACAATAAAAGGTTCAGAAGCTCCCGTGTTTCTCAATATTTTAATACATGTAGATTTGGCAAAATAACCAACAAGTGATTCTGAACCATTCAGCATGGATGGTTTATAATTCTCCATAATAAAATCAGACAGGTGTTTACTAGGACCCAACAACTGTATCTTTTCCACTGTATGACAGTGACCTTGACTTCTTAGAAACAAGAATATTTGGAACACCTCTGTCGTTACATTGTGGCCTAAATCCAGCAATCAGATATAAGTGGCTTTCGTCTAGCAATAATTGCAAGTAGAAAGAGATAAGGATTTCAGATCTGTCTTTTGATAAATGTGATTCTTAACTCTTATACCAGTTTGAAACTTGTAAATGGTCGCACAAGTCTGAAATGGTGTTTTAATAAAACCCCGTGGGGAGGAAGATTTATTCACAAATGATACTTTGTAAATCAAAGAATATTCGTCAGCTGTGTTAGTTGTCTTTTCTAACGGTTCAAGTCCTTTATTATCGGGGTAAGATTTGACGTCACTGCTAAAAAAATTACTGAACCCATTAATCAGTTTGAGTTCTTTGAGTTTATCATAGTGTTTGTCAAACATTTTCGCATGACACCATCTATCAAACAATCGTTCTTTCTCCCTTGCAAACTCAAGACCAGTCTTTGTAGTTTCTTTCTACAATTTCGAAACCTTCAACTTTTATTTCAAATCCGAACAACTTTTATCAAGGACACCCTTTTCTACCAATTAATGATTTTGGACCTTCTGTTTAATGAAAGAAGCTCTTGCTTCAGCAATTTCATAATGCACGGCAAACTCAAGTAACTCGTCCTGGTTAAGGTTTCTAACCCCTCATGTGTAGGATCTTCAATAATCCACTTTGGATGTTATTGTACAAGCTTTTTAATATCCTTACAAATTTCCCAAACGTGAAAAAAAATACCGAAGATTCAAAAATTTCAAACTCAACGTGAAATTCAAATTTCTAAAAGTAATAAGAATCTCTGAAATATTAAAGAAATTTATATCCCTGAATTACGTAAACGAAATTTCAATCCCGCAAAAGCCTGAATTGCTTATTATGTTCTTGGGATTAAACTACTTAACAAGAAAGACCAAATACAACATGTCCCAATGTTTTAAGTTATAAAATTTATTTCCCTAAAATAATGTGAACAATTACTTACAGTATTGGATGAATTCCTTCAATTCCTAAACATGTTTTATCAGTTTCAAGGTAATCAGCATACGCTCAGAAATACTCCTCATATAAACTCTAAATTGCTTATGTGCAAACACCACAGATGACTCACTGTTTTAAAATCCGAATGTCTTTGCTCGAGTTCAAGGTAAATCCAAAATGTTAAGTCCCAAAACGTCTTTTAATGTTTCCTGGTAATCTACAACCTTTTAGTATATGGTAGTCTTTTGATAAGTTCACAATATATCATTATATGGTATTGTCTTTTAAAATAAATATTCCGAGTACTGCAATCACAAGGAACGGTTGTCAATTTAAAAGAATAAAAAACGATTATCAATGTATCTCTTACAAGACTCATATAAACTCTTAAGAATGAGAGTTTTTCCGTGTTCTATTGCTTATATAAAGCATAATTCACACTATAAACACAGTACCTAACAACGCAATTTCTTCCAACAAATCATTTAAGATAGCGAAATACATTTTCTGTCATCAAGTCATTAACGGCTTTTCCGGTTTTAACAATCGTATTGACTAAATGAATTTTATAAAAGTATATTACACCAATAATATACTTGATAAAGACATACTTAACACAGTCGTCTTTGCAGATAGATAAGTTGCATGTTTTCTTTTTTGATTTCCCATTTTACACTCGTATTGATTAAAAAAATATGAGACATATTTATGGTTCAAACATAAAAGATGGCTTAAATGAAGAACGTAGAGCACAACGAACACACCATGAAACGTGTGGAAATTATAGACTAAGCAGAATGAAAAACCAGCAAGAGTAATTCAAACATTTAAATTTACTTAGTTGAAATAAGTCATTATTATGCTTTAAATATAATTGCTATTAATCAAAAACTTGTTTTTATCCGACATCTCTCTCTCTCTCTCCTTTTCTTTGGTCTATTTTACTTTAATGTTAATATCATTTATAGATCCAGAAACATCGTTGTTTGACAGTCATTTGTACCCGTATTTTAACCGTATCTTGTTACGATGGTCGAGGAAGAAAGAGAGAGATGATGTGGTAAAACTCATATGATGACATACCATCCAAATGAGTGTTAGACGCACTGGTAATACTGATATGATGATGGACAAACCAACGAGAGAGAGAGAAAGAGAGAGAGAGATGTTGTAGTTTGGGTAGAGTTACCATAAAAGCATTTGGGTTAATTCATACGTGTTTAAGTTGAAAAATTAGTCTGATGTCTGACCATCAACATCGTGAGACAGAAAGGGAGACTACGAACACTATAATTTTGATAAAAAGTCGGCTTGTAGAAGCTTATTATCGGTTTTAAAAAAAGAAAATAAACTGTAAACATAAGGCTATTACGACCAAAGTTCTTGTTGCTTATTTGGTTACAGGTCAGTTTCAAGGGTTTCATCAAGCCCACATTGTTGTCTCTATGCAACAATTTACTCGTATTTTTTCCTTTATGCACGACTGAGAGAGAGAGAGAGAGAGAAAGATTGCTGCTAATGCTGCAGAATAAAGAATGTAGAAATGTTTGTATCATTATTATGACCTGAAATATCACATACAGCTGACTGACGTCTGATCCGTTATCAGAGTATCACATTGATTTTCTGAATCACAGACCACAGTATCTGCAAGAAAGCAGCTTCCGTCCACCATCTGGTAACATCTGACGTAAATGACTTTATAGAGTGGTTGGCCCGACTATGGATTCCGATTAGTAATGAGAGTCCCGTGTTCGAATCTCTTTATATTCCGTATGATAACATATTTCTAGTGTATCAAACCTTGGCTCATTTCAGGCTTTGGAAACTTCAAGTGTCTTTTTATGTTAATTCGCATACTATTGGAAGATATGATCAAGTTTGAATCCATGTAGATAATTAAAATCGAATATTTCTGCGGATTTAAATCACTAAACAAATGTCACGACATTCAAAAACAAAACACAGCCAAAGTGCATCCAATTTGGTCAAGTAAGATCCTTATTTTAGTTCTTTCATATCGGCACAGTTTAAGTATCTTGTGTTAACACACAGAAACATACACGTGGGCTCACTCATTCAAATACAGATACAGAAAAAATATATATTTCACCCCTACTTGCAGGCATTCATCGCTGGTACAAATCTCGGATGAAGATGAAAAAGAGGTTCAAGTGAAACAAAATATAAGAGAATATTTTTCACACATTATTAATGGTGTAAGTAATAAATACTTAACTGTTGAACACTTATATTCCTTTAATTTGCTTTAATTTGCATACTGCAATTGTGAATCAAACAGATGATATATGAATGGAATGATACATGATGCAGTAGGACCAACAAAACTCTCGTCATGACATAATTAAGGATTATTATTAACCTACTTGGAAGCATCTCCCTGATTATATTCTGAAGAAAAAGAAAGCATTTTTGTGAGTTTGTTGATACGTGGCTGGTACAAATCACTGATGAAGATGAAAAGAGGTTCAAGTGAAACAAAATATAAGAGAATATTTCTCACACATTATTGATTATGTAAGTAATGAATACTTAGCTATAGAACACATTAATTTTCTTTTATTTGCATGCTACTTTTTTTAATCAAATTGATGGTTTATGACTGGGGCTATACAAATTCCAATAGGACCTACAACTCTCTTCTTATACAGGAATTCATTATTAACATCAAGTTACATGGATGCATCTCATCTACTTAATTCTTCAAGAATAAGCATTTCTATAAGTTTATTGATGCAATTAGAAAGAAAACTTCCATGAATTCTCCCCTCCAAATCTCTGTTAAAGGCTCTTCTATCACCTTGTCTCCTATGTAACCCGGTATCTTTTGTAAATAAAAAGCACCTCCGCAACCCAGTCTCATGTCTGAATTTCTCTTCAGTAACCAGGAATTGTCTGCAAATAGGTACCCTCTGTAACCGCCCTTCTCTGTAAATCTGTAAGACGAAAATGAATATACCCAAAGGGCAATTATAAAACTAAGAGTAGTTTTGATATACAAAAGCAGCGAAAGTAATGATAATAACTGTGTCCGGTTTAGAAAGGTAGCATCATCATTTATATTTGATAACCCTTTGTTTGGAAAGGTTGATAAGTAAGTTTGCTTTATTATTCTTTCTGATCGTAAAGGAACGCACATAAATATAATAAGCATGCATTATAATCTTCGTATATGAATATATCTTCATTTTTTCATAGGTAAGCCTCCTCTACAAAGGAATGGAAGATGATAGTATATCAATCACTGTCACCCTTCTTGAATTTTTCGTGTACAAGGTAAGTAATTATATGTATTCATTCGTTTTTATCAGCATGCCTTTGGGTGCATGTGAATGAGTGAGAAAACGGGATTCCTGTATGCTTTTGTGTGATTATGGTAGAGTGTGAAAACGGACTCCTGTATGCCATTCAATACTTGCGATATAATGTGAAAACGGGATTGCTGTATGCCGTTGAGTATTTGCGATAGAGTGCGAGAACGGGATTCCTGTATGCTTTTGAGAACTTGAGGTAGGGTATGAAAACAGGATTCCTGTATGATTTTGAGTACTTGTGACAGAAAGCAAATTCGGGATTACTGTAACGTTCTATTTTTATTGTATCTGGGGAGTGGACTTTGATGCTAATGATGGCGTGTTTAGCTAGGAAAAGGGTCTGTACAACTTGTTATATTGATATAAACAATCCTTTAGATCAGGGGTCTCCAAACTACGGACCCCGGGCCGGATGCGGCCCGCGAGGCCCTCACATCCGGCCCGTGGAGACCTTTTTTTGTACGGAAAAAAATTACGGAAATTTACGTGTATCCTGCCAAGATCAGCCGCCGCTTACGTGGACGTTATGTTTTTACCGAATTAAAATAGAGGCGCGCAGTAGTGCGTTATGTTTTCCAACCGATCACTACATTGCAAAACCTTATTCGCTGCTTAGTTTTTCTACTTCCGTTCACAGTCAATGAGATGATATAACGCCATCTAGTGGCGGAGTTTTTAAATGGTTTGCTGCTTGTTCAAGACTTGATTATTTTGATCACAGTTTGCCAGTTGCGGTTGACTGCTGCGATGAGGAGGTGTTGGTGTCAGTTAGCATCTGATTGCGAATATTCTGAAGAGGAAACATTAAAAGCAACAATCTCTCTACCATAAGTGGATATATTTGCACACTATATTCAGGTAAGTTTAACTTAAGAAATCATAAGAATTTTTAAAAATTGTTTCGGGTCATTTGCAGCTATAATTGCGACGAAATTAGTTCGCATAATCAGGTTATTTGAGTGATATTGTGTGCAAGATACTTTCAGTTTCACTATTTATTCATGTTGAATTCACTTTATTTTAGTGCCCAGCGATGGCCGAGAAGAGGAAAAGAAAAATAGACGAAGAGTGTCGGCAATTTCAAGAAGAATGGAGTTTGAAATACTTCTTCATCAAATCCGGCGAGAAAGCATTGTGTGTGATTTGCAACGAAACCGTGGCTGTGATGAAAGAATACAACCTGCGCCGTCATCATCAAAGCAAACATCAGGAGAAATATGCACAGTTGGAGGGTAAAGTCCGTGCCGAAAAATTTTCTAAATTACAAAATCAACTCACATCTCAGAGGACATTGTTCAGTAAATCCTCAAATGAAAATGAATCCTTAACTAAGGCCAGTTATAAAGTTGCCTACGTCCTGGCTAAAAGAGGCAAACCGTTTACAGATGGTGAAGTAGTGAAGGAATGTTTGTTGGAGGTGGCTGAGGAACTTTGCCCAGAAAAGTCAAAACAATTTGAAAGTGTAGCTTTGGGTGCAAATACCATTGCCCGCCGTGTTGCAGACATGGGTGAAAACATTGTGACTCAAATAGCGAAAAATGCAAGCAAGTTTCGCCATTTTTCAATTGCAATGGATGAATCGCTGGACAGCTGTTCCACCTCTCAACTGCTTGTGTTCATTAGAGGTGTAGATGAAGACATGAACATAACACAAGAGCTGGCTTCCCTACATAGCATGTATGGCACTGTTACCGGAGAGGATATATTCAATGAGTTAAAAAATAACATTTGCTGATTATAACTTGGACTGGACTAACCTCAGTTGCCTGACTGTTGATGGAGGAAAGAACATGAGTGGCATAAAGAAAGGCTTGGTTGGACAAGTGAAGCAGATGTGTAATGAGAAAAACATTCTACAACCAATGTTCCTGCACTGTATTATTCACCAGCAAGCTTTGTGTGCTAAATATGTGGACATTAGCAGTGTACTGAATCCTGTGGTGAAGATGGTGAATTTAATAAGGTCACATGGGCTCAACCACAGACAGTTCAGAGACATGTTGAAAGATACAGACACAGAATCGCAAGATTTACCATATTACACAGCAGTAAGATGGCTAAGTTGTGAGAAAGTTCTGAGCAGAGTATTTAAGTTAAGAAAGGAAATAGGTGACTTCCTGGAAAGTAAAGGCAAGCCACAGCCATTACTGTCTGATGAAGAGTGGGTATGGAAATTGGCCTTTGCTGCAGACATAACTAGTCATTTAATTTTCTGAACCTAAAACTACAAGGAGAGGAAAATCTAGTTTCCGATCTATACACCCACCTAAAGGCCTTCAGATCCAAACTTGTCTTGTTTTTGGAACAAGTACAGGCCAACAACTTGACGCACTTTCAGCAGTGCAAGGTCTTCATGGCTGAAGCAACAGCTGAGTTCCCCACGTCATCTGCATGCGAGATCATCAAAGACCTCCAGCTGCAGTTTCAGCAGCGGTTTTCTGACTTGGATTCAAAGGCAGAAGAAGTGAGACTGTTTCAAAACCCATTTGAAGCAGATGTGGCCAGTTGCCCAAATGAACTGCAGCTGGAGGTCATTGAGTTGCAAGCAAATGACCTCCTTAGGGACAAGTTCAAAGAAGGACTGGTGGGTTTTTACCAGTTTTTGCCCAAGGAAGACTTTCCTAATGTCAAAACTTTTGCGTCAAGGTACCTTTCAATCTTTGGAACAACATACCTGTGTGAACAAACATTTTTAAGAATGAAATACGTGAAGAACAATTTGAGAACAAACTTGTCCGATGATAATCTCAGGTCACTGTTGATGTTAGGGACATCAAATCTAAAGCCAGAAATGTCTGCTATTTTGGCATCCAAGAAACAATTTCACCATTCCCACTAATACAGGTGTTCATGTGTAGTGTAACAATGTGTTATTAAATAATAACTGAATAAAATAATATTAAATAAATAATTAAAAACAACATCCATGTTTTGATTCTTTTTTATTTGGACCTCGAGTGTGTAGTCGGCCCCCGAACTGCTGTTTGATAGTTAATGCGGCCCTCGGGCTGAAAAGTTTGGAGACCCCTGCTTTAGATAATCCAGCTGTAGGTCTGTAGGATACATGAATAAAAAGTTTGCCAACTAGTTTTGCTTTAATTAAAGAATATTGAACAAAACATTTGCATATCATTAACATTAATCAGTATTGCTTTTATCTTTAAGTATCAAAGGGATGGTGATAAAACTTATCCGCAGCAACCTATATTTTAATATCCATATGAAGTTCTGAATACAACGTTAACAGCATAAAACGTGGCCATCCTAGATAATAAACATTTTCCCTTATTCAGAATATAATAATTTCTAACTGGCGAAGATAAATTTTCCGTCAGGAATACCTCTGATTTCTGATAGCACGAACTAGGCAACATTTTTAAGATCAAAACAGCTTCATATCTGTTGGATTTAGAAGTGAAAATTTCATATCTGTTGGATTTTGAGATAAAGACTTCATATGAGTTGGATTTTGAGATAAAGACTTCATATGTGTTCGATTTAGAGGTGAAAATTTCATATGTGTTGGATTTTGAGGTAAAGACTTCATATGTGTTCGATTTAGAGGTGAAAATTTCATATGTTTTGGATTTTGAGGTAAAGACTTCTCATGTGTTGGATTTACGAGTGAAAATTTCATATGTCTTGGATTTTGAGATAAAGACTTCATATATGTTGGATTCAGAGGCGAAAACTTCAAAGCGCGTTATATTTTTTTAGTTTTTAGACAAATATAACATAAAAGCCTTTAGTACATTGCTTGACATTGAAACGCATTAGATTAACCCAGTTTGGTATTTATTTCAATTTGATACTGTATTGGATAAGACAAGGCATTGCCTTTGAGCATAGCACGTCAGTTTATTACCGTACAACAGGATTGCATTTTCTAAGATCACTCTAGAGCCGAAAACACTAATATCTTTAATATAATTACTGTTCACGGGCGAGATTTATATGTTGTGTTAATTTGCCCTGATGGCGGGACTGAACACGTTCGCGGGCCGGGGATTGTGCACCCCTGCCGTATAGGATAGGACAAGGCATAGCTTTTAACCATAGCACAGCAATTTATAACATTTTTTTTGTCGCACTAAAACATCCCATCTACATATATTAAATGTAAATACAGAGGGAGACAGAGACAAAGTGTACAATTCTGAATTTGTTTTCCTTGTCAAGCAACACGATGATAGGTTTTAATATATATATATATATATATATATATATATATATATATATATATATATATATATATATATATATATATAAAGTTTATGCGATCAGTTGTCAGTCCCTCTGTCTCCTTGTATTTCCCCAATTTATACCTCTGTTCATTCTTGTTTTATTTATGCGTGTGGGTCTACCCTTTAACAATGATGCAGGGAGAATGCGTACCGTTCTATAGCTCCCCCTGCTCATGGAAAACACATTACAACAGATGTATGATCTTTTTCCTTCATCTGTGTCGCTACTGTCGTGTTTATTTAGATTCCAAGTTAGGAACTGCACTGAAATAATTACTGCATCGTTTTGCAATTGTTTCCATTTCGCTTATAAAGGGAAATTGACTTCCCGTAGTTAATAGTTCGCATTTCATTTGTTTCATATCTTGCTCACAGCGGGAACATGACTTTCCACACAACGTGTCTGTAGTATTGAGAGATGCGGGAAAAACATATATTGAAATCACCGAATATCTCGATGATCTACGTCTATGGGATGTGGAATACTCGGAATTTTTTGCACCATACGATCACGCAATGCTCTTTACGGGGTAAGTATATTTAAACTGGATATATCATTACACTGAATATGACCCAATTATCCGTGAATACATTTCAAACACGTGATTAGATGACTTTTTCTGGTCAATATTTTATCATGCTTCTCTGACAAGTTGCTTTGGTACCCGATGTGAATGTCATAGTCTTGGCCGTGAAGGAAGATTAAATATTGTTGCCAGTTTGTAAAAACTGCATGTTGTATAAGTACATAACGAATATTTTTATTTTCACTTTTAGACATGACTTGTTTAAGGATGAGCTTTATAATAACTCTGAAATAGGTAAGTGCACTCTATCTGTCTATCTGTCTGTCTGTCTTGGTTTGTCTATCTGTCTGTCTGATAAGAAATTACGTGCCAAAAACATTTGCCGTACATATTTGTAAGAATTATAATGCGTACCAGAGGCATTTTTGTTTATTTGGAGTCAGTATCCATTCAAATCAAAGGCACCTTTAAGTCTTTATCGTATTAATTAGTCGCAAATCTGGACAAGGATTATGATGCCTTCAGTTTTCTTGATCTTAAAGAAGAATAGGACTTTGTCCTATTATACAAACCTCTATTGACTTTATCGGTCATGCTTTGAAATATATGTTCGTTTACAACTGTCCTTCTCAGCAAAAGACTAGTAAGAAATAAGAGTTATTAGTATATTTGAGGGTTTTAATCTGAAAATGTTTGTAGAAGTTTGCACAGTAATACCTTAATTGATTCAGTGTGTGTGTGATTTTGATTTTCAGCATAGCTTTAGCAAGTTTTCAGTCATTTTTCAGTCATATCGCTACAATATCTGCAGTGTGACAGTTTATAGTGATGTCTAGCATTGGGACATCATGCCACATTCATGTAGCATGATGTCCCACCCAGGCCGGGCTCTGAACCCGCGACTTCCTGCAACAGAGACGGACGCTCTAACCACTCTGCCACTTTAATTAAGAAATTCAATTTCGCCTATGCTACTTAACACTTTAAAGAAACACACGCATAAAATGATCATCAATTTTAGAGGCCGTATCATGCAGATAAGAAACGCATTTCGTAATAAGTAGTAATTGTTCGTATGTGTCACTGATAGTAGTAATTGTCCATACCTGTAACAGTACTAATTGTCTCTAGCTGAGACGATAATAATTGTCCATGTCTGTGACAGTAGCATTTGTCCGTACCTGTAGCAGTAGTAATTGTCCGTATCTGTCAAACTAGTAATTGTTCGCACCTAAGACAGTAATTGTGTCCGTACCTGTTACAGTGGAAGTTGTCCATCTCTTTGACAGCATTATTTGTATGTATCTGTTTAGCAAATTTCGGTTGTACGAGAAGGTCACAGTTGTTTGACAGTGACTGGAAGTTTTGATCATTATTACAAAGTTTAGGATTGTATTTATATATATATTTTGTTTAAACACCAAGCACCATTTCAATATATCTTAACATATGTTTGGCGTAAAGATTAATAATTATATTATTGTTGAAAATCATTAGGTTCTCGGAATGGACTGTACAAATCTTACATACGTATCGTATTGGACTGTACAGATATGACATCGGTATCGTAGTGGACCGCACGGGTAGGACATCCGTAACGCAGTAGTGTTACCAAATGTGACACACCTACCGGATTAGACAGCACAAATCTAACATCAGTCTCGCAGTAGACTACATAGATCTGACATCGTATGGAGTACACTGTACAGATGTAACATATGTATCGGAGTGGACTGCACGATTCTGTCATCCTGTCAGAAAGTTGCACTAATCATGATAGCCGGAATTTCAATTCATTATTTATTGCTTTCTTTACTAGTGTTGCACTATGTTTTTTTATAATTATTTAGTTTGTATTTTAACACGGTTGTTCTGTGCAACCTATCTAAAAATTTCAAAAAGAACATTATGGTAGCCGTCGATTTATAGACCACTATAGAGCTAGTGCGAGATAGATAATAACTATGTCCATTATGGCGTATTTCCAAGCCTAAACGATCGAAGAAAATATTTGAATTTAATTCACAATATTTTCAAAACCACTGAATGGATTTTAATCTATTTTTGTTATTTATTTTCATTCACTTACTGGCCTATTTATTCCAGTAAGGTTCGTGACAAAAACGTTTTGTTTCATGTCAAATTACCGTGATGATACTTATATACCAGTGGCTAGTTGAGATCGAATCGGGCGAACTTCCTGGCGCAGCCTTCGTCGTTTTGTCAGCCTATAAATTTTCTTCAAACCCATTTACGTTGTTCAGATCATGTCTCATTAATAATCCCAGGTGGTTTGTATGGGTAAATATACTTTCAGTTCAAGTCATGTTTTAAGTGGTTTTCCACAAAACTCTTATTACGGACACAGTTTGCCAGTGGTTAGGGTATATATCCAGTGCACTCCAATACTAATAGTTTTGCTGGCTGTTTCTTACACCACTAAACATAAACTTCAAGTCGATCTTAATAAGTCAACAGTTTGGTGTCAACAAAACAGAATGCTTGTTAATATTATGTATATATTACACACGGAACAAGTCAACGTCTATTAACCAACATGGAATTGCCTCCAGCTCTTAAGGACGTGTACGTGGCTAGTGTTACATACGGAAAACTTCTTGGTATTTACATTGATTAATAACCCAGCTGGAAGTTACATCTTATATATATATATATATATATATATATATATATATATATATATATATATATATATATATATATATATATGCATCCCTAGCTGCTTCTTGTATATATAAATATGTATAGATATATGCAATGGTCATGAAAAGAATAAGTCTCTTTAAAAGTACTGTGCCATGGTAGCTCATTTGCTACAGCACTGGATTCGTAAGGTCTCACTGGACAGTTTATCTGGTGAATTATCATCCGACGATGACCAATTACAGAAAAATGAGAATAATTTTACACTGAAGATACAAATAAAAACAAACTAATGATTTTTGTAGAAAGCATACATGTGAGATTTTGACTGCAGTAATCAGGTTAATTCCTGATGCAACTGGTGGTTTTTATACTGAACCAACACTGCCACCAACCCCTAAATTTTACATTCATTTTTGACAAGAAATAGCTATTTTGAATATTTTTCTGTGACAAGGCAGCTAAAAGAATCAGTATGTGCCTTATGCATGAATAAAGTTCGCTAGTACTATAACAAATTAGCATACTTTTCATCATCCCTCAACCATCTAGATTTTTAGATATTTACCTCTGTAGCAGACACACATAAATACGTAAGCCAAGTCGACAGCTCATTTGCAGCCCAAGTTACGCATTTGATCTCCAATGCAAATCTAACTGTGACAGGCAGTCACCAACAAGCCAACCTATTTCCAAGCCTAACTCAAAGTAAATCTGAACCACATTATAGATTTAGCTTATGTGTGAATTTATAAATGCTAGGCTTGTGATAATTAGGTTCATGCCTTCTACCTTAAAAATTAGGGGGGTGTCAAAATACGAAACTATCCAGTGAGACCTAATACAGAGGGGTCGTTGGTACAATCTTCCATTTACCCGTCCTGAAGTAGCCAATTGGTTTGTGACTTCGTGGCTTCTAAACTCCATTTGTTGATTTGTGCTTTTATAAATCGCGTCGGGCAGAATCATTGAATCTAACTCTATAGTCACACAGGCTCTTGCCAGCTAATATATTTATTGGCATTGGGTTTAGTCGCTTTAGTTATATTCACTCTTGTTTATATAAGTCAATCATGCATTAGTGTATTATCTGAGTCAGTATAAGTTGCCCATACACCTCAAAGCAATATCATCCGATACCAATTTATTTGTTTAATCTAGACTTTTTCCTTTCTCCGTTTAGGCCGTTCCTTCATAGGAAAGGTGTGTGACCTTGGAAAAAGAACATCGATTATTCAGATAGGCGATTATTTTCAGACTGTAAGCACAGCAGCACACGAACTTGGGCACAAGTAAGTTAACTCCTTGCTCCCTAGTTGTTGTTGTTTAGGGGTTAACGTCATTTTTTAGAAAACGATAGGCTATACATGGCGGCAAGTATGAAGAAAGTAGAACACGAGAAAACCCCGGTTAGAACCACCAACTCATGGGAAGCTACTTGCAAGTTTTCTCACTTACCAGCATAGGCATATCCAAAACTCCAAGGCGAGAGCTTTAGACCACTTGGCCACTCGGGGCCCCGCCCTAGTTGACCCTTAGAGTTCATATTCTTTACATTTCTTGTACCCAGTGGTGGATCCCTATTCGCTCACGTGCAACTATTAGTGGCTGCATATACATGGTAGGTGATTTCTTGTGGGTTTACTTGCCTCCTATATCTCGGGAACGAGATCACGGTTGTGGACACTACTTACTATACAATTAGCATAAGATACCGAATCAACTGTCCTTCCAGACTTGAAGGAAATCATCAACATACTCTTAGGGTAGCTATATTCATCTTGTCATCTTTGTTTTCGTTGCTTGAGAAAATTTAACGTTAATTGACAGAATAGCTGTGAAATGTTGACGGAAAATTGGTTGAGATATAATGTAGTTAAATAGTTTTAAAAACTGTATCTGCTTTATAGTACACGCAACAAAATGATCAACCAAGACTTTGGACTGACACTTTGATAGACACTGAACCGGCCGGTAGGAACTAAGTGAAGATTCCCACCTAGCAGACTGTTTAGACTGGATTCCAGTTTTGTTTTCTGAAAGAGGACTTGAAGTGATATATGGTAGCAGTCTAGTTTAATGGAACAAGTACTGTTTAAAAAGAAAATTGAAAGCATTCTTAAAATACAAATATTTTCAATAATGGAATGGAGAATCCGACACGTCTTACTAAATATATGAGGTACAGGATAACAAACCATGATGATGCCATAGAATCTAACTAATATTACCGGCTAATGATCTTAAAACATTAACTTCCAGGTGTTATAATTAGAAATTACCTTATGAACTTTGTGAAATACATAACAATTCTTTGGAAGAAAAGCAATAATCAATTTGTGATACTAGTATCAGTGGAATGCTTATCATTTTGATTGTTTTAATAAAAATATTGTAGCAGATGTCAAATTCTGCAATTGATTTGATTGTAAATTGTTATTTAGGTACGACCTCACATAGTTTCATGAATAAAATCCAATGTATTTTTTACGACGCTAATGGAAAATAAATTTAATTTCGTAAGTTGCCTGAGACTCATCGCCCTAGACTAAGAGACCAATATAACATCTGACTATGAAATATACGCTGTGTCCCATGTATATTTATGCGCCTTTTCTGCTTGCTATTTGTAGTCTTGGTGCAGACCACGATGGTGAGATGAGCGGTATTGCGTGTCCAGCTGAGGATCTGTATATTATGTCTCCAAGAATGCCACTATTTGAGAAATACAAGCCATTTTCAAGAAACCCCTGGTTTTTCTCTAATTGCTCTGTGGAAGCGTTCAAGAAGACACTACGCCACAAGTATGTTCAATGTATAATTGAGACATATACACATTTAAACTTGCATTTATTTCAGTTTTTTTTTTAAATACGAATTACTAACATGACCAGTAGTCGCTTATAAGGAGCACAATAGTATGCAGCCGATTTTAGAATAAGACTTGTGCTTGAACCTCAGTTCTTAGCATGTTATGTCGAAATACTGAACAAAAATTCAATGGCGTCATCGAAGGTATGTATTGCCAGTGACGTCCGTCTGTTATCATTTTATCTAACATATCCATCTACTTCGGTCGTTATCTTTGTGCGCATGCGTATGTGTGTAGGTAGGCATCTTGATATTTAGATATATAGGTAGTTAGGCAGATATAAACGTAGATAAGTAAGAAAATGAGTGAGAGGATATATTTATATCCATCTGTCACTGTAAGCAGGTACTGTTCGTATTTCAGAACGTGTTTGTCCAATATCGGTGGTATCTATGACGATGAGGAATGGACGAAGAATGTGATGAGACTGCCGGGAGAGGTGTATACCCCTAGTCATCAATGTCAACTATTTAAGGGACCCAAATCTGATTTCTGTGGGGTATGTACATTGTGCTTGTAAGCTTGAACGTATGTGTGTGTGTGTGTGTGCCTGTGTCTGTTCGTGGGCCGGTTCTCAACTTCACGAAAGGGTATACTGTTGTATAAGCCACGGCGACTTTTCAACTACCTTTATTGTAGGTTTTATTTGTTTACATTCCTTGTTCTCTCAAGAGTCCCTGTTTGATGTATTCTATTATTATATTGCTATTTTATCAAACTTGAACGTTATCGTATAGGTTAGAAATTTTAATTCGAATTCTATTGAGCTTCGAACACAGGTCTGAGGGTAAACTGCACCAATCGCCTTCCCTGTAAGCTCCGACCGGTATAGCTTCTCGACCATACATACATCATTATACAATGTCGATGGTATAGGCATCAGTTCGTAGGAGACACACCCACACATCGGCTTAGTAATGAATTCTCATTTGTACGTTTATGCCACAGACCATATGCCAATTCAGATGTTAGCAGCTGTTAGTTGTTCATTAAAATATCATATTTCTTTTAATTTTATATTTTTATTTTAAGCTTATAAGCTACCCAGTTGTTTTTGCTGCTGTTTGTGTCTGAAGGACATAAACTGGTGAATGTTTGCATCCCATTAGCAAAGAAGTTTAACAAATTAGAAAGTCTGATCCAAAGAAAACAGTCGGATCTGGACAAGCCATCTCGAGTAGTTTTATTCGATACATCAGATATAAAATACATTTGTCTAATGTATGCAGGTTTAATTACATGTTTTGATCAAATTAGATTTTCAATTATTGCACTAGATTTTATTCAAGATCCATGGAAATTAAAATATAAGTTACCAAATTAGCATGGGATGCTTTAGTTTGCACATGCCACATATGTATATCTGAAACGATTTCACATATCCGAAACACACACACACACCCAGTTATGATGCCTTTGGAGAAAGAAAACGTGACATGAAAAGGACTCGGCCTAAACCTTTTATCCGTCGTGAACCAAACCAGGTTCGTTAGAGTCTAAGTCATCAACACAGCCTTGTATTAATATCTAGGCGTCCTTTTTAGGTTGTGTCTGAAGATATTTGTCTCTTCATGGAGTGTAAGAATCCCAGAACTGGTAAATGTTTGCGACAACGTTTCATAGCGGCTAGAGGAACCAGATGTGGACATAATAAGGTAATCTCTCTCTTCTCTCTCTCTTTGTGCAAATCTATGGCAGTCTTTCGATGATGAAGCAAGTTCACTATTCAAATTTTATTTTCTAACGTTAAGGATACATTACGAGCAGTACAGTTTGTTATTAGTTTTAATAAGTTGTTATTACATTTAATAGGAAAACCAATCAGAACGTTGTGCAGTATTATGCTACTACTACTACTACTACTGCTACTACTACTACTACTAATTTGGACTTAGTACAACTTTTTATCTTTAGAAGCTTTAAGCGCTTTGCGATATTAGACAAGAGATTACAAATTTATGACAAAAATATTTGTAAAACAAAAACCATGAATTTAAAAAGACATGCTGACAATAATTAAGGAAGTCACGATAATCAAAACTTGAATTCTGTTCTTATAGTCGAAGTAGTTGAGTTGAGTCATTTTGTCACTGTTGCATAAGAAATTAGTTCCACGTATCTGGGCCCTGGTACACAAAATAACTTTGTCCGTATGACTTCGTTTTAACTGTAGAAACAATGAGAAAACAAGTGTTACAAGAGGAGCGGAAGAGTATAGAGGGATTGCATGAGTCAGATAAATGTATTGGACTGGAGCCAGACAACTATATGACGCATAGTGAACACATTTTGTGTTTGATTCTGAATCGAACGGGTAGCTAGTGGATGCTACATAGCGGTGTGCGGTGGTATGACCAGTTATCCATAATCTAAGGATACTCCAAGAAGCTGTATTTTGAGCTTTTGATGTTTCTGTAGACGATGATGAGACGAACCAGATAAAAGTAGTAGTAGCAAATAGCTGTTTCATCTGTTTTGGTTTTATCAGCTTCACACCCTCTATCACCTATCACGTGTGCAAATACTGTGCAACCCTGGAACTATTAGCAATAATAATCCGCGAAGATAAAGTTGCCCAAGGAAGCTGCTAGAGAGGTAAAGTGCGTAGGACACATTGTTTTTGTTTTTATTTTCCTCGGCTCTTAGTTTCTGTAAATACACAACCGCGTGGCTCTGTATCTGTGCTCGGAGTTGGCGATGCTCTTTTATTTCTGTCAGAAATGTATCAAATTCGGCCCCTCTAATAATTTTATCACCGAATTTAGTTTATTATTCGTGTTGAGACTGCTTTGTGACACTGCAAGATGTTCTGAATAGATACGTACTAGTGAATTTGGCCGTATCCAGATTAATTTGCTAGCACGGATATTTTACAAGTTGCGCTATTCTCTATGTGATTTTATCTCCCAGCTGTTGCTTCGCTTCAATTATTTGTTCAAATTGGTAAGACCGGGGGTCCATCGTAGTTCATCTGTTAATAATACAATTGTGTTGTACAATGACTCGACAGACAGACGGACCATGTCTGGAATCATAGCGTCCTTCAGCTACGCAACGATATAATGCTGTTGTTAAGAACTCCAACTGTGGTGCTGGCTAGATAATAAGTTCTGTCAGCGCGCTTAAGTTTTCCCTCAATTTTCAAGATGATTTCAAATTGATGAAACAACCTAGACGTGTCAAGCGCAGACAAGTCCATGTCAAATGCTAGATCTTATATATCTTTGAACTTAGCTATGGTGAAAATTTAGTTTCCACGTATACATTGTTACTGTTGTCTAATACTGAATCTCCATTCTGAAAGATATTTTGTCTATAGTCACAAAGAAATTTCGTTTTGAGGACCCTGACAAAGACAAGGTCCCATTTATAACTTCGTATCACAACTGGTGAAGGCTTATAACGACAGCAATTACAGCAAATATCAACTGTGTTTACAGACAATTAGATAAATGTTGCAGATATACAAGTTCAATGGCATTTGATAGTCATGAATGCAAAGTTGTGTGCCTTAAAAATCCTGAATTTTGTGTCAGAATATGCTATACTGATTACTGTATATCACATCTTATGGTGTTCAGCCCTGTCTTCAATGATCCATAGGACTAAAAGCCGAAATCAACTTTATGGATCACGCGGATTTGTTCGCGAATATTATCGCTTGCATAAACATAGATCAGCAGTAACGCATGTGACTACACAAATACCTGTGATTTGCACAAACACCCGAAACCGAATTAATGAGATAATAACGAGCATTGAATTGATTACAGTTTCTCATCTTGGTAGAGTAGACAACTTAGGAAAAGTTATTGACGTACTTCTCAGCCAGAAAATGCTTTTCCTTATATATGCGTGCCAACCGTATATCAGCTAAAGTAGATCGCACGGCAGTATGGAATGCTAATACCAAGCCGTATGCAAAAAGCTGACGTACTTGAATTACTGAGATCAATAGTTACTCTAGGTAAGCGTACTCCATCAACGAAGGCTAATTTACCACCACCGATTTCTAATTATAAAAGCAACGGTACAGCAACTGAAACAATTTGCAAGTGAGCGAAATATACGGATACCAGGAGGTGCAAGAAAAGATGATATTTGCGATATTAGGTGCGTTTGTGACATAGTCAGAATTATTCAACAACGCAGATCAATTTAGCCTTTGAAGCCAGCAGTGACAGTTGCGAATGCAGGTCCAAAATCATAGGCGTCATTGTTCAGAATTATATACTGTTTGCGTTTTCAACTGTGGAACAAATAGATTTGATATCAGTTCAGCTCGCGGCACCTGTGTCTTCCTTGTCATGGTAATCGGCTAACACGTTGTACATCGTCGAAGTGAAACAACGACGATACATTCCATATCGGTCTTGTATTTAATATATTGACCGTCATACGTGTACGTAGGAAACACCTCATGACTTCACAGATGAAATGCAGCTCTGTAGGCATTGGACGGTAGACTAGACTTCAGTTAGGTTTCTATATCTGAGTGTCATCAGCGTACATTTTGTGAGAAACCCGATGTCAGTCTATGACGATTGAGAGCGGTTGAGCTTTGCGAAACACTAACTTTATCCATAATACGTCTGTATTCTAAAATACCAAACAAACAATGTAAATGGGGAATAAATAAATCGTGGTCTATTGTGTCAAATGACGCAGACAAGTCAAGGAGGGTGAGGATGGTACTCTTGTCGCTATACAAAGCTTAGGGAAAGCCATTAACTGGTTTCAGAAGAGTAGTTTCAGTACTGTGGCAAGAGTGATATGCAGAGTGTACATTGCTAAAAAGAGTATTTGCATTTAGACGAGATACAAGGTGGGATAGAACAAATTATTCTAAGATCTTGTTGCATAAATGCCGCCTTAGAAACAAGAAGTATTTCTTTAAATCGTTATGGCCAATTATCGGTATGTTCAACATAGGCTTGATAAGAAAACTGTTCAGTATGTTGTGCAGTGATTCGCACAGCAATGTTAGAAATTATTTAGGTTCGTATACTGTCTCGCAAATCAATAAGCCGACAGCTATAGGTGTATAGTTCTTCATTTTTTCTTTTCTTTCTGCATATGTTTTTGCAGTGGTGCATTGACGGACAGTGTGTTTCAAAGGGTGGCGTTTTTGAGATCGAAACGAACGATCTCGATCTTTAAGGAAATTTGTTCCAAAGAGGCAAGTTTTTCATACCAGAAATTTTAGTTTCAAGAATAGCAAATTTATGAAGATATTTTGCATCAATTATTTCTGCATTTTAGACATTTACCAAATACATAATATGGATTCAAAGCGAAATTCATATAATATATTTTAACAGCAGCTCGTTTTTGTAAGGACATTCTTGACTTAATATTTATATTTACCATCAAGGAACAGCAAGTATCTCCATTTCATTTACTCATAAGCGTATAATACAAAACGATTATTATTTTAAAGATAAATTCCATAGATGTATGGTGGGTGTTCAATAAACGTAAATATACTATTCTAAGCAACATAAAAGTTAAAATAACCATCTTGAATATACAATGTTTTACGGTGTTTTCCCGTTTTCCACTCTCTGTGGTATGTTCAGATAAGCTCAGTCAATGGAATGAATAATACGTTAGTCATAGATATCGAGATCGAATCGAGTCTCTGTTAAGCTCGGTTCTGCTTACATATATTAAAGCATTTATAATATAACTTTTACAAAAATATAAGTCATCACGTTTATTGCGAGATTACAATTTTGATATCTGAACAAAGATGTTTACATAAGATTGTAACAATTGAATTTTATATGTGTTTGTCTGGAAATGGAATATATTTGCATCCTTGTCAAACGTATGTAGTTGGTTCCCACTTGATGTCAACGTGTCTATGAATATTCGGTTAACGTCATCTCTCTTGAGTTCGGACAGCCTATTTTTGTTACTGACCACTTGAATCTGAAAATGTAAAATGCTGATTATTATCCCTGTGAGAGTATAGAATTTAAAACATTGAATTCGAAGACGCGGATGTTTGTAAAATAAACAAGTAGTAGTAGAAATATAATAGACCTGGAACACATCATACATATTGAAACAATTTGATCATTTTCGCGTCTCCCTTCACCCACCGAAAAAAAGAAACTGCGAAAATTCTGATGATGAATATAAATTCCAGCTCACCATTTAATTGGTTAAGCGTATGTCATAGCATTTTATGTCAGTATATATAATCAGTCTTTTCAATAGTATGTATTATATGTTAGAACCAGTCGAGTTTTATCATTTGCATTTTAAGCAAATATATTATGTATATGTCATGACTTTATTTGTGTTGTCACGTTTAATAGAATGCAAGGCAGATTTAATTACTCTGTGCAATTTATATCCCCACAGGATGATGGAAAAATTCTTAATAGTGTCCAGTCATTTAATTTCTATCTGAATTCTAGTTATATTCGCCTGGTAGACAAGAGCTGAGTATGACTTCCAGATTAAGCAATATAATCCTCTTCACCATACAGTATTGTGGAAAATGCTCTAGTTTTCATTTGAAGAAAACTTGGTTCCTTGCAAATAAGAAGACAGAACTCTGAGCAATTTTATGCTTGACAGCCTTGAGTTATGTTTGATTATAAAAACATCACAGTATTAACTAAAACTAATTTATTTTATTTTCAGGAGTCAAGATGATATTTAGCCACAGCCATAGGAATACCTGTTTAGAACGAACACCTATGCAGAAGATAGACCTCTCCATAATGAACATATTTTAAAGGCCGGGCTATAAAAAGAACTGCCACAACAAAATATGAATATGGATATAAAAATTCATATAAAAATAAATTGTTTTATTGACTGTATTCCTAGTCATATTGCATTTATAACGAAATTACTTTAAGTCCTGATGTGTCGTCCATGCCACTATAAGCACTGTAAATTAGTACCAAATTGGACGGAGTGCAGTATTGAGATGAACTACATGAAACCAGTTAGATTAACTGAATCATAAGGAATCGTGAACCGCAAAGCGCATGCTCCGTTGTACTTCCTTCGCACCTTATCGACAAAATCAAGGACAAAGCATCAATTATTGTGTCTAAGGTATACAGAGCTATCTGCCAGAAGGAACAGACAGGTTAAACTATAAACCATTTTTAGTTCCAGCAGGTGATCCTACTAGTTACAATGACGCATGGTATCATTATCATAGGACACATCGAAGAAAGAATTATTTATGTAGACTTTGTTTCTTCTATATCAAAACACAAACGATTACGTTCCTGTGCAGATATGGGATTGTGACGTCACGTACACATTTTAAAGTTATGACATGAGCTTAATCTATCAATTAATTTTTCGTAAAATATCAATTTAAGTCACACTAAAAATCTATCCCGAGTTCTGCTTCCCATAATGTTCAAATATATCGTCTTTTATGACAGGCATTATACAATAAAGAGTCGACAATAAGGTTGCTAATAAGGTCGATTAGTACACTGGTGCATATTTACTACCCACCTTTTTATCTATAATCATATAATAAATGTAAACTGGAAGGGACGATGGGATCAAAAGTGTAGCTGTAGCAGTCGTTTGGTTTGTTGGATGGTATTATTAACGACCGAATCTACGAGTTTAAAGAATGCAACTAGTATTCTATTTTAAAAATTGGTAAATTAACAAAGACTTCGCTTTCATAGTTCAGTTGGCCAGTACTAAAACAAGTGTCAAAATTCCTTGTCATAATGTTTTAATATTTCTAGCAAGATAAAACAAGAAAGTTTTTTGACGTACTACCATAAAGAATCTATGGAAATTCTAAATCAGTCGGCATCGCTCAATCTTGAAACAAACAATTTCGTTACTTGACAACTGATATATTTCTTGCGTTCAAATTAAAACTGGATAAACACAAACGTTTAAAATACAATTTCACGTAGGTAAATTGGATGATTCAGTCTTTTTCGACTTGGAAGACGTGTCGGAGGAGGACATAGTGGATATGTTTTACTAACAAACGTTGACTCTAATCGACACACAAGTTGACATTTGCGAAGTTTATCAAAACCAGTAAATAAAAGGTCATAAAGAACAAACGAGTGAACCATAAAACTTAGGATCTCGTTAAATGGAAATGGTATAATGAAGTTTCGAACGATCATTAGCATCCTGAACGTACTATACAATTTAATGAAAGATGTAACCATTGTAGGCGGCGGAAGCAAAATACATAATTACCATAATGCAGGGTCTTGGGAACATTGAGTGTCTGCGAGAAAAAAAACAGCTTTTAAGATGTGAAAGAAGTGGAAAATAATGGAAAATAAAAAGGCGTTCAAACATGCATTGTGTTTCTAATACCTAAATGGAAAAAAGAAAATGCATCAGAAGCAAAAGAGGCAAATAACAAAATAGTACACCCTAGAAACGAAAACCGTCAACATCTGTGTACACTATGCCATAGCAAAAAACAGTCAACTAACAAAATATTACACTTGACGAACTCTACACGTGAACTATAATGTAGGCTATGCCATAGCAGGCTAACAACTAATTGGACATAAGAAAAATGTATAATGTTTAATACATGATGTTGAAGCAAGCCACGTCTTTAAAAATCAAAATAAACTATGTACTGGTTAAATTCCCATAAGCATATCTTGAAAATTGTCAGAAGAATGGAAAGAAAAGCAATTAAGTTTTTATGCAATTATAACGAACACTTTATTTTTTTAAACATTTTAAAAGGTTATGAAAAGTGCTAAATGTTCTTTATTTTAATGGAATAACTATTTAATTAAAATTTTTAAGTAATAAGTAATAATCTAATATTTGATAAATAAACTTTAAGATTTGGCATGAATGTTCTCTGAGCAAACTCAGAGTGCGGTGTGCGATAATATTGTTTTTTTTTTTTTCTGAATTCGATAACCTGTGCAATGATGATCATGGCATCATCCCACTGGCTTCTAATGCACAACGATGTTTAACATTCAAACTAAATATAAAGATGAAAGGAATGCCAACTGGAATCTAACATACTTTATCTGGTCATGAATTTCTAAAAAATCAACAGTATCAAGGCATTCGCCACAATTTCAAAATCCAGTAAGGCATGATTGGAGATACCTCATTGAAAAAAGAAACACTTCTTTGATAATCGGCATAGCACTGTACTCGGAAGGTTTTGTATAGTCTACACTTCTGAAGTGGCAAGACCGTATACATGTCTTTGCAACTATGAGAATTATTATGTTTAATGCTGAAGAACAATGGCAAATAAAGAAATGTATTAAAACTTGTTATGTAAACGACAACTATGTATTGATACCCACTTTAGACACAAGAAAAGATGTACCAGTTAAAAACAGGAAATGAGTTCTACAGTCATTTATTTACAGTGCCGACATGGTTGAAAAGATCGTAGAGATATTAAGGATTGAAAAGTGACTACTTGGATGAAAAATAATTATAATTAAACAAAATATTTTAAAGCAGAATTAGTGACTTAAAAAATGAATACTATGAACGGCTACAATAAATCAATTAACTTTTTAAACAATTGATTTCAATCTTACTATTAACACCATTGTAGAAACGAACTCGTTTTCAAAAGCACATAATATTTGACAGCAGGAACACGGGTCCTAGAGCACTACAAACAAAAGAATAAAGACAAAGTGAATGAATAGCTTGATGGCAGTCATAACATCAGTCCCGTTAGTGTAATCTGATACGCGAATGTTCAGATGATACAAGACAAAATCGAATCTTAACAAATTCCAATTATAAACTTTTTTTGTGCTAGTGGTTGCAGAAAGTGCTTTCGAAATAATTTACGAATTGTTATGCTCTTTGGTGCCGTGTTTATTTCCACATTAATGCCAAAATAAGCTAACTAGCTTGTGCAGCTAGGAAAGATGGAACCTGCTCAGATCTTTGCAAAGTCAGTCCTTTCACTTGGCAACAATTTCAGTCAGCGTATTTTCCATTTCTTTCACTCAAACAATTCATGCATTACTAAACACTTTAGAAAAAGTTTCATTTACGTATCGTTGTTGCTACGGGTGTATATATGCAATGGAATTGACCGTAGCTATAAAAAAACTATTCTTGTTTTCTTATATGGCAAACCCGTGTCGCATTAGATGAATTCCCTCTTGCTAAGGCTAAATACAAATATCGAACGAATCGCCAAAGGCTGACTACGTCATGCGTCTGAAATCCACAATAGGTCAACATGGATATTAGCCCTTTCTACCTGACGGCAGTATTGGATAATTGACTTACCTCAGAATGATGTTTGGCATTGCTCCTAAAATGCAACAAATTTAGAAACTATTGTTAATTCTAATTAAATAAATGAAAACTAAATACATCCAAAAATGTAATTTGAAAAAAGATTAAACAAATATTTTCTAAAATAAAAGTAAATGGTCTGCTTGTGATATGCAGTTCCTGTTGTCGGAATGAGAGAGGGAGAAAATGTCCGTTTGATACAATGTATCAATGAAAAACCTATTACGTCTATAGTGCATTTGCATCCACTATGAGTAACATTATCGTATCTTAAACTAGGAATGTTATGTGTCAAAACTGATTTCAAAATCCATTTATATCCGTAATTTTGGATATTATCGAAAACCACCGGGTCACGTTTTGGCAGTAATCAAAAAGCACCATACATATGTCTAATTTACCTACATATATGACATCAAAATCGACCATGATCAACCACAATGAGCGAATGTGGAGGAGTTGTTCTTACTCCTATTGCAAATGAAACGTCAATTTTAAATGATGCATTGCGTCATTTGCTGATGTGCATGTTTTGCAGTATGAGTTTTCGCTTTCATTAGCAAACTCGCTTTTTTAGTGCTGAATGAGAATGACCCCATGTACCAAGCTTCCTAAGCAGTGATGTAGCTTGTATTACTGCGCAATGGTACTCAGATTACATTCATGCAATAACGACGCCAGTCATTTTGAATAAAAGGTTGAAATAACATTAACTTTCATTGTGCTATTTCAATAACAAAACAAAATGGTCTAATACTTGTTCACTGCATATAAAGACAAGAGCATTCCTTGAGTAGCGAAATCAACTAACGAGACACATTAAAGCATGCAACGATCAAGGAAGCAATATGTATTTTACGTTGTTATACGGCGATATCTTGAAAATAGTTGTGTTTCAAATTTGTTGGAGTGCATGTAGGAATGTTCACACAGTAAACTCAGTCGACACCTAATGTCTTTGTTGTTTAGTATTTAAAGAAACTATGTACCAACTCGTAAATGTGGCATAAACAACATTAGCCCATTGGTGAAGTGTGCATGTGTCCAGCTTCTGTAAACTGACCAAAGTTTATTCATTATTTTAAAAAGACACATATGCTTTTCTATCTTTTCTTAAACATAGATTAAAAAAAATTCTAGCAAAGACTATTTCAAATGATAACCTTAAACATCAATCAACGTTCACAAACTGCAAGTGTCTTCCCATAATCTGAAAATCAAAACTTGGAGATATGGAAGCATTGGAATAAATATAAATAAAGATATTGCATGGTCTGTGCAAACCATGATAATGAAGATATAAATATCATTTTATTTAAGTATTCGTGAGTATACTGGCTTTGAGTGTAACCCTAATTCGAAAGTGTTTATGGCATACATTTTCCAAGCGTAAATCGACTGAATTGATGTCTTCTAGAGACAAGAAAATAGTATATTCACTAGCTAAATTTGATACCTAACAAAACCTGAAACTGTAAGTCGTTTATGTTCCAACTGAGTAAGCAAACACAATTAGTTTGTCTACATTAATTAATTATTTGGTCAGGTTTCGTTTAGGTTTCAACTATTTAGAAGGTTTAAACATATATTTTATTTAATGACATTAAGACCCGCTTATAACGGCTGTGTCACGGATTGCATTAATTTGTAAGTGTTTCATTCTTTTCAAGAATTTTCTGATATTCTCTTATATTCATTATAGATCGTTTGTATTAATCCTCAATAATTGAGTCGTTCGTGTTGGTTTCTCTTTATAATGTTACCTCACAGTAATCGACAGTTGAACGCAGTAATTGAATCATTACCGATCAATTTTTAATTCGTTTTACTGGTAGGTCAGTTAGACAACGATTCTTCGCCGTATGCGATGAACAAATAGATGTTCGTTCTTTCACATTTCGTTTGACATCACATGTGATGAATAACATTTGGAATCTGATCCTTCTAACGACGACTACCACGTTATATACTCAAATTTAAAAGATAACAGTTGTTGCATAACTCAATTAAAGATATGTATTGTCACATATGTGTTAGGATAATTAACCAGATAAAAAGAATTCTCACAGAAATTAATGTTGGAATTTTAAAAAATCTCAAATCTAGCTGTTGCTCTTTTAGGAAAAGGCAATTCAATCTGATACGCTCAATCAGAAATATCACGATGTGGCTGTAATAAGATCCCAAATTGAAGATTGGACGCAAGAAACTAAGGTTGGTGACAATACCATCCGTTAAAGTGTACAGTTTAATGATTGAAAAGCTAAGGTGAACATAACGTTATAGAACTGTCTGTATTAACACCGCCCTCAAAATAAACAGATCGAAAACGTGATATTAAAAATTTAATAACCTTAAAGATGTCAACCCTCATGATCAAACCTAAATTTGGCAGCAATGACATATCTTTAATGGCAGCTTCTGTTTAGTGCAAACCATATGAACCGCGGAATTTTCAGGATCTACATGTGTTTCAATATGGGTTTTTAATTTTGCAATGAGTTATGAGTTTTCAAAAATCGTCCGTGAAAGGACTAAAATTCAGTCTCTACTCATTTTCAGTTACAACTATGATAAGGTCTCCAAAAAGGTTTTCACTAACAGCTTACTTTAATTATCAACCAATCCTGGCCAGCAACCAATCAAGGCCAGCCAAACCCATCTCTACTCCATGTTAGGTCCACCCAGATTTAGAATGAATCCCAATTTTATATATTATTAATACAGCGAGTCCTATAAACATTTATCAATATAAAGTATACATAAAAGGAAGCTGAGAATAACGTTGTCTTTATGTAATCGGTGATACAATCGTGAAAGATCTGCCAATCCTTGAATCAACACACATCAACCATCAAGCTGGTCGAGAACAATGCATTTTCGATGAATATAACAGACTTAATACAACAATTTTCCCATATCAAAATATGGAACTAAATTGATGAGCTCTACATGAAAGCACAAAATCTCAAGGATGATGTTTTAAATGATTATGAATCAAGTAATAGAGCTGAGAATAATATCTCTGGAGCGTTTTGAGAAAAAACATTTTGGAGACTTGTTGCAAACCTACATGAGGAAAATACTGTCTCTAGGTATTATAAGATCAAGTCACTTTTAGTATGTGATCCACACCCCTTCCTAGCAAAAGCAATTTAAATAATTACTTGCATCTGTTGGTAGCCACAATAAAAATCCAGTCGATAACGTAAGAGTTGCATATCATTAGGTGTGTAAACAAATATAACTTGACCACAAGCATTTTAAGAAAATAGTATTAACATACGTTCAACATGAGCTTAATAACAGTCACTGAACAGTGCAAAATAAAGGAAAATTGACAGTGAGAGCATAAAGTCTGGAACTACACCATATGGACAATTCAGTGCAATAGTCATTCATATGTGGTCATAACAAAATCTTTTATATATTGTTTAAAACATATTTTACATTTCATCACTATAATTTAGATTCTGAAAAATATGTTAAAACGTTTCTATGTTTATTCTATTCAGTTCTTTCCCAAGGTATATATAGCTCAGTACAATATAATATATTTTTGCATATTGGAACATATTTTTATATGAGTGTGTTTAATAAATATGTTATCTATAGTACAATTTTGTTTCTGAACCTCCTGTTCATCACTTATTAAATTATTGTGTCCATTTCAAAATGTAATCATTTTATGCACGGTTGATTTGAAGTACAATATACAGATAAACACGGCATACAGTCATTTAAAAAAGCCAAGACGCAATGCAAATAGAATACAACCAACACTGGCATTAATCTATGAGCTTTGAAACGCTTCATTTAGCATACAATTTGTTGCATTATTATAGAAACGAAATTGAAAATGGTTTGGGATTTATAAACATTCGTTTCATTGCATAGAAAATTATCGACGTGCGGACGTTAAAGGAGGCACTTGTCTAGTTCCAATCTGAGTGAGTTGTGCGGAATCAATCATGTAAAATTATCGTGGTATGTAAATGTTTTGTTCCAAGCCGGTGGAAAAGACAAGTTTAATACAGCGTACAGATAAGTCGAGGCCGCTAAACCGAGATTTATTTCAAGCCATATTAAACGAGATTTTTTCCTTGATTAAGAAGAAAACACGGATTCAGTTTTGTATTCATGTAAATAATGAAAACATCATGTAACTAACACATTACAATAAATATGGTCATTTCTGCATCCAGTAGTAAGCCTTTCACATAAATATCGCAACTAGGTAATTTTTAATAGTAAAGGTTAGAATTTACGGTAAGCATCGATCGCCTACTGTACTCTAACCTGTACTGTATAAACAAATGTGACATCACATTCATTGAATATTATGTGTGGAAAATAAAATGTATATGTAACATGTTTTGGTTATTCAACAGGACACTTGTTCATAGATTTATTATTTGCAAGACAAATATTCTACTTTATATTAATATATTTGTTCAACTTCTTTTAGGACTACATTATACGCACAACAACATAAAGGGTTATCTTCTCAGTCAGAATAAATCAAATTATTCCTTGTTTCTCTTTAAATAATTTTCACTGAACTTAGACCTACGTGATAATAAGAATGTGGGTAATCATTTAATATTAAAGGCTACGTATCATTAAACTCGTTACAAGTATTATGTATTAAATCATTACCATTTAATCTCTCTCTCTCTCTCTGTGTCTTTTTGTATGCCTCTCTGTTTGTTTGTTTGTCTGTCTGTCTGTATCTCTATCTATCTATCTATCTATCCATTTAATCTATTTATCTACCTATATATCTATCTATCTATCTATCTATCTATCTATCTATCTATCTATCTATCCGAGAACAGATCCGCAAGGTCGGCAAAATATGTGACTTCAGTCCGATACGATATTTAAGACATGGCCGGGCGCCTAAACCTAGGTTAACACGAGGAAATGTGATTTAGTTTTCCTAATGGCATGCTCCGCCGCACAGTTGATACTTTACAACGCAATCAAGCTCTGTAAGGACTTCGTCCTAACGCCATTGATCATCTTGCATATTTGCCAATTGTATTCTCTAATAGTAATAATCATTTATGATCTTGATTAATATTTTGAATAACTTCAGATACATCTATTGCGCTTTTTCCTATTATCCATTATGATCATTATCACTGTTGTTCCTATCATCATCATTGTTGTCAGATTTGTCATTGATTTCATCTTTCTTGTACATAGTCACCATCGTTATCTCCTTCATTTTAGTCTTCTTCTTTGATGCATATTCCTTGGCTCATGAAGACAGGCCTTTCTATCTACGAGGGAATGTGATATATGAATGATTGGTTTTTAGGGCGACGGCATGCCCATTATATGCGCCGGTATTCACATGATGATGACCAGTGCTAGATGGTTTATGATGTGTTATTGTTTCGGCTACGACAATAATGATGGGTGGCAATGACGAAATTATGGGTAGTGGATGGTGTGTTAATGATCACAAACATTGTTTTAAAAAAATTAATGGTTTTAGAAAATGTAAAGAATATTGCTTGAGAGCTTACGAATTTGTTTCGAGCAAAGAAGGCTACGATCGTGCCATCGAAACGCAGCTTACAACATTGTTCAATTTATTCGTTCTTGAGTAGTAGAAATTATTTTGAAATTAACTCAAATAAAACTTTGATGCTTCAAACTACTGGAACTAGCGATGCTTTTAAGACTGTTCATTTTGAGTTTCATACCCATATTATTTGATTAAGTTATCTCTCATTATCCCAGGGTTATAAGAAACCATTATGCGCAAAGTATGCATCATGTATCCATTCGGCTTTCACGCAATGTCCGTTTTAATATTCTGGAAATGAATAAATCAAACTCCGGTTATTTAAACTCTGGTCCTTCCTAGAGTTTATTTAAGGTTTCTTCGACCATATATTTGCTTTCTTTGTCACTTCATTATTTCGTAAAATACTCTATGCGATTCGCAATAAATGCGTCTGGACACCCTTTAAATCGTAGCAAGAATTATGAGCATAATTAATTACTCAGTACTATTATTTCCATATTTTAATGTTTTGTCCAGATTTGACATTTTAGTTCCATATAATCAAACCCAAGCATTACTGAATGAACATATTATTTAAGGGCTTTATATCTTTTTAATACCATCAATCGTAGGCTGGAAGGTGAATCTATATGATTTTAAAATGGGGAATATTTATGTGCATTCCATATCTGATAATATGGTTGAGCTGATGTAATACATTTATTGGACTTCTTATGCAGAAATGGAGAAATGCACGATTCGTATTTCCATGATAGACTGTGGTGGAGGGTTTGCTTGGTTGAATTTTTGGGGGGATATATTTATATACTTCGTATTTCTAACTGGAAATTGTCCCACTTGTATGATAAGGAAATAACTGTTTCTATTAAACGTTCTCGGAGTTTCCCGTGGTTTACCATTTTGGGCCAGCACGGTGTCGAACGCAGCCATGGTAATCTTTATATCCATCGTTTTCATCAATTATAGCTTTGTAATTGGTTTCCGGACCGCTTTGTGCCGCCGCAAGAAATTGTGAATATGAACGTATACACACAGTGACGATGCTATTTTGCCAGCGCCACCATTGAATCATATTTGCACTGATATGGCTCCGACATTATTGTCATCTAGTTACCATAGTCGTGATTTACGCCACATCAAGTCGATATTGAACCATATTGAGTGCAACCGTGCGAAGTGCCTGAAATGATCGTTCTCGTTTTGCCCAATAATGTTTGGTGAATAATATTCGAAAGTTTGATTTTATTCGTCGAGTCAACGTTGGTGTAACTTATTCATCGGGGAATGCAACCGGGATAAAGTATTCGGTCAACTCGACTTAATTGTTGCAGAAACACACCCAGAGTGTTTTCTTGCTGCGAATTATGTGATTGAATGTTTTCATGTGTTAATACCAATGATCCCAAGCTGGTTTCGGGTTGGTATTGACATAATTAGAGTGGTCAATCTATGTATTTCTATTTAACTATGAGTAGAATTCAATTTCAGTGTATAAATGCGTTTGTTCACACCGTTTTCAGGCAAAGATGCGTCGATAAGTGGAACCCATTGCTGTCAGTCTATGCATCATTCCTCTCCATCGCCAGCAGAATCAACTATTTAATATGTAAACATGAATTATTCTTAAACTCAAACGTCAAAGATGGATAAGTACTACCCGTCCGGATAAGTTTTTTTTTTATATATAATTTGATTCAGAGCAGCAACTAACACTCATCAGACACTAGCTACATGATATCCAGCCAAAAGGTTTCAAAGGTTTATATAAGAAGACATGAAGAAAGGATTTTGAAGAACACATGAATAACGAAAGAACAAAAAATGAATAAAGGAATATGATAGGAATCAGAGAAATGAAAACAAAGGTCACTAAAGGAACCCTATAGGCAAAGGTATCACAGTAATAAAAAAAAACACACATGTTGACCTCGATATCTATATTACGTTGAACATTTGAACTGCTTGATGCAGACGTACAAATACATCATCAAATCAGACACATGACTGACGATACTCGGTGTTACATGAATGTTGATGATTGCATATATCTGATTTTGAGCAACAAATATATCGTTGATACTCATCAAAGACTAGTTACATGACAATCTTGATTTATCACAATGTCATTGTACAGGACGTCCATAATGGGAAATAAAGTTGTAGTCCAAAGTCAAAGAGCACTTCGTAATTCCAATGAGTAATCCAAACAAATAATTCTTCTCAAAATAAATCAAATCATATCAGATAATACATCTGCAGACTAATATTAAAACAAGAGCAATATTGGGAAATAGCAATACTAATACTACTTTTTAAATTCTTCATTACATAAATCTCTACGACAATGTAACAACCAAATGTCGCAAATCATTCACATGACTTATTTGACATTACCTTTCTTATGTCCATATACACCCCACCTGACATATGTTGTAATACTCAATTGTCCAATCAGAATAGTCACCAAACTTATAAACATATTCACGATTCAGGCTGAGTTTAAAACTAGTATACACCTATTTATAGCTCTATGAAAAAGTAGAATCTAGTCACATATCAAATTTCAAACACTTAATACGAATATATATATATATATATATGTATATATATATATATATATATATATATATATATATATATATATATATATATATATATATATATATATATATATATATATATAGTCCATTTTTCAAACTTCAGAATTATACATCAGAAGGCGGTGAAGATTTTGAAAGTAAGATCTTAAAATCATTGCCCATGCTGGTACATTTTGTCTTTCAAATGTAAATAGGAAATCCCGTAAGAATACTCTTGAGATAGTGCAATGATATTATACAGCTTTGAGAGTTACCGTCTGCAAAGATCTTACCACCAAAACTTATTTGCTTAATTTTCAATGTCCTAAGAATATTTAAGAAGGTATCGCTTTTTATTTTTGTTTGTAATTATTCGATTTCTAACAATATTGCCGATTTTCAAGTAAGTTTTGAAAACTGTTTTTCAAATGAACTCATTTTTCTCCATAACTGCTGTTTTATTCCCTACACTTATAAATGTCAGAATGTTTTGTTCTTGTTTCTTGAGTGCGACTGTATATCTTTATAAACTACATAAATAATGTTCGAAATAGTCGCAGGAATATCACCTTAAATTGACTAACATATCAAACATTAAACATTGAGTCAAACACAAGCTCAACTATAATTTATTTTACTTGTTTCCTTTAATAATGCTGAATTAGATTTAACATAACCATACATGGACATATAGTAAGGTATTTATTTCCTACATTACTTTTCGTATTTAATTCCTCAGTATATTCCTATTAAGGATTTATTCACAAACCTGATAAGTTCCTTTTAAATTTTCACTTCGTATTCTAGATAAATAATAAAAATAGAAAAGGTAATAGCGACCTCTCAATACCGGCTCAATAAAATATCACTAAATGTAACAGTAATATGGTAATAACATGATGTATTTTGTTTTAAAATAGCTCCAATCGGCCATCTAATAAGGCCATGACTATTAAAAAAGAAAAATCGTTAAGTGACATTCTCTCGAAGCCCATTGAGCAGAATTTTACCTGATTTGGCAAGAAAGTATTATGTCATAAAAGTCTTTAAATTTTCTGCACATAATGTCGATCCACCGTGAAATATCGCTACGTGTTCAAAACAAAAATGCAGTAATCAGACTTTAAATGGCGTTTCAGAAACTTTTTTCAAAATGTAACTTATGTGACAAAAGCAGTTTATCGTGAAGTACGATCAAATATACCCAGATCATGTCAATCTGCCATAACATATACCACAATTACAAAACAAAATCTTCTTTCGATGCTTTCTGGACATAAGTTGAATAAATGCTAATCTTCCACGAATTGTAACCTTTTGCCACTAACAATAGAAAAACATGCGTTAATTTCTTTCAATATGCCACGGTACTAAATGTGACCAAATTTGACATAATATTCCAACTGAAAATACCTTCCAAAATTACAGAAATGATGATGAGTCACCACCATACTTGCTAATAATCCCTAGTTATAGGGTTCCAGAACTTTGTGTTAGATTCAACGCTTTATAGACTCTGATCGGCTCTAAGATAAATTAATGTCATAAAGGCCTTTCAATATTTGCGAAATGATGTGTATACGTTGTCATATATGCATACAAGCATTTAACCTAGAAAAACCTTCTAACAATTGTTTCATTTGCATACGCATGAAAAGCATTGGCGAAAATCTTACTCCTTATCCAGAGATTTTGTCAAACACACTATACATTTGGCTGTTAGGTGAGACACCATATTTTCACTTGGGCCTCCTGTTTATCGGAATAAAATAATGGAATATTAAGAATCTCGCTATTATCCTTTGCAAATGTACATAAATAAAGACTTTATTTGACATACATGTTATTCCTAAAAAGAAAGTGTTAACTTCATTATAATGTTTGTTTATTGAAAGCACCCATACAAATGGTACATGAAAATAGTTTGATATATTTATATTTTTAGTGAAAATTATTTAATACATCAGAAACTGTCAAGCATGTAAGGTTTACAACCAATCGTCTTCACAGCATAACAACAATGTTGTTTGCTATTTGAGTATTTCGCTGAGTATCAGAAGGTGTAGGACACGAATGATAACTCACACCGTGTTTTTCGTTAAATATATTACATGTACAAACAAAATGTCGTATAACGTTTCCATTTTTTTTTCTATTCAATTTCTGCACTATAAAGCTATACATAGGTAAAAGTTACCTTCATTTGCTTGTGTATATCAGTGCATGTTAAGATATCCGTATGGGCATGAATGTGTAATGACTGAAGGCAGATGTGCCTAAAAAACATATGACAATAGCAATATGAAAATGTGTGACAGCGACCGACATTCCGTCTGAGAGGGTAGGGTGTAATATATTTTCACTTTCTATGGAATTTTAGATTTGAGAGTATTGCCTGCGACTTAAGTTTGTTCGGATCACAATTCGAAATGTGCTGATACATCATAAGAGACCAGTTTTCATATGTTGGGATCTCAAGATCCGTGATCTTTTGGACAAAGTGAACGTTGTTAATTATATGGTGTTCCGTTTAGCCCACTATAGTCTCCGTGATAGATGTTTGATATTTGGGCAAACGATACAACACAATGACCATACTAGATATTATGGGACGGAGTGGGACATCCTCCGTGTGAATTTTAGGAAAACCCATATAGGGTCGGGAATTTTTCAGCAGTGGGGTAGAGACGATGGTACAGTGTGTCAGATATAATTTTGTCTTTCTTGCATTCTTTTAGCAGGTTAATCCGTTTTTTTTTTTTACTGATGTTGTAGTATCGTTCCTTAATTTCTGATATGGATCTTTGTCGTTAACCAATAGTACCATTTTCGTCACATAATCGACGCTATATATAGTAGTTAGACAACATCGGATCAACGTATATCACAGACCATACAACTCTCTCTAAGACATCGACTTACGCGTGTGAAGGACAAAACAGAAAATGTGAAGCATGCGATCTGGTTTATTATATCAAATGTAATGATTGTGAGAATGACGACATTAGGGCAACAAGTGGAATGTTAGAAACAAGGATCCTTAGTAGAAACTCATCGGCCATACATAAATATTGTAGCAATATGGGACATTTTATCATTCCCAATCCTAGCAACGTCATCACATCAGGGGACAACATTCGTAAAAAGAAGGTACACACTGGGGTGTGTTTTACCCAACAAAAGTAATGCTTTCAAAATCTGACCATGACCATGTCCTCTCAGAAATAAGACCATTTGGAATATCTGTCTGTATTCTGCTGCTTAGTTGTTGATCTGAAACAATGAGAGATAAGTTACCCTTTCTTTCACAACAAGTGCACAAGTTATGAGATAAGGAATTCGGATGAGTCTAATCGGAAGCTTGATTCCTAATAGTAGTGTCAAATTGAGATTCGAAATTGCATGTTGAAGACTCAGGTGTTTTTGCCGGATTAAACTACTGAGAGGAAGACAATGTTCAATCAAACATTAGTGAATAGTCATCAGCTGTAGGAGCAGCATTTCAAAAGTTTCTTCCATTTTGTATGTCTGGATTTATATTAAGATCTTCATATTTCTCCCATTTCTGTTTCTGTCTTTCTCTTTCTTTTTCCTCTTTCGAATTTGCATTTCCTTCTCTTCTCTCTCCGTCTGTGTTCGCCTTACTTCTTTTTCTCTCTCTTTCTTCCTTCTGCAGTCGTATTTCTATTTCCTTTCTCTACTTTGCATTTTCATCACGTTTTGGTTTTCGATTTGCAACATATCTATCTAGAACTGACACAGGAACCATTGGTCAATCCTCTTTTTTAAAACTGCAATTATTTTAATTTCGAATCAGAGCTAGATATAGACTTGCTAATCAATCCCAGAGAACGTTTATGGAAACAATTACATTCCACCAAATACTGGACCAAATATATTTGATTATATGCTTAACCAGAAATGATTTATTTCCATGATAATATACCGTTCTTTTTTAAGTACCCTAACCCTTCCTGATAGCATTTAAAATAACGTTCATTACATCAGATCATATTGTAAATGACTGTTTCTTCCCCTAAAACGTTCTTAAATGTCTGCATTTAAAATCGTCACCAGGCGCAATGAAAATTCCTAAACAAAGTCAATAGAATTTTCAGAAAACGATGTAATATTTACGAATTATTTTAAAGAAATTCCTATCCCGGATGAGCCTCCACTTGTTAAGACTTATGGCCTTAAACTATGTAACAGTAAAAACAGCATACAATTTTAGTAAAATCCTACAAATAATTTAGTTATCGAAGTATTAAAATGAAAATGTGAGAGAAACTTTCATTATTGTGAATTAAATCCTAAATGGGGGCGCTCACAAGTTATTATGTACTTTTGTGAGAGTGACGTATGTAAGGTGAAGCTGTTTGCATTTAAAACATGCGCAATGGAAAGAATGGTGGCATACATCTATGCTACAGTAATGTAATCTGGATGATATTTCTTTGGATATTGTATTTTTGGAAACTGTACATGAGTTAAACACACTGTTAACTAAAATGAATGCTCCCTTGTGCTAAATAATTAGCCTGTATTTGTCTAAAGGACACTATCCATAACAGCTATTAAAATAGGGAAAATTAATTTTGCCAGACGAGAAAATGCCAGCTTCTGAAAGGGCAATGAATGAATTCCAAATATATAAAATGTAAAAACAGTTATCGGCTATTTTGTATACAATTTACCTCTGAATTTCAGGAAGTGAAAATGACCAAGTGGAGCTGGCACTTTTTTTAAAGGTGCACATCTGGAGTAAGGCCAATCTGTATACTCTATAACCCATATTACACCCATCAATTATATACCAAATAAAAGGAATTAAAGGTTCCTCGAATTATACCTAAGATATACAAGTACTTTTTTAAATAGCCAGTATAACCAGTGAGGAAAGCCGGGGAAATTCTTTTTCTTTAAAATCTTACTCTATGCAAAATACGAAACTGTAGAGCGCCACCAATAATCCTATAAAGTTTATCACAGGTCCAAGGTAGAGAGGGTTCCGAATATATTCGACTTGTGTTCCAAATAAACTCTTATCATGAATGCGCTGAGCTAAAAAAAGCATTGAATATGCTAAAACGTTTGTTGAATCACAATGGTATTGTTTTTATTGAATTGATAATAATCCCAAATTATTATTTTAGTCCAAATATCAATGGGTAAATTATAATTTCAATGAATCGTTTAAATAAAGAAATCCTTCATTATACTGGAAAAGCAAGAGACCTATATTAAGATAGGAAAAGGCTGAATAATCTGTATTTCCTCCCCCATATGTACATCCGCAGAAATCTATGTGGCAATACAAGCCTCTTTGATCTATGTCGCATTGTATCCCAACCTGACCTGCACGGCACAACTGAACCATTGGAATTGAAAATTACCCCAAACGTGTAAACAAGTTAATGTCAAAAACCTCCTTAAGTCACATAAAAGCTGGGTTTAGAACACAAATAAACGTAAACAACCTTTTTATAGCTTACAAATAACCATAGCAATCTACAATTATAGACAAAAGTTAAATACACAATAATGATATACATAGCTTTGTCCCACATCATTTGCATCTGAATAACCGTACGTTTCCATATATAATAACACTGTAATGTGTCAAAAGTCTCTGATTCTGTCGAAACTGAACATGATCACCAAATATTCGAATTTCATTTTGAACTAATGTTTTCATTTAACTTTGAATATCCTTTCTTTGTTAACCCATTACTCTCACGCAGAACAGTAAATAGTCCCGGCTAACGTAATCATTTAGATTAGCTTAATTTTTATATTTGGATAGAGGAAATTCGTCAATCACGAGTCAGTTATTTCTATTAATTTTGCTTTTATTGGCTGCTTCCATTGATTTTTCTGTTATTCACTTAATGTTGCTCACACTAGTACACTGCTATATGTACAAAGTCTATAAGACATTACCCATCCAGCTGCAGTAGTTTATAAGACCCAATTAATTTGATTCTACCAAATTGTCATCTCACCTTTATCAATCTGTGTTTCTAGACTTATCATTTGATTTGTCAGATGTAAAAATACCGTAAACAAAAATGTATAATGGTTTGAATTTTGAAATAATCTTTACCAATAGAGCAAATACTGTATGTCTGGAAATGTTTGGGAAAGTGTGTATTCACTGGAGCGTTAAGCAGGGTTGCAAGACAAGGATTTTATGCTCTAACACTGTTAATCTTTAAAACTGACGTCTACTAATAGCCACATATGTTTACACGTCATTTCTTTGTACCTAATTATGTTATATCCTTTCTACCATATCTGAATTAATTAGTCACTCTCAAAACTTACAATTATTCATGAAAATATTATTGAATAAAAATATTCATTGTATTTGCTGTGCATAATTATTCTTCATAATTCCTCAATTTTTTTCCAGTTCCCTCATCTTGTAACCTCTTCGTGTTCTTAAGAAAAGCAAATAACAGTCTTGTAAGTATTTTTTCTTCATAGTAACCTCATTATTAATATAACAATGCTATTGATCGATATTGATCAGTGTCAGTTTTGTTGAAATATACTCTAATATCAAGATAACATCCTCTCATATTACGACATATTTAACATAGTACTTATCGACTTTGTGTCAGTTAGGATTCTACCATTTCGGCCTTGTGAGCATTTATGTAAAGATGTCCATGTCAAATTACGTCACATATTGTCCTATTATGCACCACCCGGTAATGGGCAAGGCTTATACGAATTCGTACAACAATTATTATATCAAAGCATTACTAAAAACGATTTTGTTTCCTTGGTGTATGAATAGGCTCAATTATACCTTAAGACGGGCTAGAAACGTGTCATCACCTGCACAATCTAGCCAAATGAAACCTATATTTAGCCTTCATTTTAATGTCTGATTAGATCGGCATATCCATCGATACCGGCCAATTATTGAGTTCATTATGAAGAAAGCTGTGGAAAATATCCCAAGCCTCCATCTGACTATTCGCCCTTACGTAAAACGCAATTAGGGTTTCAGAAGAAACAAAACAAAATAAAACATCAACAAAAATCTAATTTCGCTAAATTTGAACCAATGTATCATCACGTGAAGGTCTTTCAAACTGGTAGATATGTTCCAATGTGATCATAAAATTAATATGCAAATTCAACAAAATCCCTTTCTCTCAGCAATGACTACAGAATTGTATGAGTGTAATATACATCACAATGCATTTTTTCATTTATGAAGGTCACCAATACTAATCTTTAACTGACTTTTGATGAAATCCATTAAACTTAATTTGATCCAATTTGTGCAAGAGGTATTTTTTGGCATTAGGATCGTTCACGTTTCTACACATTCTACCGTTCAACCTTGAACTATTGCTTTCGTTGCTAAAGATATCGGCCACGTTTACACAACATACATTTTTAAAAAATACAAACTGAGAAGAATTTGTGTAAAATCAACGGAATGCAGCCTGCCATGATGTTTGGTACAAATGATGCCAATCTCCATCCTAATATGACAGCTACTAGTAACAATAGAAACTTAATTTCTTTTAAAAGGCCACAGTACTGATGCTGACATTTGCACAAAAATGTTCCAACTGAAAATATTTTCGACAATTGCAGAAGTGATCACCATCCACATTCACATCTGGCGATTGTTAATAACAACTAATAGTTAAATATTTCCCAAACTTCATCTAAAAGTGGAATAGAATTTGATCGACTACGACCTACTGAGATCAAACATTCTGTCACAGAGACCTTTCACTATCTGACAAATGAAAATATGCCGTCAGATAAGAGTGCAACTATACAACATTATGAACCTGTTGTTTTTTATTGTTATTATCCTCCTCCTGATCCAGAGATTTTGGCAAATTGCTCTTACATTAGGATATTAGGTGAGGCGCCTCATTCTTATTTGGGTCATTTGTTTATCAGAATAAAAATTGGGATATTACCATTACAATTTCTCGTTTATTCCTTAATAATTGCATGAAAAATAACTTAGTTTGAAATTTCATGTTATTCTTTAAATGAATTTATTGACTTTATTAGAAAATGCATGTTAGTTGCAAGCAACAATTCAAATGTTAGATTAAAAGTTTTCAATATATCTATAATTTAATAAATTTATGGCAGGAATTTAATGGAAATCCAGGCATTGTAATTACAATTAGTTAGTACATTATCAACTGTCAAGCAGATACAGATTAGTTTACAACCCGTCACCTTCACAGTGTAGCATCACTGCTGTTGACCGTTGGCGGTTGTTACTGAATGCAAGAGAATGTAGAATGCGCGCGAGAATGATAACTCACATCATTATTTATTATACTATATCACATACAAAGCTTAATGCAGTATATCGTTTCTAGTTTTCCTTCTATTTTACCATTGCAAAGTTAGACATAGATAAGAGCCGCTTACATTTCCTCGGGTACACCAGTACATGTCAGGGTTCCTGTTAACCATCAACCTTCAATGACTTGATGCAAGTATGTAGTGAAAAGGAGAGGGCAATATATCTCTAATTAGATGAGAATACAAGCCAAACATAAGTACCGGCATATATATTTGAGATAACGTCCGCTCACGCAAATCCATTTCCAGATCACTGCAATACAGAGATTAATAAATCTTAGTATGTTTACTGTAATCTACCTTCCCATTATTAGTAACTTTCAACTGAGGAATGTTTGTAAGATATAAATAGCGACGACCTACATCCAATGGCCCGTGGAAATGAAAGTTTATTCAATGATGTAACCTTAGCCTTGACACTCAGACAATCACCTGCCTCTTATACGGTTTATAGAGAATGACTCATTTCATGAATATACAGCATGGTATGAGTAATTGCAGGAATCCTCCAATATCTTCAAGTAATCGATTGTAGCACTTTTTTTGTTGCCTTGTATGTATCCTCTAAAACTTCATACTATTGCAGGAACATAATTTGTCACGTAACCTGAACTAGTTGTTGTTTATTATAGTCTTTTATTTTAATTTGATACTAAATTTACAGTTGAGGCATTACCAACTAATAAACGAATATGCTTGTTTAAAATAACATTTTTCATCGTCCGTTGGTGTGTATTTTGATGATCTAAAGTAAGGCTTTTTATGTGCTGTTAGTATGTTTCCAAGTTGTCTGTCAGGTTCTGCTTCAGGTGGGTCATTATTTGTAATGAATATACCTTTTTAATTTTGATTCAGACTTTTTTCGTTTGTGATTTTGCCTCGTTAAGAGAGCATCTAATTTGCACCACAAAAAGGTGCACTACATTTAGTTTTAATAAAATCATTTTATTTTTTTAAGTGTTTGTTAGAAAAATAAAATGCCTCACAATAAAGTTGTAATGAGTAAATAATAGACATCGTACGCTTAATCAAATGATAAAGTTTAAAAGAAGACAACTAGTGACCAATGTAAAAAGTATATTAGTGAATACATTAAACATTAGAGAGCTAAGGTAAAAACTAAACTGATACGGTTTTTGAGAACAATTAGTAAATCAAAATAAAGTGTAAAACATACTTAGTTGTACCATCTATTCATTTCTACCTTAGGTGATACAAGTTTACTAAACCTGATGAAGTTGGTGATAGCTTGCGACAGAGATTTAATGTCCATTTATATTGATTACTTCAGGAGAACAACAAAGGACTTATTTATTCTTTTCAAATAAAATATCCATGAAGGCTAGTGATATGAGAGCTAACTGTGCCAAAGTGTTATCACAAAAATAGAATAGAGCAGAGAGTGAAAGGGGACGTTTTAAGAAATGCGTGTTTTATTATTAAGAAAATTGTAAATAAAATTATTAAGTCTGTGTTACTGTTATTTTTGTTATACATAACAGTGTTTAGTCAGTGTCACTGTTATTGCTTTTGTACATTTCATTCTTTAGTCTGTATTTGGTGTTATGCTTTCTATTGTAAGCGACTTTATTGCATAATAGAGCGACACTTCAGATAGAATAACACATTTTATAAGTGTTAAGAAAATGCTTGCATTACTCCGATTTCTGTACACTCTACAAAGTGTAGACACTGACTATTGCGTAATAGACAGTATGTGTCTAAATGTTAACAAATATGCGCTTAGAACTCAAATGACAGCATTCAAGTCAATATATGCTAAACGTTCATGTCCTGTAATTTGTATTAGCTGTCTATTAATGTAAACACATTATCAATGCATAGAAATTTAATGATCAAAGAGGTTATTTCACGGGGAATATCTGACAATGACTTTAATATATGAGTGTTGACCCGGATATCGTATTGACAAAGATTTCACACAGTTTCTAAATTTAATACATTTTTCCAACACCGGGTAAATTATAATCCTTCCAGTTGTATCATTTTGCTCTCAGCACTTTTTAGTGTCTATTCTGAACCATGTAAATGTTTCCAACAAGGAAAGTTAGCCTTGTTTAACAAATACAAACGTCATAGAATGTAATGAATAATATCTTTAGTACCGATGCAAACAATCCAGAAAACATGCACACGTTCAACTGGGCAATCTGGGTAGATTTTAATGGTATGACAGTCTGCTTGGATGATCACGAGTCACAAAGAACTCCCTCTTAATATTAGGTTTAAAGTGATTTTAGTAGTTAATGCAGCTTTATTATTTCGGTACCGTCAATCTTTGTACGGTCGATGTTCAAGTATGGAAGAATATGTTCAAATAAGTCAACAATTTAGCATTCTATACGGTCAATTGAGAGCTTACACTTTGGCATGTTAAACAACGGACTAATTACAGCTTGCACTTTGGCATGATATTCTGTTCGTGGTGACTGAAACTGAAGGGTACAAGGGAGACCTACAACGTTGTAAGTATGACTATATATCTTTGGAAATAGATGTGTTAATTGTATCTGCATTGGTACATATGAACACCGACCTGCATTTGAAAGGTAAAACGTATTTCATTGTCAACTATATCCTAACTGTAGCAGTCCAAATAATACACTACGTAGTTTCAATGGTGTGCTTCATATGAATTATGTTTGTTAAATGTCAAAATACCATACCAGGATTTATACCATGTCTAAAGTAATTAGATAACCCAACAGCTTACAATTCTTAATGAATTCAATTATTTATTGGCTAGTTTTTGTTATCAATACGTATCCTTCTCCATGCCGTAAAGGTCATTAAGTTCTTTGGCAAGTAACTCAATAATATTTGTGATGTTCGAAAATGCAATGGTGGCGATTTTAAAACTAAATTTTCATTGTGTGGTTTTATTTGTTGAAACTTTCGAGATGTGTGTCCATGGAAATAATTACTAATTTTGGAGCTTTCCTGATATTTAGAAAGATCATAAAATCTATATCAGCAATGAATTCAGTTATCAGGATGAAAAATGGTTTTAACGTTTGTAAAGTTGTATTGGTTTTCAAAATTTTAAAAATGATTGGCAGGATGGTAAAGATGACACTCACCTAGAACTGGGGTTTTCCATGGTGAAGTTACAACATACCTATTAATCCTATTTCATGTTATAAGACAAATGCATAAACTACCTTGTTCGATGCTGGCCCTGTGTTGCCATCACTGCATTTTGACAAGGTGTTTCAGATAATCTATGGCACGAGTTTCAATGGCTCTAAACCATGACAAAATACATATTACGAAAATACATATTATAATGTCCAGGGAACAAACATGTTTTCGTCAAATATCATAATGGGGAAAGCGATAGAGAAAAAGACAGATATATAGATATATATTTAAAATTCACTCGAGGGCTGGCAAAATCATGTGCTCACACAGTCACAGTGCCACTATCGGAAGATTAGTTCCAGATCAAAAATTGGTTTTAGTCAAAATGTATTGGATCCAATCGAAGATAAAGAAAAAAACTATCCCTTGAACAAACTGATAGTTTCCAACGGAGGAACGTGAGCCTTGTTTTACAATGCAAAGGTCATAGAATGTAATAAATACTCTCTTTACTATCTGACCCACGAAATACCCAAAACTATGGACACGCTCAAGTAGTCTATCTGGGTAGATTTTAATGGTATTTAAGTCGGCTTGCGTCATCATCAGTTACAAAGAATTCGCTCTTAATATTTATTTCAAAGTGATTTTAGTACTTTATTGCAGATTTAATATTTCAGTCTCCCAGTCTTTAGTTTAAAGTGATTGAAGAATATGGTCTAACTATATTTACAACGTGCTATTGACAGCTTACTAGTTCTCATTTTATAAAAGAGGCATTTGACAGAGCAAATATTTGCATGTTACATCTGGGTTACTGAAAACGTACAATGTGGCATGTCCTACAACGGGCTATTGACAGCTTACAATTTGACAAGTTAAACAACTGCTTATTGACAGATCTCACATTGGCAAAATATACTTTTCGGAGTGAATAACACTTGAGAATGCTAATGAGACCAACAACGCTGTAAGTTTGACAATGTTATTTTGCAAATGGAGGCATTACGTGCCTCTGTAGTTGGATATTCGAAATATGCCTCTGCATTTGAAATTGTAGATCTCTTGCAGTACCAACAATATATTGATCGTGACAGTTCGAACAATATACTACATTGTTAAAGTTGAAAAATGTTGTTTAACTGAAAAACACATCTCCAAAAGTTTTACCATGCCTGAATTATTTAGATAATCTGAACACTTACAAATATCAATGCACGAAATTATTTATTCCTTTCGCTATACATAATTATCCTTCCTAACCCCTCATATTTCGTTCACTTCCATCATTTCGTAACTTTCTTCTCGTGTTCTTGAGCAAAGCAAAGAACAGAATCGCGTAAGTCTTTTTTGCCTGAGGGGAAACTCATTATTTAGAATTTAACAATGTTACCGATCGATACTGAGTAGTGAAAATTTCGTTGAAATATACCCTAATATCCAGATCATACGCTGAAGCAGACTTTTCTAGTGGCTCTAGCACATTGCCTTTGAAAATAAATTCAAGGTTGTTTTTGTTAGTCAGTCTGATAGACGAATGTTGCTCGATAGTAATATCAATAGGTTGATATATGGAAAAATATTTGTATAGGTGGCTTGTAGATGGACAAGAGGTAGAAAAAAACAATATATATATATATATATATATATATATATATATATATATATATATATATATATATATATATATATATATATATATATATATCTATATGCTCATTGGACTTATTTTGACATATTATTCTTCCTTTATATGTCATTTAGTATTCTATTATTTCGGATTTGTTAACATTAATGTAAACATTTCCATGTCAAATTATGTCACACATGGTCCCAGCAGGCACCACCTGCTAATAGACAAGGCCTAAAGTGATTTTCGCAACAATTATTACGTCATAGCAATACTCAATACCATTTCGTTTAATTTGTTTATGAAAAAGCTCAATCAAAAATTAGAACCTGTTACAACCAGTCCTCACCTGCGGGGTCTGCCAAATGAAGCTTATATATGACCTTCATTCTAAAGTTACAGTCAATCAGCACACTTATAGATAGCAGTCGATTGTTGAGTTGAGAATGAAGAAAGCTGTACTTAATTTTTTCGTCAGTCTAACGGTGTATGTTCGGTCAGGTAAGACTATTCACTAATGAGTGTACACACACACACACACACATATATATATATATATATATATATATATATATATATATATATATATATATATATATATATATATATATATATATATATATATATATATATATTGTGAGTGCATTATATTAGACCATTCTGTTTAGTCTCCAGCAGAACTATTGCATTTTTCATTTTTACAGACTTGAAAGCTACTTCAAAAATTCAATTATTGACAACTTGTAAACAGCATTGAGGCTGTTGGCAAAATTATAAAGAAATATAACACAATGGTAAAATATCTCAGAAAATGTAGCCCCTACACGTGGTTATGCCTACGATAAAGGAGGAATTCATCACCAGATAAATACGATATGCTTTATCTGTGAAACCGTGGCCCCCAAAGGAGATCATGAATACGATAAAGCAGGATTCATCATCTGATAAAAACGGTATGTTAGCTTCTAGGTTTATGTTAATACTGAGCTAATGAAAAAGTTCAAAGAAAAGCACATTGCTTTATATTGATCAAATCATTTTAAAAATAGAAACCAACGAAAAGGTTACATTAACGAAAACAAAAGACCATATATATATATATAATATTCAAAGCAAATTCAACATTTTATGACACAAGGCATTATAATTATTTTAGGACTCACATAACCCCTATTCTATATAAGTAGGTTGAAAGATACCATTAATGTCAAAAACAGTTATATTTAGTTTGCTATATTTCAGTCGGACTTACTTTGTTACATGTAGGTTGTTTTACTGAAACAATATTTCATGCTTTTAGCCAACGTCGTTGTAAGAGTTTATTTCTATATTAACCAAATCTTGTCGAATAAATACTTGCACACTTGAACACAAACATAAATTATTGATATTATTATATCGAAAATAATTTATATTAAATTATAATACGATATTATGCGTGTACTCAACTGACCGAAATGAGCGAGTTTTTAACATTTCTTGTTTTATGTTTTATACGGGAAGTAACTGACAGAAATGTACTCTGGTATTTATCTGGTATGCTTTTTTGTCCACTTTGTATTTATAAACCTTATGTTATCTCTGTTTTGACAGTATCACCCAACTCGAAAACTGTTTGGATTCAAGATGTGACCACCGAATTACAACAAGACAAACGGATACATAGTGACCTCGACCTTCCTGATACCCTGACATTTACATTTAGTCGCGGATCACAATCTCTAAACTTAAACTTGAAGAGAAATCATGAGATTGATCCAAACGCTGACGTCTATAACGTGCAAAAAATGAAAGAAGGTCGATTTCAAGTGACGAAATCACGAAATTTGGAACAGGAGGTAAGCTTTCAACGGACGAAGATCTATCTATCTATCTATCTATCTACCTATCTATCTATCTATCTATCTATCTATATATATATATATATATATATATATATATATATATATATATATATATATATATATATATATATATATATATATATATTTATATATACATACATATAGAATATTTGTATTCTTTACTAAACGTTATTTTCGGAATAAAAGTCTTAAACTTTAATACCATAACCATTTCTATTTTTATGCAAATCCATGTCATTACGTCTTTCGAAAATTGGTTTACTCTGTATTATTTCATGTTTTGTTTAATTATGTGGTTATTCAATGGTTTCAAAACAAATGCGTTAAATGCGAACTAAACTGCATTAAAGCTAACAGGTAAAGTCATATTATTATCTATTCAAGGTAGACACAATTAAGCTGCTACAACATCTATACCTGCTGAAACGGTTCCATTCAGGCCTCACTTCGATTCGTCTCAAACGTTCTTATTTAGATTTATCTTACGTATTTACAGCTTTATTGTGTTAAATTGTTTTGATTAGGCAAGATCTGATCTACTGTATCAATGTCAAATGCAGCCAAAGCTACAGCCTTTACTGTAACACCATGGATGGTTTTATTATGGATGTTTGTATTCTGTGTGAGTGTGAGTGTGAAAGCCATGCATATGATAAACTCAAGGTGATAATTACTTCATACATTCCTGTACAAGAATATGTATGTGTAAAATTTCTGCTGTTTTCATGGATAATAAACTAAAAATTATATCTATTAATGTTAGAGGCCTGCAAGGTTCAGTCTTAAAACGAAGGGATATTTTTCACTGGGTAAAACAAAAGAATGTATCTATAATATGCTTGCAAGAAACTCATAGTACAAAGAACGATGAAATATATTGGGCAGCTGAATGGGGATACAAATGTATATTTAGCCACTGCTCTAATAAGAGTGCTGGGGTTGCAATATTTTTTAGAAATACTTTTGAATTTATAATTCATAGAGAAAGATGTGACAGTCAAGGGAGATTTATTATTTTAGATATTACAATTAATGGCAACAGAATAACCCTCGTGAATTTGTATGGTTATAATGATGATAATCCTAGCTTTTTTAGAAAGTTAAAGGAGGAGACTTTATGTTTTGAGAACTCATCAATTATAATGTGCGGAGACTGGAATACTGTTCAAGACTTAGATTTGGATACTTATAATATTTTACATGACAAACACCAACAGTCTAGGGCAGCGATTCAAGACCTGAAAAACGAATTGGAATTAATTGATCCCTGGCGAAATTCCAACCAAGACTTAAAGATGTATACCTGGAGGCAAAAATCTCCCTTGAAACAAAGTAGACTAGATTACTTTCTTGTATCAGATGACATTCATATGAATACAGCAGATGCATGTATCTTACCAGGGTACAAGACTGATCATTCAGCTATTGTTTTGAGTGTGGCGTTTTCAACGTTTCCAAGGGGAAAAGGATATTGGAAATTTAATAACCAACTGTTGAGGAACATTGAGTATACTGATTTGGTCAAAAAGTGTATAACTGACACTGTAAATGAATATTATGTAGGGGGAAATAAAGATGACTCTCTCCATGTTTCTCTTTCCTGTAACGACCAAATGTTCTTTGAAATTTTGAAAATGAAAATAAGATCTGAAACTATAGGTTATTCTATTAGGAAATCAAAAGAGAAACGGGAAAAATTAAAGAAAATTGAGCAGGAAATAATAGAAATTCAGGGGGGACTGTCGAATAACATAAATGGGGAAATTCTGGAAAATTTAGAGAGAAAAAAAGCAGAATTAGAGGAATCTAGGAAAAAATACATAGAAGGTGTTATATTAAGATCTAAAGCTAGATGGTATGAATTTGGGGAAAAAAGCACAAAGTACTTTTTAAATCTTGAAAAAAGAAACTATGTTAATAAGACAATAAAGGAAATTATTTTAGATGATGGGACAAATATATCTGACCAAATAGATATTTTAGAAGCACAAAAACAGTTTTATATGGAATTGTTCAAAAGTAGAATTGCTCAGCTTGATGATGAGGCTATTCATGAAACTCGAAATAGATTTTTTAATCACAATATTAAACTTAGTCGAGAGGAAAGAGAATCATGCGAGGGTCTGCTTACAATTAATGAATTTGGTATGTCTCTAAAACGGATGGAAAATGGAAAAAGTCCTGGCTCGGATGGATTCACTGTAGAGTTCTATAAATTCTTTTGGAAGTCTCTGGGGGGATTTATATGTAGATCAATAAATTACGGATATACTGTAGGAAAACTTTCAGATTTTCAGACTCAAGGAGTCATGACCTGTCTACCAAAGGAGGAAAAAGACAGAAGATATTTTAAAAACTGGAGACCTATATCACTTTTAAATACTGATTATAAGATTGCTTCGGGAGCAATTGCAGCTAGGATTAAAAAGGTTCTTCCATCAATAATCAGCGATACTCAGAAAGGATATATGAAGGGTAGATTCATTGGAGAAAACACCAGACTATTATATGATATCATGGACCAACTTGAGAACGAAAACAGATATGGTTTATTATTGTTAATAGATTTCGAAAAAGCCTTTGACTCAATTAACTGGATCTTTGTAGAAGAAGCTCTACAATCTTTTAATTTTGGTGATTCCGTTTGTAAGTGGTTTAAACTGTTTTGTAATGACTCTAATAGTTGTGTTATAAATAATGAACATATGTCATCTTTTTTCAGACTTGAAAGAGGATGTCATCTTTTTTCAGACTTGTCGTCAAGGAGATCCCCTTGCACCTTATTTGTTTATCATTGGAGTTGAGATTTTAGCTATAACTTTAAAGCAAAACGTGGATGTACGGGGAGTAATCTTTGACGCCAGTGAATATAAATTGGGTCAGTATGCCGATGACGCTTTTATTCTTCTTGATGGATCTAGTTTTTCTCTTGAAGCAACTATGAATATCTTGCAAGGTTTTTCTCTATTATCGGGACTTAAATGTAACATAACAAAAACAAAAGCTATTTGGATTGGAAACAGGAATTTTTCTAATGAAAGAATATGTCCCGAAATGGGCCTAATTTGGTCCTCTTCTAACTTTACACTCCTTGGCATAGAATTTTCTCCAGATTTACAACAGATGGTGGAAATCAATTATATGAAGAAACTAACAAAGGCAAAACGAATACTGGCAAGCTGGAGTCAAAGACATCTATCAATAGTTGGTAAAGTAATTGTTGTAAAGACTCTTGCTCTGCCCATATTCATACATCTTTTTTCAGCACTTCCTAACCCATCAGCAAAAGTTGAAGCAGAACTAAATCGCATGTTATTTAAATTTGTATGGGGTGGAAAAGTAGAGAGAATAAAACGTGATATACTAGTTTCCCCAGAAAACGAGGGAGGACTAAATATGATACACATATTTTCAGTCATTAGGTATATTAAGATAAGATGGGTTAAAAGATTGCTGGAAAAGGAAAATGGAACGTGGCAGAGCTTAGTCAATACAACTATATTCAGAAATAAAAAGGATATTTGGAATTTAGGGAGAAGGAAATTAGAAGAATTTTGTAAGTTCATTAAAAACAGCTTTTGGAGAAATGTAATTTTGGCAGTATCTAAATGGAAAGAAGAACCACAAAATCCTAACGAGTATCTATCCATGAGTATTTTAAATTTTGTCCCCCCTAAAATGATCTATCAATACAAATCCTGGACATAAGCTGGTTTTGAAATTATGAACGATCTAGTAGATGTTCACGGTAATTTAATACCTTTTGAGATAATAAAACAAAAAACTGGAAGCGATGATTTCTTGAAATACTTCTCCTTAATATCCAGAATTCCTAAAGCATGGAAAGATGCCATAAAAAACCACCTAGTACATAATAATTTTGATAAGCAGGAGGATAAAATAACGAACTTGCGAAAACAAGATTCACTCAAGTTTATTTACAAAGATCTTTTACAGGAAGCTAAAAGGCAACACACTGCGAAGCAAGAAACTTGGATGCAAGTATTAAATAAAAATATAAGTAGTGAGGAGTGGTCTGATATATATAGCCGGGCAAAATGCTGTACTAAGGATACCAAGTTGATCTCTTTTAACTTTAAATTAATCCATAGAATAATCGCTACAAATGATTTTCTTAAAAGAATTAACATATTTGATGACAACAAATGAACTTTCTGTAAGAGTGAAACTGAAAGTATTGAGCATCTCTTTTATGACTGCAGTATTACTTCACAGTTTTGGTACCGTTTTAATGAAGTTTTTGCACCTTTTTGCCCAAATATTGTACATCTGTCCAAAAACGAATGATTTTTAGGAAGTGAACAACTGGACAGTTTGGGTAATTTTCTGCTTATTTTGGCAAAATATTATATTTATACTTGCAGATTCAATATGAAAAATCCTTCTATTTTTGCTTTTAAGCAAATAGTTGCAATGCATAAGAACATTGAAAATTACACTGCCAAGGTAAATAAAAAAGAGGACCAATTTCTTCAAAAATGGACCTCAACAATGAACATTTAACTTGTCTCTGACTTGAAGGTAAACAGGAACAAAATACTGTAATATCACAAAAGCCATGTCACCTAGATTTTGGCCATATGCATGTGTATATGCGTGTGTGTGTGTGTGTTTTTCTTTTTTACTTTCTCTGTAGATTATATTTATTATCCCTAGATTATCTGATAACCAGAAATGTTTGATTGTAAGGTGATCCTGGGATGGTTCCCCGACCCAGTGGTCAACCTATTACGGGGTTAATAAAAAAAAAAAAAAAAAGTGTAAACTGACAAAAAATAGGTCCCCTTTTTCCAGGCTCACTATATTTCTAATAATTTCTGGAACCACTGTTGTTCACTCTATTCATGTACAACAAGATTAATTGCATGTTCTTTCAGGGTTTTTTTGACAATTTAATTTTGAGTCAAGAATAATTCTAGCATATCACTCGGGTTCAGTCCAGATGATAACCTGGGCAAGTAAGAGATGCTGCTACCAATGTCTGGTTGAAGGATGTATCCAGCTACTAGTGCGCAAGTCTTAATATTTTTATAGAACAAAAAAAATCCAGTTACTTGAAGCCTAAATAATACATGGTCTTAAACACAGTGATGATTCTATGATTAGCTAATACTCATAGAAATATGGAAGTTCATGCAAACTGTGGGTGATTTATTTTTAAAAAATTATCTATTGGTTGTTAAGTGACTGATCCTGTCAGGGCAATAAACTACACTTCTCAAATAGCTTAAAAAAATATTTATCTTAAAGTGAAGAAAAAAAACAACATCTCAGATCAAAAGTAAATCCCCCCCCCCCTTTCAATGTCCAGTCAGAAAACTGCCTTTTAGAATATCTACATGGAGGGTTCCTCGGGTTCTCTTTGAAGAAATAGTGTGCCAATAAAGACAAAGAATGATCCTGTACCAATCCATGAAAATTGGTCCTACTGTATGACCCTGCTCTTCTTTTGCATGAGGTGTCAGAAGATTGTTCTTAAGGTTACTCCTAACAAACTGCATTTACCAAGATCTGCTGATTTATTATGTGATGGCAGATCTGGGTCTACATTGTTTTGCAGTTATAATAGACTTATATGGAAGTATATATTCAGAAAGAAAAGAAAGAAAATAAAAGGATTTTCACATAAAAAAAAAATAAAAAAAATAAAAAAAAAAAGATCTCATCTATTTAAATATTTTGCAAACATTCGCTGAGGTAATAGAAATGCAAATGATAAACTCAAGCAAACATAAGCAAAATACAGCAGACACAAATATGTCATAATAGAAACAGATCATACATTTCCGAATATCTCTGAAAGAGTATATCCAATTCACGAATGATGAAATAGACGCAACATGTATCCTCAGATAAGCTAAACGTTTTAGAATATGACTAGTTACTATCACGAAATATGATTTGCAAAAAAGATTCAATTGTATCATAACATGACTGGATATGAATACATATGCAAACACAGATTAGGTGGATGTCTGGCAAGAAGGACACAAAAAGGTTTATGTTTTAATATTTTGCATCTACGTTTGCTTCTTTGGAACAATTACTTGGAATATGATTGAGCAATTTACCTCAGTAGTTTAATGTCAGATACAATCCAAATAATGTTGTCTGAGAAATGTGCATAAAGCGAATCTCACTTCATCAATATGATTCCAAATCCTTGCCATATCAAAAGATTTTGTTTGGTTTTATAGTATTTCTCAATCAAGACTATGGACAAGTTACAATTGTTCTTTAAAGGAACTCGGAAAACTTCACTGCTCTTCATGCATGTGGATAATCGCTGCAATACCTTATTTTGATGAAAATTTGAAGGAAGTTTCTAGGTACTCTTCATTAAAACAGCATCTATACCATCTTCATTATCCGTTCATTTATTCAAAATATCATATACCAGTGTATAAACCTTTAAGGTAAAATTGGTTTTCATCGTAGTAGAGATGAAGTTAAAATAAACTTCGTAAGTTTTGGAATAATTTCTTTATTTATTACAATGCAAGGACATAGCCTATTTCATAGTCGATTTATCCTTCTTTCCTGTGTACTATTTTCATTTTCTTATTTTGAGTTTGCATGAAGTTTCTTATTTTAATTTTTGTGTTATGATTAATGCAACTTTACGTGATCTGCTGTTATAAACTTTTGCATTTTCCAATGATCGGAGGGTTTTTATTCAAATGGTTCCATTCTATTAAATAACTATCATTCAAAAAACAGTTTTTATGTTACTTGATACAGCTACTTACGATACGTTCTTTTCTTATCGCCACGAGTAAAGAGGTGTCTTTAACACTGTATTTATTTCAAAGTAGTAGTGCTTTCTGCGCGTATGAAAAAGTGCTAAACGATTCATCATTCATTTCTAGACAAGAAATACACAGACTTTACCTTGAATTTTATCTTCGTCTTAAAAAATATTTCGAAAATTGTATATGTAATCCTGTTGATTGCATAAAGATGACTACATAACAAACCTCCTCTCAGTATTCGTCTGCCAGTTTATAATTATATGGCGTATTTAAATGTTTAGTTATTTCCGGCCCGATGTTGAAAGAGTTCCCAGTAAATTTAGGATGGTAGGGATTTCTAAATAAGATCCTTTATTATATAGTTCATGGTGAAATCATGAAATATGTCAATGGCAGAAAAAATAAATTGTAAACGTATCAATACCAAATTTTATCGCCATAGTCGTGAAATATATATGCTCTTATAAATAATTAGTCAAGCATGTTTTTAGATATTTAGGCCTATGTTTTTCGTATTATATTCCTTCTCTTTCATTCAATTTCTTTCTGTCCCTTCACTTGAGGACGATAAGATCTTCAAATGTATCAGCTGTAGACCCTTATGTTCATTTATACAACAAGTGAGGTGTCTTAAAGAAATGATTAACAACGAACTTTACCAGCAAAAATTAGACTTCACACACTTACAGTTTAAAACTGGTTTTCTAGGTGAACCATTACACTGTTTAATATGTTTGCCTACCTTCGATCTGTTTTCTTTCCAGCTCGCTCCAATACGAGTCATGTTTAAGTTTATTTCTGTGGTGTAAAGCTTAACAAATTGGATATCTCAATCGTAATCGTATCCAAAACATTGCATTTTATATTCATGATATTTGAAATCGCCATTTCAACGAGTGTCCCTGTAAGAAACTTATAGTTGCACAAATAGCGCTGATCTCACTTTTATATCATCGGCACTTCTATACAAATTAATTTTGCTGATACTGAAAAAGTTGAGTGTAAATTTAAAGTATTTATAACAACTCCTTGAAAACCGCTGATTCCATAAAAATATCGGAGTGTGCCCTCATTTATGTTGATACAGATTTCATGCTTATTGTGTTATTGTTGATAAAATATTTAGTAACCAATATTACAAGCTCTGAAGACGTTTTACAAATATTTTGCTAATCCTAACTCCATATGTCTGAGCAATACGCCTGGCGTTTAACAATCCATAACTTGTTTGTCTAAGAAACCCATTTCTTCAACACCTACCAGCTGATAGTTCTTATCAGTGGTGCCAGAGCTTCAGAAGTTCCATATATACATCTACACACACTCAATATAGATAGGGAGAGATTTTCGTGTTGAATGATATACGAACCCACCTTCCTGCCTTCATATGACGAATACACGTTATACTTTGAATAGGATGTGGCTTACTACCAAGATGTGGAGAATGGAGCATTTATGACCGTCAGATGTGTCAGAAGATCAAATGGACAGTGTGACAGAGTCATCGTACGTATATTATTAAATAAACACGCATACAATGTACATTGTCCTGCACTGCAACAGAAACGAAAGATCTGAATATGTTCAATGAATAGTGTAAAATTCCTTGGCCTAGTTGTCTTAGAGAAGTTATGGGTACGGATCAAGCCATATAAATAGTTTCATCAAAACCTGGTATATACAATGTATGACCACTTTTTAGTCACATACACACAAATACATGCATATACACATATATACATGTTCTAAAATGAGTTTAATTAGGATCAAAAATAAGTTTTGGTCGTCATTATTGGCTTTCTTTTGGACGAACCGCCTAGTCCTAGAACGCAACTATACTAGGATTTGGCCCGGCAGCACGTGATACTAATTTTATATAATGTTTTGATTGTTTTTATTATAGCTTTTTACCTGTTTCTGATCATATTTATGTTATAGCTTGTTTTGTTTCCTGGTTTGTCAGGCTGTCTTTAATCTTGTTGGCTATCTTTTGACCAACTGCAGTACCAGCAGCTGATGCTGCACATGAAGCAAATGCGTTTGAAGCATCAACTTCAACTGGAACTAGTTTAGTCGCTAGTCATGGCCTGTTATATTATCTTTGAGAAAATACTTCCGAAGATACTGTCTTCAATTACATTTTTCAGTAGTCTTTTGTCTATGACTGATCATTATGTTTGATTGTCAGACAAAATTTCAGTTTAACGGATAGTAGATTATTTGTCTAGGTTTAACTTGCATTAAACGATCATGGTGGAACCGCTGGTGAAAGCTTTATATTCCTTGGCCTCGTGATTCTTTTGCTGAATATGAGCCCAGAGCAATAGAGAAATTGATTAAGATCGTATTAACATCTGTAATATTATCTGGCTTTTCACCATCGTACGTTCTTGAACCATATTGCTGCTTGGCAAAGCCCAGCAAAAATCCTAAGCTAGCTTGTGTACTAAAGACTACTAATATGTAGTTACTTAACATCATCCAGGCTCTAAGCCTGCTATAGTTATACTCAAGCAGGAAGTTATCAGTCATACCGCCGCTAGACGCTATCCTTGCTTTTATAACTGTGTTTAGGTCGGTTACGTTATAAGCTCCTGGACTAATTTTAAAACTAGCCAAAGCTCTGTGGCAGTACCGGGCTGCTGAAATCTAAAGTCATCGTAAGTCTCAATATGCTGGGTAATAATATAATAAACCTAGAATCAACTTATCCACCGCTGATTCTAGTCAAGATGTAAACTACAATCAAATGCAAACAACAAATACGGAAAAGTTATAATTGTCGGGCGGTACTATGACTGGTAACGGCAATATGAACAATAATACAATATTTACTCTGCAAACAACGAATCGGCTAAGTAATACAGATAATACTCGGGCAATTACTTATAACCAGCAGAATATGCTATGTCTAACAGTTGCCATTATCAGGTGGCACTAGGACTGGTAAAATTAGCACAAACAACAATAGCATACTCAATCTGCAAGCACAATATCCACTAAACAATTCAGATCTAACAAATACGTCTAGTTATGACCATCTATTTACAGCTTTGTCTCATAAACTACGATTATCAGGTGGCACTAGGACTGGTAACATCAAGCTGTTAGCATAAATCAATTAAATACTGTTGCACATACCAGTGTTAGTAAAACAGGAGATACTCTCACGAGTATACTTGTGTTTTCCATTAAGTTTTGAACATAGCAATACATATTCTGTTTCTTATGACCAGCTGATCACTGCATTAAGTAGCTATGTTCCTCGGGCTGGTGCAACCGTACTTGTTAGCTTTAATATAGGTCGAAGCTAATATCAAATGTTAATAGCAATAGCACTAAATGATAGTTATTATGCAGCGACTGTAAATGTTGTCAAGGACAACTTCGTTGCTAAGGCGGGTGATACGATGACAGGTAATCCTGACATGGGGACCAAAAAAATAACATCAGCTGTTAATAAAGTTTGCTAGAGATTTTCATGAGATTATATTATACCGTAAACAATCACAACAAGTACGAATCCAAAAAAGAAATCAGCAGAGCTGAGGCAACAAATGTCATATGAAAGATGAAAAAGCGTAATGTTGATGATACCTCACTAAGCGAAAACGAAACAAACTTTATATTATCATCTCATACGAGAGGTCCTCAGATTAAAGAAGCATTAAGAGATCACGATATAATAAGCAAATGCTGTTCTTCTCGTATTTGTTCTGCTAAAACCTTGTTTAAAAGCTGCTAACAAAAATAAATACTATTAGCATTTAGTAGAGAAAACACACTTGCTATTGATAGATCAACCTTAAGCAAGCTTTATGGGCAAGGTGGTAAGAAACTTGAAAGGCATCGCCTAAAAAGATGCTTGATGGATTAGATGAACTTGATAGAACAAAGAAAAGTTAGGTTATTAAACATAAGCATCTAAGATAGAAGTTTGCAAAAAGACGAATATTTCGTGATCTTGGTTTAGATTATAATGATACAGATACCATCTAAAAGATTGCAGATTATCGATGCGAAGCTAATATTTTAGCAACATCTTACTTTTTGCTAGTAGCATCTCTGATGAAAGTTTTGGATCTGGAATTTGTGTTTTAAACTTTGATCATTATCTTCCATACTTTGGTACCGCATTTGCTATTATGCGGCAGTATTTGGTAATGAAAATTTTACTTTGGAAGAAATTACAAAAATCATATCGTTCATATCATATATAAAACGTTACTTAATTCCTTCTGTAAATGATATCACAGAAATTCCAACACATTTTGATCCTAGAGTTTACTACGAAAATTTAGATATTGATTGTAGATATGATGATATATCATCGTCAGTATTTGACGAATATAGACTTTTTATCTGATCCTAGCAATAATGATGTTCGTATTCTTATTGATAAGTTTGCTATTAGCAACGGTTTAACTATTGTTTAAGTATGACTGTATCAAAATCATCATATAGATAAAGCAAACAACCCCCCGATTGTTATAGACTTCAACCACATCTCAAAGACTTCACAAGGATTAGAAGGATAAGTTTCTTCAGTACTGCAAGCACTATCACAAAAAACTGTACCGTGCAAAGAAAGCTGGTAGGTTTTATAAAGATTTATAAAACTAAAAACTAACAACGTACTTTCGTATGTTACTAACAACAACGGGTATTGCCTCAGCTGATGGTACTGCGCATCATATCAGGTGTTGTTGCTTTATCAGCTTCTAGTAAAAAGCGAGTACCAAAGTATGAGAATAAGAAGGCAGCTTGTAAGATTGCAGATGCAACATACACTAAAATGCTTAATCAGCTAAACCCGTATTTGAGAGGCGCAAAGTTCATCATGTTGGACCTGATTCAGGAGTTTTGAGTAAAATACGATATGCTTAGCGATCTGTCTCCTGATAAAAATATATGAAGAATAAGCACAAAAATATAAAATATATAATGGAGTGGGAGCTTAGTCAGACTCAAATTTCTCAAGATTTTGTAAATAAATACTTCATTGAAATCTCTGTGGAGATTTATCCAGCCTATTATTCTAGGGTCATTAGTAAAGAAAACATTCCAGTTAGTCTTATATTTATCAGAATGAATCTTGGTATTTGTCTTTTACAAATGTCAGAAATCTTACCAGCATCAATCCCGATATATCTTGCAATATTGCTCATTGACGGAAGATGCGTAATCCATAATCATGTAAGATTAAAACCAACAACTGGCGTATGATTGCAGTAAAGCCTAGCGTCATTTTTTTGTAGTAGCTCAGTCTATAGTTATATCTCGTCTCTAATATGAGTGTCAACAACAAATAATAGTATGTTTGCTTTAATAATGATAAGGTTTCTGACCCACACTAAAACATGATGACAATTATAATGGTTATACTGTTGAAATGACAAGATAAAGAAGTAAAGAAATAAATACAAATAGGAGAAAACCAATCTGATTGAGATCATTTGGGTTATGCAGTATATATATATATATATATATATATATATATATATATATATATATATATATATATATATATATATATATATATATTCACTTTGATTTAGAACGGAAACATACGAATAGAAGACAGAAACTATGATCTTCGACCAGCGGAAACTGGTGCAACATTGAGAAACTTGCTCGAAAGTCCTAATCTTCTTGACACAAAATATGTCCTGGAGGACCAAGAACAAGTGAGAATAAAAACTGCAGATGAAAAAAGAGGTTTGAAATAGCCTTTTATATCTTAGAAATAAAATGAGCAAAATCAGTCTTTTGAAAATGTGCAAAATCAGTCTTTTGTATCTTCATTGCAAAACCTTGATGATAAAATTCCTTGCTGAACACAATTACATCAATAAAGCGCATAAAGAAAGACGTTAGCTAATGACTCTATGCTAACGATTTATACGATTTCGTTCGGCTGCTAAATTCACATTCTATAAAGATTATTACATTCGTGCCAACAACTACATTTTAACGCCAGTATCCTCTCCTTATGTTACAAACAACAAATTCAAAAGAAATTATAAAAAAACCAGAAGTTGATTTAGGGAATTGGTCCTTCCACGCGGTACCTACATATAAATACATATTCAAATTTTGTTTTATTTGAGGATAGAGTACAATCTCGAAATACAGGAATACCTAACTCACCTTGCCTTAGATCGTTGTATCTGACAAAGATTGCCTTCTCTTGCAGACACAGCAAACGGAAATACAAAAAATGTAGAAAAACAATTTCTAGAACACGTCCAATGGTTAAGACGTCGACAAGACAAACAAAATCATTTTCTTCGCCAAGACGCTACGTTGTTATCCCGAAATGTAGCAGATTTACATAACCGAGGGACAAAAGGTAAGAAAATTTATATTGCAACAACAACAACAACAACAACAAAAACAACAAAATTATCAGCTATAGTCCCAAATAAGAATGGTAAATCTGTCGCCATTAAATTCAGCTTTATTATATTATATCCCTTTGTTAGTGGATGATTATTACATTATTACTAAAAGTAAACTTTAGCATTGATGACTAACGTATTTCTATTATTTATTATTATTAACGGCTATGACATTGCAAATGAATATGCTTTCTCATCAAATCCAATATGCAGATGAGGTACGAAATCTAAAGAAGAACTACTATGTGGAAATGGGCATACTGGTAGATTCGGGGATATGGGACTTGTAAGTACGCACTATCTATCTATCTGTCTATCGACTATCTATCTATCTAGCTATCTATCCATCTGTCTGTCTGTCTATCTATATATAACCTTTTTGCATAAATACATGTACAATGCAATGTTAATGCTAAGTTGATGTTATCTTCCTACCTCGATGCATATGTATGCCCTACCTGAAATTGTCTACGTATCAACAGATATACCGCAAGATTTGCAGGAAGGAATAATAAATAATACCTTGTTACAATATGATGCAACAAAATTTCATTTGACTAGAGTATACATTCAGGGTCTCTATGCATAAGAATCGTGCCTTAGAGTCAGAGTATCCGTTCAGTTCTCAAGCAGTCAAAACGGAAGAGTCAACAAAGTTCGACCTGCTGTATAATTCAAAGATGAAGGTGTCAAGAAAACTTACCCTTCTGGCCATAGATTTGATGGGCGTCTTACGAAAATTCAAATGTGAAGAAGATATTTGCTATATCTGTAAGTTATATGGACATTTGTCTTCAGAATGCCCGCTTCGTCCAAACAAGAGAGACAAAAACCAAGATACCTGCTATCCTTGCCATTAGAAAGGACATAGCACAATGAGAACCAAAGAAACAAGAGGAGTAAGAAAAAATTCCGATGAAGAAGAAAGTGACGATAAGGAAGAACGTGTGCAAGTGAGGAGATTCAAACAGAAAATGGATAATGGGACACTAGCTGATATATAAATTCAATGTGATTTAAAAGGGAGAATATACTAGAAAGGAAACGTTAGGCTCTGTTTGTCTTGATTTTTATAAAAAGGACCTACACACATGCACGTACTAACACATGTACTCATTTCACGCATGATGGGAAAGAAGCTATTTAAGTTTTACTTGATTTGACAGTCTTTTAGAAGGAGGTGTCCCTGAGAAGGACCGTTGGGAGTTTGCTTGACAAACTCATGAACTGGACGCAGTGAGCTTTAACTGTCTATACGCTTGCCGCGGCCAAATGGATGTTTCGGTAGTGACTGTTGCTGCTGCTGCTATCTCAGGGGTTGTCAGATAGTGATAGTGATGGCTGTTTTGGAATGTTCGGCACGTGAATATCTCGTTCTCTTGGGTCGAGTTTAAGATGTCTGATACATTTCTCTCAGATAGCTTAACTATGCTACAATGTTAAGTAACATTGTCAACGTTTGACTTCCATCACCCTTCGTCTCTCCTTCGCACTTCCTCTTCTCTTCTCATTTACTTCTTTGCTCTTGTTGCAGCTGCTGTTGAATGACAAAGGATCGCTCAGCTTCTTTCTGCTGATGAAAAATGTCTCTAATTCTTCTTTTTACCTCTGTCTAATATTCTCTACCCAAAGAATGGATTGTGAAAGCTGTGACGGTACTATTGGCGGTACAGATTCTTGCGACGAGGAAAAATACCATTTAAAATCATTGCTTTCTGGAAACATGACATTGGTAGCTACCATGCCATATCTCATCTCCATAGCGGGTTCACCCCATTACATCGTCTTCATAATCTCCACCATACCCAAACTATGTCCCATCGGTGATGTATGTGTCGTCACGCGTAGCCCTCTTCTGACTGGAATTAATAGACTATATATTCTGCCTGAATTTTGTAACGCGACTTTGGATTGGTGAAACACGATAATCGATTTCCAATTCCTTTTTTGTCTTTGCAACTGCAACCACATACACTTTGTTGACTTTGTGTTGTATGTGTGTTTGATTGTTTATGCATGTTGACCATGTGATGTAGTATTTGTCAATCTTCGTCGCTGTACACTATCTATTAAACGATTCTTCTCTCTACCGTGCAAATTCATGATGAGTCTGAAATTTCAAAACCTTTGACGATAGGCCTCAGGCACCATATCATAAGCCTTCAAGACATATCATTTGACCACATCATAATCAAAACCAATTATCGGCAATTTTCTCAGAACTAAGAAAACATTTGTCTACCTCCGATCTTCAAACAAGGGCTTATCAGCATATTATGCTTGGCAATTGCATGACCTGAGCTGATGTATATACGATAAGAGTGTGATTTATTTGTCAGTTCTAATTGCTTTAAGTTAAGCTGCCCAACATTGCTTTCCTCTTTCTCTTTCTCTCTCCTACGTTTGCTCATGCATTTGTTTCTTGTGCATTCGCATTTATCTATCTTCCTCTACTTTCTTTCTCCTCCTTTCGCTGTTGCATTTGCATTTCTTCCTTCTGCATTTGAATCTCTTCCTGGTTAAGCATAAGCGTTCTTATTTCAACATCCCACTGGTTCTTTTACTTCAGTTCATTTAATTTGCTATACGAACTAAGAGGAGCAATCTGAATGTTTGAAATATTTTTAAAAGTGTTGTCAATGAAATATATTAAAGAAATTCAAATCCCGGATAAGCCCCAACTTCTTATTATGTCCTAAGGGATTAAATTACATAACAGAAAATACCAAATCCTTTAAATTAATAATTAAAAATATTAATTCAGTTCCCTAAAATAAAAATAAAAATAACTTACTGAATTGTATGGATTCTTAAATGTTCTAAAAATGTTATATCAATTTCAAAGTAATGGTAATACGCTACGAAAGTACTCCGAATGAAACTTCTAAATTGCTTATGTGCTAACACCACAAATGAACCACTGTTTTAAACTCCAAACGTCTTTGATGGAGTTCAAGGTAAATAAAATATATTAAGTGCAAAATTATCCATGAATATTTCTCGGTAAATTCCAAAATATTAGCATATAGAAGTCTTTTGATAATTTTATAATAATTCAGTATTTGGTATTGTCTGTTAAAGTAAATGTTCCAAGTACTGCAATCCCATATGAATGGTTACAAAATTAAATAAATAAATAAAGATTCTCTTTCAAGATTTATATCAACTCTTAGGAATAAGAGCTTTCTCGCGTTCTGTTGCTTATATAAAACAAAATTCAGTCTAAAAATGCAGGGGCTAACAACGCAGTTTCTTTCAACGAATCATTTAAGATAGCGAAAAACATTTGTTGTCATTAAGTCAACAATGTTTTTTTTAGTTTGAACATTCGCTTTGAATACATGCGAGAAGGAAAATCGTGTACTATGTTTATTTTATTTAGAAAACGAAAACTTGTAATATTTTTGGTCATTATTTCCTTACATCGCTAATGATTAATCAGCGAAAATTCATTACTGACATACATAATCGATAGCCTACTTTTGAAACGATGTTTATATTTGTGTATTAATGTACCATGGGTTGATCACAGTTTGATATACCAAAATAATTTTTATATCAAATAGTTTAATACCAACACTTTAGAAGTCATGTTATAAATGAATATTTTTCATAGGAATCCTGAATGACTGTGTAGATAGATGAGAAGTAATTACTAGGTCATCAGGCGAGTGTGCCTGCTAGGCTCGAGTGCATATAACACCGATTAAGTAGTATAATTGTTTGGTGATGTGTGCTTAGTCGTGATTGAATATGGGCTTGTGTGTGCAGGCATGGACCTGGGTTCGAAGTAAAAATTCTCTAACCTGTATGATAGTATTAAATATTAATTCTGCCTACTATTATCTAGTATTCTTCTATAGAATCCAAGGATAGGACATTCCGTTCTGACTGGTGTATATTTATAATTCTCTCTCTCTCTCTCTATCTCTGTATATATATATATATATATATATATATATATATATATATATATATATATATATATATATATATATATATATATATATATATATATAATTATATATATATATTCATCGCTGGTACATATCTCGGATGAAGATGAAAAAGAGGTTCAAGTGAAACAAAACATAAGAGAATATTTTTCACACATTATTAACGGTGTAAGTAACAAAAACTTAACAAGAAAACACATTAACATCTTTAATTTGCATACTGCCATTTTGGATCAAATAGACGATATACGAATGGAACCACACAACATCCAGTAGGACCTACAAAACGATTTTCATCGCCTAATTAAAGTTTATTATCGAGTTACTTGGATGCATCTCATCTGATTAAATTCTTAGGAAAACGAAGCATTCCTTGAAGCTTGTTGAAACAATTAGAAATAAAATTCCCTCAATATATAACTGCATAAAAAACCTTCTGTAAGTTTGTCTCGCATGGTCCTCTTGTACCTTCATCCGAGATATGTACCAGCGATGAATGCCTGCAAGGAGAGATGAAATATATATTTTTCTCAATCTGTATCTCCATGAGTCCGTGCGAGTGTATGTTTATGTGTGTGACCACAAAGCAAGTAAAATGTCCAGAAATGAATTTGATACATTTTATCATTTTCAGAAGGGCTTTTCTTGTATAAGTTAGATGCACTTTGCATGCGCTTTGTTTTTCGTGCTTCGTGATTTAAATTCGCGGAAATATTGGATTTTAATTATCACCTTGGATTCATAATTAATCATATCTTCCGAAGGCATTACTAATTGCAAACAAGCGACACTTGTAGTTTCCAAAACCTGAAATGAGCCAAGTTTTGATACACTAGAACCTGAAATGAGCCAAGTTTTGATACACTAGAACCTGAAATGAGCCAAGTTTTGATACACTAGAAATATCATCTCGCGCGTAATGAACAGGGACTCGAACACATGACTCTCATTACTATTTGAAATTCATATCGGGGCCTCTCAATAGATGCATTCACATCGCTTGTTGCCAAATGACGGATCGAAGCAGATACTGTATTCCTAAAAAGCAGTGTGATAATCTGAAAACGGACCAGTAGTCAGCCAGCTGGATGTCATATTACATCACATAATAATGATGCAAACGTTTCTACATTCTTAATTCTGAAGCAGTAGCAAGAATATATATATATATATATATATATATATATATATATATATATATATATATATATATATATATATATATATATACACAGAAACAGAGAGAGACAGAGATAGAGAGAGAGAGAGAGAGAATTATAAATATACACCAGTCAGAACGGAATGGGCTACCCTTGGATTCTATTGAAGAATACTAGATAATAGTAGGCAGAATTAATATTTAATACTATCATACAGGTTAGAGAATTTTTACTTCGAACCCAGTCCATGCCTGCACACACAAGCCCATATTCAATCACGACTAAGCACACATCACCAAACAATTATACTACTTAATCGGTGTTATATGCACTCGAGCCTAGCAGGCACACTCGCCTGATGACCTAGTAATTACTTCTCATCTATCTACACAGTCATTCAGGATTCCTATGAAAAATATTCATTTATAACATGACTTCTAAAGTGTTAGTATTAAACTATTTGATATAAAAATTATTTTGGTATATCAAACTGTGATCAACCCATGGTACATTAATACGCAAATATAAACATTGTTTCAAAAGTAGGCTATCGATTATGTATGTCAGTGATGAATTTTCGCTGATTAATCATTAGCGATGTAAGGAAATAATGACCAAAAATATTACAAGTTTTCGTTTTCTAAATAAAATAAACATAGTACACGATTTTCCTTCTCGCATGTATTCAAACGTATGTTAAAACTGGAAAAAACATTGTTGACTTAATGACAACAAATGTTTTTCGCTATCTTAAATGATTCGTTGAAAGAAACTGCGTTGTTAGGCACTGCATTTTTAGACTGAATTTTGTTTTATATAAGCAACAGAACGCGAGAAAGCTCTTATTCCTAAGAGTTGATATAAATCTTGAAAGAGAATCTTTATTTATTTATTTAATTTTGTAACCGTTCATATGGGATTGTAGTACTTGGAACATTTACTTTAACAGACAATACCAAATACTGGATTATTATAAAATTATCAAAAGACTTCTATATCCTAATATTTTGGAATTTACCGAGAAATATTCATGGATAATTTTGCACTTAATATATTTCATTTACCTTGAACTCCATCAAAGACGTTTGGAGTTTAAAACAGTGGTTCATTTGTGGTGTTAGCACATAAGCAATTTAGAAGTTTCATTCGGAGTACTTTCGTAGCGTATTACCATTACTTTGAAATTGATATAACATTTTTAGAACATTTAAGAATCCATACAATTCAGTAAGTTATTTTTATTTTTATTTTAGGGAACTGAATTAATATTTTTAATTATTAATTTAAAGGATTCGGTATTTTCTGTTATGTAATTTAATCCCTTAGGACATAATAAGAAGTTGGGGCTTATCCGGGATTTGAATTTCTTTAATATATTTCATTGACAACACTTTTAAAAATATTTCAAACATTCTGATTGCTCCTCATAGTTCGTATAGCAAATTAAATGAACTGAAGTAAAAGAACCAGTGGGATGTTGAAATAAGAACGCTTATGATTAACCAGGAAGAGATGCAAATGCAGAAGGAAGAAATGCAAATGCAACAGCGAAAGGAGGAGAGAGAAAGTAGAGAAAGATAGATAAATGCGAATGCACAAGAAACAAATGCATGAGCAAACGTAGGAGAGAGAAAGAGAAAGATGAAAGCACTGTTGGGCAGCTTAACTTAAAGTAATTAGAACTGACAAATAAATCACACTCTTATCGTATATACATCAGCTCAGGTCATGCAATTGCCAAGCATAATATGCTGATAAACCCTTGTTTGAAGAAAGGAGGTAGACAAATGTTTTCTTAGTTCTGAGAAAATTGCCGATAATTGGTTTTGATTATGATGTGGTCAAATGATATGTCTTGAAGGCTTATGATATGGTGCCTGAGGCCTATCGTCAAAGGTTTAGAAATTTCAGAAAGAAACTACAAAGACTCATCATGAATTTGCACGGTAGAAAGAAGAATCGTTTAATAGATAGTATACAGCGACGAAGATTGACAAATACTACATCACATGGTCAACATGCATAAACAATCAAACACACATACAACACAAAGTCAACAAAGTGTATGTGGTTGCAGTTGCAAAGACAAAAAAGGAATTGGAAATCGATTATCGTGTTTCACCAATCCAAAGTCGCGTTACAAAATTCAGGCAGAATATATAGTCTATTAATTCCAGTCAGAAGAGGGCGACGCGTGACGACACATACATCACCGATGGGACATAGTTTGGGTATGGTGGAGATTATGAAGACGATGTAATGGGGTGAACCCGCTATGGAGATGAGATATGGCATGGTAGCTACCAATGTCATGTTTCCAGAAAGCAATGATTTTAAATGGTATTTTTCCTCGTCGCAAGAATCTGTACCGCCAATAGTACCGTCACAGCTTTCACAATCCATTCTTTGGGTAGAGAATATTAGACAGAGGTAAAAAGAAGAATTAGAGACATTTTTCATCAGCAGAAAGAAGCTGAGCGATCCTTTGTCATTCAACAGCAGCTGCAACAAGAGCAAAGAAGTAAATGAGAAGAGAAGAGGAAGTGCGAAGGAGAGACGAAGGGTGATGGAAGTCAAACGTTGACAATGTTACTTAACATTGTAGCATAGTTAAGCTATCTGAGAGAAATGTATCAGACATCTTAAACTCGACCCAAGAGAACGAGATATTCACGTGCCGAACATTCCAAAACAGCCATCACTATCACTATCTGACAACCCCTGAGATAGCAGCAGCAGCAACAGTCACTACCGAAACATCCATTTGGCCGCGGCAAGCGTATAGACAGTTAAAGCTCACTGCGTCCAGTTCATGAGTTTGTCAAGCAAACTCCCAACGGTCCTTCTCAGGGACACCTCCTTCTAAAAGACTGTCAAATCAAGTAAAACTTAAATAGCTTCTTTCCCATCATGCGTGAAATGAGTACATGTGTTAGTACGTGCATGTGTGTAGGTCCTTTTTATAAAAATCAAGACAAACAGAGCCTAACGTTTCCTTTCTAGTATATTCTCCCTTTTAAATCACATTGAATTTATATATCAGCTAGTGTCCCATTATCCATTTTCTGTTTGAATCTCCTCACTTGCACACGTTCTTCCTTATCGTCACTTTCTTCTTCATCGGAATTTTTTCTTACTCCTCTTGTTTCTTTGGTTCTTATTGTGCTATGTCCTTTCTAATGGCAAGGATAGCAGGTATCTTGGTTTTTGTCTCTCTTGTTTGGACGAAGCGGGCATTCTGAAGACAAATGTCCATATAACTTACAGATATAGCAAATATCTTCTTCACATTTGAATTTTCGTAAGACGCCCATCAAATCTATGGCCAGAAGGGTAAGTTTTCTTGACACCTTCATCTTTGAATTATACAGCAGGTCGAACTTTGTTGACTCTTCCGTTTTGACTGCTTGAGAACTGAACGGATACTCTGACTCTAAGGCACGATTCTTATGCATAGAGACCCTGAATGTATACTCTAGTCAAATGAAATTTTGTTGCATCATATTGTAACAAGGTATTATTTATTATTCCTTCCTGCAAATCTTGCGGTATATCTGTTGATACGTAGACAATTTCAGGTAGGGCATACATATGCATCGAGGTAGGAAGATAACATCAACTTAGCATTAACATTGCATTGTACATGTATTTATGCAAAAAGGTTATATATAGATAGACAGACAGACAGATGGATAGATAGCTAGATAGATAGATAGTCGATAGACAGATAGATAGATAGTGCGTACTTACAAGTCCCATATCCCCGAATCTACCAGTATGCCCATTTCCACATAGTAGTTCTTCTTTAGATTTCGTACCTCATCTGCATATTGGATTTGATGAGAAAGCATATTCATTTGCAATGTCATAGCCGTTAATAATAATAAATAATAGAAATACGTTAGTCATCAATGCTAAAGTTTACTTTTAGTAATAATGTAATAATCATCCACTAACAAAGGGATATAATATAATAAAGCTGAATTTAATGGCGACAGATTTACCATTCTTATTTGGGACTATAGCTGATAATTTTGTTGTTTTTGTTGTTGTTGTTGTTGTTGTTGCTGTTGCAATATAAATTTTCTTACCTTTTGTCCCTCGGTTATGTAAATCTGCTACATTTCGGGATAACAACGTAGCGTCTTGGCGAAGAAAATGATTTTGTTTGTCTTGTCGACGTCTTAACCATTGGACATGTTCTAGAAATTGTTTTTCTACATTTTTTGTATTTCCGTTTGCTGTGTCTGCAAGAGAAGGCAATCTTTGTCAGATACTATGATCTAAGGCAAGATGAGTTAGGTATTCCTGTATTTCGAGATTGTACTCTATCTTTAAATAAAACAAAATTTGAATATGTATTTATATGTAGGTACCGCGTGGAAGGACCAATTCCTTAAATCAACTTCTGTTTTTTTTATAATTTCTTTTGAATTTGTTGTTTGTAACATAAGGAGAGGATACTGGCGTTAAAATGTAGTTGTTGGCACGAATGTAATAATCTTTATAGAATGTGAATTTAGCAGCCGAACGAAATCGTAAAATCGTTAGCATAGAGTCATTAGCTAACGTCTTTCTTTATGCGCTTTATTGATGTAATTGTGTTCAGCAAGGAATTTTATCATCAAGATTTTGCAATGAAGATACAAAAGACTGATTTTGCACATTTTCAAAAGACTGATTTTGCTCATCTTATTTCTAAGATATAAAAGGCTATTTCAAACCTCTTTTTTCATCTGTAGTTTTTATTTTCACTTGTTCTTGGTCCTCCAGAAAATATTTTGTGTCAAGAAGATTAGGACTTTCGAGCAAGTTTCTCAATGTTGCACCAGTTTCCGCTGGTCGAAGATCATAGTTTCTGTCTTCTATTCGTATGTTTCCGTTCTAAATCAAAGTGAATATATATATATATATATATATATATATATATATATATATATATATATATATATATATATATATATATACACGTTTTAGGTGCGTTGTGGGCAGTCATCCCGAAAGTGGGTTTACAGGAAGGACATGATATAGTTTACATTTCAAATCAAAATACATATACATAGGTTGTATTTCTTACATAGTAATTATGTATATGTTGAAAATAAGTATATACACTTATGTTATAGTCCTATTCATGTTTTCGGTTCGTGGGCAGATATATAAATTTCATGGGCAGTTTTGACCTTTAGGTTGAAGATGACAAAGTAACTGCCCAAAAATACGTTCACGAAGAACAAACATATAGCATTCTGCCCGTGAATACGGCCACGGGAACAATATATAGCGTGCTGCCCACGAATACGTTCACAAGTAACAAATATATAGCATGACTTTCCGGTGTGCGCGCGCAAAATGGTTGTCAAGACACGACGATAAACATTAATCTATTAAAGCATCCTTTGCAATGGCCAGCGTACATATAGCGGACGTGAGGTTCGTTTTTCACAGCTTGTTTGAAATAAATGGATGATTATATATCCAGTGTAACAACTTGTCTTGACAGCTTATGGATGCTAATGTTTGACATTTATTGTGAAGATGATTGTTCACTGCTTGTTGATGAATTCGTAGCTTCTGTTAATCGATGCTATAGCTCAATTTAACTGTCATACACTGATATGTTTAAGTCTGCTTGCACAGTTAACTATGCAGAGTTATGGAAATATAACAAATTGGTTTTAATAACTTTCAGAGTTTGTTTTACTATTACTCAATATTTGTTTCAAGTACTATAAAGGCTGTGATAGGTTGGGTGGCTTAGATTACAAATCAGGCCCTTCTCACTTGGGGGGGTGGGGGGTGGGTACTGCCCATTATGAATATTACTGGTCCTAGATGTCCAACCTGATATTTATGACATATAGGTTCAACATCTTACTGCCAGCAGAAATGGTGTTCTGTAGTATTTTTCCCAGTCAATAGTTTATGGATATATTATGTCATGTACTATGCTTGTTTAATTCTCTCATCTCAGTTCTGACGTTACCATTGAATGCTATAATGTTCCCAGACATCCGGTATTCTTGGTTATTAAAATTATATATATACACAGATAACTGAAGGTGAGTTCTCATTATTCCCTAACAATTGTAATTAGTGGGGCTGTAGCAATTGATGGTCTGAGAATTCAAGTTAACTGGTTCAAAACTTGGGTAAACAACAAACTGTTTTCTTCCTTTGACAGGCATCATAAAGTTTTGCATCTTTGTCTCTCTGATGACTGTGGTACACAAGTTACAGACTTTGCCTTAGAATGAGCCTGATTTTTGATACTTGTTACTGAATGGGGTGGGGTAGGGAAGTAACAAAATTATTAAAGGTGGAATGTATGCAAACCATGCTGGAAATAGATATGTGCCAGCAACTGCAACATGTAAGCTTCAATCAATTTGGAAACTATAAGCTTTATCCTGTAAATATTAACAGTTCACACCCTGTATAAAAGATGATTTTGTGTTTGATTAACTGGAACTGTTAATTTATTATGTTAAGGAATTTATTGTTTTAACCCTAGTAAATGTAATATAATTAGGTCAAAAGTTCCAGTTTGTTTATTGTTTCCAGAGTTGATTATTGTAACTGGAAGAACCTGTTTCTAAGTGTTAAATGAAACGAAAGAGATATTGTTTACTCAAGTGATATAAAATAAAAGTTTAAAATGAACTGAAAGAAATATTGTTTATTCAAGTGATACAAAATAAATGCAAAAGTGTATATTCATTAAGAAGTGTATTGTCAATTGCAAATAAATGAAGATTTATCTTATTTTGTTCTTTACTTGTGTACAAAATTATACCTGGATTAGGCAATAATTACTTAGACTCCATTTGGAAAAGAAAAATCTATATGTCCTAAATACCTAATGTTCATATCATAATGCTCTTTTAATGGATGATTATGCTTTTCAGCTGACGTTACCATATTGCCAAGTGAACTAATAGTATGGCCTTCGGTGTGGCCCACTAATCACATTTGTAAATGAATTATGCATACAATAGAGAAATAGCTCTTAAAATATCTTATGAGTTGAACAATGTGTGTACACAAATAAACATGAAGCAAATCTTTGAACTTGTATGCCACACATGCAAGTGAATTGGTGGTTTTCATATGTAACTTGTGTACTCTTATGGCTTTTGTCTATATTACTTTTAGCCGTTTCTATTCACACACCAGAACACAACCTTTTTTGTCTGATTCAGGTACTAATGCAAAACTTATTTCAGCTGTAACTGAAGTATACAGAATTTTTCCTGATGTTGAGGCCTACTGTGTAGACAGTATAGCTGTAAGTCATCAAATCAAATGGAAGACAACAGTGTGCAATTGAAGAAAATGATATATACCCAGTACCATTTAGAGTTATCTTAAAGAAAAGTCACAATGCACACTGATACAAGTAGTTTTAGAAAATGCATTTGTTCCACATACATTTTAACTTAACCCAAAAGTTCAGTCTCTTGCCTAAAATTCAATCAGATGTATGCATTTATTCCATAAAACACAAAGATATAATGAACCAAATCATTTTCATTATTGAGTTAGGTAGTAGGCTATGTTAAAGAGTGCAATCACTTTATCGATTTTTGTTTCCATTACATTTTTATTTATTATAAAATGACATTTCTTAGTGGAGTGCTAGGAACTGTAACTTGAGGAATATTTTGTACATGCTGGCCTAAGTGTCATGAATATACTGTGCTACATTTTGCTTTATTAGGTATAATACTATCGTGAGACTTGCTTGATTAAATCCTGAATTTGTCAGTTACACTTACAAGTCCACTGGTAGAATTTAAAATCTGTGACAGTTTGGGAACTTTTTCTGCAGTAACTGCAAATCACTTTGCCTTCACAGTCAATGAATTCAAGCCATTGATAATTGTCAAACCATTGTGACTGAAAATGTGATTGTCTCTTAGTTGTGTCCTATTTGATAATTTTGCTGCCACAGAGTCTGGATTGTGTCTCTGAAGAAATAGTTCATCTAGACTCTGTTGCAGTATTACATTTTATATGTTCAATTTAATGAATTTTCTTTCTTTGAATCATTCTTATGTCATAACTTGCGAAAATAGTTTAGTTAACAATATTTATTCAAACAGAAAAGATAACCTCACTTGACAAACCATCCTACTAAAGTGATCATGGCATACACTTTTATCTTTGAAATTCAAATATTGCCCACTCGTTAATTAACATAAATAATATTGCACATTGAAGGTGATCATATGTATCATCAGTTTTAAAAAAATAAAGACATAATACTATCATTTAATCACTGCATACAGGAAACAGACACTTGTGTCTGTAAAATGCCTTTCATTGGATTACTTTGGTTTATTAAAACCAAACAGCGATCCACTCAGGATTTTCTAGGGTAGATACAGAGAATATATTATGGTCATTCAGAACGCTATCAATACATCAGACCAGATTGTTTTTATTATTATTTAGGCAAAATAACTTAGTAAGTCAGATGGCAAACATGAGGATGGTGATAGGTTATGTGGAATTTGCATTGAATCATCTGATCCCAGAAGATTTGATACAATGTCACTGGCTGTGGTAATCATCAAGTGCAGTTGCACGGCACCATAAGACTTATCAAGATACCATGAGCTAGAAAGATGAAGAAAAAGAAAAACGATGACCCAAAGACAAATCCTGCAAACTGTGTGCAAAAACGATTCCACAGATTATAGATGAAAACTTTACTATATTTAGCTTCAAGATATTAATAAATTCGGATTACTTCCTCCAGTCTGCTACAGTAATTCATGCCCATTGCACTCATAAATTGATTCTAGTCCTTGCAGTATTTTGTGTGGGCCACAATATTTTAATTGATGCAGCTGATGCTCCATTCTTCAGTTCAGTGTTGATTCAAACATAGCAATGTCCCTTTGGGATGTGTGCATAAATAAAGAATGTCTGTCCCTTCATTACCACACTTGTTGAATTTATCGTGTCTCTCTGAAAACTGTACCATGTGAGAAAGAATTTTATAAACAAACTGGACATAAGTATTGCTAGACATATACTCAGACCTAAGACTTCATAAAAGACTGCTTACTTGTGAGGCATTATTAGTGCTAGGGCTTGAGGTAATAACTTGCTATATGTTTGGTAAGGCAAAATAAGGGGCCTTATGACTTAAATTGAAACTGTGAAAAAACAAAAGGTTCAAATGCAATAAACTTTTGTTTTTCCTCATTTGTTATATTACAGTGCCATGAAAGGTCATTTCTTTTATCTTTTTAATCCCTTGCCAATTTTAAGTCATCATCACTAACCAAGTCTCTAAATCAATTCTTGGCATATTTAGCTAAAATGGTGTCTACTGTTCCATTATATCATTGATTGTTTAGCTTGCTTGTATGGAGCTTAACACCATTTTTCAGGACATCATAGACTTTACATGGCAGCCAACATATTTATTGGAAGAAATCAACACACATAACGCTACTGGCAAGCTTTCTCATATCCACACATTGGTTGGACTAGTGAGAGTTGATTAGTGATGTGTATGCCTAGACCATTCTATAATCCAGAGCCCCATGATTGAATACAGCTTAAAGAAATTAACCCTAATTCAATTTCCTTGTTGCATTTAAATCATAACACCCACCATGCAAAGTGACACATGTCTCAAGATTTTCAAATTTGTATATGTTTTGCAATTTTTAATTCTGAGTTGATGCATGTGGATGTGGAAATTCAGTTACTGAACACTTAGCTACTTATATAAGGAGCTCTCACACTGGTAAAAGCATGCAACTGGGATTGCATTTGCAAGAGGGCAATTAATTGTTCAAAATACTGTTTTAGCTAACTACATATGCGAAGGGTTGATGTATAAAAAAGAGGATCAAGAAATCCTAGCTGGTAAAGATAATTGTATCCAACTTGATAGAAAGTGAGAAGGCCTTTTAATTTTGTACAGCAGTTTCATTAAGGAACCAACTATAATACCATTAGCAGTTTATGAGCAGCAAAAACCACATTTAGGACCAACTAGACATCAAAACCATATGCATAGTTCCATTTATGGCCAACCAGACATCAAATAGGTCATCTAGTGAAAGCACAATGTCAAAATGACCAGCCATCTAGGAGAAGTAGCAAGGAAGGGGTTTTCCAGATGCCCATTAAAACAGCCATATTGGAGGTTAGATTGGCACTATTTTCATTTACGTCCAACTAGACATAAGAAGTCTTTCACTGATATGACGATTCATTCAGGAGAAGTAGTTATACCAAGATTTTCAGGATGGCCACATTGGTGGCCTTATAGGATGTCTGTACAGCACCATAATTCTCATTCAGGACCTGCTAGACATCAACATAAGTATTTTGTACACATGTTGACACGCTGACACAATTATCCATTCAGAAGTAGCGATAAAAAGTTTCTTAATATGGCTACTGTGGCAACCACATTGTATGTGTGAGTGGCACCATCTTGTTTTTTCTTCCAGATATTTTCACACAAATATCATATTTAAAGATAACATGAATTCATACAAGATCTTGTCGGTTTATTTCATAACAGATTTTTCCCTCATATTAATATAATCTTTTGAAAACATTTATACATTATAGTTCTAGAAATTTTTCATGCTCTCAGAAACTATTAAAATCACAGCAGAAAGTGTTATGTTATATCTTTATTCAGCACTAAAAAATATTTATGAACTCTTAAAGTTTTTTCCCCTATATTAACTTAATTTAATGAAGATTTTCAGACTATAACCTTTCCATTGGATTTATTTTTTCAAACATGGCGTAAAAAGTATGTTATAGTAACCAATTTTTACATTGCCTTCACCATTGCAGAAATCTCTATAATCAATTTCCTAGTAAAGAAAAGCCAAGAAAATAAATGGACAGTTAATATTCACTTCAGGATCACAGACCTGAGGCAAATATGTCATTGTTAAATCAAACATTTTTATTGTGTTTCCTTAGACCTAAATATATATATATACTTGCTGTTACTCTAAACGAAGGCTGGTGATCCAGTTGATAACCTTTTGGGGGTTTTAAGGATGTCTTTAAAATTAAGGCCTTAAAAATGTTGAGATCTTATATTAAAAATGACAATTTGAGCCTTGCAGATTCATGTCCACAGGTACCCAAATAAAAAAAAGGGGGGCGGGGGTGCAAGGGGCAAGCTTGTTGGTGTGTTATAAAATAACTGACTTATCATCGGTGTGCTGACAGGTGATGTGTAATTAAATCACTGTTGTAATATTAATAATGAGTGAGTCTGCACAAAGGAATTTCATACAGCTAAACTAGCTCAACAACTAGAGGCAATTAAGAAATATATCCACATTCGTGATTCTGTCAAATGGCAGATACAACAGCATCAGGAAGCTCAAGTGGCATTTACAGAAGGTAAAGAGCCGCTATACTTGTTATCTTTTTAGGGATGTGCTTGGATTTTGCCCTCAAGCTGGAGCAGTCATAGGATATATAATAAATCGCCACGGTCGGAATTTATCCCCAAGCTGGGGTAATCGATGGGTAAAGTCTTATCCACAGTCGGGGTTTTATTCAAGCTTCAGGTGCAAGTTTTTGTGCATCTCCATGCCCTTGCATAAAACACAGTTACACGTTTTTTTATATAGATATTTTTCAGTTGTAGACAGGAATAATAAGTATTTGTGAGTGTTTGAAATGAATGGGTTCATTATGAATTGAGTGGCACTACATTTCAAAAGCAAAATTGGATTGAAATGCAAGAACTGTAGTACGGAATTAGTGTTGGTTCTGGATCGTAGAATGGAATTGTGTGTGTGTGATTGGATTTTTAACGTAGCTTGAATAATTTTTCAGTCATATTGCTACGATGTCTGCAGTGTGGCAGTTTATAGTGATGTATAGCACTGGGGCATCATGCTGAAAACATGTAGTATGATGTTGCACCCAGTCACATTATCCTGACACCAGGCCGATCAGTCCTAACACTAACCTCTTAATGCTGAGCGTCTAGCGAGGTAGCTGTTAATACCATTTTTGTAAGTCTTTGGTATGACTTGGCTGGGGTTTGAACCCATGACCTCCCGCTTCTGAGGCGGACGCTCTAACCACTAGGACACCGGAGTGGTCAGAATGGAATTGTAACAATTACAATGGAAGCAATTTGTATTATGCTTGTTGGGGCATTCCTCACTGATGGCTGTCAGTGACATCATCATGGGAATGTGTAACAGCCACATTTTGTAAGAACAAGGTGTAGTTGGTGAACAATACAGACACTTTTCTGCCATTTCCACTGGCATCATCTCATATGATATTATTTAAAAAAACTTCCTACAACATACTCACAACATATAAAACCTATATGCAAATCTGATGAAAGCTGCTTGTGTTTCTGAAACACATATTCCATACTGGTGGCAAGAATGTCCAAATCTACATTACAAAAATGAAAACATTACCATCCATCTAGGAGTTGCAAATGTATGAAATCCTCTTGTTGGGTAGTTTTACTAACAGGCTTTACAGCAGGGCCTTCCATTAGATTTAAATGTGGCAGGTAAGTTGACAAAGTAGGATGGGGGGTTGGGGGGACCTACCCCAATGGGGATAATTCATTTTTTTTTAAAAGTAGCATGGTGTAAAGTAAAAGTAGATGGGCTGATAAGGAATCCACTGAATTTACAGACTAAAGGTTCAGACATTTGTTTTTAAGAGAAAAATGAAAGAAGGAAACAATACAACAGATATTTTAATATGACTTTAATGTTTATTTTCTACATTTAATTAAGATTATGAATCAGAATCAGTCTCCAACTCCACTGTAAAGTTTATCTATTACTTCTTCTGCTCAGGCACTGCAAATTAAAACAAAATTGTAATGCTTAAATAAAGTCATATCATCTCAGCACTAGTTACATATGCAGAAGTCATGTTAATCAGCATTATAAAAATGTATGAAATTTTCTTCACTGCACTTGTGCTTCCCTTACTATCGTTAAGCCATGATACAAGATAACTTTGCACTTACTTGTCATTTCTGGCAAGTGGATGGTGCAATCAATTTGCACAAAGATGAATTTATTTCATCCAAATATTTCATGTGAATAAAAATTCCAAATGGAGGCACTTGTCCGATCAGACAAGATATATGCATATTGTAGTTAGCTGGACTCTAGCTCTGATAGTCCTGGGCAATAGGATAAGCTGATTTTGTTATCAGTTTAGAAATGCATCCGCTTTGCAAATACTATGCTTTAAAAGACGAAACTGAATCCAATATTGATGAAATAAGAGTCATTTGGATTACCTTGTTTTTTATCATTCTGCGTTGGTTGGGTGCATATTTGAGGGTCTCTGATATGGTCTCTTCCATTCCATTTGCCTTTGCTTTGCCTTTAGTTTTCAAGCAGGCTTCTGCAAGAGTAATACAATGTTTTAAAATAAGTTTCACAACAAAGGATGCATTGCATTTTTCTAAATGCCAGCAATAATCAATGGAATATTTTTAAAACATGTACTTTGAAATGTGTCTCAAGTTACTTTATCAATTCATTTAAAAATCTCTGGCAAGTCACATGAAAAACACAATTTAAATCAAGCCATACTTACTTATCAAAACCTGACATATCACAAGCTCTTGAAATGCTTTTTTCCCTTTACGTCCCTTTGGACTATACTCTGGCCAGTCTTTTTGTTTTAAGCTTTTTCATCATCCTGCAGACACTATCCCCAATTGTAAACCTGCCAAGGGAGCTCAAGTAGCATATCTGAAAATAATAATAATAATAATATTACTATTTTTTGATTTTGATATTATTATTAGTAGTAGTACTTCATGATCGATGTGACAAAATATGCTTGTATATAGTTATTTTTTGCCATGGTTTTGCAAGCAAATTTAATTTCTCTAACTTGAAAAAAATTTGATAACATTAACTATGCAACACAATGTACTAATAGCAATTATAAACCAAATTAACCACCGTGAATCTATTAACTTCATAAATGACATTCACTCAAGGATTGAATTAAAGTAGCCACATAATATGTAATAGTGTATATGTAGTAAAATACCTGTTACATGTTCATCTCTAAACATGTTTTGGCCTACATCCGTAAGACAAAACAGCCGACCACTACATGTTCACCCCACCCCCAAAAATAATTATACAGGCACTGCAGAACTTGCATAATGCATATTGAGGTTCACAACAGCAAATAAAGGTTATAACAGTTTTTTTAAATAGAAAATAAAGCCCCAATTTACCATCTTCTTGGAGAGTTTGGGATTCTCCTCCAACCTCTGGCAAAGGCCCTCTAGTTCCTCCACTGAATCACATGGCATTGCAAGAATTTCTTCTCTATATTCTGTGTCTGGGCCTTGTGTATGAACTTGGAGGGCCAGCTGCTCCAACAAATTCTCAATATTTGTGTCCAGTTTCATAAGTACATTGAACTGGAAATCTGTAACAGATTTGTGATGAAATTAGTTTTGAAAAATCAAGATCATTATTATAAACTCCTTAAAAAGATCTGTACAGTAAACATGGGTTTAACAATGAAATATATTTATGAAATGAAATACATGGTTTTTGTACAGTTTATATGAAAACTTTTCCCTATAATCCTTTATTTTTTTATTCCCTGGATATGTTGTTTCACTGCTGGTGTCTGTAAAGTCTGCATTCAATGTAGATGGTTTAGGCGTCTGACTTACACAAGACAATGGTATACATCAGAAAGAAAAATAAAAAAACCAATGGAATGATGAACAGTCGACACATCAATGAAAAACAATTCATTGTTTATTTGCACAAATAAGTCTTGAACAGTATGTTTTATGACCTATAATTTAATTAATTAACATCTCACAATGTTCTGAAATAACAGTATCTAAGCTACAAGAGCTTGTGCTTTCATGTCATAATCTTCCATTTTGCAAACAAATTTTGATGTTGAATCAATGTATATGACCTTAGCATTGAACACTAACATTCAAAATGTCTACAAGATGACAAGACTATTATCAACTGAAGTGACAACAAACCAATGAGTTTTACGTGCATTGAACATAAGCATTTTTAAATGCTACAAAATGTGTTTTTAGTGTATGGCCACAAATTACCCAACATTTTGTCAAACATAAAACAGTTCTACTACCTTAGATGAGAATTAAATTCATAAATACAGTGTATAATTGACCTACTCGTATTTAGAGAGCTGTAAATGAAATAAGAGATTATATAAAAGTCAACACCTGTAGTATTTGTTTCATTATTCTATAATGTACATTTTTTTTCCATCCTCAATACTTACTACTTGCAGAGGAACTGGCAGAGAGAAATCTTTATATTCTCCACTCCAGAGTGGATGGGGATGGTGATGGTGTTGTCCTTCTGGATGCAGCTAAGAGTATAAAGATTATCACTACTCCTTAATTGCAGTAAAAAAGAAACAAAGAAATCAGACTGGATTTTTTGGCATGTAAACAAAATGCATACTGGTTGCAATGACCACTGTATATAAAGCAGTGATACAATATATCACAAAATGCATTCTTTTCTAACAAAACATCTAATCTCATATATACAGCATCATGAGTAAGTAAGTACTCTTAAACACATCTTACTAAACAGACAGAAAAATGATGAAATTTATACATACTTTTAATAAAGAATTTCCAATTGTGGCATGGTATAAAAGCAATTGATAAAAAATAAAAAGAGACCAGATAAACTAAATAGAACATACCAGCAGGATAAGAGGAAATCTTGGAGTCTGCAAAATACTCTCCATTTCAGGAGGTTTTGGATGAGATGGCTGACCAGAAAGGTTTCCACTTGAGATTTTCATCTTTAAATAATCATCCTAGAGTGCACCAAAGTCATGTGAACTTGATCCAATTCCAACATTACTGCTGCTTGAGTGCTTAGATCCAGTATTGCCTTCACTAACTGATGTTATTAATACCTCTCTCTCATCAGCTTAATTTCCATCATTTTTCAAAACTCCCATTGTAAAACCTCTGCTGAAGAAACTAACACTACACCATAAGGATTTAAAGAACTACTGCCCGGTTTCTAATCTCCAATTCATATAAAAAATCTTACAAAAGGTTGTTCAATCCCAGCTTGCATCTTGTCTGAATTCAAACAGTCTTTTTAGCAATGTACAATCTGCATATCGCCCTTGCCACAGGACACAAATTGTGTCTGCAAATAGATTACATTCCAGCCCAGTTGATCTATGTTGTGGTGTTGCACAGGGGTCTGTTCTTGGACCTGTTCTCTACACTCTATACACTCAGCTGCTCTCAAGTGTCATAGATCATCATCCAGTGTCTCACCAATTGTACACTGATGACACCCAAATATACAAATCTAGCCACCCAACTGAAGTTGATGCTACCATCCAAGGTGTAGAGATGTGCATTTCTGATGTGAAATCATGGATGACTTGTAACAAGCTGCAGATGAATGATGATAAAACTGAGGCCATTCTGATTACAACACAAAGACTTTCTCATTCACATCCTTTACCTCACACAATAAATATCAGCAACACCAACATTAAATTCACACAATCAGTACAAAACCTAGGTGTTACTCTGGACAGTACTCTCACATTGCACCAACATGTCATGAACATATGCAAGGCTGCATATCTTGAGCTGAGACGCATCAGCTCCATTCTCAGATATCTTTCAGTTGATGCCACTAAAACACTTGTGTGTTCATTACTACTTTCAAGACTGTACTATGGTAACTCAATTCTGTCTGGTTCATCTTAATATCTACTGCAGAGACTTCAAAAAGTTCAAAACATAGCTGCTTGGATCATACTTAGAGTACCACAATCAGAGCACACCTCCCCGCTGCTCTGTACCCAACACTGGCTATCCATTCGATCCAGAATCAAACACAACATTAGTTCTCTGTGCTACGTTTCACTGACAGACTCTAGTCCAACATACCTATCCGACCTCACCTATGTGTACACACAAGCAAGATACTTACACTCCTCTTCCGACAATCATATACTCATTATTCTCACTATGAAAACAAAGTCACATGGACAGCATTCTTTTGCATACCAGGGCCCAGCAACATGGAATGAATTGCCCACTGAACTTAGACACAAAGACGCAGTGATCCCATTCAAGAGTGCTCTCAAAACTACTTATTCTGACTACAAAAACAAACTTAATGACTTAATAATGTTAACTACCTTAAATATTCTCAGCATGTTTTTTATGTTTTCTAATTTCATGGTGTTTGTTTTTGTAATCATATCATTGTGTATGTTTTTATGTTGTCTAATGTTGCAAAGCGCTTAGAGCTTCTAAAGATTAGGCGCTATACAGAGTCCTCATTATTATTATTATTATATTTAGCTTGGATGAATATTTTTTAAATCAGTGGCCATAACTAAAAAATGGGATTTTGTTTTATGATCATAAAAGTATGTTGGACACCATCCATGATGTACAATGCTGTCTGACATTTCTATGCACCTAAGGTTTCCATCTCAAATATTAAAGCAAAATGCATACCGAATTTGACAGATTGACGAAAATAAAAAAAGCAATGCTTACCATTTGAAAAGAGGCAATTGTCACTAGAATATTCTATTCAAAATTATATTAATTTTGGACACAGGGGATACCACCCCCATGTTTTCCTGACTCGTGATATGTCGGCCTATTCTGTGTACAGCTTTAAAAGATGTAATGTTTATCCATCGAGCTATAGAAATGAAATACATTTACTGTAGACTGTTTCTGTCAGTAGTTAAGTTGAGTAATTAGGTCAGGTTTATAGCTAGTTTACAAAATTCAGTGTAGAATGCCAATAAATGACAAGATATATTTTTGCAAACTAAAGTGATCTTGAAAAAAGATTAGTAAAGTTTAACATTTTATAAAAAATAAGCTATTATGTGGAAAAGAAACAACAATGAAATAGGATGCAATGTGTTTACGTCTAGTTTTGGAAGGTACCGTCTCTAAGGTACCGTCATAATTGTACCGTAGTTTAATGGGTGGAAAGGCCATTGAAAGGTAAGGGCAGTGCGGAGACCATCGAGTATGTTCCAGAATAGCTGAATCTTTGTAGATACATAGATCCATTCGTAACTTCAGTCCGCAAGCGAAACACTGTACTTCGTATCCCAATCCTGACTCAGGTCCGAAGTAGACAAATCCTGTTCTAGCTAAAACATACGAAGAAGGTAATCCTTTCCTATCCGTAGGCCATTTTTGAAACGTGTCCAATCGACGGGCACAATCACAATAGTCAGGTAAGAAGACTGGAAAATGGTAGGGTTTGAACTTGGAGTTCTCACTGGATTTCTCACTCGATTCTTGCTGTGGCGAAGTCATCCTTCTGGTGGGTGGCTATCCTCTTACAACCAATGTTTTATACCGACATGTCCATACGGCAAAGTAAAGTGGGTGGGAAGCCGCACTCGCTTCTGCTACACGATTTGATAGACTTTTTCCAAGGGTCGACTGACGATGTGGTGTGTGGGTAAACATACAATCTTGTTGGGTTGATAGGTGGTCACTTTCTCTAGACTGCAAGGCTTCTTTCAATACGCCAAAGTTGACCACTCGACTGGTACGATAATTCAGAGTAAGTCCTTTCACTTTACACTTCGTGTGCACTTCTCCTTGTTTGTCCCAGTATTCGTAGCCGTAATTTTTGGGACCGCCACTGACGAAACTTAGAATCTTGTCATCGGGGTGCTCGTCTGTCCAGGCTCCTAAACGGTCTCCTTCGATGTCAGGGTGCTGTTGACTCGGGTGATCAATATAAATGCAACTGTCCATGTCAAAGTACAAGACACGTTCCCCTAACAGTTCTAAAGCTTCGTACAATTTTAAGCGAGCATGAGCTGTCATGTAAGTTGCATTGATGACATTTCCAAAGGGGTCATCTTCTACAAAGTTCAGATCTTCTTCGTAATTCACCAAGATCAAATCCTCACGAACGACGTCCACGTGTTTCATGAATTTGGCTTTGTCGTGAATCATCTGAAAGTAGCGGGAAGGTTCGGTCAAATACTCCATCTTGGGTAAACACGGTCATTGTGCCATTTTACCCCACAAGCAATTTAACATCACTTTGGCAAACGATCGCCTGCCTTCGTTTTTCTCAATGTGATCTTAAGTAATGCCTTCTTGTGCCCAGAATTTCTCTCTGAATGTCTTTTGGTCTTCAGGAGTGTGACACCAGGACAGATAGCCACTGGCTTCTTGCTCAGTTTCAAAAAGGCATCCACGTAGTCTGCGAAAATGCCTTTCTGCGTGGGGTCACCCTTGTGGAATTATTGTGTCTTGGGAAAGTGGCAAATTTCGTACACTTCTAACAGTTGGTATCCCGTGTTCAGAGCTTTGAACAATTCTACGCTGACCCATGTCCCCGTCAAGGCCCGTTCTTCCTGGGTGTGATGACAAGGTTGATCTTGGTTGCACGTTTCAGCACAAGTACGGCACAAAGGAAACATAAGTTTGCCTTGGCAATGGCGAGGTAAGACGGGATGGTATAGGTTCGTGGGAGGCAAAACTTTGCACTTGATCAAGCCTTCGTATTGTCGAATGTTTTTTAGGTCGATGTGTTCGGTGAACAATTGTGGGTGCCCTGCAGGAAAGCAACAATATTTGCACACGTAGGGATACAGTGAACACACGTCCAAGTATTTGATTTCTTCTCCTTTCTCTTCGTCGGCTTGGTACAGCAAACAGGTGGCATTGGTCCTTCCTCCGTACAAACTATCACTTGGGTTCAGGGGGTCCATGAACTGGTAACTTTCCATGAGGCGTTTAAACTCGGGATCGGTGTTAAAACGGTGATTGTATTTGTGTTCCCAAATTTCCACCACTTGGTATCCTTCCTGTTCTAACTTTAGGCGTCGCTGACAAATGGCCTGGTACAAGTCTTCCATGGTTTGTTGTAAGAACTGATTTTTAGTGCCGCGGTCAGGGTAACAGACGGGACATCCGTGAAATAAGCAACCGTTAAACTCGTACATGATCTTGGGGTTTTCTAAGTCCCAGCCATCGACCGAATGCATTCCGATGATCTTTTCGCCCTGTCCGTTGCGGGCATGCTGAATCCATTTGTCTTCTTTGTCGCACAAGTAATGCAACCAGCATGGGGCTTTGACCGAGTATTGACGTTTGACAAAGTGGGTCGTTTGAGGACTGATGACAGCCACAGTGTTTTCAAGCATGAATCGTTGTCGGTAGACTAAGGAACACGCTTTGGCAATGGTGCAAGCCTCTTTTAAATGATCAACCACTCCGTGTTCCATGAACAGTTCTCGAAATTTTCCACAGCATCGCTGTAAAATGTCCACGTCGGAACGACGACACTTTAGCATTTCTTCCTGAAAGTCGAAAGGGTCGGAGGCGTGAGCCTGGTACCAAGCGTAGAAAGTTTCTCGTTCGGTACGCATGTTGTCAGGGTCGTAATAGTGAGCCTGAGGCAAATGGGGTAGAACGGCGTGTTGATTGGCTTCTGTACTGAAAAAGTGTGGAAAGTACCCTTTAGCCATTTCTGTCATTCCAAACATTTTAGGCATTCGACTCAAAGGCATGGCTAAGTAGCTCATCTTATCTTTAAACTGCACTTGTCCCACTTGCATGAAAATGATTTTGGCTCCGTTCAAAGTGATTTTAGGACGCTCGATGCCACGTTCCGTATAACATCTCAAAAGAAACTGTCCATCGTATCCGGAGAAATTGTGAGCCATCACCGTGGCATGGTGATGACATTCTCCATAATAATGTTCGATGTCCTCTTGGCTCCACGTCTTGTCGATGGGGTCTAAGACCCATTGTGTGAAATTGGCTAGTGTGTTTGGTCCTTGAAAGATTTTTTCACGCCCTCCAGGAATCTTACTGCAGTGAGGGCAATAACTCAAGATAGGTTCTTGAATCACTTCTCGCACGCTCGATGAGCCACGCAGAAATTAGGAATGTGAATACCGGTCTCTTGCATGCATTCGAAATCGAAAAAGATGAAATTGCCTTTCTTCTTCTTGTGACCATCCTCTTTCTCTGGTTGGGATTGGTATTTTTGCATGTAGCATTGGTGTTCCAAGTCCACGATGCAGTGACAAATGTGACATTTTTTCTTTCCTGAACATACGTGTGCCTTGGTACTGTTGATACATAGACCTTGTCCACACATTGGGCACAATCTCAGGAGTTGACAAGCACATTTCTTCTGTGAACCTTGCATCTTCAGATGTTGTTGGTAACAGGCAGGGCTGACAAATGTGCGCAGACAAGCAGGACAATGCACTGGTTCTTGCCCTTCGCTCAGACAGGGTTGAGAGGCCAAACATCCTGAGCATTTCGATCCACAATGTTTGTGTTGCTCTCGATTATTATAACCATCATAAGTCACATTTCTCACAGTAATATTTGTATCCCAGGAATCCAGTGATAGTGGTAATGGTATCGAAATGGTCATCGTGATGATAGAGGTGAATCCATCCTTAAAGTCTTTTCCTCAAAACAACAGAGACCCGCGCACTTCTTGAGGGTGCACTTTCAAGGTGTATCGTGGTGCCAGGGCATCTTGCAATTTTTGCATCTCAGGATTGCCACAGGATGTGTCTTTGGACAGGCATGCTTGTTGTAACAGAAGTTCTGCTTCATTTCGTTGTTTGGCTCGGTTCGATTTTCGAATGTTCTCCCAGGCTCTTTTCCATTCTACCGTGTCGTTCTTGTCGGCATAAGTTCATCCCACCACGATGGCTCGGGCTAAACACATGTGGTCTTGAAAATTGTTAATTTGGACAAGACTTGTTTTGGTAATGCGAAGGTTGTTGACCAATAAGGTCTTTCTGCATTGTCCGGTCCCTTGAGGAGGAGAGACGTGGGTCATGTCCAGTGTGGCTTTTCCATCGGTGATGTCAAACTGGTCATTAGATTGTTGCACGTGTTGAATCTTGTCCATGACTTTGGAAGTGGTCAATTCTGCAGGGCTGCTAAACTCGATCCAAACAGGGGATTTCAAGCCGTCATGTTGTATCGAAAGTCTCAAGCGATCATCTTCTTTGGGTTGACATTGTCGCTTGAGTGTGGTGAGCAAAGAATCCCACATGTCGGTGATGAACCCTTCTGCTTTCTCTAACAGTACTTCAGACTTGAAATCTTTAAACTTCACTGTGTATTTGTAAGCCGTAGTTCTAAATTTTCTAGAGGGACGCTTTTCCGTCTCTCGAATGTCATAGTACTTTTCAGGGTTGACTAAGGGTGGTAAACTTTGTTTAGAGGGTTTGGATTCTGGTTCACTCATGTCCTCTTCAAAATCACTGGCATGAATTTGTGCCAAGACTTCAGCCCTGGTACGAGGCGATAGATCACGTTTCTGCCTCTTACTTTCTTCTTCTTTCTTCTCAAATGAATTGGATCATTTCATCTCGATAGCAAAAAGTCAAATGACTAAAGTTTAAACACCATGGACTAATTTATAGTCATAGCAGACCAGCGTATATAAAGGGTATGTGTCTTGTCCTTTCACTATTCATTTCACTCTCAAACTGAGCACAACGATGGAAGAGACTACCAAGATCGAACGTTTCATCAGAGCTTTGTGAGGGGTCATTAGAAAATTCTCTTCAGACCAGCCGAGGGACTACTCTCCTTCCTTTCAAGATAAAAGTCAAGATACTTGCTATATCTGTCAGAAGAAAGGGCATTGGTCTTCAGAGTGTCCAGACCGTCAAAAAAGAAAAAAAAGGGGTTAGAAGAGACAGAAGTCAAGATACCTGTTATTATTGTCAAGAAAAAGGACATTGGTCACCAGACTGCCCAAAAAAGAAACAAGAGGAGTCAGAAGAAGAGAGGGATTCTTCAGAGGAAGAGGAAGAAGAAGACGAAGAAAACAGACAGGTGAAGAAAAAGAAACAGGAGAAGAAAAGAAGGGAAGAAAGTGAGGAGGAAGAGGAGGAAAAGACTATGACGGTGAAGAAATTAAAAAAACAGAGAGTGAACAATGAGACAGAATAAGTCTATGAACTTTTTAAAGTACTCTGTTGTGAATTGTGAATTGTAAATATTTATAAAAGAATAAATTAATTATAAAAGGTAAGTGTCTTTGGGTTTTGATTTTAAAATAAGAACCTACACTCACGCACACTCATACACAGACAGGTACTATTGGGTAAAATGGTTTTTTTTAGTTATTGGCAATTGAAAGTCTATCTCTTTTCGAGAGACGTGGATGGCCCTGAAAAGGGCCTTTTTTGGTGTAAGGGGTGAGTTTAAACAATCAACTTTAACTGTCTTAAGCCTTTGCCATGGCCAAGGCCTACTTCTGGACTGCGTACTGTTGATGATGATTTCGTTGAAATCACTAAGGGTGGTGCAGTAGGCGTAGTCACAGGGTTGGAGTGTTTAGCTTGGGAAGGTCGTATTCTCTTCGGTCGTAATAAAGAAGTCTGATACATTGTTTCAGACTTCTTAACTCCGCTAAAATGTCTAACAGTACCGTGACCGTTTGATTTTGACACCCTTGTTTCTTTGCTGCTGCTTCTTCTTGTTGTTGTTTTTTTCTTACCTCTTCTTCTTGCTGCTGTTGCTGTAGGAGAAAAGCTTGTTCCGCTTCCTTTTGCTGTTGTATAAATTTCTCCAATTCTTCTTTCTGTCTCTGTCTAAAATTTTCCATGTGCGGTAATGAAGGAGAAGGTGACGAAGGTTCAGGAACAAATTCTTGCAAGGTAAAAAAATCCACAAAATCCCAATTCACCTCTTCTGAAAGTAAGTCTGGGTTCCCTTGGGTAGTCTCCACCATCAGTGCACCCAAGCTGATCGTTTTCTGAGTTTCCGTCATGTTGAAAAACTGTCGCTTAGATTGACTGCGCACAGGCGCTAGCGAATCTATATAGACTATGTGACGTCACAGACTGCTCTCTTCGGATTGGAAGTGGGCTGACTGAATTTTGTAACGCGTGTTTGGATTGGTCAACAAACTCAATCCGTTTCAATCCTTCCTCCCCCTATAAATAAGTACAGTTCACTGCATTCCTTCACCTGTTACTCAGCACCCCAACATGTGGACCGACGTACAATCTTCAACGCTTGTGTCTTCGATGCTGTTCCGGACGGACATATCAATGTATGTCCGATCCAACTGGACAGTTATCCACAGGACAGACACCAGCCTGTGGATGCGAAGAATCTTATGTGGAGCATCAAGGATGCCTCAAAAGAGTCTTAATCTATGGTCCTGCAGTCAGACGCAGCCTAAGGTCAAGAAGAAGATGTCACAGATGTCCTTTATGTTAAGGGTATATTAACATAAAACCAAAGGCCCTTTTCAGGGCCATTCCTATCTCTCGAAAAGATCTTGACTTTCAAATGCCTACCCCTTTTTTTATTTTTTTGTTTAAAAAAATAATAAAAAAATAGAGACCCCTCCCTGTTTCAATTTTCGCCTGTTCCATTTTTATAGACCCATCAGGTCGGGACCTTATTAAAATAGGGTCCCGACCCTGTTCCATTTCCCCTAGTCCCAAGACAGTCCCACAATTTATTCCCCATGTTCAATTTCCCTTGTCCCTAGAGTGAATAGTTTTTTTTCTTTCTCGCATGTTAAATTCCCCTTGTCCCTAGAATGGATATTTTTTTTCTCCCATGTTAAATTACATAGTCCCCAGAGTGGATATACCCTTTTTAACATGGAAGTTCCCTAGTCCCTAGACCGTCCCTATTCACTACTACCATTGTCATTACCAGCCTGAAACCCAATTTAATGCCATTTGTATAAATTCATTTCAAATAAATATTATGATATAGTTGAAGTGTAAAGTCAAGCAAGTATTCTGTTTGCAGATTTTCCATTTTAGATATTATAGTAAAGTCATATTTTCTCTTGTTTAGTAAACTTTATTGCAACTGGTTCCAAAATAGTAAATCTTATTTAATGTTCATTCACCAGAATAGGTATTAATACAATCCCGAATTAACTGTATGGTACTAAAATATACCCTGATCTTGTGTGAGATTGTAATATACAGAACTATACCTCAAGACAACAATAATATATTGAATTTATATTGTATCAAGACTGTCATGGTTATGAACTCCAACTTTATTCAGGTTTTTTCATAATAAATGATCATCTTGTGCTATGGTTGAAAAGAAATCAAAGTTCAGTTTAACTCCATTCTCTCCACATTTGTCAGTTGTTAAGAGGCATACTCATCCTCAGTGTTATAGTAAAATGTAATCTTATTTGGATCAATCTTGGTGGTGTAATATATGAATGGAGAAAGAATATTATCATCCAGATTAAAATATGTTTTATTCAGACTCTACTAAAATTTTTAGTTGGATATGGGTTACGGAGCCTGATGTGTACGAACAAAGCAATGTGTACCATGACCTTTTTAATTTAACATTTTAAACTCCTGCAGAAGAAAGAGATTTTTTAGATCCATTAATCTGTATTAACAAAAACATTTCTTCAGTATGATTTTCAATTACTTAGTATTGACAAAACTCATATTTTAAAGTTGTTGTTTTTTTGTGTTTGGTTTGGCCTTTTATGGTAAACCAACATAAGTAAGTTATTTAGTGCCAAGGCACTTTAAGTATAGTGCCTTGCCCAAGGACACACCATGGTAGCTAACCCAAGTTGGTCTGATGGTAGAATTTGAACCTACCTTATTTCACAGGTCCAGAAAGCTAACCACTGAGCCACTACAGCTCCCCATCTTATAGTGGAATGCTGGTATACTTTATGATCAAGAAGGATGGGTTGGGGTATGCATGTTGCATCTGAAAAAAGTGATGGAATTTTTGTTTACATAATATTTTAGTCATACAATATGAATCATTTTCTATAGATTTAAGATGTATCAGATCAAGTTAAGAAAAATCATATATTCTGTTTCCTGGGAATGTACTAAAATTCACTGTTATTGTTTGATTTTTTGGTAGTAAGCTTACCTGGTATTTTTTTCTTTTTAACTTGAATACCTAATTTGTTAACATCCTATTCTAAATCTTCATAGTTCTGTCTATTAAGTGACAACTGTTGATACATGTAGGGAAGTTTTTGTTTATATCTTTTGATTTTTGTGATTCTGGAAGTTGCAGTATTTGTTGTTGTATTATTAACCATTTCAGTAATTTAATGAATGCAGAGTATACTGTTCTATAAATGAAATTTAAGTGAAAATAATGTAAAAGTATGTTTCACTGCAAATATAAATTGTTTAAAATAATATATCATTTATCATATGACTATTCAATTGTGGTAACTAGTATTCCATCCAATATCTATATATTAAAATATGTCTTTTCATACAGCTGGTGATCATTTAGATACAAGTCCAATTGAACATAATCAAATTATCAATGCAGGTGTTTTTATTAGTAGTAGTATTGCAAGTATAAGTGTTAGTATTAAGATTTCATATACAGGTATGATAAGTGTATCATAATAGTAGTAAAGTGGGGCACATTAGGGACAATGGGACTTAGCATTAAAAAGACCCCTGGGTCAGATTAGGGACAATGGAAATTTAACATGGAGAGAAATCGTGGGTCACTTTAGGGACAATGGGAATTTAACATAGAGTTTGGGTCTGTCTAGGGACAAGGGAAATTAACATGGGGAATAGAGTTTGGGCTTTTGGGATTTTTTTAAAAAAATTTTTAAATTTAAATTTAAATTTAAATTTAAAAAAAAAAAAGGGGGTAGGCAATGGAAAGGCTATCTCTTTTCGAGAAATATGGCTGGCCCTGAAAAGGGCCTTTGGGTTTATGTTAATGTATTCATTAACATAAAGGGCACCGCATTGATCTTCTTCTTGTCCTTAGGCTACGTTTCACTGTAGGACCGTAAATCAGGACTCTTTTGAGGCATCCTTGTCTTTCTACGTAGATCCTACGTATCCACAGACTGGTGTTTGTCCTGTGGACAACAGTCCACTTGGATCAGACATACATGGGTATGTCCGTCCGGAACATCATGGAAGACACAAGCGTAGAAGATTGCACATCGGTCCACATCTTGAAGCGACGAGAACAAGTGAATCAATGCACTGAACTGCGCTTATTTATAGGTAGAGGCAGGATTGAAACGGATTGAGTTCATTCACCAATCCAAACACGCGTTACAAAATTCAGTCAGCCCGCATCCAATCCGAAGAGAGTAGTCTGTGACGTCAGTTGGTCTATATAGATTCGCTAGCGCTTGTGTGCAGTCAATCTATGCGACAGTGATTCAACATGACGGAAACTCAGAAAACGATCCATTGGGGTGCACCAGCAGGGGAGACTGCCCAAGGGAACCCGGACTTACTTTCAGAAGAGGTGAATTGGGATTTTGTGGATTTTCTTACCTCGCAAAAATTTGTTCCGGAACCTTCGTTACCTTCTTCATTACCGCAAGTGGAGAATTTTAGACAGAGACAGAAAGAAGAATTGGAGAAATTTATGCAACGACAAAAGGAAGCGGAACAAGCTTTTCTCCTACAGCAACAGCAACAGCAACAAGAAAAGGTAAGAAAAAAACAACAGCAACAACAGCAAGAAGAAGTAGCAGCAAAGAAACAAGAGGGTGAAAATCAAACGGCTACGGTACTGTTGGACATTTTAGCGGAGTTAAGAAGTCTGAAACAAATGTATCAGACTTCTTTATCACGACCGAAGAGAATACAACCTTCCCGAGCTAAACACGCCAACCCTGTGACTAAGCCTGTCGTACCACCCTTAGTGATTTCAACCCAATCATCAGAAGTAGGCCTTGGCCGTGGCAAAGGCTTAAGGCAGTTAAAGTTGATTGGTTAAACTCACCCCTACACCAAAATAAAAAGGCCCTTTTCAGGGCCACCCACATTTCTCGAAAAGAAATACAATTTCAATTTGCCAATAACTCAAAAATAAACCCCACCCATTTTACCCTTATAGTACGTGTCTGTGTATGAGTGCGTGAGTGTAGCTTCTTATTTTAAAATCAAAACTCAAAGACACTTACCTTATATCATTCATGTATTCTTTTGTCCATTTTTTACAATCCAATTCACAATTCACCACAGAACACTTTAATTAAAAGTTCACTGACTTCTTCTTTCTCCTTGTTTAGTCTCTCTGTTTTTTGAATTTCTTCACCGTTTTTTCCTCATTTTCTTCCCTTCTTCTTTTCTTCTCCTGTTTCTTTGCTTCTTTTAAATAGAATTGTCTTCTTTCTTCCTCTTCTTCCTCTGAAGAATCCCTCTCTTCTTTCGAAGAATCCCTCTCTTCTTCTGAAGAATCCTTCTTTTCTTCTGACTCCTCTTGTTTCTTTTTTGGGCAATCTGGAGACCAATGTCCTTTTTCTTTACAATAATAACAGGTATCTTGACTTTTGTCTTTTTTAGCCCCTGTTTTTTTCTTTTTTGACGGTCTGGACACTCTGAAGACCAATGCCCTTTCTTCTGACAGATATAGCAAGTATCCTGACTCTTATCTCGAAAGGAAGGAGAGTAGTCCGTCGGCTGGTCTGAAGAGAATTTTCTAATGACCCCTCGCAAAGCTCTGACGAAACGTTCCATCTGGGTAGTCTCTTCCATCGTTCTCCTCGGTTTGAGAGTGAAATGAATAGTGAAAGGACAAGACACACCCTTTTTATATACGCTGGTTTGCCATGACTATAAATTAGTCTATGGTGTTTGAACTTGAGTCATTTGACGTTTTTCACTCAAGATGAAACGATCCTATTCATTCAAGAAGAAAGAAGAAGAAGAAAGTAAGAGGCAGAAACGTGATCTATCGCCTCGTACCAGGGCTGAAATCTTGGCACAAATTCATGCCAGTGATTTTGAAGAGGACATGAGTGAACCAGAATCCGAACCCTCTAAACCAAGTTCACCACCCTTAGTCAACCCTGAAAAGTACTATTCCATTCGAGAGACGGAAAAGCGCTCCTCTAGAAAATTTAGAACCACGGCTTACACCTACACGGTGAAGTTTAAAGATTTCAAGGCCGACGTACCCTTGGAGAAAGCAGAAGGGTTTATCACCGAGATGTGGGATTCTTTGCTCACCGCACTCAAGCGACAATGTCAACCCAAAGAAGACGATCGCTTGACACTATCCATAGATCACGACGGTTTGAAATCCCCTGTTTGGATCGAGTTTAGCAGACCCGCAGAACTAACCCCTTCCAAAGTCATGGACAAGATTCAACACGTACAACAATCTAATGACCAGTTTGACATCACCGATGGTAAAGCCACACTGAAAATGGCTCATGTCTCTCTTCCTCAAGGGACAGGACGCAAAAAGGTCCTACTGGTGAACGACCTTCGCAACACCAAAAAGAGTCTCGTCCGAATTAACAACCCTCAAGACCAGATGTGCTTAGCCCGTGCCATCGTGGTGGGACGAACCTATGCCAACAAGAACGACACGGTAGAATGGAAAAGAACCTGGCAGAACATTCGAAAATCGAACCGAACCAAACAACGAAACGAAGCAGAACTCCTGTTGCAACAAGCTGGCCTGTCCAAAGACACACCCTGTGGCATTCCTGAGATGCAAAAATTGCAAGATGCCCTAGCTCCACGCTACACCTTGAAAGTGCACCCTCAAGAAATGCGCGGGCCTCTGTTGTTTCGAGGCCAACATTTTAAGGACGGAAAATACATTCATGTTTATCATCACGATGACCATTTCGATACCATTACCAGTATCACTGGATTCCTGGGATATGCTTATTGTTGTGAGAAATGTGACTATGGTTATAATAATCGAGAGCAACACAAACATTGTGGATGGAAATGCTCAGGATGTTTGGCCTCTCCACCCTGTCTGAGCGAAGAACCAGTGCATTGTTCGACTTGTCTGCGCACGTTTGTCAGCCCTACCTGTTACCAACAACATTTGAAAACACAAGGTTCACAGAAGAAATGTGCTTGTCAACTCCTGAGATTGTGCCCTACCTGTGGACAAGGCATACTTACCAATAATGCCAAGGCACACGTATGTCGAGGAAAGAAAAAATGTCACATTTGTCACCACATCGTGGACTTGGAACACCAATGCTACGTGCAAAAATACCAACCCCCACCAGAGAAAGAGGACGGTCACAAGAAGAAAGGCAATTTCATCTTTTTCGATTTCGAATGCATGCAAGAGACCGGCATTCACATTCCTAATTTCTGCGTGGCTCATCGAGCGTGCGAGAAGTGCATTCAAGAACCTATCTTCAGTCATTGCCCTCACTGCAGCAAGATTCCTGGAGGGCGTGAAAAAATCTTTCGGGGACCGAACACGTTTGCCGATTTTGCCCAATGGGTTTTAGACCCCATCGACAAGACGTGGAGCCAAGAGGACATCGAACGTTACGGAGATTGTCATCGTCATGCCACGGTGATGGCTCACAATTTCTCCGGATACGATGGACAGTTTCTTTTGAGATACTATATGGAACAAGGCACCGAGCGTCCTAAAGTGACTTTGAACGGAGCCAAAATCATTTTCATGCAAGTGGGACAAGTGCAGTTTAAAGATTCGATGAGTTACTTGGCCATGCCTTTGAGTCGAATGCCTAAAACGTTTGGAATGACAGAAATGGCTAAAGGGTACTTTCCTCACTTTTTCAATACGGAAGCGAATCAACATGCCGTTCTACCCCATTTACCTGAGGCTCACTATTACGACCCCGACAACATGCGTACCGAACAACGAGAAGCTTTCTACGCTTGGTACCAAGCTCATGCCTCGGACCCTTTCGACTTTCAGGAAGAAATGCTAAAGTATTGTCGTTCCGACGTGGACATTTTACGGCATTGCTGTGGAAAATTTCGAGAACTGTTCATGGAACACGGAGGGGTCGATCCTTTGAAAGAAGCTTGCACCATTGCCAAAGCGTGTTCCTTAGTGTATCAACAACGATTCATGCCTGAAAGCACCGTAGCTGTCATCAGTCCTCAAACGACCCACTTTGTCAAACGTCAATACTCGGTCAAAGCCCTAAGTTGGTTACATTACTTGTGCGACAAGGAAGACAAGTGGATTCAGCATGCCCGCAACGGAGGGGGCGAAAAGACCATCGGAACGTATTCGGTCGATGGCTGGGACTTAGAAAACCCCAAGATCGTGTACGAGTTTAACGGCTGCTTATTTCACGGATGTCCCGTCTGTTACCCTGACTGTAGCACTAAAAATCAGTTTTTACAACGAACCATGGAAGACTTGTACCAGGACACTTGTCAGCGGCGCCTAAAGTTAGAACAGCAAGGATACCAAGTGGTGGAAATGTGGGAACACGAGTACGATCACCGTATGAAAACCGATCCCGAGTTTAAACGCCTCGTGGAAAGTTACCAGTTCATGGACCCGTTGAACCCGAGGGATAGTTTGTACGGAGGAAGGACCAATGCCACCTGTTTGCTGTACCAAGCCGACGAAGAGAAAGGAGAAGAAATCAAATACTTGGATGTGTGTTCGCTGTATCCCTACGCGTGCAAATATTGTCGCTTTCCTGTAGGACACCCACAATTGCTGACGGAACACATCGACCTGAAAAACATTCGACAATACGAAGGCTTGATCAAGTGTAAAGTTTTGCCTCCCACGAACCTATATCATCCCGTCTTACCTCACCATTGTCAAGGCAAACTGATGTTTCCCTTGTGCCGTACTTGTGCCGAAACGTGCAACCAGGACCAACCTTGCCATCACAGCCAGGAAGAACGTGCCTTGACGGGAACCTGGGTCAGCGTGGAATTGTTCAAAGCTCTGGACATGGGATACCAACTGTTAGAAGTGTACGAAATTTGCCACTTTCCCAAGACACAACAATACCACAAGGGTGACCCCACGCAGAAAGGCATTTTCGCCGACTACGTGGATGCCTTTTTGAAATTGAAGCAAGAAGCCAGCGGCTATCCGTTCTGGTGTCACACTCCCGAAGACCAAATACAATTCAAAGAGAAATACTATGAACAAGAAGGCATCTCTTTAGACCACATAGAGAAAAACGAAGGCAGGCGATCGTTTGCCAAAGTGATGTTAAATTGCTTGTGGGGTAAAATGGCACAACGACCGTGTTTACCCAAGACGGAATATTTGACAGAACCTTCCCGCTACTTCCAGATGATTCACGACAAAACCAAATACATGAAACACGTGGACGTCGTTCGAGAGGATTTGATCTTGGTCAATTACGAAGAAGATCTGGACTTTGTACAAGACGACCCTTTTGGAAATGTCATCATTGCGGCTTACGTGACAGCTCATGCTCGCTTAAAATTGTACGAAGCTTTAGAACTGTTAGAAGAACGCGTCCTGTACTTTGACACGGACAGTTGCATTTACATCCATCACCCGAGTCAACAGCACCCTGACATCGAAGGAGACCGTTTAGGAGCCTGGACAGACGAGCATCCCGACGACAAGATTCTAAGTTTCGTCAGTGGTGGTCCCAAAAATTACGGCTACGAATACCGGGACAAACAAGGAGAAGTGCACACGACGTGCAAAGTGAAAGGGCTGACTCTGAATCATCGTACCAGTCGAGTGGTCAACTTTGGGGTATTGAAAGAAGCCTTGCAATCGGGAGAGGATGGAAACTTTAAAGTGACCACTTATCAACCGAACAAGATTGTACGTTTACCCACTCACCACATCGTCAGTCGGCCCCTAGAAAAAGTCTATCAAATCGTGTACCAGAAGCGAGTGAGACTTCCCAATCACTTTACGCTGCCGTACGGTCACGTTGGTATTGGTCTGTATATGAAAAGGAACCCTAGGCAAGATCGAGTGTTCATTGTTCATTGAAGTAACTTACCATGCCGTTGACGAAGAAGAAACCAGATTGGTTAGGAGTCAAATGTTGGACATCACCGAGACCAGGGTTTTGAGGCTTGGACACAAGAGGTGGCCCAGTATGCACGAGAGTTATTCAAGGAAAAAAGTTACTTTTCAACCCGTGTTAGTGACGGTGCCAGAAGAACCCGTCACCCAGGACAGGACTGTCGTGGACAGGCCTGAAAGACCCTTTCGGGAGGACACTTGTGTGACCTTACCCCCTACTATAGAACTGGTTAGAACTTTACCCAAAACATGTTGTACAGACACCTGTGTTTATTCCACGTTCATGGTTATCATGTGCCTTTTATTCTTGTACTTAAGCCTTTGGCTTTTATGTATTTTTGTCTTTCGTATTCATGTTTGAAAAAAAACATTCAATAAACGTGTTCTGAAAAAGTATATAAACTCTTGTCTTGTTTGTTTTTCGTGTCACAAGTGACATTTCTCACACCATGGCTACCTCTGCTGTCTCTGCTCCCTCTTCCTCTACTGTCAAAGTCATCGACGAACACTTAGATCGTGCCAGTTGGGAGGCTTTGTATCTTCGCCATCCCTTTAACATGCTCATTGCTGGACCTAGCGGTTCAGGCAAAACCGAATTCGTCAAACGTTTGATCGAACATAAACATCATTTGATCGATCGACCCCCTCAACGGATCGTGTGGTGTTACAAAGAGTGGCAATCGGCGTACAACCTCTTGCGAGAAAGTCAAGGCGATTCCATCGTGTTTGTGGAAGGCATTCCTAAAGAAGACGACGGCATCGTCTCTGACTCCCGTCAAACCCATTTGGTCATTTTCGACGACATGTTAGGAGAAGACGAAGAAGAAATTAAACTGTGGTTCACGCGCAAAGGGCATCACCGTAATGCCAGTGTCGTTTACATCACCCAAAATTTGTTTCAACAAAGTAAAGCCCATCGCACCATCAGTCTCAATGCGCATTACGTGGTCTTGTTTAAAAGCCCTCAAGATAAATAGCAAGTGCAAGTCTTAGCCAAACAGTTAGGAACGCCTTGGCAGACTCAGGCGTACGACGATGCCACTCAAACTCCACACGCCTATTTACTCGTCGATTTGAAACCTACGACTCCCGAGGATTTGCGATTTCGTACCCACTTGTTTCACCACTGGTGCCAAGACGGAGGGCCTGTCCTGTACACGTCTCCGTCCTCGACTTCATTTCACTCCCCATAAAAAAAATCTATAAAAACCTCAGACCCTTTTTCGTCTGTCTCACTCTCAGTGCGAACATGACGTCCCATCAGTCGCATCTTCCCGTCAAATTGATTCGTGCTTTGTATGGCATCAGTCGAGAAAAAGATCCACAAACACGAGCTCGTGTCTTAGAAGCTAATCTCAAAGAAGTCTTACGATGGTTCACGGTGACGGCACGTCAATTACTCCAAGGAATCATTCAGATTCCTCATCAAACCAAACGCTTTTTCGATCGAAACAAAGTCACTTTGGTCCAACTGGCCGATCCCCGCATCGACACTCAAACCAAAAAACAAATCATTTTGAAACCTGGAGGGAGCGGTACTCTAGGAGGGGTCATCATTCGCTCACTCTTAAGATGGGATCCTAATGCCCCCAAAGTTATACCCAAGACAAAAGTCCAACGAAGCCCCAAGAAGAAAAAGACCAGGTCCCCAAGGAGAACTTCTCCAGTGGCAGGACCCTCCTCTGACCAGACACCACCACCCCGGAAAAAGAAAAGAAGCCCCCAGAAAAAGAAACAGAGAAAAAGTCCCCAGAAAAAGAAAAGTCCACAGACGAAAACTAGTCGCAAGAGAGGCACTTCGGCCAAGACGCAACCTTACACTCGCAAACCACGATCTGCCACGGCAGTGACTGCGTCTCCGGCATCCTCACGTTTATCCACTTCTCCGTTGATGACACCAGGAACTGAAGAGTACTTGGAGACGTTGATCACACCAAGAACTTCTCCGTTAATGACCCCCAAAAGAACTTCCCCAGTGGCAGGACCTTCCAATTTAGTGGCAGTGGCTGCTGCTCACAAAGTACCTTCTCCCAAAATCAAAGTTCAAGAAAGATCGGGCATGTTACAAGGTTTACTGGATTTGTCCAAGCAAGAACTGGCTCGATTTAGTCCGTTATGTACCCCTGCACGACGTGTCATGCCTGTCCTCAAACTAATACGACGTCAAGACAATCAGTGGCGACGCGTTCCAGTATAAAAAAGGCCTGTGACCAAGTCGGGTATCAGTGTTTTTTGGTGCTCCTGAAGACCCAAAGATGTCACCCTCCAGAAAACCCCAAGGAAAGAAAAGGAAAGGACTGCCACCACGTTTAGCCAAACATGGGGACATGTTATCTGTCCTGTCCAAAGCTTCTCCACCCCTACGAAAAAACCTCATTCAAACAGCCTCCAAAGTGGTCATCGATACCGTGTGCGAATGTTGTTTGAACGTTTTGAAAGGCACGATCCCTTTGTCCAAACACCAGAAACAATGCTTAGGCAAACATCGTCACGTTCTTCGCCAAATGGTTCAAAAGAAAATTCCCATTCGTCAAAAAAAGAAGTTGTTAGTGCAACGTGGAAGTATTTTACCTCTCTTGTTAGGCCCCATACTGAAAGGAGTCTTGGGAACCATGTTGGGAGGACTGGTGGGAGCAAGATAAAAAGGCCTCGGAAGTTCCAAGATCTCAGAATCGACCCCTGACAACCCCATGGAAGGACGAAAACTAGCTTTAGTGCCTTACAAACGATGGATGGAATACCATCGGTGGCAAGAACAACACACCCCGCATTTACCTCCCAATCCCCATTTGAGCGAGATGTCCCAGTTACAACACGAACTGCAGTCCTTGATGGATCGCCAAGATTTGTCCGAAACAGAAAAATCGCAAAAGTACAGTCAACTCTTGCAACGACTGCAACTCTTTCACCAGAAAGCTTTAGACGAAACAGCTCTACCCACTCTGAAAGATTTTAAGACCTTGATGAAAAGTCTAGCACCATCACCAGTACCAGTACCAGTACCACCAGTACCAGTGACCAAGACAGAAAAAGGAAAAGAAGAAGAAGAAGGGTTTCAAACTCCACCAGAAAAAGTACGCAAGTTAACAACACCACCTACCTCCAGAATTGGATGGATTAAAAAGATGATGGCCACCCCTTCTTCATCACAAGAGAAAAAGAAAGTGAAGACAGAAGTGAAGACAGAAGTGAAACAAGAACCGATATCCCCCGCTCAGACATCCTCCTCCTCTTCAACACCTATTGCCGGTCGCACACGCAAAGCATTGCAATCCAAGAAAATACCCCAAGAGAAAAAGAGTAGCCTCCTCCAAGAGTGGGTGCCTTATTAACACACCAACCAACACAAAAAATGGAAAAAGTCTTAGCCAGCATTTACTACGATCCCTCCCATCCTGCAGGTTACGCAGGAGTTCAAAAATTGTATCGTGCTGCCAAAACGCAACTGAAAAGTCTCCGTTTACCTCAAGTGCAACGATGGTTACAAGAACAAGCTACCTACACTTTACACAAACCCATTCTACGCAAGTTTGCCAGAAGTCGCACCCGAGTGGAAGGCATCGATCATCAATGGCAAGCCGATTTAGCCGATGTCTCTCATTTGGCCAGCTACAATCGTGGCTACAAATATTTGTTTTGTGTCATCGACGTCTTTTCCAAATTTGCTTGGGTCGTACCCTTGACTTCCAAATCGAGCAGCGAGTTAGTGCGAGCCCTGCAACGGGTGTTGAAACAAAGCGGTCGTCACCCTCTTCGATGCCAAACGGACAAAGGTACCGAATTTCTGAACCAAGCTTTCCAAAAAGAATTAAAGAAACGTGACATTCATTTTTTTACCACTGAGAATCCCGAAACCAAAGCCAGCATCGTGGAACGTTTTCAACGCACTTTGAAAGAACGCATGTGGAAATATTTTACGCATCACCACACTCTGAAGTACATCGACATCTTACCGCACCTGGTGCAAGCGTACAACCAATCTTACCATCGAAGCATCGGACGTGCCCCGCAAGACGTGACTCCCGACAACGAAGTGCTGCTGTTTGAGCGTCTGTTTGGTACGTCCCCGACGAGGGCTGTCCCCAAGAAAAGTGGAGACTTGGCCGTAGGAGACTGGGTGCGCATTGGCAAAACCAAACGCACTTTTGACAAAGGTTACTTACCTAACTGGACGACCGAACTGTTTCGCGTCACTGGACGAGTGCATGGCCGTCATCCTGCCGTCTATAAATTGGAAGACATGAACGGAGAAGTGCTCAAAGGAACGTTTTATTTGCCCGAGTTACAACGTGTCACCAAAAAAGAAGACGACGTGTACGACATCGAAAGCATTCTCGAACGCAGAACCCGTAACGTGGGCAAACTACGTGTCAAAGAAGTCAAAGTACGTTGGAAAGGATATCCGCCCAGTTTTGATTCTTGGATCGACGCTTCGCAAGTCATCGACTATAAAAAGAAGTGACCATCCTGCCTTTTCACACAGACGCAGCTACGTCGACCACTCCTCCTTCACCCAGTTCTTCTGTGCAAGATTTACAAAAACAACCCTTGTGGGTGTGGTGTGGAGAACGTGTGCCTAAAACGCAAATTGTCTTTTTCTGCCAAATCTTCGTGGTGTATTGTGTCATCGGGGCAGCCATCGCCAATTTGAGTTTGCAACAAGGAGACAAACAACTGTGGACCATTTTATTGAGCAGTTGCATCGGTTACCTGCTTCCTAATCCCTCCCTGAAATTCACCTCGAACGGGAACCACGGGAACCTTGTGTCCAGTGCCAGTGCCAGTCACCACTCCAACCACAACCAGAACCCCATTTTGGGCGGAGACACGCCTCTGACGTCCACTAACCCCTCGGACAGCCACAGAACTCTGGAATTATGAGTCACCAAAACCAATTTTACTTAACCTTACCCAGTGACAGTTCCATGGAGGTGTTTCCCAAGAACACGTTGTGCTGTTACACGGCCAAATTACCTCAAGCCATCCCCTTAGATCACGAAGCCCATTGCGAAGTGGCTTTAGTAGAAATGATTCACCCGACCCAAGTCCTCAATGTCCTTCCCAATCAAAATTTTTTTGATGTGGAAGTTCATGACGAACAATTGCAACAGTGGATGGATAGCAATGTCAAATATGACAAGAAAACCCATACACAAAAGTACACCACCTATCACTTGTTCATTTCCCCAGGCTATTATTTTAGTGGTCAACATTTGGTCAGCACCATAGCCTCCAGGTTTAATGCCGTGTTTCTGAAAGCTTTGGAGCATGTTAACAAAAGTGTCACCATGGAATACCACAAAACAGCTCGTCGCTTCTTGATGAAATTTGAACGGAGTAAAATCCTGTCCATTTTATTTTGTCCTGAATTGTATGACATGTTGGGCGGAGACATGAACCTGAGAATGAGCATGATGAAGAAAAGCGAATTACCCATCGTTTACGACAACGAGTCTTTTAGCAAGCTATTTCGTGCCCCGGTAGAACTGAACCAAGGACTGAATTTGATGTTTGTGTACTCCGATGTGGTGGAGTATAACGTGGTGGGACACACCTCCGTACCGTTACTGTGTGTCATTCCTTTCAAAGTGGATTCTGCCACGAACACTGACGAGGAAGGTGGAAACACTTACCACGTCCACCGCGAATTTGTACATCCTCACTATTTGCCTGTCAATAGGTCGTATTTGGACACGATCAACATTACTATAAAAGGAGATTTGGGACAAAATATTCCATTCACCAAAGGAAAAGTCACGGTGAAACTCCATTTTCGAAAACGGTTTTCTCACGATTCGTAAGTCATGTATCCAGTGTACCGAGGGGTTGCTCGACAGCGAGGACACGGTTTAGGAGATATGTTAAAATCGGCCTTTCGTTCGGTGGCCCCGGTGTTGAAACCGATGGTGACACGCGGATTGCACGCCTTGAAAGATGCCGCACTGACGCAAGGCAAAGAATTTCTCCAAAATGTCATCATCGACAAACAAAACCCTAAAGAAGCCTTCATGAGGGCAGGCAAAAATGTCTTGCTGCAAACGGGCAAAGACATTTTGGGTCACCGAGAAACACCTATAAATGCCCTGCACGCTACCGAGTCAGGCATTCAGCAAGGACAAGGCAGAAAGAGACGACGAAGAAAACACCCTTTCACCAGACTTCAAGCTAGAAAGGCCAAGAAAAGAAGAACCGTTCGAGACTTAGACGTTTTCGATTATTGAGAAAAGAGACAAAAAAATGATGCACCGAGAATCTTGCGCTTCTTCCAAGACGGAACTGGATCTGTTTGCCATGCCCCCCACGATGATGACGATGCAAGAATCCCAGTGGGTGGAATTTCACCCCGTCTCCTCACTGACCGATTCCGCTCCCATCGAGTTTGAAATCAAAGGACAGCCCGAAGATTACATCGATCTGAATAGCAGTTACTTGTACCTGAAAGTCAAAATTCTAGATAAGGCTGGAGGTGCTATAGACGATGAAGCAGTAGCTCCCGTCAACAATTTCATGCATTCCTTGTTCAGTGGAGTGGACTTGTACTTGAATAACAAACTGGTCAGTAGCAGCATGGATACTTACCCTTATCGTGCCTACCTGGAAAATCTCTTGACGTAAGGAATAGATGCCAAGAACACTCATCTCAATGCCTGTGTGGTATGGGAAGCTGACGAACCTACCAAGTTTGAAATATTGGAAACTGATGAAAAGAAAGACAACAATGATGGATTTGTAGAACGAAGAAAGAGAATCACGGGAGCCGACACAAGTTTAGAACTGATGGATCGTTTGCGTTTGGACATGTGGTTGCAAGAAAAGTATTTGCTGAACGGGGTGGATGTCCGCCTGAGACTGAATCGTAGCAGTGCCGCTTTCCATTTGATGGCTGATAGTGACGGTTACAAAACCAAAATCCTAGAAGCCAGACTCTACGTACGCCGTGTGGAAGTGTTACCTAAAGTGGGAAACGACATCAGTCAGACGTTGAGCAGAACGACTGCCAAGTATCCCATACGACGCGTGGAAGTGAAAACCTTCACCATTCCCAAGGGACAGCGATCCATGATCGAAGATCATCTGTTCCAAGGACAGTTACCCAAACGTTTGATCGTTGGTATCGTCGAGAATACAGCCTTCAACGGAGCTGCCGAAAAAAATCCTTTCTACTTTCAACACTTTGGCGTGTCCAAAATCGAAGTCAGTCGCGATGGCAAGACCTTGTGTACCGGACCTTTCGAACCTGACTTTACCAAGAAGAATTACTTGAGATCGTACTTGTCCCTGTACGAAGCCACCGGACAGTTAGGAACCAATACCAGTCACGGTATTACGTACGAGGATTATGCAGGAGGCTACGCTTTGTGGGCTTTCGATTTCACTCCAGACCAAGGCAGCGACGAGGGACATTTCCACCCTATAAAATCCGGCCAGATTCGTGTGGAAATTCAGTTTAAAGACCGAGACCCTGATGAAACGGTGAACGTCATCCTGTATGCAGAATTTGATAATACCATAGAAATCAACAGTTTGAGAGAAGTCATCCTAGATTACTAGAAACCATGGAAGACTGTTATCCCTCTTTACCTAGTGGAGAAACTTTTAGTGTTGCATTGTTGTTAAAAAATGTTAGAGTTGTTGTTTAGTGTTAAGTGATTTTTGAATAAAAAATGTTGTGTTTTGAAAAAATTGTTTGATGTTATATTGTTGGATTATTGTTAAAAATGTTAGAGTTGTTGTTTAGTGTTAAGTGATTTTTGAATAAAAAATGTTGTGTTTTGAAAAAAATGCCTTTGTCTTTTGTTTAGCTATAAGAATGTTGGATTGATGCTCTTTCATTTCTTACTATCCCTCTCATGACACTCACTAAACGTTGTGACTCAAAAACCGTGTGGGGGATGTTTTCCTTCACGTCCGCGCTTTGACTTTAAGAATCGGGTTGTTTCCAGTCTAACCATCCATTGTCGACTCATCCTCCTAAGAAGATGTGCTCCAAACTAGCTAAACTCAACGAAGCCTACGTGAATTTGCATAGGGTCAGACACAGTCTGATACCGAACCCAGAAGAAATAGAGAATGTGAGAATGTTAAAAATCACTGAAGACCTGATAGAAGAGCTCTTCAGAGAAGAAATGAACAGGGAAAAAGAAGAATGGACAGAGAAGTACAGACTTCAGAGACAGCAGCAACAACAACAACAAGAGCAGCAGCAGCAACCTGAAGCTGACAGAGGCTTTGTCGATTGTCATATCGACACCAAAGAGTTCTTCTTCTCCTTCCGAAGAAGCAGACCTATCGCCAGAAAGTCTATCCTCAGAGGACATCGCATTCTTAGAAACTAAAAAGAATGCCATAGCAAACAAAAAAAAAACAGCCCTTTTCAGGGCTACCCAATACTCTAGAAAAGAAATAACAATCGATTTGCCAATGTGTGTAGGTAGAGTAGTGTGAAAATAAACACTAACTCTTTTTTAAAAAAATGTGAGGGTATGTGTTTGTGTGTTTGTGTTTGTAAGTGGTTAAGTAAGTTGGTATGGATAGTAGATTAAAATGATGTCTTTTTTTTTTTTGGTGTTTGAGGTGTAAATTTGGGGTTAGATTGGATTGCTTTGCGTATGTGGATAGTCTATTGAAGTGATTTATAAAAAATTTTAAAATAGTGATGGGTAGCATAAAAAAGTGAGTGAGTGTTTCTTTTAGGTCCGCGCGTTGTTGTTTTCTTTTTGGTTATGATCTAGGTAAGATCAATTTTATGTTTTTAGGGGGATGTTTTCCATCACGTCCGCGCTTTCACTACAAATTGAAACTTGCTGTGCAGTCTAGCTACCCTTGTTGATTGATCAACACAAGAATGAATAGCAGAATAAGCAAACTTCTTGAACTCCAGATACATCTGGAATATGTCAGGCGCCTGTTAAATGAACTGGCCGCAAAGGCTATAGTAGAAGAGCAAAGAATGAAGAACGAAGAGGAGGAGAGAAGACAGAGGGAAGAGGAGGAAAAGAAACTAGAAGAGAGGATGTCGTACAATATTCCCGAGACAGAGGATTGGGGTGTTGAAGCGAATCATCCTCCCTCTGCGCTCCCCAGAAGAAAGGTGAAAGGAGACTGGGGAAGAAGATGCGTGTGTGGCGCCAGGCCAGGAAGGTGCAACCATTAGATAGGTGCATCTGGAGTTCAAAAAAAAACAAACAGCCCTTTTAAGGGCTACCCATTACTCTAGAAAAGAAATAACTATCGATTTGCCAATGTGTGTGTGTGTGTGTGTGTGTGTGTGTGTAGGTAGAGTAGTGTGATTATAAATACTAACTCTTTTTTCATAGTGCGAGGGTATGTGTTTGTGTGTTTGTGTTTGTAACTGCTCATGTAAGTTTGTGTGAATGGTAGATTATGGGTTTCTTTATTGTTTCTTAGCGTATGTGAAGAGTATAGTTTGGGTTTTGTAAGCGCTCACGTAAGATTGTGTGGATAGTAGATTATGGATTTTGTTAATTGTTTCTTAGCTTATGTGGAGAGTATAGTTAGGGTTTTGTAACCGCTCACGTACGATTGTGTGGATAGTAGATTATGGATTTGTTTATTGTTTCTTAGCGTATGTGTTTGTGTGTTTGTGTTTGTGTGTTTGTGTTTGTACCCGCTCACGTACGATTGTGTGAATAGTAGATTATGGATTTTTTATTGTTTCTTAGCGTATGTGGAGAGTATAGTTTGGGTTTTGTAAGCGCTCACGTAAGATTGTGTGGATAGTAGATTATGGATTTTGTTAATCGTTTCTTAGCGTATGTGGAGAGTATAGTTAGGGTTTTGTAACCGCTCACGTACGATTGTGTGGATAGTAGATTATGGATTTTGTTAATTGTTTCTTAGCGTATGTGGAGAGTATAGTTAGGGTTTTGTAACCGCTCACGTACGATTGTGTGGATAGTAGATTATGGATTTGTTTATTGTTTCTTAGCGTATGTGGAGAGTATAGTTTGGGTTTTGTAACCGCTCACGTACGATTGTGTGGATAGTAGATTATGGATTTTGTTTATTGTTTCTTAGCATATGTGGAGAGTATAGTTTGGGTTTTGTAAGCGCTCACGTAAGATTGTGTGGATAGTAGATTATGGATTTTGTTTATTGTTTCTTAGCGTATGTGGAGAGTATAGTTTGGGATTTTATTATATGAAATGAGAAAGTATAGTTTGGGTTTTATTATATGAAATGAAAAAGTAGGGGGATGTTTTCCTTCACGTCCGCGCTTTTCGTATAAGAACCCACAGTATTCGTCGTTCAAACCATTCTGCAAAGAATAAAAAAAGAAGATGGCTTCTAACCAAATGGACAAAATGGAAAAATTGCAAAATGTCCTCGACAATTTAGGAATGATAGAGCAAATGTTGGTTAACCTAAATGAGGATCACTATTCTTATAGTCCCCATCGAGTGAAGATGGAGATAAACAATTTACGAAAAATGAAGGTAATCATCAGTGATCTGTTGAAAGAAATAAAGTAGGAGAAGGAGGATGAAGAGGAAAGGATAAGGATGAGAGCATGGAATGAAAAAATTGAAAAAGAAGAAGAAAATGAAAAGAGGAAGAAAGAAGAGGAGGAAGAGAAGAAGAAAGAAGAGCAGGAGAAAAAAAAGAAAGAAAAGAAGAGAAAGAGTGTTGGAGATAAAATAAGAACTTGGTGGAGAAAAAGAAGAAACTAGAAGCAGAAGAAGAAGAAGAAAACCCAAAGGCCCTTTTCAGGGCCAGCCATATTTCTCGAAAAGAGATAGCCTTTCCATTGCCTACCCCCTTTTTTTTTTAAATTTAAATTTAAATTTAAATTTAAAAATTTTTTTAAAAAAATCCCAAAAGCCCAAACTCTATTCCCCATGTTAATTTCCCTTGTCCCTAGACAGACCCAAACTCTATGTTAAATTCCCATTGTCCCTAAAGTGACCCACGATTTCTCTCCATGTTAAATTTCCATTGTCCCTAATCTGACCCAGGGGTCTTTTTAATGCTAAGTCCCATTGTCCCTAATGTGCCCCACTTTCCTACTCATAATGTTTAAATGATGCTCCTTGTTACAACATAAAATATGTTCATTGAAACAAATGGTTCACTGGTAAATTGGCAGCAAAGGTCTTCACTGAATTATGTTGCATAAACTATTTTACAATAAAACATATATGATGCATCTCAATTATGATGAATGTGAGGAGGAGGATTAATAATAATGCAATTTAAGTTATCTTCATAACATAAGTTCTAGCAGATGTGTAATTTTTATGTGGTTCATCATCAGTTTGAAACTGGTCTATGATTTCTGGATCTGGACATATCTGGTCCCCTGCTGTTGTGCTGCTATGGTCTTTACAGTTCATTAGGATATCAGTTACACTTGGTTTACATTTAGAACCCCATGGGATGAAATGCCCAGTTTGAAACTGAGAGAATGGTTAATTATCCATAATATAACTCCTGCAGTTATTATTAGGTTTGATATCAAGGTCTTTCTTTAAAAGCTTTTCAACTCAGGTTCTGTTCTACCATACAGATAAATAAAGTCAAATTCAAGGCTTTCAGATTTGTCCAGTTTGTTTCATGTGTTGCGGCAGACAGACTGTATATTGCCACTGTACCATATAAATATCAGTGCTTAGTCTGCTCTCAGTTGCTGTGGTTTGATTAGTTACAAGTGTCATCACATGTGACTAATTATTGACCAATGTAATGAAACTTGTATAATTAGAAGGCTGTATTTAAAAACTCTAAAGATCTTAAATGTGTGCTAGAGGGTAGGGTTAGCAGTTATACTCCCAATTATGTTTGTGATGAGCAAAAGCAGCTGCACAAATTTGAGCTTTTAGTTTGGTTCTGGTAGGGTCAAAGGATGCAGGTACATTTTACATTCATTTTTTACTAGAAATAGCTATTTTCAATATTTTTCTGTGACAAGGCAACTAAAAGAATCAGTATGTGCCTTATGCATGAATAAAGTTCACTAGTACTATAACAAATTAGCATACTTTTCATCACCCCTCTACCATCAAGATTTTTTTATATTTACCTCTGTAGCAGACACAAATAAAAGCCGGCAGCTCATTTGCAGACTAAGTTACGCATATGATCTCCAATGCTCATCTAACTGTGACAGGCAGTCACCAACAAGCCAACCTATTTCCATGCCTAACTCAAAGTAAATCTGAACCACATTATACATTTAGCTTATGTGTAAATTTATAAATGCTAGGCTTGTGATAATTAGGTTCATGCCTTCTACCTTAAAAATTAGAGGGATGTCAAAATACGAAACTATCCAGTGAGACCTATGATGTTAATTTTAATCCCTATGGGATTTGTGACATAAAAAACCCAAATGCTTTATGTATTAAAAGGTAACTAATGGGGGCAGGATCTGCAGTGAATCAATGGTTAGTATGCTAGACTCCTGATAAAGATGTTTGTGTTAAAATCCTGTTATCAAGTCAACCAGGTTACCTACTGCAATGTACCCTTGCCTTACTCCAATTCCCTCAGTACTCAGTAAACAACTAGTGTTGCTGTACATAACAAAACCAGTCCATATTGATTTTACATATTTTACTAAATCCTGACAAAAATAATTCTCTAAATAAAGAATGATTAATATGTGATGGTCTCGCATGTAATCAAACTCTTCCAAGCTTTTAATGATATGAACCGATTTATCAATGTTTATCAAATTTGCATGAAAAACTATTTCTTATTTGTCATCAAATATGTTCAATGTTTTGATCATATAAGCATTTCTGCTACATTAGATCAAAATAATCTTTTTGTCAGAAATAGAGCCCTTATAGTATTTGCAAGGTCAACCAATCAGATGCAGAATTTGAGTTTAATATGAATGAATATTTTTTTTACAAAATTGCTCTTTTGCTATATCTTGATGAGATAAATCTATTCACCAAGTCTGATAAAATTAATGAGAAATAGTTTTAAGAGCAGTAGCAAGAATGGCTAGTGAGATGTAGAACCACCACATTATATGCATAGATTTTGCTTATAGCCTCAGACATACAAGCAAATAATTAAACAAGTCAGATCTAAATTGGATCATAAACACTGTTGTGCAAATCATAAGAAACTCTGCCAATCAGATGCAAGGTCACTTCACTACCATACCTTTATCACACTCATAATAAGCATCATTGTGAAACTTGACTATATAAGCCCAATGGCCAAGCATGATCAAACTTGAATCAGCAGTAGTGGTTATAACCTCATGTATTTGTATGCATCTTCACTTCTTCAATCTAGATCTCATTTATATAAGCATGTATTCTAAGTTTAGTAAAAACTGCACTACATGCATAAATATTGCATGTGGTGGTAACATACTCAGATGAAAGATCACCTTATTATTATTAATGGTTAACACTCATCAAACTTCAAGGACAACTTAATGATTTTAGCCTATATTGTGGAAGTATGACTTTTAGGTTGGTTAAAAAACTCAACTAATCTTATACATGATCACATGTATATACTTGGATTTTGCTCATTATTAGATTTATCCAAGATGTTGATTTAAGCCCCAAACCAAGTTTTATATAAACAAATTGATCAGAACTATGGACTCCAAAGTAGCTAATTTCTTACTGTTGAAAGACAGAAGGGGATGTGAAATAAATAACACACTCTGGACCATTACATAAACCCACTTAGCCTTTTGACCAGTTGAGATAAAATATCAACAATAATGTTAAATAAGATTGATAAATTATGTTTTCTCACATTACCTCTAGCCCTTTTCAACATGGATGGTATTTTTCTTCCACATATGTCAGCTCTTAATTAGTGGCCCTTTCCCATCATGAATGTTGTAGGTGAAACTCTCAGAATTAGGCTTTTTAATTTATATCTGTAGAAGAAAAAAAAACTATTGGTCTGCATATATCAATGTCACCATTTCTGTATTAGATTAAAATACCATATGTGTGTGTGTGTGTGTGTGTGTGTGTGTTAATTTTAGAATTTAAGCAAACTTGTCTCCATGTGTTTATTTTAAAACTGATGATGATAACACATAACAGGTTCAATGGATAAAATGTTATTTCTTACTTCTTACAACTGCTCATTATATCTGAATTTACATTCAATGTTTGTTTTAATTAACATATTTGGGATAATGGGCAAATTATTTATTTTGTAGTTTATCATTATATCATTTACCAGTCTTTTATCATTCAAATATGTAAAATATAGTACCATTATACTGATTTCATATTCCATATGATATCCCAGCAATACATATTAAGCAGATAAGTGCAAATAAAAATGTTCAGAATGTAAAATTTACTCCAAGCTCAAAGAAGATCAGCAAAAGATAATATCCAACAAATTACCAAACAAAAAGCGAAGTTAACGCAGTTACCTTTATTATGATGTCTCCAACACCAACGGTACTGTACAGCTACGTCTTCTGAGTTTTACCGTCATCTTGTCTTTCAAACCAGAATTAATTTCTTGAGCTCTTACAAAATGAAGAAACTTTTAAATACTATAATTTAAGCAGCTTCTTTACATGTCATCAGATAAATTATGGCACAGTGTTATGTCTGTCAGCAAAACGCAACTTCACATTTGGACGGCGCGCTGTGTGGGCATCGCCGACACAGCAACTGACATGAATTCTCTATTAGCAGACAATGATTCGGAATAAATCCTTCGCAAATCTAACATTCTCGATTTTTCATAGTTCCACTTTTCATTGTTGCATCTGTTTGATTGTACAATTGCTAATGATGTTCAATGAATCAACTTCAATTCATCTGCTGTCTGAAATCCCGGTTCAGTTGGTATTTTCTTCCGCGCATGATGCCGTGTAAATAAAAGATACGGTCGACATTCAAAGTGGTTTAGGTTAATTTATTATTTTTCTTTATTAAGGTCATTTGCAGAAAGTGTTTCGCTAGGGTGAGTAAAAAAAATATAACAAAAAGAAAACTTTCTTTTCCAACGCTAATACTGTATATATTTCAATTTGTGATTGATGCTATAAATAAATAAAAAATGATAATAAAGCATTTTAGCCCGTGGCTTCGGCACGGCACTCGTTTTTGTGGGTTTTTTAAAATGTTGTTAGTATTGTTTTGGGGTTGTTTTTTGTGTGTGTACCACACTAAAAAACATACCAGGTATTAGGCCTAACGTAGGAAAAGAAATTATCCTCTATTTATTACTATTCTTACTGTCAAATGACGCAAAAGTGATCAAATTGCTATTAAGATTTTGTTTTGTATAACACTTACCGCTCGTTTTCCTCGAGATAAAGCAGCCACTTCAAAATGATTATAAAATCTGTGACAGATGAAAAACGTGGTTTAAATAATTCGTAATCGCCTGCCTTAAAATACTGTAGGAATTTGCTAATGTATTTCATGGCCCTCGTTTGAATAGATACCAACGATCATGTATATCGACCAAAATTTGTATATTCCTGCCCACAATCATGTATTTTGTATTAAACCGTATATTACACGAGCGCTCTGTGGCAAACTCGGGGGGGGGGGGGGGTGTCTCTATTATACCCAGAGGCGTAGCTATGATATTTTGCGCCCGGGGACGAACTATAAAATTGGCGCCCCAGCCCCCTCCCCGTTTAATCACATTTTTGAATATTACCCTTGTTTACTTATTATAATGTAACGTTGTAAGCCTCATTTTGGCGCCCCTGTACCTTGGCGCCCGGGGACATATGTACTCCCCTCCCCCCCCCCCCCAGCTACGCCTCTGATTATACCTGCTGTATCAGTTGAGAAATATATTGAACAGATCAGGCCCCAATACTCTCGCTCTGAAAAACATTAAAATAATTATATGCAGAATATCGGTAGGTCTCCCTCTTGCCGAAAATGTCAGCACCATATATATTTTGCAAGTAATGTAATGGGTATAATAACACACACACACACACACACACACTTTTTTGGGAGTGGGGTGGGGGCAACGGACAGATGCCCCCATTTCCAAAAACAAATAAAAAGTATTTTATATTTGTGTATTTCCCCCTCAGATGTGTTCTACGTTTTATTAAAACAAAATTTTATATAAAAAATTTAGTTTTTAGAATTTTTGATGGGGTATTTATGTTTCCATAGTGTTATCTAAAGGGTTGTTCGTCCGAGTCTGGTTTCCCTCACCTTGCTCGAAGTTCCTTCCCTTGAAATGTTTTGTAACCTTTGCTATATGTCGCCTAGGTCTCAGTGTTTGCTATATGTAATGGTGTTATATTGTGTGTATGCTATATTTTCTTTATGTTTGAGACAGCAAGTATAGATCAAATATCTTTCCCAGTTGTATTTCTTCCTTTATGATGTTATATTGTATCTTTTAATTTGTTTTATGGTTTTCTAATTTTGACGATGGAATGGTGTACTATTTAGATTTTGTTTAAAAAAAAATAATTTCCTATTTTATTATTCGAGTGATAATATGTGTCGTTCCTCATAATAGTCTTTAAAGATGTTGATAGGTAGGTTACGCTCGATCCAAGGTTCACGCTTCTTTATTCTCTAAGTGTTTTTCCTGGGTCGCGTTAGGCCTCCTTTATTTAGTTTATCTGATTATGCTTTATTGAAAGATCCAAACGTATTTATGAGACCACATTATTCTATAGTGGTCAACCATGCAGTGCGGGAGAAGTTAGTAGGGTTTTAAACTAAGTGTTATACAGTATGTATTTGTGTCTTTATTTTGTCTGTTTATGTTCTACTTTGGGTGTTTTCAAAGACTCATGATGGGCCTGTGCACTTCACTGTGCCCTGTGACTTAGCCCCATGATGTCATCGCCATTTACTTCCCCCTTATATTTTCCCTGTATCCCTTCCTATATATGTCTTTAGAATTTTCTTTCAGAGAAAGAATAAAAAAAAATTAAATTACAAAATTCTTTTATTTTTTTCTTTCTTCCTTTCTTCCCTTTTCTCTTTTAAAAAAAAAGTTATATGGGTTTCTTTGAAATATTTGAAATAGAATTTGAAATTTTCTTTGAAATATGGCTGTTGTGGGGTGCGAGGAGGGGGTATGGGTATGGCATCAGCTCGCAATTGCGCTACGCGACCCTTTGGTCTGTAATACCTATTCCTCCCTCCCCCTCTCTCCCCCAATTCCAACATCAATTGCGTTATATCAACCTGACGGTAAGTATCTATTCGTCGTAAGACGTATTGAGTTCTTGTTGTGGTTAATATTCTTATTTTTACCACGTATCTTATTTAAAAATCTTTATCACCTGTCCACAGGATATCATCGTAGTTACTATATAGTCTATACATTTTAGAACGATTTTGTTTTCGTAGTCTAAATCTATGAATAAAATGTTATTTTTGTTATACTTATATTTTTTGCAAATTTTCATTATTAACTTTATCCTATTATGTTTAGTTTTATCACATTGGACAATCGTATGTAGTTTGGTGAAGTTCGCTGTTTTACATAAAGGGCATTTCGGCATTATCCTCAGCATACGATGTTTGATTGTTTCTTCGCCTGTTAGCCAGGTGTTGTGCAGGTATTTAAAAATTATACTTTGTGTTTTGACAGATCTTATTTTCCCCAATTTTTCCAATTTTTTTGTCCAATTTACCCCCTCAGTTGTCCTGCTCTACTCTACATTTTATATTTTTGGTTACCTCCTCCCTAATCCAAGCGTGACTTTTACTTATTAAATTTTGCATAAATCTGTTTTGTCTCTATATTTTAAAATTAGTTCTCATATGTTTGCGTGGCACTTCTATTTTTTTATATTAATTTGTTATTTTTGTATATCTCTGGTGGGTTTCTCAATGTGAAGCCGAACCAGTAGATGTACGGTGCTTCTCACGCTGTAGCCGGGTCTGAGTGCATTTTTTTTCAATCTATTGATTATGTTAGTTAATTATAGTAGTAGAGGGCTCGGCAACCCCAAGCCCCCTCTACTTTTGGCCCTATATAATGTCTCTTTTTTTACATGATGCATTTTATGATTCCATATATAATCTATTATTTCGTTGTCTGTTTTGTTTAAAATTGTATTATCCATATCTATGGATTTAATTATGTAGTTAATATTTGAATACAAATAAGTCTTGGCCACTTGGGCCCACTCCATGATAGGTAATGGCGCCATGGCCAGATTTTCACATTTTCTCTTATTTTATTGATAATATGTTCATAATTTTCTACAGCTTCTTTTTTTTTATTACCAAAGTAAACCCCTAGAGCCTTTACAGTGTCTCTCAGTAAGTGTGTGTGTGTGGGGGGGGGGCGATAATCCAGGGTGGTTGCCCCTCCAGTTAACTATTTTTAAGATTTCGTGCTTGTTGTGGTTTATTTTGGAACCCGACGCTTATAGCATTTCCCCTCTCTTATAAAGATGTTGCAATCATATGCACGTTAGAGCATTTTTTAATTCTTTTTTAGGTTTGGTATTTGTATGCCTTGTATAATCAGGGGCGGATTAAGGCTCACTGGTGCCCTAAGCACTGACAAATCTTGGTGCCCCCCTCTTTTCCACGTACACCTGAGAAGATAACCCTAGGGTGTACCATGATCAAGAAACAGAACATCATGATCAATTTGCACTAGTTGTATCAGTTTTTTTTACAAATCTTCATTCTTTTTTCTTTCTTTCTTTTCACCCTTTTCTCAACTTTGTGGTGCCCCCTTTGGCCCTGGTGTCCTATGCACGTGCTTAGTCTGCTTAATGGTTAATACGCCCCTGCTTGTATATCTGGGTTGTTTCTTATCGTGTGACGTAGGATTTATATTGCCATTACGTATTCTAGCATTGATAGTGGACATCCTTGTATCACTGATCGTTGTATTTCAAATTCTTTCGTGCATTTCCCGTTTAATTATCCCAGTGTGTAGGATTTTGGTCCATTTTGGAAATTGGGTCCGAAACCAAATTTTTTAAAAACATTCTTTATACAGTTTTGTTCAAATCAGTCGAAAGCTTTCTCCTGGTCGAAGAGTACCATAGCACTCATCATACCAGTTTCATTTATGTAGTTAATTATAGTTTTAATGTTTAAAATATTGTTTTGTATATCCCTCCCCCACAAGTTTGATTTACATTAATTATCTTGTTTATTCTACCCTTTACTGTATTTGTTAAAATCCTACTTAAAATCTTATAGTCCGTGTTTAAAAGTGATATAGGCCTCCAGTTTTTAATCTCGTCTCTATTCCCTTTTCCTTTGTATATAATTGTGATAACTCCCTCCCTCATAGATTTAGTCATTTTATTTTTACTTAAAACTATATTATTATACAAAGCGTTTAAGATCGGCGTCAGTTCACCGTGGAACTTTTGGTAGAATTCCACGATGAGTCCATCTTTCCCTGGTGACTTTTGTGAGTGTTGATATACTTTTTGTGATTTCTTCATCTGAGATGACATCATCACATTGGTCTCTATGTACTGCTGATGTCATCTCACAGTCGACATTTTTTAAGTAGCTGTCGATTGTGCTGAAGTATATGTTCTGTGTGGTGTGTGGTGTATAGTTCTTTATAATATTTGGAAATATTATTTAGGATATCTTCTTTTACAGTATGGGTTACATTGTTTATTTTGATATTGTTTAAAATTGTATCACCACCTTTTCTAAATTCTTCTCGCTTATATACGTTTTTTGCCTCGTTGTAGATCTCTGTAAATTTTCCCGCCCTTATTATTCTCCCCTGATTTTCGTCTTCTTCAACGATTTTAATTTTGTCTGTCAATCGTTTTTTTTTTTCTTTCTCCATCGTCGTTTGTTGTTTTGCTTAGTTCTAATTTGAGTTCGTGTTTGTCTTTTTTTTCTGGGGTTTTTCCGCCCTCTATTTGAGTACTGAATATTTATTCCTTTTATTTTGTTTTTTAAAACATCCCAATCAATTATTATATTAATATTTTCTTCATTTTTGACGGTTTCAATTTCTTTTTTTAATTATTATTTCGACATATTCTTTGTCATTTAAAATCTTATTATTTAGTTTCCATAGTCCTGGCCCACATTTTTCTATTTTTTTCATTTTTAGGTCAATAGTGAGCATGAAATGGTCTGATAGCTTTTGGTTGGTTATTGCAGTATTAATATATATTAATGGATCATAAAAATTTCAGTAAAATTTATCAATCCTGCTAGACTGGTTTAATTTATAGTTACCCAGTTGAAATCTCCCCCTATGATTAGATTTTCCATCGAATATTGTTGTAGGTAGGTATATAAGTTTTCTTTAAAATTAGTTTCTTATTTCTATTAGCTGGCATGTACACATTTATAATATGCTAATTAAACATTTTAACACGTAGCAACCGTCCCTTAAAAAATTCCCCCCTCCTCAAACCTTTCCCAGCTTTTTAAAAATATTATTGTTGCAACCAACTCTAATATCATTATTTGCAAAATTGTTGCATATCTTTATTGCGTTAAGTTTGTCTTCTACTAAAATTTTGAACTCTGGTTTAATTCTATAGTGTGTTTCTTGTATCATTATTACATCAAAGTTTGTTTCTTTGGCTACTTTGTCTGCTTTCGCTTTGTCTATCCCATTGCTGTTGATAGTAGCGATCCGGAAATTTGTTTCTTCCATTTTTGCTTTACTCCCAGGTGCCGCATCACTTTTATATAGAATTTAATTGTATATATTTCAGTTAAAGTTATTATATTCCATTTTTTTTTGTACACACACACCAGCACGCTCGACAAAGAGCGCTTGAGTAATATACAGTTTGATACATCCTACATGGTAGTGGGCAGGAATACATATATAGGTCGTTATCCTTCTCGACCGAAGTAGTAACATTGTTCCAATGCTAACACTCGACGTCCTCGATTTGTGCTTCATCGTATTTGCAGTCTATACACTTAAAGTTACAATGGAAAAGTGTACATGAACATATTTATACCATAGACAGAGCCTTGAAGTACTACTTTTTTCGGTCTAAAACTGTCCAAAAAAAAAAGAAAAAAAACCAGCATGTAATAGTTCATTTCGATACAGTTGCACAGAGCATTAGACGTTCATTTTGATGTCAATATATATTGATATCGATTAAGTGCGATTTGTTTTCAAAGCTGCTTTATTGCTGGTAGTGCTTCTGTTTTCAAGTTCGATATATAATATACCCATGGAGCAGTAGTAATACAGAAATCAGAACAACAACCATCATCATCATCATCGGGAGTATTATTATCGTATATGTTGGTCACATCGATGATCATTAATAAAAAGCGGTTGAAATATGAACAATGTTCCATCTCTTCAAATAGCAAACAACCAAGCAAAGTGTGTGTGTGTGTGTGTGTGTGTGTGTGTGTAATTTTTAACGTAGCTTTAAAAAAAAAATGCAATCATATCGCTACCATGTCTGCATTGTGACAGTTTATAATGATGTCTAGCAATGTGGCATCATGCCACAAACATACAGCATTTTGTCACACCCAATCACATTATCCTCACACCAATATCTTAATGATGGGCGCCAAAAGAGGCAGCTGCTAGTACCATTTTTATGTCTTTAGTATGATTCGGCAGGGGTTTGAATCCGCGACCTCTTGCATCCAAGGCGGACGCTCTGTACAGACACTGCACCACCTGAGCGATCGCTTAGCAAAGAATGTACGATACTGTTTCCTGTTGTTCATAACAACTCGACCTGGAGACCTACCTGACGGAAAATGAAAGCGCATTATAACGTTATAATATACGAATCCGGAATTTTTTTGATTATTATAATTTTCAAGAAAGTTAGTGCCTTTTAGCATTTGACAAAGTGTGCTTGCAGTTGCATACTAAGGGGAGGGGGAGTTTACAACATACTTCGATGCTGACTACTGATTTGAAGCATAAAATTAAAACTAAACAACAGCATAACATGTTTATATATCTTATTAAATACGTCTTCATTTGTCTTTCCGTGCGCCAAAATGCCTTCCTACACGAACATGTTCCATATAGGTAAATAAGTTGTACCAATCGTAAACAACCACCGATTTCGACATATATGATATCGATTTATAGGTTTCTCATCAGTTTAAATCGATCTGTGCAAAAAAAAAAAAAAAATAATTAAAAAAAATGTGTGAAAATGAATAATAAAAAAGTTGCTATTTGTGACTCATTGTCGCTTGCGACTTTACCGATCTTCGTATCCTTGATGCTTCCATCCTTCCCGTTTAGGGATGGTAGCACCTACTTGGATGCTAATACTATAGATTTGAAGCATATAATTAAAGCTGTACAACAGTAAATAATATGTTTATGTATCTTCTTATTAAGTACGTCTTCATAATGTATGTTCGTGCGCCCAATGCCTTCCTCTACGAACGGTTTCGATATACACGAATAAGTCATACCAATAGTAAATAAACACCGATTTTGACAAATTTCATATTAATATATAGGTTTCTCATCTGTCTAACTCGATCTGTGCCAACAGACATGTGTGAACATGCAGAATACAAAAAAGTGTACTTTTTACTGAATATTGGGTTCGACTTTACTGATCTTCATATCCTTGCTACGTTCATATACCGTTCCCGTTCTGCGATGGTAGCACATACTTCCATGCTAATACTATAGATCTGAAGCATAGAATTAAAGCTGTACATAATTATAAAATATGTGTATGTATCTTATTAAGCACGTCTTTATCTGTCTTTCCGTGTGCCTACATCTGACCTATACGAAAGTTTTCCATATGGGCGAATAAGTCATACCAATCGCAAAGAACGATTTTGACACGTTTGATATCAGTTGATAAATTTTTATCAGTCTAAATAGATCTGTGCCAATATAAATGGGTGAAAATGCAAAATAGAAAAGTTGGTATTTTTCACTCAGTATCGCTTGCAACGTTACCGATCATCGTATCCTTGCTACGTCCATCTGCCATTCTCGTTTTGCGATCGTATCACATTTTTTCGATGCTAATTCTATAAACCTGACACATATAATAAAAGCTGTTCAACGGTAAATAATGTGTATGCGTCTTATGAAGTACGTCTTCATTTGTACGTCTTTGCGTTTAGTGCCTTCCTAACCGAATATTTTCCATATAGGCGAATAAGTCATACCAATCGCAAACAACCAACGATGTTGACAAGTTTGATATCAATTGATACGTTTCTCATGATTCTAAGTCGATCTCTGCCAATAGACATGTGTGAAAATGCAAAATAAAAAAGATTGTTCTTTTTACTGAATATCGGGTGCGACATTACCGATCTTCATATCCTTGGTACGTGAAACTACCATTGCCGTTTTGCGATTGTACCACATATTTCGATGCTAATACTATAAATTTGAAGAATATAATTAAAGCTGTACAACAGTAAATAATATGTGTGTGTATCTTATTAAGTACGTCTTCATTTGTCTCTCTTTTCTCCTAATGTCTTCTATACGATCGTTTAACAAACAGGTGAATAAGTCATTACAATAGTAATAAACACCGATTTAGCAAAATTTGATATCAATTGTTAGGTTTCTCGTCAGTCTAAATCGATCTGTGCCAACAGAAATGTGTGAAAATGAAAATAAAATAGTTTGTATTTTTGACTCGATATCGGTTGCGACTTTAACGATCTTCATATCCTTGATACGTGCCTCTACCATTGCAGTTTGCCACGGTACCACATATTTCAATTTTAATATTATAGATCTCAAACATATAAGGAAAGCTATACAACAATATATAATATGTGTATGCATCTTATAAAGTACATCTTTGTGTGTCTGTATGTCCGCTCAGTGTCTTCCTCAATGAGCGTTTTCCATATAGGCAAATAAGTTATAACATTAGTAATTTTTTAAAAACGCGATTTAGACGAATTTGATATCAATTGATAGGTTTCTCATCAGTCTAAATTGATCTGTGAAATATATAAATGTGTGAAAATGCAAGTAAAAAAGTTGATATTTTTTACTTGGTGTCGCTTGCGATATTACGGATCATCAACGGATCATCATATTCTATATTCTACCTACGTGCCTCTACCCTTGCCGCTTTGAGATGGTACCATATAATTCGATGATAATCATTTGAATGTTTGTGCTCCTAGATCTTTACAACACGAACGTTTATCTTAGAGTCGAATAAGTCATACCAATCGTAAGCACACACAGATTTTGACAAATCTGGTATTATTTGGTAGGTTTCTCATCAGTCTAAATTGATCTATGCCTACAGAAATGTGTGAAAATGCAACCTAGAAAAGTTTATATATTTTACCCAGTATCCTTTGCGACTTTACCATTACCAATCTTAATATCCTTGTTACGTGCCTCTAGTATTGCTGTTTTGCGATGGTATCACATACCTCGATGCTGATACTAGTGATATGAAGCATATACTTAAGCAATAAAACAGTAAAAATTATGTGTATGTATCTTATTAAGTACATCTTCATTTCTCTGTCCGTGCGCCTATATCCTTGCAACATGATCGTTTTCTATAAGGCTAAATATGTCATGTTAATCGTAAAAAAGCTACAAAGATTTGGACCTATTTGATATCCAGTTATTGGTTTCTCATTAGTCTAAAACGACCCGTGTCAGTATAAATGTATGAAAATGCTACCTTGAAAGTTGCCTTTTTTGTCTCGGTATTGCTTGCGACTTACCGATCTTCATATCTTTGCTACCCGCTTCTACCCTTGCCGTTTTTTGATGGTTTGTATATAACCAAATAAGTCATGCCAATTGTAAAGAACCACCGATGTTAACACATTTGATATCAGTTTATAGGTTTCTCATCCTCCAAATCGTTCTGTTTTTAAGAAACGTTTTCTAATTCAACTAACGGGTCATCACGCTAAAATTACGCTACTGACAAATGTCACCTTAATATCCTACATACTAAACGTAGACAAGCAGGTAGTCTCCTGAAATCCGACCTTTACATGGTGAATTTAGTTAACTCTTTCACGTGTGCATGTGCTTATGATAATGAAGAAGTTGAACACTTTGTCTATTGCCCCTTACCTAATGCCAAAGATCCCAGCTCTTTCGCTCTACCTTTCAATACACTTCTTGATTAAGTGTAGATTTATCATTGAAAAGTGACGTGACTACTCACCTACAATAAGATGTCTTTCTGCTTGTGTGATGACACGTTAGTTAAATTAGAGAAACGTTTCTTAAAAATAGAAAGATTTGGAGGATTTCGGATATCATCAGGCAGAGAGTTCTAAAGACGAATCGTATATGGTAAAAGGTCGTGTGAAAATATAAAGTTTGGTTGAGATTGGTGTGATACTTTGAGAGTAACGTAGACGATAATTAGATGCCTCATATCTCCTTTGTGGAAGAAGTTCGTTTAAATAGTTAGGTACTTGAGTATTTATAATCGAATACATAATGCATAATCTCTTCCTTTTCCTTCGTTGTGCAAACCAAGCAGTTTCCGCATAAAGAGACTATCTAGAAGAATTAATGGGTATAGATCTGGAACGATCCGTGCATCTTCCATCTGATTTTCCCCCCTTTATTCTGATCTTTCCGAATCTTCAATAGAACAATTATCCCAGACTCTAGAAGTATATTCTAAGGTTGGACTTATGAATAGTGTATATAATTTAGCTGAAGTCAACAATTAGTCTGCATTTAGACGGTAGTGTTTTATCTCCTTTCTTATACATCGGTATGTCATACGCTAGCTTGCACTGTGTTAGGAACACGCTGGCTGGGAGTGATTTATTTAAATGTATTTGCAATGGAACATACATTTCTTCAACTATACTTGTACAAGTTTATTACTTATTGGATTGGTTCCAGCGGTTTTGTTTAGGTCAAGACTAGTTACTACATCTATAATTTCTTGTTTATATATAATGATGGCAGAAATAAAAGTTTCATTTCTAACTTCAAAATGCGGTAACTGTTTATCATAATTTTTTAAACGTGTAACATATCAAACTTCCGAGTTCAACAGGTCGCACTTCTCCTGATCACTTGTTGCAAATTTAGATGATCATTTCGTACGTTTCAGTGGAGGTAATAGGTTCCATGTCTTTGTAGAATGTACTTGTTATCTCATTATTTTCCAATAAGGTCGAGGATTTGATCCGATGGCAGGGGTTGAACCTGCATCCTTTCGGTCGCAGGTCTGAGACGCTAACCACTGAGCCAATGTTGCTCCTCTTAAGATTAATATACCCATATGATATTTTCCAGTATCATACGTAACTATATGATACGTTTAATAACACCCAATAACTCAGCAAATGCCGGCATGACGACATATGAATTGAAGGTGTAATGACGAATGTAATTTAAAGTCAATTATGTAACCTATTTTTATGCTTTTTATTGAATATCATTTCTGTCATGTGATACACATAACATAATCTTACATTTAAGATTATTTAAAATGAAATTTATGAAATTCGTTAAATAGTTTCAATCTTTTGCGACTCTCGTGAAAAGATCCTTCATTGCTGTTCATGTAATTTTACATGTCATTATATTTCTTTATTGATTTGCACTTTGGTTACAAAAGAGACAACTTTTGCAATTTAAAACTTATTTCATCTATACTACACTAGTATAGCTCATGAAATGAAGGCAGTTTACTTGGCCTCTAATTCATCTATAGGGAATGATACCTGCGGGAGACTGCTCTATCTGACCAGTGTGTAACTATGGAAACGGTAATTTAGTGACCTCTTCTCCAGCCTCGAGCTTTAGGTTAAGACTGAAATTCGCTGTCTTATGTAATGTTCTGTATCTGTAGTTTAAAGCTGGGAGAATTATACAAAGAGAATAGCAAGTAAACCCTTCTGTAAATGGAGCAAACTCGCACTTTTACATTGTAAAACTAATTTATCTTACAATCATTTATGAATAATTAAAAATTACTGAGCAGTAACTAAGAATATATAAATTCTTTAGATGGAGACCCAAATTTCATTTTTTAAATTATCGTATTTTTTATGTTTACTTTCCAGATACATTTTTAAAAAAAAATTCTCAAGAAAATATGAAATCTAACAAAAGATGAACGAAAGTCTTATTATTTTGATTTTTGGTAAAGAGCAAAGAAAGAAAACTATTAATGACATAAGCTTTCATCATGACATATACACACTAGCCTCCACAGAAGTACCTTTATGACAGTACGGTTAAAATAGAAATAAATATGCATATACAGTTGTAAACGTTCCCGATTTATGACTAAACATTTATACTGTGATAGGGTATTCTTAGTAAGTAAAATGTGTATTATACAATGAATGAATAGGAGGTATTCGATGAATGGACTGCACGCATTTCAGGTGCAGTGGCTACTCAAGATTATTTACTGATGCACAAACTAGTTATAGTTGTCATACTGGTTGTCATTCCAGGGATACTGACAGTCAGTGATTTCCACCTTGTAAAATCTTTCCTCTAGGGCGGACAATAATAATAGTTTCTGAAGCTGATTTTATTAGCAATGGTTTGCAAAATAACAACAAATATCCTTGTGTTTTATCAACTCATTATGGTTCCGCTGCTTTGGTAGAACAAAAAGGAATGTTCTTTATTGTTTTATGAATTTTATGCCCTGTGACAATGCCTAACATTTTGTAGGTCACGATCACTTTGGCATAAACTTATTTTATGCATGGCAGTTGGAAAGTACGAAAATCTTCTTAGAGGCGAGCTGTATAATCGGCAGTTACATTGTTATTCTGAAAGAGTTCTGATAACTAAATAAATAAGTAAATAAATAAAAACACCATCTTTTATCATTAAAAGTTGCCAAGTGTTGTTTATACATTGTACGTGGCGTAATTCGTAAGTTTACTCGGCATATTTTCAACTCGGTAACGCCTGGTAACGGTCATACTTTTACCTAAATATGTGGGTCCTTTGAGAGCATCGTAAATGTATGGAGGAAAAGAAATAATTGTATTTTATGCTCATCTCAAAAGATTTGTTTGTATTTCTGCGAAATAGTCATGCCTAACCAGATAATAGCACAGACCCCCCCCCCATTGTAACTACAAAGCCTTGAGCAAGTGCGAAGTTACCAGTTAATTTTATTGTTTGTTTCTATTTTTCAAGTTGTCTTCGTGTGTGCGCGCGTAAATTGAAAGCTTGTTATTACTAGTCAATATCGTCAATCATATTTGCTCCATTATTCCATGCAGATAAGAAAGGAACTAATTTTGTGTTGAATTTGTGCCCCCCCCCCCCCCCCATCCCACCCCGCCCCGGCACGGTACAATAAACAAACACTTGATTGAAAATAAAATAAAAGAAACTAATCTTGCATTGTTATAATGTATTTCTTCTTTTTTCATCATGCGAAATTTACAGAACAAAATATATCAACGAACTCCGTAAATGTAGCGGATGCCGGCATGCGTATGCATCCTTACTGTGTGTGTATCGCTAATGTCAGATAAAAAAAATATCGCAAAAGAGACGAAAATATCACCAGATTGCTTGAAGGCGCCTGCCATTCACGCATGATAAGTTTCAAGGTGCAAACGGACCAAGATTATATTGTATCCAGGTTAACTATACGACGATATCTCGCAAATAAAAAAAAAATCATTATTTTAAAGAACATACAATGTGAGTGCAAATGATAATCTTTCGCTAGTATGAGTTACGAAAATATCATGGGGGGGGGGGCACCAGACAGATGACCCCCCCACAAAAAATAAAGTGTTTTCATGTACTCTTGTATACCCCAAGATGTGTGTGCTTGTTTAAAGTTTAAAAAAAGAATTTTGATCAAACTTTTAGTTTATAATTAGTCCTAGTGTTTTCTAAAGTGTAGTAGTCTGAAGCATGGGTCTTATTCCCATTTTCAGATTTCATATCCTTGATTTTTAGTGATCTTTGTCAAGAGTTTTCTATGTTCCGTGTATGCTATGTGTATCAATGCTATGGTGTGTGTATGCTATATAGTCTGTGTGTAGGGACAGCAATACTATGTCAAATTTGTCTCTGTTGTCTTAATATATATTTTTCTATGGACTTTTCAAATTTATTTGTTTGTCCTGGTATAAATTTAGTTGCTTTTGAATTAATTTGCAATTTAGAATTCCGGCGAGATGAACGGTATACTACCATTTGAAATTAAAATAAAACCTTTTGTTTTATGTGATTGACTATGGTGTGGCGTTTCTCACATTAAAGTCTATTTTCAAAATGAGGTAGGCTGTATTCGAGTCAGGGTCCGCACTTTCTTTATTTATTTGTGTTTCTCCCGATTCGAGTTAGGCCTCCTCTCTAGTATTTAATTTATAATGTAAAAGAAGTAAATATCCAACCCAAAACCCCTTAGGAAGCTTTATACATTTACTGGTTTGGTTTTAGCATGAAAAACATAAGTGACATCTACAAAAATAATAAACTGGTAAAAAGACTAGAAACAACAAGGACCTTTAGAAGTATAAAGGAACTTTTATGTAAATATAGGGAAAATGAGGAACTTTGGGGAATTGAAACTAAGGAAACATATAATTGGATAAGGGAAAATTTAACCTCTAAAATTAAAAATAAAGTAGAGGAGGAAATATCTCGGTTAATTGGGACAGACCTTGGAGGTACTGGACCAACATCGGCTCTCCAAAAATACAAAGCTTGATATTCAAATATCTACACGACATATGCATACATGTAAAATATCTCATGTGCAAATGTGCGAACTTCGCAAAATATTATGCGATGGCACAGTGCGAGTTTAGGAAACAAGACAGGATACAATTAATTATGGAGATATCCAAGAAATAAAAATACAGAAGAAACCAAGTTTTATATCAAGACGGCAACTTTAACAAAACTTTAATAGGAAAAATAACAGATAACATAACTAAAACCATGATGGCGTGTGACCAAGTCATAAACATAAAAAAAATGAATAGGCAAATTTTTTTGTAATCCTTTCAAATTAATTAGAAAAAGAACTTCTAGGAAGATTTGTGAATGGGAGGGACCGGGCTGCAAAGGGTGAAAAGAAGGGGAGGGAGATGGGGCAATGGATAATCTCCCATTAAAGGGGACCATCACAAAGTGAACCCTTGCCCTCATACCTTCACCCCGGATTGGAATCTGCTGTAGCCGCCACCCTTTTAATTTCTTATAAATTTTCCTAAACAGCTTCAGTTTCTTTTTATTATCCATTACAATTAAAATTAAATAATTAAATAGACTTTAATTATATTACGTAAACTATCACAAATCCTAATTATCGTGACAGAGAAACTATATGGGAAAAGTACGAGATAATGACGTCATGGGGCTATGAAAGAGTCGGGAAAAACACCTCATATAGGAAACTTTACATACATACACGAAAACAAAGGATCTAATAAGTCTCTCTTCTAATTCTATTTGCTCAAAATGTGCAGCTCTCGCACTGCACGGTAAATCCCCACTGTGTGTGTGTATGTGTGTGTGTGTGTGTGTGTGTGTGTGGGAAGAACAACCATTTTTAGAGATTTTGGCAGAAATCCAATAAATAATTTGAGACGGCCTAACTCTAGGTGGGAGAAATACAAGCAAATAAAAAAGTGTATGGACTCCAACTCGAGTACAGCGGATTTCAATTTACAAATCCAATATGTGAATAATGACACAATATATTTGCACACAGAACACATTAAGTTTTTTTTTTCTTAATTAAATTATAATACACCGTTACTTAGCCAAAATTCAAAAATATATTAAATAAAAATAAACCTTTTCTTGATCCGATTATAAGGTCCTAAGATTACTGGGGAGATTTGGGAAAAAATAAAGGCTATCCCAACATGGAAGCAAAATATAGCATACACAAACTATAGCATATATATATATAGCACACACGGGATATAGGCGACCTCTAGCCAAGGTCAACCAAGAGTATAGGGAAGGGATTTCAAGTCAGGTGATGGAAAGATGGAAACCTATTCGGAAAAACAACCCTATAAATAAAACTAGGTTTTAAAAGAAATACCCCGTTAAAAAGGAGAATTAAATTTTTTTGACCTAAATTCTTTTGCATAATATAAAACATATAACACATGGGGGGGATAAATACACATAAAACACTATAATTTTTTGGAAAAGTGGGATGGGGGGTCTGTCTGGTGCCGGCCCCCCCCCCCCGTACTTCGTCTTGTGGGGATAAATGTACGTCATTTCCTGCTGGCGTCCTCTATAGGTGGAAAATCGTATCTAAGTAACAGTGATGTATACTTTTATTTCGAGAAATTAAATTATTTTTTCTGTACACTTTATAGGTTTTTTTGGTTCTTTTTGTTCAAGTATAACTACTTTTAATCATGTTATGCAAATCTGATGTATAAAGAAAAATGTTGGTGCATGGCCGGTAACTTTTATACGTCATGGCAACGGAAAATAAATTCCGCGCATGCGCATTTTGTGTGGGAGCACAAAAAAACCCCACACAAAAACAAGCAATCTACTAAAACAAGCCATTACGTGAGAACTTGGCCTGAAAAGAGCAAATATAGGTACTATAAAATATTGCTAGTCTCGGATTTGACAATCCTTAGTTTTTTATGCTGATGAAACATTTTTCAGTAGAATTTTTTTTCCTACAGTTTAAATGCCTAATTTTACTGTTTATAATCATACATGTTCAAATGTACTGGTCACATATAACAATACCGTCGAAATATTAACTGATACCATGCTGGATTTATATAGAATGTCTAAATAATCATAAAACTAAAGGTGTAATTGATTATAACCAATATATATTTTTTGCAATAACAAGATAATGAGATCCGAACATTGACCAAACAGTACTTAGAGAAATTCAATATCGATTAGTTCATCCTCAACCTCCAACTGATATACTTTATTGCAAGGGGTAAATGGTACCGTATTGAAAGACGTGTTAGGATAAAAGATACCGTTGTTAAAGAATATCCTGACCGACTGAGATCTTAACACCGTACATCATAGCTGAAAACAGCGCAAGCCAGTATACATATTTGCATTATGCTCACGCAAGAAATATTGTATCAACCAAATGGGTTTCTTGACCGAGCGATGTCAAGCCCTTGCGCGAATCCCGCTACGAGTCATAGGTTTCCCCGATTCAAAGGAATCCTGTACAACTACTTCTGCAAACTGGAAAGTCCAACGCGTCCAATCTATCAGTAATGTTACTCTAATTAATACATGACCACAAATCCCAACTTCCCAATTGTATGTCAATGTCACAATTGCAAAGCTTCTCTTCGTTAACTTTCCGTAACTTACCGCCAGTATTTCACGCCGTGAAACTATACAACTCAACAACCTAATACAGGGAACCGTTTTTACTACGCCACCTTAGGCCTTTTAAATCATGATTTTTAGCTTCATTTCGCCTGTAACTTTGTAACATATTTACCACCACAGCAACAATAAATGGCGCCCGCCGACGGCGGAACAGTCCTTTTCTGTTGATTCCATTGTATAATTTACCAATCTCCAGTCATAAATACTGCACCTGGAGTCACACGATCAATTCACGCAATTAGATTTGAATAGGGACTACTGAGTGACAGGGATACTCATGCGGCTCTTACCTGAATTCACCAAAAGTAAACCATGTCATCTTGAAACTCACTTACACTTCACTCCGTAACGTTTGCCCCTAGTAATTGGCTAATTATTTTGGTCTAAAGACTATAATCCCAGCACCGACTTCCCATATTCAAGCAAGTATATAAGGAATCCTTAAAATGGAGAGCGGTAAACAAATGCGCATACTCCAAAATATATTACAATATTATACATACCTTGGAATTTTATTAACTATTTTTGTTTACATATTTTCATTGTACTCGTGGATGGGTAATGTGATTTTGCGTTCTGCCTTGCTTATAAAATGTATTGTCTTTGGTCAACAAAAGTTGATTTAGAGAGGATAAGAAAAGAAGTTTTGTTAAACGATGATGGAATTAAATAAACACTGGGGACAATATCGTACGTTGCACATAAATCGCAGAGATTAATTGAGATTTTGCTTAACGGTCAATCAGTCCGCACTCGAAGTAGGGAAATAAGCGAATAGTGCAAAAGCCGACCATTGTCTGATAATCGACGTACATCTGCCACTGCCATATATTGTAAAAATCCCATTACTACAGGTAAAAAAGAATTAACTACAACTGCTTCTTTGGGGCGTCATGTGTGACCAGTGTATATTAGTACTGTTAGAAAAATATTGCGACAAACCAAAGTAAAGAAAACAGTCACTTTTATCAATCAGTCCATATCGTTTTACAAATTATACTGAATAACTGACTTCAGTAGAACTCAGAAGAATGTATTCCTGTAAGCACATCATGATTGCGGTGTTTGTACATTTATATAAAGGGGGATCATTTTACAAGCAAAGTATACATTTAAAAATTAACACTACAAATGAGACAACGCTTAAGTACATACGGATTATAATCGTGAGATGGCAAAGAATGGTTCATATGTTGAGAGGTAACCAATACACCAACAAAATAAGAGTTTGTAAGAACATCTTATTTCCTTCTTAGATATACTTAGCCATAATGCAAATTGTTTCCTAATATGAAACATGTAAACATATTCCGACCATGCTGGAAACAAAAATAGTAAATTTAATTTAGTTCAGCGTAAACTGTAAGTTAGTTCTTTCCTTTTGGCATGGTGTCTGAATAAAAAAGTATATTTCTCAAATTTGCTAACCACTACACTGTCATTATGTAATTAGATACCTAATTGATGTACCATGGTTGTATACATATATCTATAAATATATATAGTTTTGTGGACATGTACGGTTGAATAATACCATCCCGTGTTTGTGTAGGGAAATGCGTACATCACAATCGCACTCGTAAATTTGAATCAATACCATCTCATGAATAGTTAGGGGCCGTCCATTTAGTATGTACGCATAGAGGGGTGGGGTGGGGTGGGGGGTAACCCAAATGCATAGGCTTGAGCATGGAGGTATACTGATAATATATGTACGCATTTAAGGGGGGGGGGGGCTGAAACCTCGAAAATAAGTTGTATAATACGTAACCTGTTCGACTTGGTTCAGTAGGCTTTTGCATTTTAGCGGACATAAGACAAACTTGTCCCACCCAGTCACACTATCCTGACACCAGGCCGACTAATCCGAACACTAACCTCTTAATGATCGGCACCAAAAGAGGCAGCTGCTAGTACCATTTTTATGTCTTTAGTATGATTCGGCCGGGGTTTGAATACGCGACCCCTCGCATCCGAGGCGGACGCTCTATAGACACATTGCACCATCGGAGAAGTCGCTTAGTAAAGAATGTACGATACTGGTTCCTGTTTTTCATGACAACTCGACCTGGAGACCTACCTGATGGAAAATGAAGGCGCATTATAAGGTTATAATATACGAGTCCATAAATACATAAATATTTTTTAAATTATAATTTTCGAGCAATTAGTGTCTCTTAGCATTTGACAAAGTCTGCTTGCAGTAGCGTACTAAGGGGAGGGGTGTTACAACATACTTCGATGCTAATACTACTGATTTCAAGCATAAAATTAAAGCTAAACAACAGCATATAACATGTTTACATATATTATTAAGTACGTCTTCATTTGTCTTTCCGTGCGCCAAATACCTTCCAACACAAAGATTTTCCATATAGGTAAATTAGTTGTACCAATCTTAAACAAACATATATTTCGACATATATAATATGAATGTATAGGTTTCTCATCAGTTTAAATCGATCTGTGCCAAAAAAAGTCGAGAAAATTAATAATAAAAGGTTGGTATTTATGACTCATTATTGCTTGCGACTTTACCGATCTTCATATCCTTGATATGTGCATCTACCCTTCCCGTTTTGCGATAGTAGCACATACTTGGATGCTAATACTATAGATTTGAAGCATATAATTTAAGATGTACAACATTAAATAATATGTGTATGTATCTTATTAAGTACGGTTTCATAGGTCTGTTTGTGCACCCGATGCCTTCCTATCCGAACGGTTTCCATATAGGTGAATAATTTATACCAATAGTAAACAAACACAGCTTTTGACAAATTTCATATTAATATATAGGTTCTCATCTGCCTAAATCGATTTGTGCCAATAGACGTGTGTGAAAATACAAAATAAAAAAGTTCCACTTTTTACGGAATATCGGGTGCGACTTTAACTATCTTCATATGCTTGCTACTTTAATACACCCTTCCCGTTTTGTGATTGTAGCACATACTTCGATGCTAATATTAGAGATCTGAAGTATAGAATTAAAACTATACAATATTATAAAATGTGTGTATATATCTTAATAAGCACGTCTTTATTTGTCTGTCCGTGCGCCTAGATCCGACCTATACGAAAGTTTTTCATATGGGCGAATAAGTCATAACAATCGCAAAAACAACGGTTTTGACACATTTGATATCAGATGACAAATTTGATTTTAATTGATATGTTTCTAATCATACTAAATCGATCTGTGCCAATAGACATGTGTGAAAATGCAAAATAGAAGGTTTTGTTCTTTTTACTGAATATCGGGTGCGACTTTACCGATCTGCATATCCTTGCTACGTGAATCTACCATTGCCGTTTTGCGATCGTACTACATATTTCGATGCTATTGCTATATATCTAAAGCATATAATTAAAGCCGTACAACTGTAAATAGTATGTGTATGTATCTTATTAAGTATATCTTCCTTTGTCTGTCATTTCGCCTAATGTCTTCCTATACGATCGTTTTCCATACAGGTGAATAACTCATAACAATAGTAAATAAACCCCGATTTTGACAAATTTGATATAAATTGATAGGTTTCGCATCAGTCTAAATCGATCTGTGATAGTAGAAATGTAAGAAAATGCAATATGAAAGTTTTGGTATATTTGACTCTGTATCGCTTGTGAATTTAACAATCTTCATAACCTTGATACGTGCATCTTCCATTGCCGCTTGTCTCGGTATCACAAACTTCAATGTTTATAGTATAAATCTGAAGCATACAAGGAGAGCTATACAACAGTATATAATATGTGTATGAATCTTATTAAATACATCTTGATGTGTCTGTATGTCCGCCCAATGTCTTCCACAGCGAGCGTTTTCCATATTGTGTATTGTTCCACTTCCTATTTTTACACTACCTAATTTTGACCTAGTTTAATAAACACCCATTTCTACAGAGGACACATCTGTCGCAGCCTCGACATTTTTTTACACTTATCAGCATTGAGTCACTCGGACAAAAAGATTTGTCAAAAGTCATATCATTATTATTAATGAAGTGAAACAAGGACACATACGATGAAAAAAATAATACATTTCTCCAATTCACTTTTTTCCAACCAGGAAGTCCTCTTAAAATCTTTACCAACTATTCTGACAAGGCAAATACAATTCGTTCCATACCAATCATCCAGTCTGCTACTCAACATGTGTTAGCTATGTGACTCACAGCTGATAACTGCATCTCCATCACTTTTTTAGAATTGTGTTTTGTGTTTTACGTGAATATGTCATTACTGATTTTCTGAGGTGGTTCTTGGGTATTTTACTTTGGAGTAATGAACATGAAACACACGTTTATGGTATATTTAATAAATAAATCAGCATCCTCTACATTACTGCTAATTTAAATAAAATTACGTGTATTACTATTAGGATTTTTCTCTCAAAAATAGGCAATTTTACTTTAATAGTAAATTTTCAAACGTCCATTAAACTAATCTTGATATTTAACTTACTTTGACAAATTAATTCTTTCTAAATGTCTTCTGTCTCCTATTATTTGCACTATTAGAGAAATAAGTTATGAAGTATGCAAAACAGTTTTGTACCTTAAACAGTACATGTACATTAAAGAATTGGGGTTCTGCATATTCACAATGCCATTTAATTATTGCAAGGATGTTGTACACTAAATCCAGTATTCTTTTATTATAAGTAAACAATTGTATTATTATACCATCATGATTTTCCCCCAATTTTATTCTTTCAGCTTTTCCAACAAAATATCTGTTCCAAAACAAATTTTTTGATAAATATAGGAACAAATTCTGAGTAAACACCATTTTTCGTTTGTTGTCGTTGTTAATGGTAGACTGAGAGAAGAAAATGCAGCAGCATATAATATGAACTTAAGTGAAGTTATGAACTTACTAAGCCTGGATTTAAATAAATGGTATCACTTGTATTTCTAATGACAGCCACAATCCTCTTAGTTTGGGCTCAAGACCAGCAATAGTGAATAGAGGTATTTCGAAAGACATATAACAGCTCACTCATTATAATGTTACTAATTAGCATTATTGAAAACTTCTTAGATATCAAAATAAATAGTATATATGTATGGTGCTTGTTGGCGACATTGGCAGATTATTCACTCCACATCCTGGTTCCAGGGCAGTTTTGATCTCTCACAATAATAATCATGGGCACAGTGGCTCGTTACAAAGAAAATCAACAGATTTGGGTTCTAACCTGTAACACTATTAACATATTATATTGTTACAGGTTAGAACCCCATCCCTTGATTTTCTTTGTAACGACCCCCTGTCATCATGGGCAGTAAATTTGAAACATACTACTTCCGGGTCAATCTATTTTTAAGGTGCAATATATACTAGTACATAATGAGAGGTAACTCAAGTTGTGCTATTCAATTCAATTCATTAATGAAAAAATGGAAATAAATAGGTAAAAAGGCAATTATTTATTTTGCAGATGAATATTTATCGAATATTTAACATTCAGCAGCGTAAATATGCATTTATTTTATTGATATTTGTGGCAAGAGTGCAGAAAAGGACGACGTGCTTCGTGGGCAGATGGAAATCTGCCCACGAACTTTTATCTGCCCACGAAACCGTCTGAGGACGACAAAACTGCCCACGACCCACCTTAAATAATAGTATATATATATATATATATATATATATATATATATATATATATATATATATATATATATATATATATATATATATATATATATATATATATATATTTATACTGCATAACCCAAATGATCTCAATCAGATTGGGTTTCTCCTATTTGTATTTATTTCTTTACTTCTTTATCTTGTCATTTCAACAGTATAACCATTATAATTGTCATCATGTTTTAGTGTGGGTCAGAAACCTTATCATTATTAAAGCAAACATACTATTATTTGTTGTTGACACTCATATTAGAGACGAGATATAACTATAGACTGAGCTACTACAAAAAAATGACGCTAGGCTTTACTGCAATCATACGCCAGTTGTTGGTTTTAATCTTACATGATTATGGATTACGCATCTTCCGTCAATGAGCAATATTGCAAGATATATCGGGATTGATGCTGGTAAGATTTCTGACATTTGTAAAAGACAAATACCAAGATTCATTCTGATAAATATAAGACTAACTGGAATGTTTTCTTTACTAATGACCCTAGAATAATAGGCTGGATAAATCTCCACAGAGATTTCAATGAAGTATTTATTTACAAAATCTTGAGAAATTTGAGTCTGACTAAACTCCCACTCCATTATATATTTTATATTTTTGTGCTTATTCTTCATATATTTTTATCAGGAGACAGATCGCTAAGCATATCGTATTTTACTCAAAACTCCTGAATCAGGTCCAACATGATGAACTTTGCGCCTCTCAAATACGGGTTTAGCTGATTAAGCATTTTAGTGTATGTTGCATCTGCAATCTTACAAGCTGCCTTCTTATTCTCATATTTTGGTACTCGCTTTTTACTAGAAGCTGATAAAGCAACAACACCTGATATGATGCGCAGTACCATCAGCTGAGGCAATACCCGTTGTTGTTAGTAACATACGAAAGTACGTTGTTAGTTTTTAGTTTTATAAATCTTTATAAAACCTACCAGCTTTCTTTGCACAGTACAGTTTTTTGTGATAGTGCTTGCAGTACTGAAGAAACTTATCCTTCTAATCCTTGTGAAGTCTTTGAGATGTGGTTGAAGTCTATAACAATCGGGGGGTTGTTTGCTTTATCTATATGATGATTTTGATACAGTCATACTTAAACAATAGTTAAACCGTTGCTAATAGCAAACTTATCAATAAGAATACGAACATCATTATTGCTAGGATCAGATAAAAAGTCTATATTCGTCAAATACTGACGATGATATATCATCATATCTACAATCAATATCTAAATTTTCGTCGTAAACTCTAGGATCAAAATGTGTTGGAATTTCTGTGATATCATTTACAGAAGCAATTAAGTAACGTTTTATATATGATATGAACGATATGATTTTTGTAATTTCTTCCAAAGTAAAATTTTCATTACCAAATACTGCCGCATAATAACAAATGCGGTACCAAAGTATGGAAGATAATGATCAAAGTTTAAAACACAAATTCCAGATCCAAAACTTTCATCAGAGATGCTACTAGCAAAAAGTAAGATGTTGCTAAAATATTAGCTTCGCATCGATAATCTGCAATCTTTTAGATGGTATCTGTATCATTATAATCTAAACCAAGATCACGAAATATTCGTCTTTTTGCAAACTTCTATCTTAGATGCTTATGTTTAATAACCTAACTTTTCTTTGTTCTATCAAGTTCATCTAATCCATCAAGCATCTTTTTAGGCGACGCCTTTCAAGTTTCTTACCACCTTGCCCATAAAGCTTGCTTAAGGTTGATCTATCAATAGCAAGTGTGTTTTCTCTACTAAATGCTAATAGTATTTATTTTTGTTAGCAGCTTTTAAACAAGGTTTTAGCAGAACAAATACGAGAAGAACAGCATTTGCTTATTATATCGTGATCTCTTAATGCTTCTTTAATCTGAGGACCTCTCGTATGAGATGATAATATAAAGTTTGTTTCGTTTTCGCTTAGTGAGGTATCATCAACATTACGCTTTTTCATCTTTCATATGACATTTGTTGCCTCAGCTCTGCTGATTCCTTTTTTGGATTCGTACTTGTTGTGATTGTTTACGGTATAATATAATCTCATGAAAATCTCTAGCAAACTTTATTAACAGCTGATGTTATTTTTTTGGTCCCCATGTCAGGATTACCTGTCATCGTATCACCCGCCTTAGCAACGAAGTTGTCCTTGACAACATTTACAGTCGCTGCATAATAACTATCATTTAGTGCTATTGCTATTAACATTTGATATTAGCTTCGACCTATATTAAAGCTAACAAGCACAGTTGCACCAGCCCGAGGAACATAGCTACTTAATGCAGTGATCAGCTGGTCATAAGAAACAGAATATGTATTGCTATGTTCAAAACTTAATGGAAAACACAAGTATACTCGTGAGAGTATCTCCTGTTTTACTAACACTGGTATGTGCAACAGTATTTAATTGATTTATGCTAACAGCTTGATGTTACCAGTCCTAGTGCCACCTGATAATCGTAGTTTATGAGACAAAGCTGTAAATAGATGGTCATAACTAGACGTATTTGTTAGATCTGAATTGTTTAGTGGATATTGTGCTTGCAGATTGAGTATGCTATTGTTGTTTGTGCTAATTTTACCAGTCCTAGTGCCACCTGATAATAGCAACTGTTAGACATAGCATATTCTGCTGGTTATAAGTAATTGCCCGAGTATTATCTGTATTACTTAGCCGATTCGTTGTTTGCAGAGTAAATATTGTATTATTGTTCATATTGCCGTTACCAGTCATAGTACCGCCCGACAATTATAACTTTTCCGTATTTGTTGTTTGCATTTGATTGTAGTTTACATCTTGACTAGAATCAGCGGTGGATAAGTTGATTCTAGGTTTATTATATTATTACCCAGCATATTGAGACTTACGATGACTTTAGATTTCATCAGCCCGGTACTGCCCCAGAGCTTTGGCTAGTTTTAAAATTAGTCCAGGAGCTTATAACGTAACCGACCTAAACACAGTTATAAAAGCAAGGATAGCGTCTAGTGGCGGTATGACTGATAACTTCCTGCTTGAGTATAACTATAGCAGGCTTAGAGCCTGGATGATGTTAAGTAACTACATATTAGTAGTCTTTAGTACACAAGCTAGCTTAGGATTTTTGCTGGGCTTTGCCAAGCAGCAATATGGTTCAAGAACGTACGATGGTGAAAAGCCAGATAATATTACAGATGTTAATACGATCTTAATCAATTTCTCTATTGCTCTGGGCTCATATTCAGCAAAAGAATCACGAGGCCAAGGAATATAAAGCTTTCACCAGCGGTTCCACCATGATCGTTTAATGCAAGTTAAACCTAGACAAATAATCTACTATCCGTTAAACTGAAATTTTGTCTGACAATCAAACATAATGATCAGTCATAGACAAAAGACTACTGAAAAATGTAATTGAAGACAGTATCTTCGGAAGTATTTTCTCAAAGATAATATAACAGGCCATGACTAGCGACTAAACTAGTTCCAGTTGAAGTTGATGCTTCAAACGCATTTGCTTCATGTGCAGCATCAGCTGCTGGTACTGCAGTTGGTCAAAAGATAGCCAACAAGATTAAAGACAGCCTGACAAACCAGGAAACAAAACAAGCTATAACATAAATATGATCAGAAACAGGTAAAAAGCTATAATAAAAACAATCAAAACATTATATAAAATTAGTATCACGTGCTGCCGGGCCAAATCCTAGTATAGTTGCGTTCTAGGACTCGGCGGTTCGTCCAAAAGAAAGCCAATAATGACGACCAAAACTTATTTTTGATCCTAATTAAACTCATTTTAGAACATGTATATATGTGTATATGCATGTATTTGTGTGTATGTGACTAAAAAGTGGTCATACATTGTATATACCAGGTTTTGATGAAACTATTTATATGGCTTGATCCGTACCCGTAACTTCTAACAACTAGGCCAAGGAATTTTACACTATTCATTGAACATATTCAGATCTTTCGTTTCTGTTGCAGTGCAGGACAATGTACATTGTATGCGTGTTTATTTAATAATATACGTACGATGACTCTGTCACACTGTCCATTTGATCTTCTGACACATCTGACGGTCATAAATGCTCCATTCTCCACATCTTGGTAGTAAGCCACATCCTATTCAAAGTATAACGTGTATTCGTCATATGAAGGCAGGAAGGTGGGTTCGTATATCATTCAACACGAAAATCTCTCCCTATCTATACTGAGTGTGTGTAGATGTATATATGGAACTTCTGAAGCTCTGGCACCACTGATAAGAACTATCAGCTGGTAGGTGTTGAAGAAATGGGTTTCTTAGACAAACAAGTTATGGATTGTTAAACGCCAGGCGTATTGCTCAGACATATGGAGTTAGGATTAGCAAAATATTTGTAACACGTCTTCAGAGCTTGTAATATTGGTTACTAAATATTTTATCAACAATAACACAATAAGCATGAAATCTGTATCAACATAAATGAGGGCACACTCCGATATTTTTATGGAATCAGCGGTTTTCAAGGAGTTGTTATAAATACTTTAAATTTACACTCAACTTTTTCAGTATCAGCAAAATTAATTTGTATAGAAGTGCCGATGATATAAAAGTGAGATCAGCGCTATTTGTGCAACTATAAGTTTCTTACAGGGACACTCGTTGAAATGGCGATTTCAAATATCATGAATATAAAATGCAATGTTTTGGATACGATTACGATTGAGATATCCAATTTGTTAAGCTTTACACCACAGAAATAAACTTAAACATGACTCGTATTGGAGCGAGCTGGAAAGAAAACAGATCGAAGGTAGGCAAACATATTAAACAGTGTAATGGTTCACCTAGAAAACCAGTTTTAAACTGTAAGTGTGTGAAGTCTAATTTTTGCTGGTAAAGTTCGTTGTTAATCATTTCTTTAAGACACCTCACTTGTTGTATAAATGAACATAAGGGTCTACAGCTGATACATTTGAAGATCTTATCGTCCTCAAGTGAAGGGACAGAAAGAAATTGAATGAAAGAGAAGGAATATAATACGAAAAACATAGGCCTAAATATCTAAAAACATGCTTGACTAATTATTTATAAGAGCATATATATTTCACGACTATGGCGATAAAATTTGGTATTGATACGTTTACAATTTATTTTTTCTGCCATTGACATATTTCATGATTTCACCATGAACTATATAATAAAGGATCTTATTTAGAAATCCCTACCATCCTAAATTTACTGGGAACTCTTTCAACATCGGGCCGGAAATAACTAAACATTTAAATACGCCATATAATTATAAACTGGCAGACGAATACTGAGAGGAGGTTTGTTATGTAGTCATCTTTATGCAATCAACAAGATTACATATACAATTTTCGAAATATTTTTTAAGACGAAGATAAAATTCAAGGTAAAGTCTGTGTATTTCTTGTCTAGAAATGAATGATGAATCGTTTAGCACTTTTTCATAACCGCAGAAAGCACTACTACGTTGAAATAAATACAGTGTTAAAGACACCTCTTTACTCGTGGCGATAAGAAAAGAACGTATCGTAAGTAGCTGTATCAAGTAACATAAAAACTGTTTGTTGAATGATAGTTATTTAATAGAATGGAACCATTTGAATAAAAACCCTCCGATCATTGGAAAATGCAAAAGTTTATAACAGCAGATCACGTAAAGTTGCATTAATCATAACACAAAAATTAAAATAAGAAACTTCATGCAAACTCAAAATAAGAAAATGAAAATAGTACACAGGAAAGAAGGATAAATCGACTATGAAATAGGCTATGTCCTTGCATTGTAATAAATAAAGAAATTATTCCAAAACTTACGAAGTTTATTTTAACTTCATCTCTACTACGATGAAAACCAATTTTACCTTAAAGGTTTATACACTGGTATATGATATTTTGAATAAATGAACGGATAATGAAGATGGTATAGATGCTGTTTTAATGAAGAGTACCTAGAAACTTCCTTCAAATTTTCATCAAAATAAGGTATTGCAGCGATTATCCACATGCATGAAGAGCAGTGAAGTTTTCCGAGTTCCTTTAAAGAACAATTGTAACTTGTCCATAGTCTTGATTGAGAAATACTATAAAACCAAACAAAATCTTTTGATATGGCAAGGATTTGGAATCATATTGATGAAGTGAGATTCGCTTTATGCACATTTCTCAGACAACATTATTTGGATTGTATCTGACATTAAACTACTGAGGTAAATTGCTCAATCATATTCCAAGTAATTGTTCCAAAGAAGCAAACGTAGATGCAAAATATTAAAACATAAACCTTTTTGTGTCCTTCTTGCCAGACATCCACCTAATCTGTGTTTGCATATGTATTCATATCCAGTCATGTTATGATACAATTGAATCTTTTTTGCAAATCATATTTCGTGATAGTAACTAGTCATATTCTCAAACGTTTAGCTTATCTGAGGATACATGTTGCGTCTATTTCATCATTCGTGAATTGGATATACTCTTTCAGAGATATTCGGAAATGTATGATCTGTTTCTATTATGACATATTTGTGTCTGCTGTATTTTGCTTATGTTTGCTTGAGTTTATCATTTGCATTTCTATTACCTCAGCGAATGTTTGCAAAATATTTAAATAGATGAGATCTTTTTTTTTTTTTTATGTGAAAATCCTTTTATTTTCTTTCTTTTCTTTCTGAATATATACTTCCATATAAGTCTATTATAACTGCAAAACAATGTAGACCCAGATCTGCCATCACATAATAAATCAGCAGATCTTGGTAAATGCAGTTTGCTAGGAGTAACCTTAAGAACAATCTTCTGACACCTCATGCAAAAGAAGAGCAGGGTCATACAGTAGGACCAATTTTCATGGATTTGTACAGGATCATTCTTTGTCTTTATTGGCACACTATTTCTTCAAAGAGAACCCAAGGAACCCTCCATGTAGATATTCTAAAAGGCAGTTTTCTGACTGGACATTGAAGGGGGGGATTTACTTTTGATCTGAGATGTTGTTTTTTTTCTTCACTTTAAGATAAATATTTTTTTAAGCTATTTGAGAAGTGTAGTTTATTGCCCTGACAGGATCAGTCACTTAACAACCAATAGATAATTTTTTAAAAATAAATCACCCACAGTTTGCACGAACTTCCATATTTCTATGAGTACTAGCTAATCATAGAATCATCACTGTGTTTAAGACCATGTATTATTTAGGCTTCAAGTAACTGGATTTTTTTTGTTCTATAAAAATATTAAGACTTGCGCACTAGTAGCTGGATACATCCTTCAACCAGACATTGGTAGCAGCATCTCTTACTTGCCCAGGTTATCATCTGGACTGAACCCGAGTGATATGCTAGAATTATTCTTGACTCAAAATTAAATTGTCAAAAAAACCCTGAAAGAACATGTAATTAATCTTGTTGTACATGAATAGAGTGAACAACAGTGGTTCCATAAATTATTAGAAATATAGTGAGCCTGGAAAAAGGGGACCTATTTTTTGTCAGTTTACACTTTTTTTTTTTTTATTAACCCCGTAATAGGTTGACCACTGGGTCGGGGAACCATCCCAAGATCACCTTACAATCAAACATTTCTGGTTATCAGATAATCTAGGGATAATAAATATAATCTACAGAGAAAGTAAAAAAGAAAAACACACACACACACACGCATATACACATGCATATGGCCAAAATCTAGGTGACATGGCTTTTGTGATATTACAGTATTTTGTTCCTGTTTACCTTCAAGTCAGAGACAAGTTAAATGTTCATTGTTGAGGTCCATTTTTGAAGAAATTGGTCCTCTTTTTTATTTACCTTGGCAGTGTAATTTTCAATGTTCTTATGCATTGCAACTATTTGCTTAAAAGCAAAAATAGAAGGATTTTTCATATTGCAAGTATAAATATAATATTTTGCCAAAATAAGCAGAAAATTACCCAAACTGTCCAGTTGTTCACTTCCTAAAAATCATTCGTTTTTGGACAGATGTACAATATTTGGGCAAAAAGGTGCAAAAACTTCATTAAAACGGTACCAAAACTGTGAAGTAATACTGCAGTCATAAAAGAGATGCTCAATACTTTCAGTTTCACTCTTACAGAAAGTACATTTGTTGTCATCAAATATGTTAATTCTTTTAAGAAAATCATTAGTAGCGATTATTCTATGGATTAATTTAAAGTTAAAAGAGATCAACTTGGTATCCTTAGTACAGCATTTTGTCCGGCTATATATATCAGACCACTCCTCACTACTTATATTTTTATTTAATACTTGCATCCAAGTTTCTTGCTTTGCAGTGTGTTGCCTTTTAGCTTCCTGTAAAAGATCTTTGTAAATAAACTTGAGTGAATCTTGTTTTCGCAAGTTCGTTATTTTATCCTCCTGCTTATCAAAATTATTATGTACTAGGTGGTTTTTTATGGCATCTTTCCATGCTTTAGGAATTCTGGATATTAAGGAGAAGTATTTCAAGAAATCATCGCTTCCAGTTTTTTGTTTTATTATCTCAAAAGGTATTAAATTACCGTGAACATCTACTAGATCGTTCATAATTTCAAAACCAGCTTCTGTCCAGGATTTGTATTGATAGATCATTTTAGGGGGGACAAAATTTAAAATACTCATGGATAGATACTCGTTAGGATTTTGTGGTTCTTCTTTCCATTTAGATACTGCCAAAATTACATCTCTCCAAAAACTGTTTTTAATGAACTTACAAAATTCTTCTAATTTCCTTCTCCCTAAATTCCAAATATCCTTTTTATTTCTGAGTATAGTTGTATTGACTAAGCTCTGCCACGTTCCATTTTCCTTTTCCAGCAATCTTTTAACCCATCTTATCTTAATATACCTAATGACTGAAAATATGTGTATCATATTTAGTCCTCCCTCGTTTTCTGGGGAAACTAGTATATCACGTTTTATTCTCTCTACTTTTCCACCCCATACAAATTTAAATAACATGCGATTTAGTTCTGCTTCAACTTTTGCTGATGGGTTAGGAAGTGCTGAAAAAAGATGTATGAATATGGGCAGAGCAAGAGTCTTTACAACAATTACTTTACCAACTATTGATAGATGTCTTTGACTCCAGCTTGCCAGTATTCGTTTTGCCTTTGTTAGTTTCTTCATATAATTGATTTCCACCATCTGTTGTAAATCTGGAGAAAATTCTATGCCAAGGAGTGTAAGTTAGAAGAGGGCCAAATTAGGCCCATTTCGGGACATATTCTTTCATTAGAAAATTTCCTGTTTCCAATCCAAATAGCTTTTGTTTTTGTTATGTTACATTTAAGTCCCGATAATAGAGAAAAACCTTGCAAGATATTCATAGTTGCTTCAAGAGAAAAACTAGATCCATCAAGAAGAATAAAAGCGTCATCGGCATACTGACCCAATTTATATTCACTGGCGTCAAAGATTACTCCCCGTACATCCACGTTTTGCTTTAAAGTTATAGCTAAAATCTCAACTCCAATGATAAACAAATAAGGTGCAAGGGGATCTCCTTGACGACATCCTCTTTCAAGTCTGAAAAAAGATGACATCCTCTTTCAAGTCTGAAAAAAGATGACATATGTCCATTATTTATAACACAACTATTAGAGTCATTACAAAACAGTTTAAACCACTTACAAACGGAATCACCAAATATAAAAGATTGTAGAGCTTCTTCTACAAAGATCCAGTTAATTGAGTCAAAGGCTTTTTCGAAATCTATTAACAATAATAAACCATATCTGTTTTCATTCTCAAGTTGGTCCATGATATCATATAATAGTCTGGTGTTTTCTCCAATGAATCTACCCTTCATATATCCTTTCTGAGTATCGCTGATTATTGATGGAAGAACCTTTTTAATCCTAGCTGCAATTGCTCCCGAAGCAATCTTATAATCAGTATTTAAAAGTGATATAGGTCTCCAGTTTTTAAAATATCTTCTGTCTTTTTCCTCCTTTGGTAGACAGGTGATGACTCCTTGAGTCTGAAAATCTGAAAGTTTTCCGACAGTATATCCGTAATTTATTGATCTACATATAAATCCCCCCAGAGACTTCCAAAAGAATTTATAGAACTCTACAGTGAATCCATCCGAGCCAGGACTTTTTCCATTTTCCATCCGTTTTAGAGACATACCAAATTCATTAATTGTAAGCAGACCCTCGCATGATTCTCTTTCCTCTCGACTAAGTTTAATATTGTGATTAAAAAATCTATTTCGAGTTTCATGAATAGCCTCATCATCAAGCTGAGCAATTCTACTTTTGAACAATTCCATATAAAACTGTTTTTGTGCTTCTAAAATATCTATTTGGTCAGATATATTTGTCCCATCATCTAAAATAATTTCCTTTATTGTCTTATTAACATAGTTTCTTTTTTCAAGATTTAAAAAGTACTTTGTGCTTTTTTTCCCCAAATTCATACCATCTAGCTTTAGATCTTAATATAACACCTTCTATGTATTTTTTCCTAGATTCCTCTAATTCTGCTTTTTTTTTCTCTCTAAATTTTCCAGAATTTCCCCATTTATGTTATTCGACAGTCCCCCCTGAATTTCTATTATTTCCTGCTCAATTTTCTTTAATTTTTCCCGATTCTCTTTTGATTTCCTAATAGAATAACCTATAGTTTCAGATCTTATTTTCATTTTCAAAATTTCAAAGAACATTTGGTCGTTACAGGAAAGAGAAACATGGAGAGAGTCATCTTTATTTCCCCCTACATAATATTCATTTACAGTGTCAGTTATACACTTTTTGATCAAATCAGTATACTCAATGTTCCTCAACAGTTGGTTATTAAATTTCCAATATCCTTTTCCCCTTGGAAACGTTGAAAACGCCACACTCAAAACAATAGCTGAATGATCAGTCTTGTACCCTGGTAAGATACATGCATCTGCTGTATTCATATGAATGTCATCTGATACAAGAAAGTAATCTAGTCTACTTTGTTTCAAGGGAGATTTTTGCCTCCAGGTATACATCTTTAAGTCTTGGTTGGAATTTCGCCAGGGATCAATTAATTCCAATTCGTTTTTCAGGTCTTGAATCGCTGCCCTAGACTGTTGGTGTTTGTCATGTAAAATATTATAAGTATCCAAATCTAAGTCTTGAACAGTATTCCAGTCTCCGCACATTATAATTGATGAGTTCTCAAAACATAAAGTCTCCTCCTTTAACTTTCTAAAAAAGCTAGGATTATCATCATTATAACCATACAAATTCACGAGGGTTATTCTGTTGCCATTAATTGTAATATCTAAAATAATAAATCTCCCTTGACTGTCACATCTTTCTCTATGAATTATAAATTCAAAAGTATTTCTAAAAAATATTGCAACCCCAGCACTCTTATTAGAGCAGTGGCTAAATATACATTTGTATCCCCATTCAGCTGCCCAATATATTTCATCGTTCTTTGTACTATGAGTTTCTTGCAAGCATATTATAGATACATTCTTTTGTTTTACCCAGTGAAAAATATCCCTTCGTTTTAAGACTGAACCTTGCAGGCCTCTAACATTAATAGATATAATTTTTAGTTTATTATCCATGAAAACAGCAGAAATTTTACACATACATATTCTTGTACAGGAATGTATGAAGTAATTATCACCTTGAGTTTATCATATGCATGGCTTTCACACTCACACTCACACAGAATACAAACATCCATAATAAAATCATCCATGGTGTTACAGTAAAGGCTGTAGCTTTGGCTGCATTTGACATTGATACAGTAGATCAGATCTTGCCTAATCAAAACAATTTAACACAATAGAGCTGTAAATACGTAAGATAAATCTAAATAAGAACGTTTGAAACGAATCGAAGTGAGGCCTGAATGGAACCGTTTCAGCAGGTATAGATGTTGTAGCAGCTTAATTGTGTCTACCTTGAATAGATAATAATATGACTTTACCTGTTAGCTTTAATGCAGTTTAGTTCGCATTTAACGCATTTGTTTTGAAACCATTGAATAACCACATAATTAAACAAAACATGAAATAATACAGAGTAAACCAATTTTCGAAAGACGTAATGACATGGATTTGCATAAAAATAGAAATGGTTATGGTATTAAAGTTTAAGACTTTTATTCCGAAAATAACGTTTAGTAAAGAATACAAATATTCTATATATATATATATATATATATATATATATATATATATATATATATATATATATATATATATATATATATATATATATATATAGATAGATAGATAGATAGATAGATAGATAGATAGATCTTCATCCGTTGAAAGCTTACCTCCTGTTCCAAATTTCGTGATTTCGTCACTTGAAATCGACCTTCTTTCATTTTTTGCACGTTATAGACGTCAGCGTTTGGATCAATCTCATGATTTCTCTTCAAGTTTAAGTTTAGAGATTGTGATCCGCGACTAAACGTAAATGTCAGGGTATCAGGAAGGTCGAGGTCACTATGTATCCGTTTGTCTTGTTGTAATTCGGTGGTCACATCTTGAATCCAAACAGTTTCCGAGTTGGGTGATACTGTCAAAACAGAGATAACATAAGGTTTATAAATACAAAGTGGACAAAAAAGCATACCAGATAAATACCAGAGTACATTTCTGTCAGTTACTTCCCGTATAAAACATAAAACAAGACATGTTAAAAACTCGCTCATTTCGGTCAGTTGAGTACACGCATAATATCGTATTATAATTTAATATAAATTATTTTCGATATAATAATATCAATAATTTATGTTTGTGTTCAAGTGTGCAAGTATTTATTCGACAAGATTTGGTTAATATAGAAATAAACTCTTACAACGACGTTGGCTAAAAGCATGAAATATTGTTTCAGTAAAACAACCTACATGTAACAAAGTAAGTCCGACTGAAATATAGCAAACTAAATATAACTATTTTTGACATTAATGGTATCTTTCAACCTACTTATATAGAATAGGGGCTTTTTGAGTCCTAAAATAATTATAAAGCCTTGTGTCATAAAATGTTGAATTTGCTTTGAATATTATATATATGGTCTTTTGTTTTCGTTAATGTACCCTTTTCGTTGGTTTCTATTTTTAAAATGATTTGATCAATATAAAGCAATGTGCTTTTCTTTGAACTTTTTCATTAGCTCAGTTTTAACATAAACCTAGAAGCTAACATACCGTTTTTATCAGATGATGAATCCTGCTTTATCGTATTCATGATCTCCTTTGGGGGCCACGGTTTCACAGATAAAGCATATCGTATTTATCTGGTGATGAATTCCTCCTTTATCGTAGGCATAACCACGTGTAGGGGCTACATTTTCTGAGATATTTTACCATTGTGTTATATTTCTTTATAATTTTGCCAACAGCCTCAATGCTGTTACAAGTTGTCAATAATTGAATTTTTTAAGTAGCTTTCAAGTCTGTAAAAATGAAAAATGCAATAGTTCTGCTGGAGACTAAACAGAATGGTCTAATATAATGCACTCACAATATATATATATATATATATATATATATATATATATATATATATATATATATATATATATATATATATATATATATATATATATATATGTGTGTGTGTGTGTGTGTGTGTGTGTGTGTGTGTGTGTGTGTGTGTGTGTACACTCATTAGTGAATAGTCTTACCTGACCGAACATACACCGTTAGACTGACGACAAAATTAAGTACAGCTTTCTTCATTCTCAACTCAACAATCGACTGCTATCTATAAGTGTGCTGATTGACTGTAACTTTAGAATGAAGGTCATATATAAGCTTCATTTGGCAGACCCCGCAGGTGAGGACTGGTTGTAACAGGTTCTAATTTTTGATTGAGCTTTTTCATAAACAAATTAAACGAAATGGTATTGAGTATTGCTATGACGTAATAATTGTTGCGAAAATCACTTTAGGCCTTGTCTATTAGCAGGTGGTGCCTGCTGGGACCATGTGTGACATAATTTGACATGGAAATGTTTACATTAATGTTAACAAATCCGAAATAATAGAATACTAAATGACATATAAAGGAAGAATAATATGTCAAAATAAGTCCAATGAGCATATAGATATATATATATATATATATATATATATATATATATATATATATATATATATATATATATATATATATATATATATTGTTTTTTTCTACCTCTTGTCCATCTACAAGCCACCTATACAAATATTTTTCCATATATCAACCTATTGATATTACTATCGAGCAACATTCGTCTATCAGACTGACTAACAAAAACAACCTTGAATTTATTTTCAAAGGCAATGTGCTAGAGCCACTAGAAAAGTCTGCTTCAGCGTATGATCTGGATATTAGGGTATATTTCAACGAAATTTTCACTACTCAGTATCGATCGGTAACATTGTTAAATTCTAAATAATGAGTTTCCCCTCAGGCAAAAAAGACTTACGCGACTCTGTTCTTTGCTTTGCTCAAGAACACGAGAAGAAAGTTACAAAATGATGGAAGTGAACGAAATATGAGGGGTTAGGAAGGATAATTATGTATAGCGAAAGGAATAAATAATTTCGTGCATTGATATTTGTAAGTGTTCAGATTATCTAAATAATTCAGGCATGGTAAAACTTTTGGAGATATGTTTTTCAGTTAAACAACATTTTTCAACTTTAACAATGTAGTATATTGTTCGAACTGTCACGATCAATATATTGTTGGTACTGCAAGAGATCTACAATTTCAAATGCAGAGGCATATTTCGAATATCCAACTACAGAGGCACGTAATGCCTCCATTTGCAAAATAACATTGTCAAACTTACAGCGTTGTTGGTCTCATTAGCATTCTCAAGTGTTATTCACTCCGAAAAGTATATTTTGCCAATGTGAGATCTGTCAATAAGCAGTTGTATAACTTGTCAAATTGTAAGCTGTCAATAGTCCGTTGTAGGACATGCCACACTGTACGTTTTCAGTAACCCAGATGTAACATGCAAATGTTTGCTCTGTCAAATGCCTGTTTTATAAAATGAGAACTGGCAAGCTGTCAATAGCCCGTTGTAGGACATGCCACATTGTACGTTTTCAGTAACCCAGATGTAACATGCAAATGTTTGCTCTGTCAAATGCCTGTTTTATAAAATGAGAACTGGTAAGCTGTCAATAGCACGTTGTAAATATAGTTAGACCATATTCTTCAATCACTTTAAACTAAAGACTTGGAGACTGAAATATTAAATCTGCAATAAAGTACTAAAATCACTTTGAAATAAATATTAAGAGCGAATTCTTTGTAACTGATGATGACGCAAGCCGACTTAAATAGCATTAAAATCTACCCAGATAGACTACTTGAGCGTGTCCATAGTTTTGGGTATTTCGTGGGTCAGATAGTAAAGAGAGTATTTATTACATTCTATGACCTTTGCATTGTAAAACAATGCTCACGTTCCTCCGTTGGAAACTATCAGTTTGTTCAGGGGATAGTTTTTTTCTTTATCTTCGATTGGATCCAATACATTTTGACTAAAACCAATTTTTGATCTGGAACTAATCTTCCGATAGTGGCACTGTGACTGTGTGAGCACATGATTTTGCCAGCCCTCGAGTGAATTTTAAATATATATCTATATATCTGTCTTTTTCTCTATCGCTTTCCCCATTATGATATTTGACGAAAACATGTTTGTTCCCTGGACATTATAATATGTATTTTCGTAATATGTATTTTGTCATGGTTTAGAGCCATTGAAACTCGTGCCATAGATTATCTGAAACACCTTGTCAAAATGCAGTGATGGCAACACAGGGCCAGCATCGAACAAGGTAGTTTATGCATTTGTCTTATAACATGAAATAGGATTAATAGGTACGTTGTAACTTCACCATGAAAAACCCCAGTTCTAGGTGCGTGTCATCTTTACCATCCTGCCAATCATTTTTAAAATTTTGAAAACCAATACAACTTTACAAACATTAGAACCATTTTTCATCCTGATAACTGAATTCATTGCTGATATAGATTTTATGATCTTTCTAAATATCAGGAAAGCTCCAAAATTAGTAATTATTTCCATGGACACACATCTCGAAAGTTTCAACAAATAAAACCACACAATGAAAATTTAGTTTTAAAATCGCCACCAATGCATTTTCGAACATCACAAATATTATTGAGTTACTTGCCAAAGAACTGAATGACCTTTACGGCATGGAGAAGGATACGTATTCATAACAAAAACTAGCCAATAAATAATTTAATTCATAAGAATTGTAAGCTGTTGGGTTATCTAATTACTTTAGACATGGTATAAATCCTGGTAAGGTATTTTGACATTTAACAAACATAATTCATATGAAGCACACCATTGAAACTACGTAGTGTATTATTTGGACTGCTACAGTTAGGATATAGTTGACAATGAAATACGTTTTCCCTTTCAAATGCAGGTCGGTGTTCATATGTACCAATGCAGATACAATTAACACATCTATTTCCAAAGATATATAGTCATACTTACAACGTTGTAGGTCTCCCTTGTACCCTTCAGTTTCAGTCACCACGAACAGAATATCATGCCAAAGTGCAAGCTGTAATTAGTCCGTTGTTTAACATGCCAAAGTGTAAGCTCTCAATTGACCGTATAGCATGCTAAATTGTTGACTTATTTGAACATATTCTTCCATACTTGAACATCGACCGTACAAAGATTGACGGTACCGAAATAATAAAGCTGCATTAACTACTAAAATCACTTTAAACCTAATATTAAGAGCGAGTTCTTTGTAACTCGTGATCATCCAAGCAGACTGTCATACCATTAAAATCTACCCAGATTGCCCAGTTGAACGTGTGCATGTTTTCTGGATTGTTTGCATCGGTACTAAAGATATTATTCATTACATTCTATGACGTTTGTATTTGTTAAACAAGGCTAACTTTCCTTGTTGGAAACATTTACATGGTTCAGAATAGACACTAAAAAGTGCTGAGAGCAAAATGATACAACTGGAAGGATTATAATTTACCCGGTGTTGGAAAAATGTATTAAATTTAGAAACTGTGTGAAATCTTTGTCAATACAATATCCGGGTCAACACTCATATATTAAAGTCATTGTCAGATATTCCCCGTGAAATAACCTCTTTGATCATTAAATTTCTATGCATTGATAATGTGTTTACATTAATAGACAGTTAATACAAATTACAGGACATGAACGTTTAGCATATATTGACTTGAATGCTGTCATTTGAGTTCTAAGCGCATATTTGTTAACATTTAGACACATACTGTCTATTACGCAATAGTCAGTGTCTACACTTTGTAGAGTGTACCGAAATCGGAGTAATGCAAGCATTTTCTTAACACTTATAAAATGTGTTATTCTATCTGAAGTGTCGCTCTATTATGCAATAAAGTCGCTTACAATAGAAAGCATAACGCCAAATACAGACTAAAGAATGAAATGTACAAAAGCAATAACAGTGATACTGACTAAACACTGTTATGTATAACAAAAATAACAGTAACACAGACTTAATAATTGTATTTACAATTTTCTTAATAATAAAACACGCATTTCTTAAAACGTCCCCTTTCACTCTCTGCTCTATTCTATTTTTGTGATAACACTTTGGCACATTTAGCTCTCATATCACTAGCCTTCATGGATATTTTATTTGAAAAGAGTAAATAAGTCCTTTGTTGTTCTCCTGAAGTAATCAATATAAATGGACATTAAATCTCTGTCGCAAGCTATCATCAACTTCATCAGGTTTAGTAAACTTGTATCACCTAAGGTAGAAATGAATAGATGGTACAACTAAGTATGTTTTACACTTTATTTTGATTTACTAATTGTTCTCAAAAACCGTATCAGTTTAGTTTTTACCTTAGCTCTCTAATGTTTAATGTATTCACTAATATACTTTTTACATTGGTCACCAGTTGTCTTCTTTTAAACTTTATCATTTGATTAAGCGTAAGATATCTATTATTTACTCACTACAACTTTATTGTGAGGCATTTCATTTTTCTAACAAACACTTAAAAAAATAAAATAATTTATTAAAACTAAATGTAGTGCACCTTTTTTGTGGTGCAAATTAAATGCTCTCTTAACAAGGCAAAATCACAAACGAAAAAAGTCTGAATCAAAATTAAAAAGGTATATTCATTACAAATAATGACCCACCTGAAGCAGAACCTGACAGACAACTTGGAAACATACTAACATCACATAAAAAGCCTTACTTTAGATCATCAAAATACACACCAACGGACGATGAAAAATGTTATTTTAAACAAGCATATTCGTTTATTAGTTGGTAATGCCTCAACTGTAAATTTAGTATCAAATTAAAATAAAAGACTATAATAAACAACAACTAGTTCAGGTTACGTGACAAATTATGTTCCTGCAATATTATGAAGTTTTAGCGGATACATACAAGGCAACAAAAAAGTGCTACGATCGATTACTTGAAGATATTGGAGGATTCCTGCAATTACTCATACCATGCTGTATATTCATGAAATGAGTCATTCTCTATAAACCGTATAAGAGGCAGGTGATTGTCTGACTGTCAAGGCTAAGGTTACAACATTGCATAACCTTTCATTTCCACGGGCCATTGGATGTAGGTCGTCGCTATTTATATTGTACAAACATTCCTCAGTTGAAAGTTACTAACAATGGGAAAGTAGATCACAGTAAACATACTACGATTTATTAATCTCTGTATTGCAGTGATCTGGAAATGGATTTGCGTGAGCGGACGTTATCTCAAATATATATGCCGGTATTTATGTTTGGCTTGTATTCTCATCTAATTAGAGATATATTGCCCTCTCCTTTTCACTACATACTTGCCTCAAGTCATTGAAGGTTGATGGCTGACAGTAACCCTGACATGTACTGGTGTACCCGAGGAAATGTAAGCGGCTCTTATCTATGTCTAACTTTGCAATGGCAAAATAGAAGGAAAACTAGAAACGATATACTGCATTAAGCTTTGTATGTGATATAGTATAATAAATAATGATGTGAGTTATCATTCTCGCGCGCATTCTACATGCTCTTGCATTCAGTAACAACCGCCAACGGTCAACAGCAGTGATGCTACACTGTGAAGGTGACGGGTTGTAAACTAATCTGTATCTGCTTGACAGTTGATAATGTACTAACTAATTGTAATTACAATGCCTGGATTTCCATTAAATTCCTGCCATAAATTTATTAAATTATAGATATATTGAAAACTTTTAATCTAACATTTGAATTGTTGCTTGCAACTAACATGCATTTTCTAATGAAGTCAATATTTTCATTTAAAGAATAACATGAAATTTCAAACTAAGTTATTTTTCATGCAATTATTAAGGAATAAACGAGAAATTGTAATGGTAATATCCCAATTTTTATTCTGATAAACAAATGACCCAAATAAGAATGAGGCGCCTCACCTAATATCCTAATGTAAGAGCAATTTGCCAAAATCTCTGGATCAGGAGGAGGATAATAACAATAAAAAACAACAGGTTCATAATGTTGTATAGTTGCACTCTTATCTGACGGCATATTTTCATTTGTCAGATAGTGAAAGGTCTCTGTGACAGAATGTTTGATCTCAGTAGGTCGTAGTCGATCAAATTCTATTCCACTTTTAGATGAAGTTTGGGAAATATTTAACTATTAGTTGTTATTAACAATCGCCAGATGTGAATGTGGATGGTGATCACTTCTGCAATTGTCGAAAATATTTTCAGTTGGAACATTTTTGTGCAAATGTCAGCATCAGTACTGTGGCCTTTTAAAAGAAATTAAGTTTCTATTGTTACTAGTAGCTGTCATATTAGGATGGAGATTGGCATCATTTGTACCAAACATCATGGCAGGCTGCATTCCGTTGATTTTACACAAATTCTTCTCAGTTTGTATTTTTTAAAAATGTATGTTGTGTAAACATGGCCGATATCTTTAGCAACGAAAGCAATAGTTCAAGGTTGAACGGTAGAATGTGTAGAAACGTGAACGATCCTAATGCCAAAAAATACCTCTTGCACAAATTGGATCAAATTAAGTTTAATGGATTTCATCAAAAGTCAGTTAAAGATTAGTATTGGTGACCTTCATAAATGAAAAAATACATTGTGATGTATATTACACTCATACAATTCTGTAGTCATTGCTGAGAGAAAGGGATTTTGTTGAATTTGCATATTAATTTTATGATCACATTGGAACATATCTACCAGTTTGAAAGACCTTCACGTGATGATACATTGGTTCAAATTTAGCGAAATTAGATTTTTGTTGATGTTTTATTTTGTTTTGTTTCTTCTGAAACCCTAATTGCGTTTTACGTAAGGGCGAATAGTCAGATGGAGGCTTGGGATATTTTCCACAGCTTTCTTCATAATGAACTCAATAATTGGCCGGTATCGATGGATGTTTCATTTGGCTAGATTGTGCAGGTGATGGCACGTTTCTAGCCCGTCTTAAGGTATAATTGAGCCTATTCATACACCAAGGAAACAAAATCGTTTTTAGTAATGCTTTGATATAATAATTGTTGTACAAATTCGTATAAGCCTTGCCTATTACCGGGTGGTGCATAATAGGACAATATGTGACGTAATTTGACATGGACATGTTTACATAAATGCTCACAAGGCCGAAATGGTAGAATCCTAACTGACACAAAGTCGATAAGTACTATGTTAAATATGTCGTAATATGAGAGGATGTTATCTTGATATTAGAGTATATTTCAACAAAACTGACACTGATCAATATCGATCAATAGCATTGTTATATTAATAATGAGGTTACTATGAAGAAAAAATACTTACAAGACTGTTATTTGCTTTTCTTAAGAACACGAAGAGGTTACAAGATGAGGGAACTGGAAAAAAATTGAGGAATTATGAAGAATAATTATGCACAGCAAATACAATGAATATTTTTATTCAATAATATTTTCATGAATAATTGTAAGTTTTGAGAGTGACTAATTAATTCAGATATGGTAGAAAGGATATAACATAATTAGGTACAAAGAAATGACGTGTAAACATATGTGGCTATTAGTAGACGTCAGTTTTAAAGATTAACAGTGTTAGAGCATAAAATCCTTGTCTTGCAACCCTGCTTAACGCTCCAGTGAATACACACTTTCCCAAACATTTCCAGACATACAGTATTTGCTCTATTGGTAAAGATTATTTCAAAATTCAAACCATTATACATTTTTGTTTACGGTATTTTTACATCTGACAAATCAAATGATAAGTCTAGAAACACAGATTGATAAAGGTGAGATGACAATTTGGTAGAATCAAATTAATTGGGTCTTATAAACTACTGCAGCTGGATGGGTAATGTCTTATAGACTTTGTACATATAGCAGTGTACTAGTGTGAGCAACATTAAGTGAATAACAGAAAAATCAATGGAAGCAGCCAATAAAAGCAAAATTAATAGAAATAACTGACTCGTGATTGACGAATTTCCTCTATCCAAATATAAAAATTAAGCTAATCTAAATGATTACGTTAGCCGGGACTATTTACTGTTCTGCGTGAGAGTAATGGGTTAACAAAGAAAGGATATTCAAAGTTAAATGAAAACATTAGTTCAAAATGAAATTCGAATATTTGGTGATCATGTTCAGTTTCGACAGAATCAGAGACTTTTGACACATTACAGTGTTATTATATATGGAAACGTATGGTTATTCAGATGCAAATGATGTGGGACAAAGCTATGTATATCATTATTGTGTATTTAACTTTTGTCTATAATTGTAGATTGCTATGGTTATTTGTAAGCTATAAAAAGGTTGTTTACGTTTATTTGTGTTCTAAACCCAGCTTTTATGTGACTTAAGGAGGTTTTTGACATTAACTTGTTTACACGTTTGGGGTAATTTTCAATTCCAATGGTTCAGTTGTGCCGTGCAGGTCAGGTTGGGATACAATGCGACAGAGATCAAAGAGGCTTGTATTGCCACATAGATTTCTGCGGATGTACATATGGGGGAGGAAATACAGATTATTCAGCCGTTTCCTATCTTAATATAGGTCTCTTGCTTTTCCAGTATAATGAAGGATTTCTTTATTCAAACGATTCATTGAAATTATAATTTACCCATTGATATTTGGACTAAAATAATAATTTGGGATTATTATCAATTCAATAAAAACAATACCATTGTGATTCAACAAACGTTTTAGCATATTCAATGCTTTTTTTAGCTCAGCGCATTCATGATAAGAGTTTATTTGGAACACAAGTCGAATATATTCGGAACCCTCTCTACCTTGGACCTGTGATAAACTTTATAGGATTATTGGTGGCGCTCTACAGTTTCGTATTTTGCATAGAGTAAGATTTTAAAGAAAAAGAATTTCCCCGGCTTTCCTCACTGGTTATACTGGCTATTTAAAAAAGTACTCGTATATCTTAGGTATAATTCAAAGAACCTTTAATTCCTTTTATTTGGTATATAATTGATGGGTGTAATATGGGTTATAGAGTATACAGATTGGCCTTACTCCAGATGTGCACCTTTAAAAAAAGTGCCAGCTCCACTTGGTCATTTTCACTTCCTGAAATTCAGAGGTAAATTGTATACAAAATAGCCGATAACTGTTTTTACATTTTATATATTTGGAATTCATTCATTGCCCTTTCAGAAGCTGGCATTTTCTCGTCTGGCAAAATTAATTTTCCCTATTTTAATAGCTGTTATGGATAGTGTTTTTTAGACAAATACAGGCTAATTATTTAGCACAAGGGAGCATTCATTTTAGTTAACAGTGTGTTTAACTCATGTACAGTTTCCAAAAATACAATATCCAAAGAAATATCATCCACATTACATTACTGTAGCATAGATGTATGCCACCATTCTTTCCATTGCGCATGTTTTAAATGCAAACAGCTTCACCTTACATACGTCACTCTCACAAAAGTACATAATAACTTGTGAGCGCCCCCATTTAGGATTTAATTCACAATAATGAAAGTTTCTCTCACATTTTCATTTTAATACTTCGATAACTAAATTATTTGTAGGATTTTACTAAAATTGTATGCTGTTTTTACTGTTACATAGTTTAAGGCCATAAGTCTTAACAAGTGGAGGCTCATCCGGGATAGGAATTTCTTTAAAATAATTCGTAAATATTACATCGTTTTCTGAAAATTCTATTGACTTTGTTTAGGAATTTTCATTGCGCCTGGTGACGATTTTAAATGCAGACATTTAAGAACGTTTTAGGGGAAGAAACAGTCATTTACAATATGATCTGATGTAATGAACGTTATTTTAAATGCTATCAGGAAGGGTTAGGGTACTTAAAAAAGAACGGTATATTATCATGGAAATAAATCAATTCTGGTTAAGCATATAATCAAATCTATTTGGTCCAGTATTTGGTGGAATGTAATTGTTTCCATAAAAGTTCTCTGGGATTGATTAGCAAGTCTATATCTAGCTCTGATTCGAAATTAAAATAATTGCAGTTTTAAAAAAGAGGATTGACCAATGGTTCCTGTGTCAGTTCTAGATAGGTATGTTGCAAATCGAAAACCAAAACGTGATGAAAATGCAAAGTAGAGAGAAGAAATAGAAATACAACTGCAGAAGGAAGAAAGAGAGAGAAAAAGAAGTAAGGCGAACACAGACGGAGAGAGAAGAGAAGGAAATGCAAATTCGAAAGAGGAAAAAGAAAGAGAAAGACAGAAACAGAAATGGGAGAAATATGAAGATCTTAATATAAATCCAGACATACAAAATGGAAGAAACTTTTGAAATACTGCTCCTACAGCTGATGACTATTCACTAATGTTTGATTGAACATTGTCTTCCTCTCAGTAGTCTAATCCGGCAAAAACATCTGAGTCTTCAACATGCAATTTCGAATCTCAATTTGACACTATTAGGAATCAAGCTTCCGATTAGACTCATCCGAATTCCTTATCTCATAACTTGTGCACTTGTTGTGAAAGAAAGGGTAACTTATCTCTCATTGTTTCAGATCAAGAACTAAGCAGCAGAATACATACAGATATTCCAAATGGTCTTATTTCTGAGAGGATATGGTCAAGGTCAGATTTTGAAAGCATTACTTTTGTTGGGTAAAACACACCCCAGTGTGTACCTTCTTTTTACGAATGTTGTCCCCTGATGTGATGACGTTGCTAGGATTGGGAATGATAAAATGTCCCATATTGCTACAATATTTATGTATGGCCGATGAGTTTCTACTAAGGATCCTTGTTTCTAACATTCCACTTGTTGCCCTAATGTAGTCATTCTCACAATCATTACATTTGATATAATAAACCAGATCGCATGCTTCACATTTTCTGTTTTGTCCTTCACACGCGTAAGTCGATGTCTTAGAGAGAGTTGTATGGTCTGTGATATACGTTGATCAGATGTTGTCTAACTACTATATATAGCTTCGATTATGTGACGAAAATGGTACTATTGGTTAACGACAAAGATCCATATCAGAAATTAAGGAACGATACTACAACATCAGTAAAAAAAAAAAAACGGATTAACCTGCTAAAAGAATGTAAGAAAGACAAAATTATATCTGACACACTATACCATCGTCTCTACCCCACTGCTGAACAATTCCCGAACCTATATGGGTTTTCCTAAAATTCACACGGAGGTTGTCCCACTCCGTCCCATAATATCTAGTATGGTCATTGTGTTGTATCGTTTGCCCAAATATCAAACATCTATCACGGAGACTATAGTGGGCTAAACGGAACACCATATAATTAACAACGTTCACTTTGTCCAAAAGATCACGGATCTTGAGGTCCCAACATATGAAAACTGGTCTCTTATGATGTATCAGCACATTTCGAATTGTGATCAGAACAAACTTAAGAGGCAGGCAATACTCTCAAATCTAAAATTCCATGGAAAGTGAAAATATATTACACCCTACCCTCTCAGACGGAATGTCGGTCGCTGTCACACATTTTCATATTGCTATTGTCATATGTTTTTTAGGCACATCTGCCTTCAGTCATTACACATTCATGCCCATACGGATATCTTAACATGCACTGATATACACAAGCAAATGAAGGTAACTTTTACCTATGTATAGCTTTCCAGTGCAGAAATTGAATAGAAAAAAAAATGGAAACGTTACACGACATTTTGTTTGTACATGTAATATATTTAACGAAAAACACGGTGTGAGTTATCATTCGTGCCCTACACCTTCTGATACTCAGCGAAATACTCAAATAGCAAACAACATTGTTGATATGCTGTGAAGACGATTGGTTGTAAACCTTACATGCTTGACAGTTTCTGATGTATTAAATAATTATCACTAAAAAATATAAATATATCAAACTATTTTCATGTATCATTTGTATGGATGCTTTCAATAAACAAACATTATAATGAAGGTAACACTTTCTTTTTAGGAATAACATGTATGTCAAATAAAGTCATTATTTATGTACATTTGCAAAGGATAATAGCGAGATTCTTAATATTCCATTATTTTATTCCGATAAACAGGAGGCCCAAGTGAAAATATGGTGTCTCACCTAACAGCCAAATGTATAGTGTGTTTGACAAAATCTCTGGATAAGGAGTAAGATTTTCGCCAATGCTTTTCATGCGTATGCAAATGAAACAATTGTTAGAAGGTTTTTCTAGGTTAAATGCTTGTATGCATATATGACAACGTATACACATCATTTCGCAAATATTGAAAGGCCTTTATGACATTAATTTATCTTAGAGCCGATCAGAGTCTATAAAGCGTTGAATCTAACACAAAGTTCTGGAACCCTATAACTAGGGATTATTAGCAAGTATGGTGGTGACTCATCATCATTTCTGTAATTTTGGAAGGTATTTTCAGTTGGAATATTTTGTCAAATTTGGTCACATTTAGTACCGTGGCATATTGGAAGAAATTAACGCATGTTTTTCTATTGTTAGTGGCAAAAGGTTACAATTCGTGGAAGATTAGCATTTATTCAACTTATGTCCAGAAAGCATCGAAAGAAGATTTTGTTTTGTAATTGTGGTATATGTTATGGCAGATTGACATGATCTGCGTATATTTGATCGTACTTCACGATAAACTGCTTTTGTCACATAAGTTACATTTTGAAAAAAGTTTCTGAAACGCCATTTAAAGTCTGATTACTGCATTTTTGTTTTGAACACGTAGCGATATTTCACGGTGGATCGACATTATGTGCAGAAAATTTAAAGACTTTTATGACATAATACTTTTTTGCCAAATCAGGTAAAATTCTGCTCAATGGGCTTCGAGAGAATGTCACTTAACGATTTTTCTTTTTTAGTAGTCATGGCCTTATTAGACGGCCGATTGGAGTTATTTTAAAACAAAATACATCATGTTATTACCATATTACTGTTACATTTAGTGATATTTTATTGAGCCGGTATTGAGAGGTCGCTATTACCTTTTCTATTTTTCTAGAAGACGAAGTGAAAATTTAAAACGAACTTATCAGGTTTGTGAATAAATCCTTAATAGGAATATACTGAGGAATTAAATACGAAAAGTAATGTAGGAAATAAATACCTTACTATATGTCCATGTATGGTTATGTTAAATCTAATTCAGCATTATTAAAGGAAACAAGTAAAATAAATTATAGTTGAGCTTATGTTTGATTCAATGTTTAATGTTTGATATGTTAGTCAATTTAAGGTGATATTCCTAGGACTATTTCAAACATTATTTCTGTAGTTTATAAAGATATACAGTCGCATCCAAGAAACAAGAACAAAACATTCTGACATTTATACATGTAGGGAATAAAACGGCAGTTATGGAGAAAAATGAGTTCATTTGAAAAACAGTTTTCAAAACTTACTTGAAAATCGGCAATATTGTTAGAAATCGAATAATTACAAACAAAAATAAAAAGCGATACCTTCTTAAATATTCTTAGGACATTGAAAATTAAGCAAATAAGTTTTGGTGGTAAGATCTTTGCAGACGGTAACTCTCAAAGCGGTATAATATCATTGCACTATCTCAAGAGTATTCTTACGGGATTTCCTATTTATATTTGAAAGACAAAATGTACCAGTATGGGCAATGATTTTAAGATGTTACTTTCAAAATCTTCACCGCCTTCTGATGTATAATTCTGAAGTTTGAAAAATGGAATATATATATATATATATATATATATATATATATATATATATATATATATATATATATATATATATATATATATATTCGTATTAAGTGTTTGAAATTTGATATGTGACTAGATTCTACTTTTTCATAGAGCTATAAATAGGTGTATACTAGTTTTAAACTCAGCCTGAATCGTGAATATGTTTATAAGTTTGGTGACTATTCTGATTGGACAATTGAGTATTACAACATATGTCAGGTGGGGTGTATATGGACATAAGAAAGGTAATGTCAAATAAGTCATGTGAATGATTTGCGACATTTGGTTGTTACATTGTCGTAGAGATTTATGTAATGAAGAATTTAAAAAGTAGTATTAGTATTGCTATTTCCCAATATTGCTCTTGTTTTAATATTAGTCTGCAGATGTATTATCTGATATGATTTGATTTATTTTGAGAAGAATTATTTGTTTGGATTACTCATTGGAATTACGAAGTGCTCTTTGACTTTGGACTACAACTTTATTTCCCATTATGGACGTCCTGTACAATGACATTGTGATAAATCAAGATTGTCATGTAACTAGTCTTTGATGAGTATCAACGATATATTTGTTGCTCAAAATCAGATATATGCAATCATCAACATTCATGCAACACCGAGTATCGTCAGTCATGTGTCTGATTTGATGATGTATTTGTACGTCTGCATCAAGCAGTTCAAATGTTCAACGTAATATAAATATCGAGGTCAACATGTGTGGTTTTTTTCATTACTGTGATACCTTTGCCTATAGGGTTCCTTTAGTGACCTTTGTTTTCATTTCTCTGATTCCTATCATATTCCTTTATTCATTTTTTATTCTTTCGTTATTCATGTGTTCTTCAAAATCCTTTCTTCATGTATTCTTATATAAAATTTTGAAACCTTTTGGCGGGGTATAATGTAGCTAGTGTCTGATGAGTGTTAGTTGCTGCTCTGAATCAAGTTATATATAAAAAAAAACTTATCTGGACGGGTAGTACTTATCCATCTTTGACGTTTGAGTTTAAGAATAATTCATGTTTACTTATTAAATAGTCGATTCTGATGGCGATGGTGAGGAATGATGGTTAGACTGATAGCAATGGGTTCCACTTATGGACGCATCTTTGCCGGGAAACGGTGTGAACAAACGCATTTATACACTGAAATTGAATTCTACTCATAGTTAAATAGAAATACGTAGACTGACCACTCTAATTATGTCAATACCAACCCGAAACTAGCTTGGGATCATTGGTATTAGCACATGAAAACTTTCAATCACATAATTCGCAGCAAGAAAACACTCTGGGCGTGTTTCTGCAACAATTAAGTCGAGTTGACCGAATACTTTATCCCGGTTGCATTCCCCGATGAATAAGTTACACCAACGTTGACTCGACGAATAAAATCAAACTTTCGAATATTATTCACCAAACATTATTGGGCAAAAACGAGAACGATCATTTCAGGCATTTCGCACGGTTGCACTCAATATGGTTCAATATCGACTTGATGTGGCGTAAATCACGACTATGGTAACTATAGGACAATAATGTCGGAGCCATATCAGTGCAAATATGATTCAATGGTGGCGCTGGCAAAATAGCATCGTCACTGCGTGTATACGTTCATATTCACAATTTCTTGCGGCGGCACAAAGCGGTCCGAAAACCAATTACAAAGCTATAATTGATGAAAACGATGGATATAAAGATTACCATGGCAGCGTTCGACACCGTGCTGGCCCAAAATGGTAAACCACGGGAAACTCCGAGAACGTTTAATAGAAACAGCTATTTCCTTATCATACAAGTGGGACAATTTCCAGTTAGAAATACGAAGTATATAAATATATCCCCCCAAAAATTCAACCAAGCAAACCCTCCACCACAGTCTATCATGGAAATACGAATCGTGCATTTCTCCATTTCTGCATAAGAAGTCCAATAAATGTATTACATCAGCTCAACCACATTATCAGATATGGAATGCACATAAATATTCCCCATTTTAAAATCATATAGATTCACCTTCCAGCCTACAATTGATGGTATTAAAAAGATATAAAGCCCTTAAATAATATATTCATTCAGTAATGCTTGGGTTTGATTATATGGAACTAAAATGTCAAATCTGGACAAAACATTAAGATATGGAAATAATAGTACTGAGTAATTAATTATGCTCATAATTCTTGCTACGATTTAAAGGGTATCCAGACGCATTTATTGCGAATCGCATAGAATATTTTACGAAATAATGAAATGACAAAGAAAGCAAATATATGGTCGAAGAAACCTTAAATAAACTCTAGGAAGGACCAGAGTTTAAATAACCGGAGTTTGATTTATTCATTTCCAGAATATTAAAACGGACATTGCGTGAAAGCCGAATGGATACATGATGCATACTTTGCGCATAATGGTTTCTTATAACCCTGGGATAATGAGAGATAACTTAATCAAATAATATGGGTATGAAACTCAAAATGAACAGTCTTAAAAGTATCACTGGTTCCAGTTGTTTGAAGCATCAAAGTTTTATTTGAGTTAATTTCAAAATAATTTCTACTACTCAAGAACGAATAAATTGAACAATGTTGTAAGCTGCGTTTCGATGGCACGATCGTAGCCTTCTTTGCTCGAAACAAATTCGTAAGCTCTCAAGCAATATTCTTTACATTTTCTAAAAAAATTAATTTTTTTAAAACAATGTTTGTGATCATTAACACACCATCCACTACCCATAATTTCGTCATTGCCACCCATCATTATTGTCGTAGCCGAAACAATAACACATCATAAACCATCTAGCACTGGTCATCATCATGTGAATACCGGCGTATATAATGGGCATGCCGTCGCCCTAAAAACCAATCATTCATATATCACATTCCCTCGTAGATAGAAAGGCCTGTCTTGTTGAGCCAAGGAATATGCATCAAAGAAGAAGACGAAAATGAAGGAGATAACGATGGTGACTATGTACAAGAAAGATGAAATCAATGACAAATCTGACAACAATGATGATGATAGGAACAACAGTGATAATGATCATAATGGATAATAGGAAAAAGCGCAATCAAGATCATAAATGATTATTACTATTAGAGAATACAATTGGCAAATATGCAAGATGATCAATGGCGTTAGGACGAAGTCCTTACAGAGCTTGATTGCGTTGTAAAGTATCAACTTTGCGGCGGAGCATGCCATTAGGAAAACTGTAAATCATATTTCCTCGCGTTAACCTAGGTTTAGGCGCCCGGCCATGTCTTAAATATCGTATCGGACTGAAGTCACATATTTTGCCGACCTTGCGGATCTGTTCGCGGATAGATAGATAGATAGATAGATAGATAGATAGATAGACAGATATATAGGTTGATAGATAGATTAAATGGATAGATAGATAGATAGAGATACAGACAGACAGACAGACAAACAAACAAACAAACAGAGAGGCATACAAAAAGACAGAGAGAGAGAGAGATTAAATGGTAATGATTTAATACATAATACTTGTAACGAGTTTAATGATACGTAGTCTTTAATATTAAATGATTACCCACATTCTTATTATCACGTAGGTTTAAGTTCAGTGAAAATTATTTAAAGAGAAACAAGGAATAATTTGATTTATTCTGACTGAGAAGATAACCCTTTATGTTGTTGTGCGTATAATGTAGTCCTAAAAGAAGTTGAACAAATATATTAATATGTAAAAGTAGAATATTTGTCTTGCAAATAATAAATCTACGAACAAGTGTCCTGTTGAATAACCAAAACATGTTACATATACATTTTATTTTCCACACATACTATTCAATGAATGTGATGTCACATTTGTTTATACAGTACAGGTTAGAGTACAGTAGGCGATCGATGCTTACCGTAAATTCTAACCTTTACTATTAAGAATTACCTAGTTGCGATATTTATGTGAAAGGCTTACTACTGGATGCAGAAATGACCATATTTATTGTAATGTGTTAGTTACATGATGTTTTCATTATTTACATGAATACAAAACCGAATCCGTGTTTTCTTCTTAATCAAGGAAAATATCTCGTTTAATATGGCTTGAAATAAATCTCGGTTTAGCGGCCTCGACTTATCTGTACGCTGTATTAAACTTGTCTTTTCCACCGGCTTGGAACAAAACATTTACATACCACGATAATTTTACATGATTGATTCCGCACAACTCACTCAGATTGGAACTAGACAAGTGCCTCCTTTAACGTCCGCACGTCGATAATTTTCTATGCAATGAAACGAATGTTTATAAATCCCAAACCATTTTCAATTTCGTTTCTATAATAATGCAACAAATTGTATGCTGAATGAAGCGTTTCAAAGCTCATAGATTAATGCCAGTGTTGGTTGTATTCTATTTGCATTGCGTCTTGGCTTTTTTAAATGACTGTATGCCGTGTTTATCTGTATATTGTACTTCAAATCAACCGTGCATAAAATGATTACATTTTGAAATGGACACAATAATTTAATAAGTGATGAACAGGAGGTTCAGAAACAAAATTGTACTATAGATAACATATTTATTAAACACACTCATATAAAAAATATGTTCCAATATGCAAAAATATATTATATTGTACTGAGCTATATATACCTTGGGAAAGAACTGAATAGAATAAACACAGAAACGTTTTAACATATTTTTCAGAATCTAAATTTTAGTGATGAAATGTAAAATATGTTTTAAACAATATATACAAGATTTTGTTATGACCACATATGAATGACTATTGCACTGAATTGTCCATATGGTGTAGTTCCAGACTTTATGCTCTCACTGTCAATTTTCCTTTATTTTGCACTGTTCAGTGACTGTTATTAAGCTCATTTTGAACGTATGTTAATACTATTTTCTTAAAATGCTTGTGGTCAAGTTATATTTGTTTACACACCTAATGATATGCAACTCTTACGTTATCGACTGGATTTTTATTGTGGCTACCAACAGATGCAAGTAATTATTTAAATTGCTTTTGCTAGGAAGGGTGTGGATCACATACTAAAAGTGACTTGATCTTATAATACCTAGAGACAGTATTTTCCTCATGTAGGTTTGCAACAAGTCTCCAAAATGTTTTTTCTCAAAACGCTCCAGAGATATTATTCTCAGCTCTATTACTTGATTCATAATCATTTAAAACATCATCCTTGAGATTTTGTGCTTTCATGTAGAGCTCATCAATTTAGTTCCATATTTTGATATGGGATAATTGTTGTATTAAGTCTGTTATATTCATCGAAAATGCATTGTTCTCGACCAGCTTGATGGTTGATGTGTGTTGATTCAAGGATTGGCAGATCTTTCACGATTGTATCACCGATTACATAAAGACAACGTTATTCTCAGCTTCCTTTTATGTATACTTTATATTGATAAATGTTTATAGGACTCGCTGTATTAATAATATATAAAATTGGGATTCATTCTAAATCTGGGTGGACCTAACATGGAGTAGAGATGGGTTTGGCTGGCCAAGATTGGTGGCTGGCCAGGATTGGTTGATAATTAAAGTAAGCTGTTAGTGAAAACCTTTTTGGAGACCTTATCATAGTTGTAACTGAAAATGAGTAGAGACTGAATTTTAGTCCTTTCACGGACGATTTTTGAAAACTCATAACTCATTGCAAAATTAAAAACCCATATTGAAACACATGTAGATCCTGAAAATTCCGCGGTTCATATGGTTTGCACTACACAGAAGCTGCCATTAAAGATATGTCATTGCTGCCAAATTTAGGTTTGATCATGAGGGTTGACATCTTTAAGGTTATTAAATTTTTAATATCACGTTTTCGATCTGTTTATTTTGAGGGCGGTGTTAATACAGACAGTTCTATAACGTTATGTTCACCTTAGCTTTTCAATCATTAAACTGTACACTTTAACGGATGGTATTGTCACCAACCTTAGTTTCTTGCGTCCAATCTTCAGTTTGGGATCTTATTACAGCCACATCGTGATATTTCTGATTGAGCGTATCAGATTGAATTGCCTTTTCCTAAAAGAGCAACAGCTAGATTTGAGATTTTTTAAAATTCCAACATTACTTTAATTTCTGTGAGAATTCTTTTTATCTGGTTAATTATCCTAACACATATGTGACAATACATATCTTTAATTGAGTTATGCAACAACTGTTATCTTTTAAATTTGAGTATATAACGTGGTAGTCGTCGTTAGAAGGATCAGATTCCAAATGTTATTCATCACATGTGATGTCAAACGAAATGTGAAAGAACGAACATCTATTTGTTCATCGCATACGGCGAAGAATCGTTGTCTAACTGACCTACCAGTAAAACGAATTAAAAATTGATCGGTAATGATTCAGTTACTGCGTTCAACTGTCGATTACTGTGAGGTAACATTATAAAGAGAAACCAACACGAACGACTCAGTTATTGAGGATTAATACAAACGATCTATAATGAATATAAGAGAATATCAGAAAATTCTTGAAAAGAATGAAACACTTACAAATTAATGCAATCCGTGACACAGCCGTTATAAGCGGGTCTTAATGTCATTAAATAAAATAAATGTTTAAACCTTCAAAATAGTTGAAATCTAAACGAAACCTGACCAAATAATTAATTAATGTAGACAAACTAATTGTGTTTGCTTACTCAGTTGGAACATAAACGACTTACAGTTTCAGGTTTTGTTAGGTATTAAATTTAGCTAGTGAATATACTATTTTCTTGTCTCTAGAAGACATCAATTCAGTCGATTTACGCTTGGAAAATGTATACCATAAACACTTTCGAATTAGGGTTACACTCAAAGCCAGTATACTCACCAATACTTAAATAAAATGATATTTATATCTTCATTATCATGGTTTGCACAGACCATGCAATATCTTTATTTATATTTATTCCAATGCTTCCATATCTCCAAGTTTTGATTTTCAGATTATGGGAAGACACTTGCGGTTTTGTGAACGTTGATTGATGTTTAAGGTTATCATTTGAAATAGTCTTTGCTAGAATTTTTTTTAATCTATGTTTAAGAAAAGATAGAAAAGCATATGTGTCTTTTTAAAATAATGAATAAACCTTGGTCAGTTTACAGAAGCTGGACACATGCACACTTCACCAATGGGCTAATGTTGTTTATGCCACATTTACGAGTTGGTACATAGTTTCTTTAAATACTAAACAAAAAAGACATTAGGTGTCGACTGAGTTTACTGTGTGAACATTCCTACATGCACTCCAACAAATTTGAAACACAACTATTTTCAAGATATCGCCGTATAACAACGTAAAATACGTATTGCTTCCTTGATCGTTGCATGCTTTAATGTGTCTCGTTAGTTGATTTCGCTACTCAAGGAATGCTCTTGTCCTTATATGCAGTGAACAAGTATTAGACCAGTTTGTTTTGTTATTGAAATAGCACAATGAAAGTTAATGTTATTTCAACCTTTTATTCAAAATGACTGGCGTCGTTATTGCATGAATGTAATCTGAGTACCATTGCGCAGTAATACAAGCTACATCACTGCTTAGGAAGCTTGGTACATGGGGGCATTCTCATTCAGCACTAAAAAAACGAGTTTGCTAATGAAAGCGAAAACTCATACTGCAAAACATGCACATCAGCAAATGACGCAATGCATCATTTAAAATTGACGTTTCATTTGCAATAGGAGTAAGAACAACTCCTCCACATTCGCTCATTGTGGTTGATCATGGTCGATTTTGATGTCATATATGTAGGTAAATTAGACATATGTATGGTGCTTTTTGATTACTGCCAAAACGTGACCCGGTGGTTTTCGATAATATCCAAAATTACGGATATAAATGGATTTTGAAATCAGTTTTGACACATAACATTCCTAGTTTAAGATACGATAATGTTACTCATAGTGGATGCAAATGCACTATAGACGTAATAGGTTTTTCATTGATACATTGTATCAAACGGACATTTTCTCCCTCTCTCATTCCGACAACAGGAACTGCATATCACAAGCAGACCATTTACTTTTATTTTAGAAAATATTTGTTTAATCTTTTTTCAAATTACATTTTTGGATGTATTTAGTTTTCATTTATTTAATTAGAATTAACAATAGTTTCTAAATTTGTTGCATTTTAGGAGCAATGCCAAACATCATTCTGAGGTAAGTCAATTATCCAATACTGCCGTCAGGTAGAAAGGGCTAATGTCCATGTTGACCTATTGTGGATTTCAGACGCATGACGTAGTCAGCCTTTGGCGATTCGTTCGATATTTGTATTTAGCCTTAGCAAGAGGGAATTCATCTAATGCGACACGGGTTTGCCATATAAGAAAACAAGAATAGTTTTTTTATAGCTACGGTCAATTCCATTGCATATATACACCCGTAGCAACAACGATACGTAAATGAAACTTTTTCTAAAGTGTTTAGTAATGCTTGAATTGTTTGAGTGAAAGAAATGGAAAATACGCTGACTGAAATTGTTGCCAAGTGAAAGGACTGACTTTGCAAAGATCTGAGCAGGTTCCATCTTTCCTAGCTGCACAAGCTAGTTAGCTTATTTTGGCATTAATGTGGAAATAAACACGGCACCAAAGAGCATAACAATTCGTAAATTATTTCGAAAGCACTTTCTGCAACCACTAGCACAAAAAAAGTTTATAATTGGAATTTGTTAAGATTCGATTTTGTCTTGTATCATCTGAACATTCGCGTATCAGATTACACTAACGGGACTGATGTTATGACTGCCATCAAGCTATTCATTCACTTTGTCTTTATTCTTTTGTTTGTAATGTTCTAGGACCCGTGTTCCTGCTGTCAAATATTATGTGCTTTTGAAAACGAGTTCGTTTCTACAATGGTGTTAATAGTAAGATTGAAATCAATTGTTTAAAAAGTTAATTGATTTATTGTAGCCGTTCATAGTATTCCATTTTTAAGTCACTAATTCTGCTTTAAAATATTTTGTTTAATCATAATTATTTTTCATCCAAGTAGTCACTTTTCAATCCTTAATATCTCTACGATCTTTTCAACCATGTCGGCACTGTAAATAAACGGCTGTAGAACATTTCCTGTTTTTAACTGGTACATCTTTTCTTGTGTCCAAAGTGGGTATCAATACATAGTTGACATTTACATAACAAGTTTTAATACATTTCTTTAGTTGCCATTGTTCTTCAGCATTAAACATAATAATTCTCATAGTTGCAAAGACATGTATACGGTCTTGCCACTACAGAAGTGTAGACTATACAAAACCTTCGGAGTACAGTGTTATGCCGATTATCAAAGAAGTGTTTCTTTTTCCAATGAGGTATCTCCAATCATGCCTTACTGGATTTTGAAATTGTGGTGAATGCCTTGATACTGTTGATTTTTTAGAAATTCATGACCAGATAAAGTATGTTAGATTCCAGTTGGCATTCCTTTCATCTTTATATTTAGTTTGAATGTTAAACATCGTTGTGCATTAGAAGCCAGTGGGATGATGCCATGATCATCATTGCACAGGTTATCGAATTCAGAAAAAAAACAATATTATCGCACACTGCACTCTGAGTTTGCTCAGAGAACATTCATGCCAAATCTTAAAGTTTATTTATCAAATATTAGATTATTACTTATTACGTAAAAATTTTAAGCAAATAGTTATCCCATTAAAATAAAGAACATTTAGCACTTTTCTTAACCTTTTGGGAGGTTAAAATGTTTAAAAAATAAAGTGTTCGTTATAATTGCATAAACACTTAACTGCTTTTCTTTCCATTCTTCTGACGATTTTCAAGACATGCTTATAGGAATTTAACCAGTACATGGTTTATTTTGATTTTTAAAGACGTGGCTTGCTTCAACATCATGTATTAAACATTATACATTTTTCTTATGTCCAATTAGTTGTTAGCCTGCTATGGCATAGCTTACATTATAGTTCACGTGTAGAGTTCGTCAAGTGTAATATTTTGTTAGTTGACTGTTTTTTGCTATGGCATAGTGTACACAGATGTTGACGGTTTTCGTTTCTAGGGTGTACTATTTTGTTATTTGCCTCTTTTGCTTCTGATGCATTTTCTTTTTTCCATTTAGGTATTTAAAACACAATGCATGTTTGAACGCCTTTTTATTTTCCATTATTTTCCACTTCTTTCACATCTTAAAAGCTGTTTTTTCTCGCAGACACTCAATGTTCCCAAGACCCTGCATTATGGTAATTATGTATTTCGCTTCTGCCGCCTACAATGGTTACATCTTTCATTAAATTGAATAGTACGTTCAGGATGCTAATGATCGTTCGAAACTTCATTATACCATTTCCATTTAACGAGATCCTAAGTTTTATGGTTCACTCGTTTGTTCTTTATGACCTTTTATTTACTGGTTTTGATAAACTTCGCAAATGTCAACTTGTGTGTCGATTAGAGTCAACGTTTGTTAGTAAAACATATCCACTATGTCCTCCTCCGACACGTCTTCCAAGTCGTAAAACACTGAATCATCCAATTTACCTACGTGAAATTGTATTTTAAACGTTTGTGTTTATCCAGTTTTAATTTGAACGCAAGAAATATATCAGTTGTCAAACAACGAAATTGTTTGTTTCAAAATTGAGCGATGCCGACTGATTTAGAATTTCCATAGATTCTTTATGGTAGTACGTCAAAACACTTTCTTGTTTTATCTTGCTAGAAATATTAAAACATTATGACAAGGAATTTTGACACTTGTTTTAGTACTGGCCAACTGAACTATGAAAGCGAAGTCTTTGTTAATTTACCAATTTTTAAAATGGAATACTAGTTGCATTCTTTAAACTCGTAGATTCGGTCGTTAATAATACCATCCAACAAACCAAACGACTGCTACAGCTACACTTTTGATCCCATCGTCCCTTCCAGTTTACATTTATTATATGATTATAGATAAAAAGGTGGGTAGTAAACATGCACCAGTGTACTAATCGACCTTATTAGCAACCTCATTGTCGACTCTTTATTGTATAATGCCTGTCATAAAAGACGATATATTTGAACATTATGGGAAGCAGAACTCGGGATAGATTTTTAGTGTGACTTAAATTGATATTTTACGAAAAATTAATTGATAGATTAAGCTCATGTCATAACTTTAAAATGTGTACGTGACGTCACAATCCCATATCTGCACAGGAACGTAATCGTTTGTGTTTTGATATAGAAGAAACAAAGTCTACATAAATAATTCTTTCTTCGATGAGTCCTATGATAATGATACCATGCGTCATTGTAACTACTAGGATCACCTGCTGGAACTAAAAATGGTTTATAGTTTAACCTGTCTGTTCCTTCTGGCAGATAGCTCTTTATACCTTAGACACAATAATTGATGCTTTGTCCTTGATTTTGTCGATAAGGTGCGAAGGAAGTACAACGGAGCATGCGCTTTGCGGTTCACGATTCCTTATGATTCAGTTAATCTAACTGGTTTCATGTAGTTCATCTCAATACTGCACTCCGTCCAATTTGGTACTAATTTACAGTGCTTATAGTGGCATGGACGACACATCAGGACTTAAAGTAATTTCATTATAAATGCAATATGACTAGGAATGCAGTCAATAAAACAATTTATTTTTATATGAATTTTTATATCCATATTCATATTTTGTTGTGGCAGTTCTTTTTATAGCCCGGCATTTAAAATATGTTCATTATGGAGAGGTCTATCTTCTGCATAGGTGTTCGTTCTAAACAGGTATTCCTATGGCTGTGGCTAAATATTATCTTGACTCCTGAAAATAAAATAAATTAGTTTTAGTTAATACTGTGATGTTTTTATAATCAAACATAACTCAAGGCTGTCAAGCATAAAATTGCTCAGAGTTCTGTCTTCTTATTTGCAAGGAACCAAGTTTTCTTCAAATGAAAACTAGAGCATTTTCCACAATACTGTATGGTGAAGAGGATTATATTGCTTAATCTGGAAGTCATACTCAGCTTTTGTCTACCAGGCGAATATAACTAGAATTCAGATAGAAATTAAATGACTGGACACTATTAAGAATTTTTCCATCATCCTGTGGGGATATAAATTGCACAGAGTAATTAAATCTGCCTTGCATTCTATTAAACGTGACAACACAAATCAAGTCATGACATATACATAATATATTTGCTTAAAGTGCAAATGATAAAACTCGACTGGTTCTAACATATAGTACATACTATTGAAAAGACTGATTATATATACTGACATAAAATGCTATGACATACGCTTAACCAATTAAATGGTGAGCTGGAATTTATATTCATCATCAGAATTTTCGCAGTTTCTTTTTTTCGGTGGGTCAAGGGAGACGCGAAAATGATCAAATTGTTTCAATATGTATGATGTGTTCCAGGTCTATTATATTTCTACTACTACTTGTTTATTTTACAAACATCCGCGTCTTCGAATGCAATGTTTTAAATTCTATACTCTCACAGGGATAATAATCAGCATTTTACATTTTCAGATTCAAGTGGTCAGTAACAAAAATAGGCTGTCCGAACTCAAGAGAGATGACGTTAACCGAATATTCATAGACACGTTGACATCAAGTGGGAACCAACTACATACGTTTGACAAGGATGCAAATATATTCCATTTCCAGACAAACACATATAAAATTCAATTGTTACAATCTTATGTAAACATCTTTGTTCAGATATCAAAATTGTAATCTCGCAATAAACGTGATGACTTATATTTTTGTAAAAGTTATATTATAAATGCTTTAATATATGTAAGCAGAACCGAGCTTAACAGAGACTCGATTCGATCTCGATATCTATGACTAACGTATTATTCATTCCATTGACTGAGCTTATCTGAACATACCACAGAGAGTGGAAAACGGGAAAACACCGTAAAACATTGTATATTCAAGCTGGTTATTTTAACTTTTATGTTGCTTAGAATAGTATATTTACGTTTATTGAACACCCACCATACATCTATGGAATTTATCTTTAAAATAATAATCGTTTTGTATTATACGCTTATGAGTAAATGAAATGGAGATACTTGCTGTTCCTTGATGGTAAATATAAATATTAAGTCAAGAATGTCCTTACAAAAACGAGCTGCTGTTAAAATATATTATATGAATTTCGCTTTGAATCCATATTATGTATTTGGTAAATGTCTAAAATGCAGAAATAATTGATGCAAAATATCTTCATAAATTTGCTATTCTTGAAACTAAAATTTCTGGTATGAAAAACTTGCCTCTTTGGAACAAATTTCCTTAAAGATCGAGATCGTTCGTTTCGATCTCAAAAACGCCACCCTTTGAAACACACTGTCCGTCAATGCACCACTGCAAAAACATACGCAGAAAGAAAAGAAAAAATGAAGAACTATACACCTATAGCTGTCGGCTTATTGATTTGCGAGACAGTATACGAACCTAAATAATTTCTAACATTGCTGTGCGAATCACTGCACAACATACTGAACAGTTTTCTTATCAAGCCTATGTTGAACATACCGATAATTGCCCATAACGATTTAAAGAAATACTTCTTGTTTCTAAGGTGGCATTTATGCAACAAGATCTTAGAATAATTTGTTCTATCCCACCTTGTATCTCGTCTAAATGCAAATACTCTTTTTAGCAATGTACACTCTGCATATCACTCTTGCCACAGTACTGAAACTACTCTTCTGAAACCAGTTAATGGCTTTCCCTAAGCTTTGTATAGCGACAAGAGTACCATCCTCACCCTCCTTGACTTGTCTGCGTCATTTGACACAATAGACCACGATTTATTTATTCCCCATTTACATTGTTTGTTTGGTATTTTAGAATGCAGACGTATTATGGATAAAGTTAGTGTTTCGCAAAGCTCAACCGCTCTCAATCGTCATAGACTGACATCGGGTTTCTCACAAAATGTACGCTGATGACACTCAGATATAGAAACCTAACTGAAGTCTAGTCTACCGTCCAATGCCTACAGAGCTGCATTTCATCTGTGAAGTCATGAGGTGTTTCCTACGTACACGTATGACGGTCAATATATTAAATACAAGACCGATATGGAATGTATCGTCGTTGTTTCACTTCGACGATGTACAACGTGTTAGCCGATTACCATGACAAGGAAGACACAGGTGCCGCGAGCTGAACTGATATCAAATCTATTTGTTCCACAGTTGAAAACGCAAACAGTATATAATTCTGAACAATGACGCCTATGATTTTGGACCTGCATTCGCAACTGTCACTGCTGGCTTCAAAGGCTAAATTGATCTGCGTTGTTGAATAATTCTGACTATGTCACAAACGCACCTAATATCGCAAATATCATCTTTTCTTGCACCTCCTGGTATCCGTATATTTCGCTCACTTGCAAATTGTTTCAGTTGCTGTACCGTTGCTTTTATAATTAGAAATCGGTGGTGGTAAATTAGCCTTCGTTGATGGAGTACGCTTACCTAGAGTAACTATTGATCTCAGTAATTCAAGTACGTCAGCTTTTTGCATACGGTTTGGTATTAGCATTCCATACTGCCGTGCGATCTACTTTAGCTGATATACGGTCGGCACGCATATATAAGGAAAAGCATTTTCTGGCTGAGAAGTACGTCAATAACTTTTCCTAAGTTGTCTACTCTACCAAGATGAGAAACTGTAATCAATTCAATGCTCGTTATTATCTCATTAATTCGGTTTCGGGTGTTTGTGCAAATCACAGGTATTTGTGTAGTCACATGCGTTACTGCTGATCTATGTTTATGCAAGCGATAATATTCGCGAACAAATCCGCGTGATCCATAAAGTTGTTTTCGGCTTTTAGTCCTATGGATCATTGAAGACAGGGCTGAACACCATAAGATGTGATATACAGTAATCAGTATAGCATATTCTGACACAAAATTCAGGATTTTTAAGGCACACAACTTTGCATTCATGACTATCAAATGCCATTGAACTTGTATATCTGCAACATTTATCTAATTGTCTGTAAACACAGTTGATATTTGCTGTAATTGCTGTCGTTATAAGCCTTCACCAGTTGTGATACGAAGTTATAAATGGGACCTTGTCTTTGTCAGAGTCCTCAAAACGAAATTTCTTTGTGACTATAGACAAAATATCTTTCAGAATGGAGATTCAGTATTAGACAACAGTAACAATGTATACGTGGAAACTAAATTTTCACCATAGCTAAGTTCAAAGATATATAAGATCTAACATTTGACATGGACTTGTCTGCGCTTGACACGTCTAGGTTGTTTCATCAATTTGAAATCATCTTGAAAATTGAGGGAAAACTTAAGCGCGCGGACAGAACTTATTATCTAGCCAGCACCACAGTTGGAGTTCTTAACAACAGCATTATATCGTTGCGTAGCTGAAGGACGCTATGATTCCAGACATGGTCCGTCTGTCTGTCGAGTCATTGTACAACACAATTGTATTATTAACAGATGAACTACGATGGACCCCCAGTCTTATCAATTTGAACAAATAATTGAAGCGAAGCAACAGCTGGGAGATAAAATCACATAGAGAATAGCGCAACTTGTAAAATACCCGTGCTAGCAAATTAATCTGGATACGGCCAAATTCACTAGTACGTATCTATTCAGAACATCTTGCAGTGTCACAAAGCAGTCTCAACACGAATAATAAACTAAATTCGGTGATAAAATTATTAGAGGGGCCGAATTTGATACATTTCTGACAGAAATAAAAGAGCATCGCCAACTCCGAGCACAGATACAGAGCCACGCGGTTGTGTATTTACAGAAACTAAGAGCCGAGGAAAATAAAAACAAAAACAATGTGTCCTACGCACTTTACCTCTCTAGCAGCTTCCTTGGGCAACTTTATCTTCGCGGATTATTATTGCTAATAGTTCCAGGGTTGCACAGTATTTGCACACGTGATAGGTGATAGAGGGTGTGAAGCTGATAAAACCAAAACAGATGAAACAGCTATTTGCTACTACTACTTTTATCTGGTTCGTCTCATCATCGTCTACAGAAACATCAAAAGCTCAAAATACAGCTTCTTGGAGTATCCTTAGATTATGGATAACTGGTCATACCACCGCACACCGCTATGTAGCATCCACTAGCTACCCGTTCGATTCAGAATCAAACACAAAATGTGTTCACTATGCGTCATATAGTTGTCTGGCTCCAGTCCAATACATTTATCTGACTCATGCAATCCCTCTATACTCTTCCGCTCCTCTTGTAACACTTGTTTTCTCATTGTTTCTACAGTTAAAACGAAGCCATACGGACAAAGTTATTTTGTGTACCAGGGCCCAGATACGTGGAACTAATTTCTTATGCAACAGTGACAAAATGACTCAACTCAACTACTTCGACTATAAGAACAGAATTCAAGTTTTGATTATCGTGACTTCCTTAATTATTGTCAGCATGTCTTTTTAAATTCATGGTTTTTGTTTTACAAATATTTTTGTCATAAATTTGTAATCTCTTGTCTAATATCGCAAAGCGCTTAAAGCTTCTAAAGATAAAAAGTTGTACTAAGTCCAAGTTAGTAGTAGTAGTAGTAGCAGTAGTAGTAGTAGTAGTAGCATAATACTGCACAACGTTCTGATTGGTTTTCCTATTAAATGTAATAACAACTTATTAAAACTAATAACAAACTGTACTGCTCGTAATGTATCCTTAACGTTAGAAAATAAAATTTGAATAGTGAACTTGCTTCATCATCGAAAGACTGCCATATATTTGCACAAAGAGAGAGAGAAGAGAGAGATTACCTTATTATGTCCACATCTGGTTCCTCTAGCCGCTATGAAACGTTGTCGCAAACATTTACCAGTTCTGGGATTCTTACACTCCATGAAGAGACAAATATCTTCAGACACAACCTAAAAAGGACGCCTAGATATTAATACAAGGCTGTGTTGATGACTTAGACTCTAACGAACCTGGTTTGATTCACGACGGATAAAAGGTTTAGGCCGAGTCCTTTTCATGTCACGTTTTCTTTCTCCAAAGGCATCATAACTGGGTGTGTGTGTGTTTCGGATATGTGAAATCGTTTCAGATATACATATGTGGCATGTGCAAACTAAAGCATCCCATGCTAATTTGGTAACTTATATTTTAATTTCCATGGATCTTGAATAAAATCTAGTGCAATAATTGAAAATCTAATTTGATCAAAACATGTAATTAAACCTGCATACATTAGACAAATGTATTTTATATCTGATGTATCGAATAAAACTACTCGAGATGGCTTGTCCAGATCCGACTGTTTTCTTTGGATCAGACTTTCTAATTTGTTAAACTTCTTTGCTAATGGGATGCAAACATTCACCAGTTTATGTCCTTCAGACACAAACAGCAGCAAAAACAACTGGGTAGCTTATAAGCTTAAAATAAAAATATAAAATTAAAAGAAATATGATATTTTAATGAACAACTAACAGCTGCTAACATCTGAATTGGCATATGGTCTGTGGCATAAACGTACAAATGAGAATTCATTACTAAGCCGATGTGTGGGTGTGTCTCCTACGAACTGATGCCTATACCATCGACATTGTATAATGATGTATGTATGGTCGAGAAGCTATACCGGTCGGAGCTTACAGGGAAGGCGATTGGTGCAGTTTACCCTCAGACCTGTGTTCGAAGCTCAATAGAATTCGAATTAAAATTTCTAACCTATACGATAACGTTCAAGTTTGATAAAATAGCAATATAATAATAGAATACATCAAACAGGGACTCTTGAGAGAACAAGGAATGTAAACAAATAAAACCTACAATAAAGGTAGTTGAAAAGTCGCCGTGGCTTATACAACAGTATACCCTTTCGTGAAGTTGTGAACCGGCCCACGAACAGACACAGGCACACACACACACACACACACACACACACACACATACGTTCAAGCTTACAAGCACAATGTACATACCCCACAGAAATCAGATTTGGGTCCCTTAAATAGCTGACATTGATGACTAGGGGTATACACCTCTCCCGGCAGTCTCATCACATTCTTCGTCCATTCCTCATCGTCATAGATACCACCGATATTGGACAAACACGTTCTGAAATACGAACAGTACCTGCTTACAGTGACAGATGGATATAAATATGTCCTCTCACTCATTTTCTTACTTATCTACGTTTATATCTGCCTAACTACCTATATATCTAAATATCAAGATGCCTACCTACACACATACGCATGCGCACAAAGATAACGACCGAAGTAGATGGATATGTTAGATAAAATGATAACAGACGGACGTCACTGGCAATACATACCTTCGATGACGCCATTGAATTTTTGTTCAGTATTTCGACATAACATGCTAAGAACTGAGGTTCAAGCACAAGTCTTATTCTAAAATCGGCTGCATACTATTGTGCTCCTTATAAGCGACTACTGGTCATGTTAGTAATTCGTATTTAAAAAAAAAAAAACTGAAATAAATGCAAGTTTAAATGTGTATATGTCTCAATTATACATTGAACATACTTGTGCCGTAGTGTCTTCTTGAACGCTTCCACAGAGCAATTAGAGAAAAACCAGGGGTTTCTTGAAAATGGCTTGTATTTCTCAAATAGTGGCATTCTTGGAGACATAATATACAGATCCTCAGCTGGACACGCAATACCGCTCATCTCACCATCGTGGTCTGCACCAAGACTACAAATAGCAAGCAGAAAAGGCGCATAAATATACATGGGACACAGCGTATATTTCATAGTCAGATGTTATATTGGTCTCTTAGTCTAGGGCGATGAGTCTCAGGCAACTTACGAAACTAAATTTATTTTCCATTAGCGTCGTAAAAAATACATTGGATTTTATTCATGAAACTATGTGAGGTCGTACCTAAATAACAATTTACAATCAAATCAATTGCAGAATTTGACATCTGCTACAATATTTTTATTAAAATAATCAAAATGATAAGCATTCCACTGATACTAGTATCACAAATTGATTATTGCTTTTCTTCCAAAGAATTGTTATGTATTTCACAAAGTTCATAAGGTAATTTCTAATTATAACACCTGGAAGTTAATGTTTTAAGATCATTAGCCGGTAATATTAGTTAGATTCTATGGCATCATCATGGTTTGTTATCCTGTACCTCATATATTTAGTAAGACGTGTCGGATTCTCCATTCCATTATTGAAAATATTTGTATTTTAAGAATGCTTTCAATTTTCTTTTTAAACAGTACTTGTTCCATTAAACTAGACTGCTACCATATATCACTTCAAGTCCTCTTTCAGAAAACAAAACTGGAATCCAGTCTAAACAGTCTGCTAGGTGGGAATCTTCACTTAGTTCCTACCGGCCGGTTCAGTGTCTATCAAAGTGTCAGTCCAAAGTCTTGGTTGATCATTTTGTTGCGTGTACTATAAAGCAGATACAGTTTTTAAAACTATTTAACTACAATATATCTCAACCAATTTTCCGTCAACATTTCACAGCTATTCTGTCAATTAACGTTAAATTTTCTCAAGCAATGAAAACAAAGATGACAAGATGAATATAGCTACCCTAAGAGTATGTTGATGATTTCCTTCAAGTCTGGAAGGACAGTTGATTCGGTATCTTATGCTAATTGTATAGTAAGTAGTGTCCACAACCGTGATCTCGTTCCCGAGATATAGGAGGCAAGTAAACCCACAAGAAATCACCTACCATGTATATGCAGCCACTAATAGTTGCACGTGAGCGAATAGGGATCCACCACTGGGTACAAGAAATGTAAAGAATATGAACTCTAAGGGTCAACTAGGGCGGGGCCCCGAGTGGCCAAGTGGTCTAAAGCTCTCGCCTTGGAGTTTTGGATATGCCTATGCTGGTAAGTGAGAAAACTTGCAAGTAGCTTCCCATGAGTTGGTGGTTCTAACCGGGGTTTTCTCGTGTTCTACTTTCTTCATACTTGCCGCCATGTATAGCCTATCGTTTTCTAAAAAATGACGTTAACCCCTAAACAACAACAACTAGGGAGCAAGGAGTTAACTTACTTGTGCCCAAGTTCGTGTGCTGCTGTGCTTACAGTCTGAAAATAATCGCCTATCTGAATAATCGATGTTCTTTTTCCAAGGTCACACACCTTTCCTATGAAGGAACGGCCTAAACGGAGAAAGGAAAAAGTCTAGATTAAACAAATAAATTGGTATCGGATGATATTGCTTTGAGGTGTATGGGCAACTTATACTGACTCAGATAATACACTAATGCATGATTGACTTATATAAACAAGAGTGAATATAACTAAAGCGACTAAACCCAATGCCAATAAATATATTAGCTGGCAAGAGCCTGTGTGACTATAGAGTTAGATTCAATGATTCTGCCCGACGCGATTTATAAAAGCACAAATCAACAAATGGAGTTTAGAAGCCACGAAGTCACAAACCAATTGGCTACTTCATGACGGGTAAATGGAAGATTGTACCAACGACCCCTCTGTATTAGGTCTCACTGGATAGTTTCGTATTTTGACACCCCCCTAATTTTTAAGGTAGAAGGCATGAACCTAATTATCACAAGCCTAGCATTTATAAATTCACACATAAGCTAAATCTATAATGTGGTTCAGATTTACTTTGAGTTAGGCTTGGAAATAGGTTGGCTTGTTGGTGACTGCCTGTCACAGTTAGATTTGCATTGGAGATCAAATGCGTAACTTGGGCTGCAAATGAGCTGTCGACTTGGCTTACGTATTTATGTGTGTCTGCTACAGAGGTAAATATCTAAAAATCTAGATGGTTGAGGGATGATGAAAAGTATGCTAATTTGTTATAGTACTAGTGAACTTTATTCATGCATAAGGCACATACTGATTCTTTTAGCTGCCTTGTCACAGAAAAATATTCAAAATAGCTATTTCTTGTCAAAAATGAATGTAACATTTAGGGGTTGGTGGCAGTGTTGGTTCAGTATAAAAACCACCAGTTGCATCAGGAATTAACCTGATTACTGCAGTCAAAATCTCACATGTATGCTTTCTACAAAAATCATTAGTTTGTTTTTATTTGTATCTTCAGTGTAAAATTATTCTCATTTTTCTGTAATTGGTCATCGTCGGATGAAAATTCACCAGATAAACTGTCCAGTGAGACCTTACGAATCCAGTGCTGTAGCAAATGAGCTACCATGGCACAGTACTTTTAAAGAGACTTATTCTTTTCATGACCATTGCATATATCTATACATATTTATATATACAAGAAGCAGCTAGGGATGCATATATATATATATATATATATATATATATATATATATATATATATATATATATATATATATATATATATATATATATATATATATATATATATATATATATATATATATATATATATATATATATATATAAGATGTAACTTCCAGCTGGGGTATTAATCAATGTAAATACCAAGAAGTTTTCCGTATGTAACACTAGCCACGTACACGTCCTTAAGAGCTGGAGGCAATTCCATGTTGGTTAATAGACGTTGACTTGTTCCGTGTGTAATATATACATAATATTAACAAGCATTCTGTTTTGTTGACACCAAACTGTTGACTTATTAAGATCGACTTGAAGTTTATGTTTAGTGGTGTAAGAAACAGCCAGCAAAACTATTAGTATTGGAGTGCACTGGATATATACCCTAACCACTGGCAAACTGTGTCCGTAATAAGAGTTTTGTGGAAAACCACTTAAAACATGACTTGAACTGAAAGTATATTTACCCATACAAACCACCTGGGATTGTTAATGAGACATGATCTGAACAACGTAAATGGGTTTGAAGAAAATTTATAGGCTGACAAAACGACGAAGGCTGCGCCAGGAAGTTCGCCCGATTCGATCTCAACTAGCCACTGGTATATAAGTATCATCACGGTAATTTGACATAAAACAAAACGTTTTTGTCACGAACCTTACTGGAATAAATAGGCCAGTAAGTGAATGAAAATAAATAACAAAAATAGATTAAAATCCATTCAGTGGTTTTGAAAATATTGTGAATTAAATTCAAATATTTTCTTCGATCGTTTAGGCTTGGAAATACGCCATAATGGACGTAGTTATTATCTATCTCGCACTAGCTCTATAGTGGTCTATAAATCGACGGCTACCATAAAGTTCTTTTTGAAATTTTTAGATAGGTTGCACAGAACAACCGTGTTAAAATACAAACTAAATAATTATAAAAAAACATAGTGCAACACTAGTAAAGAAAGCAATAAATAATGAATTGAAATTCCGGCTATCATGATTAGTGCAACTTTCTGACAGGATGACAGAATCGTGCAGTCCACTCCGATACATATGTTACATCTGTACAGTGTACTCCATACGATGTCAGATCTATGTAGTCTACTGCGAGACTGATGTTAGATTTGTGCTGTCTAATCCGGTAGGTGTGTCACATTTGGTAACACTACTGCGTTACGGATGTCCTACCCGTGCGGTCCACTACGATACCGATGTCATATCTGTACAGTCCAATACGATACGTATGTAAGATTTGTACAGTCCATTCCGAGAACCTAATGATTTTCAACAATAATATAATTATTAATCTTTACGCCAAACATATGTTAAGATATATTGAAATGGTGCTTGGTGTTTAAACAAAATATATATATAAATACAATCCTAAACTTTGTAATAATGATCAAAACTTCCAGTCACTGTCAAACAACTGTGACATTCTCGTACAACCGAAATTTGCTAAACAGATACATACAAATAATGCTGTCAAAGAGATGGACAACTTCCACTGTAACAGGTACGGACACAATTACTGTCTTAGGTGCGAACAATTACTAGTTTGACAGATACGGACAATTACTACTGCTACAGGTACGGACAAATGCTACTGTCACAGACATGGACAATTATTATCGTCTCAGCTAGGGACAATTAGTACTGTTACAGGTATGGACAATTACTACTATCAGTGACACATACGAACAATTACTACTTATTACGAAATGCGTTTCTTATCTGCATGATACGGCCTCTAAAATTGATGATCATTTTATGCGTGTGTTTCTTTAAAGTGTTAAGTAGCATAGGCGAAATTGAATTTCTTAATTAAAGTGGCAGAGTGGTTAGAGCGTCCGTCTCTGTTGCAGGAAGTCGCGGGTTCAGAGCCCGGCCGAGTCATATTAAAGACTTATTAAAATGGCACTAACAGCTGCCTCACTAGGCGCTCAGCATTAAGAGGTTAGTGTTAGGACTTGTCGGCCTGGTTTCAGGATAATGTGACTGGGTGGGACATCATGCTACATGAATGTGGCATGATGTCCCAATGCTAGACATCACTATAAACTGTCACACTGCAGATATTGTAGCGATATGACTGAAAAATGACTGAAAACTTGCTAAAGCTATGCTGAAAATCAAAATCACACACACACTGAATCAATTAAGGTATTACTGTGCAAACTTCTACAAACATTTTCAGATGAAAACCCTCAAATATACTAATAACTCTTATTTCTTACTAGTCTTTTGCTGAGAAGGACAGTTGTAAACGAACATATATTTCAAAGCATGACCGATAAAGTCAATAGAGGTTTGTATAATAGGACAAAGTCCTATTCTTCTTTAAGATCAAGAAAACTGAAGGCATCATAATCCTTGTCCAGATTTGCGACTAATTAATACGATAAAGACTTAAAGGTGCCTTTGATTTGAATGGATACTGACTCCAAATAAACAAAAATGCCTCTGGTACGCATTATAATTCTTACAAATATGTACGGCAAATGTTTTTGGCACGTAATTTCTTATCAGACAGACAGATAGACAAACCAAGACAGACAGACAGATAGACAGATAGAGTGCACTTACCTATTTCAGAGTTATTATAAAGCTCATCCTTAAACAAGTCATGTCTAAAAGTGAAAATAAAAATATTCGTTATGTACTTATACAACATGCAGTTTTTACAAACTGGCAACAATATTTAATCTTCCTTCACGGCCAAGACTATGACATTCACATCGGGTACCAAAGCAACTTGTCAGAGAAGCATGATAAAATATTGACCAGAAAAAGTCATCTAATCACGTGTTTGAAATGTATTCACGGATAATTGGGTCATATTCAGTGTAATGATATATCCAGTTTAAATATACTTACCCCGTAAAGAGCATTGCGTGATCGTATGGTGCAAAAAATTCCGAGTATTCCACATCCCATAGACGTAGATCATCGAGATATTCGGTGATTTCAATATATGTTTTTCCCGCATCTCTCAATACTACAGACACGTTGTGTGGAAAGTCATGTTCCCGCTGTGAGCAAGATATGAAACAAATGAAATGCGAACTATTAACTACAGGAAGTCAATTTCCCTTTATAAGCGAAATGGAAACAATTGCAAAACGATGCAGTAATTATTTCAGTGCAGTTCCTAACTTGGAATCTAAATAAACACGACAGTAGCGACACAGATGAAGGAAAAAGATCATACATCTGTTGTAATGTGTTTTCCATGAGCAGGGGGAGCTATAGAACGGTACGCATTCTCCCAGCATCATTATTAAAGGGTAGACCCACACGCATAAATAAAACAAGAATGAACAGAGGTATAAATTGGGGAAATACAAGACAGAGGGACTGACAACTGATCGCATAAACTTTTTATATATATAGATATATTAAAACCTATCATCGTGTTGCTTGACAAGGAAAACAAATTCAGAATTGTACACTTTGTCTCTGTCTCCCTCTGTATTTACATTTAATATATGTAGATGGGATGTTTTAGTGCGACAAAAAAAATGTTATAAATTGCTGTGCTATGGTTAAAAGCTATGCCTTGTCCTATCCTATACGGCAGGGGTGCACAATCCCCGGCCCGCGAACGTGTTCAGTCCCGCCATCAGGGCAAATTAACACAACATATAAATCTCGCCCGTGAACAGTAATTATATTAAAGATATTAGTGTTTTCGGCTCTAGAGTGATCTTAGAAAATGCAATCCTGTTGTACGGTAATAAACTGACGTGCTATGCTCAAAGGCAATGCCTTGTCCTATCCAATACAGTATCAAATTGAAATAAATACCAAACTGGGTTAATCTAATGCGTTTCAATGTCAAGCAATGTACTAAAGGCTTTTATGTTATATTTGTCTAAAAACTAAAAAAATATAACGCACTTTGAAGTTTTCGCCTCTGAATCCAACATATATGAAGTCTTTATCTCAAAATCCAAGACATATGAAATTTTCACTCGTAAATCCAACACATAAGAAGTCTTTACCTCAAAATCCGAAACATATGAAATTTTCACCTCTAAATCGAACACATATGAAGTCTTTACCTCAAAATCCAACACATATGAAATTTTCACCTCTAAATCGAACACATATGAAGTCTTTATCTCAAAATCCAACTCATATGAAGTCTTTATCTCAAAATCCAACAGATATGAAATTTTCACTTCTAAATCCAACAGATATGAAGCTGTTTTGATCTTAAAAATGTTGCCTAGTTCGTGCTATCAGAAATCAGAGGTATTCCTGACGGAAAATTTATCTTCGCCAGTTAGAAATTATTATATTCTGAATAAGGGAAAATGTTTATTATCTAGGATGGCCACGTTTTATGCTGTTAACGTTGTATTCAGAACTTCATATGGATATTAAAATATAGGTTGCTGCGGATAAGTTTTATCACCATCCCTTTGATACTTAAAGATAAAAGCAATACTGATTAATGTTAATGATATGCAAATGTTTTGTTCAATATTCTTTAATTAAAGCAAAACTAGTTGGCAACTTTTTTATTCATGTATCCTACAGACCTACAGCTGGATTATCTAAAGCAGGGGTCTCCAAACTTTTCAGCCCGAGGGCCGCATTAACTATCAAACAGCAGTTCGGGGGCCGACTACACACTCGAGGTCCAAATAAAAAAGAATCAAAACATGGATGTTGTTTTTAATTATTTATTTAATATTATTTTATTCAGTTATTATTTAATAACACATTGTTACACTACACATGAACACCTGTATTAGTGGGAATGGTGAAATTGTTTCTTGGATGCCAAAATAGCAGACATTTCTGGCTTTAGATTTGATGTCCCTAACATCAACAGTGACCTGAGATTATCATCGGACAAGTTTGTTCTCAAATTGTTCTTCACGTATTTCATTCTTGAAAATGTTTGTTCACACAGGTATGTTGTTCCAAAGATTGAAAGGTACCTTGACGCAAAAGTTTTGACATTAGGAAAGTCTTCCTTGGGCAAAAACTGGTAAAAACCCACCAGTCCTTCTTTGAACTTGTCCCTAAGGAGGTCATTTGCTTGCAACTCAATGACCTCCAGCTGCAGTTCATTTGGGCAACTGGCCACATCTGCTTCAAATGGGTTTTGAAACAGTCTCACTTCTTCTGCCTTTGAATCCAAGTCAGAAAACCGCTGCTGAAACTGCAGCTGGAGGTCTTTGATGATCTCGCATGCAGATGACGTGGGGAACTCAGCTGTTGCTTCAGCCATGAAGACCTTGCACTGCTGAAAGTGCGTCAAGTTGTTGGCCTGTACTTGTTCCAAAAACAAGACAAGTTTGGATCTGAAGGCCTTTAGGTGGGTGTATAGATCGGAAACTAGATTTTCCTCTCCTTGTAGTTTTAGGTTCAGAAAATTAAATGACTAGTTATGTCTGCAGCAAAGGCCAATTTCCATACCCACTCTTCATCAGACAGTAATGGCTGTGGCTTGCCTTTACTTTCCAGGAAGTCACCTATTTCCTTTCTTAACTTAAATACTCTGCTCAGAACTTTCTCACAACTTAGCCATCTTACTGCTGTGTAATATGGTAAATCTTGCGATTCTGTGTCTGTATCTTTCAACATGTCTCTGAACTGTCTGTGGTTGAGCCCATGTGACCTTATTAAATTCACCATCTTCACCACAGGATTCAGTACACTGCTAATGTCCACATATTTAGCACACAAAGCTTGCTGGTGAATAATACAGTGCAGGAACATTGGTTGTAGAATGTTTTTCTCATTACACATCTGCTTCACTTGTCCAACCAAGCCTTTCTTTATGCCACTCATGTTCTTTCCTCCATCAACAGTCAGGCAACTGAGGTTAGTCCAGTCCAAGTTATAATCAGCAAATGTTTTTTTTCAACTCATTGAATATATCCTCTCCGGTAACAGTGCCATACATGCTATGTAGGGAAGCCAGCTCTTGTGTTATGTTCATGTCTTCATCTACACCTCTAATGAACACAAGCAGTTGAGAGGTGGAACAGCTGTCCAGCGATTCATCCATTGCAATTGAAAAATGGCGAAACTTTCTTGTATTTTTCGCTATTTGAGTCACAATGTTTTCACCCATGTCTGCAACACGGCGGGCAATGGTATTTGCACCCAAAGCTACACTTTCAAATTGTTTTGACTTTTCTGGGCAAAGTTCCTCAGCCACCTCCAACAAACATTCCTTTACTACTTCACCATCTGTAAACGGTTTGCCTCTTTTAGCCAGGACGTAGGCAACTTTATAACTGGCCTTAGTTAAGGATTCATTTTCATTTGAGGATTTACTGAACAATGTCCTCTAAGATGTGAGTTGATTTTGTAATTTAGAAAATTTTTCGGCACGGACTTTACCCTCCAACTGTGCATATTTCTCCTGATGTTTGCTTTGATGATGACGGCGCAGGTTGTATTCTTTCATCACAGCCACGGTTTCGTTGCAAATCACACACAATGCTTTCTCGCCGGATTTGATGAAGAAGTATTTCAAACTCCATTCTTCTTGAAATTGCCGACACTCATCGTCTATTTTTCTTTTCCTCTTCTCGGCCATCGCTGGGCACTAAAATAAAGTGAATTCAACATGAATAAATAGTGAAACTGAAAGTATCTTGCACACAATATCGCTCAAATAACCTGATTATGCGAACTAATTTCGTCGCAATTATAGCTGCAAATGACCCGAAACAATTTTTAAAAATTCTTATGATTTCTTAAGTTAAACTTACCTGAATATAGTGTGCAAATATATCCACTTATGGTAGAGAGATTGTTGCTTTTAATGTTTCCTCTTCAGAATATTCGCAATCAGATGCTAACTGACACCAACACCTCCTCATCGCAGCAGTCAACCGCAACTGGCAAACTGTGATCAAAATAATCAAGTCTTGAACAAGCAGCAAACCATTTAAAAACTCCGCCACTAGATGGCTTTATATCATCTCATTGACTGTGAACGGAAGTAGAAAAACTAAGCAGCGAATAAGGTTTTGCAATGTAGTGATCGGTTGGAAAACATAACGCACTACTGCGCGCCTCTATTTTAATTCGGTAAAAACATAACGTCCACGTAAGCGGCGGCTGATCTTGGCAGGATACACGTACATTTCCGTAATTTTTTTCCGTACACAAAAAGGTCTCCACGGGCCGGATGTGAGGGCCTCGCGGGCCGCATCCGGCCCGGGGGCCGTAGTTTGGAGACCCCTGATCTAAAGGATTGTTTATATCAATATAACAAGTTGTACAGACCCTTTTCCTAGCTAAACACGCCATCATTAGCATCAAAGTCCACTCCCCAGATACAATAAAAATAGCACGTTACAGTAATCCCGAATTTGCTTTCTGTCACAAGTACTCAAAATCATACAGGAATCCTGTTTTCATACCCTACCTCAAGTTCTCAAAAGCATACAGGAATCCCGTTCTCGCACTCTATCGCAAATACTCAACGGCATACAGCAATCCCGTTTTCACATTATATCGCAAGTATTGAATGGCATACAGGAGTCCGTTTTCACACTCTACCATAATCACACAAAAGCATACAGGAATCCCGTTTTCTCACTCATTCACATGCACCCAAAGGCATGCTGATAAAAACGAATGAATGCATATAATTACTTACCTTGTACACGAAAAATTCAAGAAGGGTGACAGTGATTGATATACTATCATCTTCCATTCCTTTGTAGAGGAGGCTTACCTATGAAAAAATGAAGATATATTCATATACGAAGATTATAATGCATGCTTATTATATTTATGTGCGTTCCTTTACGATCAGAAAGAATAATAAAGCAAACTTACTTATCAACCTTTCCAAACAAAGGGTTATCAAATATAAATGATGATGCTACCTTTCTAAACCGGACACAGTTATTATCATTACTTTCGCTGCTTTTGTATATCAAAACTACTCTTAGTTTTATAATTGCCCTTTGGGTATATTCATTTTCGTCTTACAGATTTACAGAGAAGGGCGGTTACAGAGGGTACCTATTTGCAGACAATTCCTGGTTACTGAAGAGAAATTCAGACATGAGACTGGGTTGCGGAGGTGCTTTTTATTTACAAAAGATACCGGGTTACATAGGAGACAAGGTGATAGAAGAGCCTTTAACAGAGATTTGGAGGGGAGAATTCATGGAAGTTTTCTTTCTAATTGCATCAATAAACTTATAGAAATGCTTATTCTTGAAGAATTAAGTAGGTGAGATGCATCCATGTAACTTGATGTTAATAATGAATTCCTCTATAAGAAGAGAGTTGTAGGTCCTATTGGAATTTGTATAGCCCCAGTCATAAACCATCAATTTGATTAAAAAAAGTAGCATGCAAATAAAAGAAAATTAATGTGTTCTATAGCTAAGTATTCATTACTTACATAATCAATAATGTGTGAGAAATATTCTCTTATATTTTGTTTCACTTGAACCTCTTTTCATCTTCATCAGTGATTTGTACCAGCCACGTATCAACAAACTCACAAAAATGCTTTCTTTTTCTTCAGAATATAATCAGGGAGATGCTTCCAAGTAGGTTAATAATAATCCTTAATTATGCCATGACGAGAGTTTTGTTGGTCCTACTGCATCATGTATCATTCCATTCATATATCATCTGTTTGATTCACAATTGCAGTATGCAAATTAAAGCAAATTAAAGGAATATAAGTGTTCAACAGTTAAGTATTTATTACTTACACCATTAATAATGTGTGAAAAATATTCTCTTATATTTTGTTTCACTTGAACCTCTTTTTCATCTTCATCCGAGATTTGTACCAGCGATGAATGCCTGCAAGTAGGGATGAAATATATATTTTTTCTGTATCTGTATTTGAATGAGTGAGCCCACGTGTATGTTTCTGTGTGTTAACACAAGATACTTAAACTGTCCCGATATGAAAGAACTAAAATAAGGATCTTACTTGACCAAATTGGATGCACTTTGGCTGTGTTTTGTTTTTTAATGTCGTGACATTTGCTTAGTGATTTAAATCCGCAGAAATATTCGATTTTAATTATCTACATGGATTCAAACTTGATCATATCTTCCAATAGTATGCGAATTAACATGAAAAGACACTTGAAGTTTCCAAAGCCTGAAATGAGCCGAGGTTTGATACACTAGAAATATGTTATCATACGGAATATAAAGAGATTCGAACACGGGACTCTCATTACTAATCGGAATCCATAGTCGGGCCAACCACTCTATAAAGTCATTTACGTCAGATGTTACCAGATGGTGGACGGAAGCTGCTTTCTTGCAGATACTGTGGTCTGTGATTCAGAAAATCAATGTGATACTCTGATAACGGATCAGACGTCAGTCAGCTGTATGTGATATTTCAGGTCATAATAATGATACAAACATTTCTACATTCTTTATTCTGCAGCATTAGCAGCAATCTTTCTCTCTCTCTCTCTCTCAGTCGTGCATAAAGGAAAAAATACGAGTAAATTGTTGCATAGAGACAACAATGTGGGCTTGATGAAACCCTTGAAACTGACCTGTAACCAAATAAGCAACAAGAACTTTGGTCGTAATAGCCTTATGTTTACAGTTTATTTTCTTTTTTTAAAACCGATAATAAGCTTCTACAAGCCGACTTTTTATCAAAATTATAGTGTTCGTAGTCTCCCTTTCTGTCTCACGATGTTGATGGTCAGACATCAGACTAATTTTTCAACTTAAACACGTATGAATTAACCCAAATGCTTTTATGGTAACTCTACCCAAACTACAACATCTCTCTCTCTCTTTCTCTCTCTCTCGTTGGTTTGTCTATCATCATATCAGTATTACCAGTGCGTCTAACACTCATTTGGATGGTATGTCATCATATGAGTTTTACCACATCATCTCTCTCTTTCTTCCTCGACCATCGTAACAAGATACGGTTAAAATACGGCTACAAATGACTATCAAACAACGATGTTTCTGGATCTATAAATGATATTAACATTAAAGTAAAATAGACCAAAGAAAAGGAGAGAGAGAGAGAGATGTCGGATAAAAACAAGTTTTTGATTAATAGCAATTATATTTAAAGCATAATAATGACTTATTTCAACTAAGTAAATTTAAATGTTTGAATTACTCTTGCTGGTTTTTCATTCTGCTTAGTCTATAATTTCCACACGTTTCATGGTGTGTTCGTTGTGCTCTACGTTCTTCATTTAAGCCATCTTTTATGTTTGAACCATAAATATGTCTCATATTTTTTTAATCAATACGAGTGTAAAATGGGAAATCAAAAAAGAAAACATGCAACTTATCTATCTGCAAAGACGACTGTGTTAAGTATGTCTTTATCAAGTATATTATTGGTGTAATATACTTTTATAAAATTCATTTAGTCAATACGATTGTTAAAACCGGAAAAGCCGTTAATGACTTGATGACAGAAAATGTATTTCGCTATCTTAAATGATTTGTTGGAAGAAATTGCGTTGTTAGGTACTGTGTTTATAGTGTGAATTATGCTTTATATAAGCAATAGAACACGGAAAAACTCTCATTCTTAAGAGTTTATATGAGTCTTGTAAGAGATACATTGATAATCGTTTTTTATTCTTTTAAATTGACAACCGTTCCTTGTGATTGCAGTACTCGGAATATTTATTTTAAAAGACAATACCATATAATGATATATTGTGAACTTATCAAAAGACTACCATATACTAAAAGGTTGTAGATTACCAGGAAACATTAAAAGACGTTTTGGGACTTAACATTTTGGATTTACCTTGAACTCGAGCAAAGACATTCGGATTTTAAAACAGTGAGTCATCTGCGGTGTTTGCACATAAGCAATTTAGAGTTTATATGAGGAGTATTTCTGAGCGTATGCTGATTACCTTGAAACTGATAAAACATGTTTAGGAATTGAAGGAATTCATCCAATACTGTAAGTAATTGTTCACATTATTTTAGGGAAATAAATTTTATAACTTAAAACATTGGGACATGTTGTATTTGGTCTTTCTTGTTAAGTAGTTTAATCCCAAGAACATAATAAGCAATTCAGGCTTTTGCGGGATTGAAATTTCGTTTACGTAATTCAGGGATATAAATTTCTTTAATATTTCAGAGATTCTTATTACTTTTAGAAATTTGAATTTCACGTTGAGTTTGAAATTTTTGAATCTTTGGTATTTTTTTTCACGTTTGGGAAATTTGTAAGGATATTAAAAAGCTTGTACAATAACATCCAAAGTGGATTATTGAAGATCCTACACATGAGGGGTTAGAAACCTTAACCAGGACGAGTTACTTGAGTTTGCCGTGCATTATGAAATTGCTGAAGCAAGAGCTTCTTTCATTAAACAGAAGGTCCAAAATCATTAATTGGTAGAAAAGGGTGTCCTTGATAAAAGTTGTTCGGATTTGAAATAAAAGTTGAAGGTTTCGAAATTGTAGAAAGAAACTACAAAGACTGATCTTGAGTTTGCAAGGGAGAAAGAACGATTGTTTGATAGATGGTGTCATGCGAAAATGTTTGACAAACACTATGATAAACTCAGAGAACTCAAACTGATTAATGGGTTCAGTAATTTTTTTAGCAGTGACGTCAAATCTTACCCCGATAATAAAGGACTTGAACCGTTAGAAAAGACAACTAACACAGCTAACGAATATTCTTTGATTTACAAAGTATAATTTGTGAATAAATCTTCCTCCCCACGGGGTTTTATTAAAACACCATTTCAGACTTGTGCGACCATTTACAAGTTTCAAACTGGTATAAGAGCTAAGAATCACATTTATCAAAAGACAGATCTGAAATCCTTATCTCTTTCTACTTGCAATTATTGCTAGACGAAAGCCACTTATATCTGATTGCTGGATTTAGGCCACAATGTAACGACAGAGGTGTTCCAAATATTCTTGTTTCTAAGAAGTCAAGGTCACTGTCATACATTGGAAAAGATACAGTTGTTGGGTCCTAGTAAACACCTGTCTGATTTTATTATGGAGAATTATAAACCATCCATGCTGAATGGTTCAGAATCACTTGTTGGTTATTTTGCCAAATCTACATGTATTAAAATATTGAGAAACACGGGAGCTTCTGAACCTTTTATTGTTAAATATTTTGCCTTTTTCTAAATAGACTTCTAGTGAAATTCTTTGAAGTCACTAATTACAGTGGATATCTGTTAATGTTCCTCTTCAGTGTGCTAATTTTACACTATACTTATTTTCGGGACCAGCAATTAAAAGAGATATAACTTCACTTTCTACTCCGGGAGTTCATTTGTTACAAGGTAATGAACTTGCTGGAGATGAAAGTAGTTATAGGAGATGTTTGAGTGTCATCGTGAAATCCTGTGTTGAAATCGTTCAACGTTTAGAATGTTATAACATAAACTTAACATGGTTAAATTCAGGGTACTGGACACGGGGAAAAAATGGGAAAACTTTTGCAAGTGGCTGTCCTCAATCGAGCTGGACTGAGTAAGTGTTCGAGTTTACCTAAATACACACTACTCCAGAAGGGTCATATTTGTTGACACCTTCATCTCTGAGTTATACTTTTAGCAAAGCTCTGAGCAGCCTGTCGAAAAGTCTTGACTCCTCCATCTTGACTGCTTGAGAACAAAATAGATACTATGACAATATAGCACTATTCCTATACATAGAGACCCATGCGTGTAAAGTGTAGTCGAAAGAAATTTGCAATCAGGATTAAACGATCGATACCATTTCAAGAAGACAAAAGTGTTGGCTCAAATACATGGCAGCGATTTCGAAGAAGAGTAACGCTGAAACATTTCCTTCCGTGTCTGATGCCAGACCAAGATATGTTTCCACCAGCGAAAATAGGCCAGAGAGAGACAGAAAGAGAGCATCATTAAGGCAGATAGATGTATATATAAAGTGAGAGAGCGTATGTAGTATGTGTGTGTTAATGGTCACTGTAAACATTTTACGCCGATTTTTTTTATATTTTTAAGTCGTACAGCCGATAACGTACATTTGTTACGATTTTCTGAAATAATAATACGTTGACTCAGAGGGAAATGCAGTGTGCATTTAGTCATGCACAAGGGTGACATTTAGATAGATAGACAGACAGACAGATAGATAGATAGATAGATAGATAGAGAGATAGATAGATAGATAGATAGATAGATACTCACAAGTCCCATATCCCCGAATCTACCAGTATGCCCATTTCCACATAGTAAATCTTCTTTAGGTTGCGAACATCATCTGTGAATAGGATTTCAAACAAGAAAGCATATTCATTGGCGTTGTTATAGCTGTTAGTAACAATAAATAATTGAAATATGTATTTTATTTGGATGTTTAATATAGAACACATTGATGTAACTGTTCAAAATAGTTTCCGTGTATAATGTTTTTAGTTTTCAATACTAAAGATTATTTTTGTAGTAATGTAATAATAATCCAGCATTAAATTGATATAACATAAATTAACAGAATGGAATAGTGATAGATTTACCAATATTATTTGGGTTTATCTAGACATCCTCTGATAGTTTTACCATCCTTACATGCAGTTGTTGCTGTTGTCATTGTTGCAGTATAACTACTCTCACCTTTTGTGCTTCCATCATGTAAACCTGCTACATTTCGGGATGACAACTTAGCCTCTTGGCGAAGAAAATGACTTTGTTTGTCTTGTCCACGCCTTAACCTTTGAACTGGTTCTATAAATTCTTTCTCTACCTTTCTTCTATTAACGTTTGCTTCGTCTGCAAGAGGAGACAATCGTTATCAGATACAAATATCTAATGTTACATGAGTCTGGTTTTCCTGTATTTCGGAGTTGTTTTATATCCTCAAATAAAACGAAATTCAAATATGGACATAAACGGAGGTTCCTCGTGAGAAGACTAATTTGTTCTTAGTTTATTTTGAACTTGTTGATCACTTAAACCAGGAGATGATAATGCCATTGAACTGTAGTTCGGACAACAAATACAATAATCTTCATCTAATTTTAATTATATCACGTAAACGTTATCGTACAATCGTTATCCAAGAGTCATCTGTATACGTCTTTCTTCATCCGCTTTATTGCCGTAATTGTGTTCAGCAAGGAATTTTACCAGCAAGGTTTTTCAATAAAGATACACAAGGCTGCTGCTGAACATTGTATGTTTAAGATAAAACAGTCTAATTTCAAACCTTCTTTTTCAACTGGAAGTTTTCTTTGTACTTGTCCTTGATCCTGCAGAACATACTTTGTTCCAAGAAGATTAGGACTTTCCAGGAAGTTTCTCAACGCAACGTCAGTCTCCGCTGGTCGAAGATCATAATTACTTCCTTCTATTCGTATGTTTCCGTTCTGGGTCAAAGTTTATATATATATATATATATATATATATATATATATATATATATATATATATATATATATATATATATATATATATATATATGTGCGTGTATATATATATATATATATATATATATATATATATATATATATATATATGTATGTATATATATATAAATACAATATAATATAATATAATATAATATAATATAATATAATATAATATAATATAATAGATAGATAGATATTCCACAAATCAACTGATTTCAATCAGATTTGGTTTCCCCTGTTTATATTTATTTCTTTTTTCTTTATCTTGTCATTTCAAACATCAATGTTGCTGGTACCCAAGGAATATGAACATGTTTATTTCGTTACGTCTGAAAAAATTGGCATACTACTAACAAGTTTAATAATCTTTATATAAAAAGATAGTCAAGGACATAAATGAGGAATGACGATTCCTGATTCACGCAGGAACATAGCGAAGAAATCGTACCAATTGGCTTCTTGTGGCCTTTAATAAATAGTCCCTAGCAGCAATCGCAATCACTAGAAGGGTGAATTCATAAGACATATATTACGGTGTCCTCTAAAGTCTGGGATCTCTCCCTTATCAAAATAGTAACGCAGTTTACGGAGACTCTAGCTTTATCTTCCTATATAGCGCTATTTCGGAAATTTTCTCACAATTATAGGCTATTCGCTTATAAATCCCCAATTAATATGGCAAGGCGTTATAAGTAATTGAACCAATATTTTCCATTTGCTTTAGTACTTTACATCGTTTGCGTGATTCTTGTCAACCGAATATATCTGGTGGAGAAAGAACCCTGGAAAACCCCGGGAAGAACTACTGAACCACGAGACGTTACTAGCAAGCTTTCTCACCTACCTACGTTAGCCGTGCCTAAGACTCAAACACACGCAGACAAAGGTGAGATGGCAGTGATCTGGAACGGTGAGCGCTTTAGACTACTTGACCAAGCGGGGCCCCAACTCTAATTGATGAGCTTTTAGTTGCTAATCTAATTTCTTGATTGTGCATTGACTAGTGGAATGATTACATGCCAGTATATAATGTTTGCCTTACAAACAGAAAATTCAATAAATAACGCCTCGTCGTGTGACCAGCATTTGAAACAATTATTACACAATACATTTTAAAACTATTTAGGTCATTAAAATGTTAAAATGTTTGAGCAAGTAACAACAATTAATTTGTAGGACTGCATTTATTATTTGAGGACATAATTGGGCATTATACAAACAATGACAGCAAAATCGCACTGATAAATAAATTTCTTTGATATCTTTCTGCACTAGCATATTCCCGATCTTGCTGTAATGATGTTAAAATAATTTTATTATAGGATTATATGGAGTTTTTATAGTACTTTTGTATTTATTACATCTTCATAACTAAATAATGTTACACTGTGGAAGCTTGATACGATCCTGGTGAGTTTTCAAAACATAACGACCATGTCAGATTTCCTGTTCTAATAAATAGTGACAGGATACCTAATTTGTTAAATATATTCATATCTCTTTCATGACTAAATAATTAACATACTTATTTCTTGAAACTGGAATCGTGTTCTTACGCGTGATGTCGTTTCAGAACCGCAATCTCGTGTGTGGGGTTATTGAAATTCAATTAATCCTTATCCATAGAAGCATCCTTACTTCTAAACATGTTAATTCCAGTCCTGGATATCAGTCTTAAAGCACATATAGGAAAACAAAGTAAGGAAAATCGCTAACTCTACAATCCACCATAAATGTGTTTTGTGATGTATAAATTATGGTGCAAAGTTCAGTCATTGTAAGCCGCAAATACCCTTCTCCGGTATCTAGTGCATTCAAGTAACCGTAGATGATGTGAAAACAATATGCATGTAAGGTATGATTGGATGTATTGTGGATGTATGTGCTTTTTAATGCTTGTGCGAATAAATATATTACATTTTATTTCTCCTCACTTAGCTATATTTTTTTTAAGTGCTAGGCTTAAACAAGCCATCTTTTATAATAACGTTGACCATATTTGAAAAAGAAAACATCAAAGCGGAAAACTACCGCAAACAGATGGTATATAGTCGTTATAATGACAAAGTCGCCTAACAATAGAATGCACAAGAAAGTCGACACTGTAACGGAATTGTGCTCATTTAACAACAATGCATTATGATATGACATTGATGAATTACATTATGTAGACAAACATCACTGAGCGTGTTTAGTGTCGTAGCTAGATATAATCCCAACACGGTTTCATCAAGTTACATGCACATTCTGAACACCAAATAAGTGTTACTATGCAAGTTCGGTAGCGCATAAAGATTTAAAGATTATCATTAAGAACCATCTCAATGTCTCAGGTCGACAAATCAGTAATTTATATTCCGTAAAACGTGACCTCCAAGGGTTCACAATAATTCATACCTATAATAATTACACTGAACAATAATCACATTTCTAACGTTCCAGAGACTTGAGAAGACTCTATTAAGCGTTAAAATGAAATGTTGGGAAAGCATAGGCTAAATTCATCATAGAATAAAAGTCACACGCTCGTGGTTTTGTGTTACAAAGAAACAATAAGAAACAATTGAGAAACAACCAAACAATAGAAGAAAACAATGATAGTGTTTACATTTGGAACATCAGAATGAGTTCACTGCTAACATCACTAGATCCGTTCTACTCTACCACCACCAGTATTCACTACAGTAAATGAATTAAAGAAATTGTTGATATTTTTATTAAATTTTTTAATGAGCTTTCAGCAATGCTTATCGAGGAAAAATGAATGTTTAGTGTCTTTTGTCATCTTAGTACTTTTAGGCCCGCTTTCACAATGCATAAGTATTAATATGCCTATATTGCAAGTTAATATAAATCTTAATATACTGAGCAGGAATGTTAGATGAATTATATCCTCTGCTCTTAGCTTTAGTGCAATGCTGGATAAATATAGTGTTGACGTAGCTTGCTTGCATGACTGAACATAAACTATTACAGCATATACTTTCATTTTACGATTCTATTCGTTCTGATTATAAATGCACTGCTAAGGCCGATATTTTTTCTGATAGCACGTTAATAAAATGTGGTAAAGGAGGAGTCGCAATCTTCAGAAAAACTTCTCTCATGAGATATATTAATTTCAGATGACGTTAGACGTTAATAGTGACAGAGTTGTTGGCATATTATTCAAATTTCCATATATGCAAAATGTATGTATTTTTTGTGTATATATGCCGACTCTATTGTATGGCACAGATTGTTACAAAGTGAAAACTGAGTTGATTCGAAATCTGTATGATCAGTACTCAAAGCGGGGTGACGTGTATTTTACTGATGATTCCATTGCAGTAGATAAACCAGACACTTTCGGATGTTACAAAGATAGCGTATTTCATGAGTTCATGCGATATAACTATCTCGTAAGTGCTGGACATTTAAAAATATGCACTGGTTCCCGTTATACATTCACCCCAGCAAGAACGATGATTGGTCATTTTGTACTATCGGATCAATGCATAGGTAGATTACGGAGTGTGCACATTGTTTCAGATCACGAAGAGCACGTGATATCAGACCACATCGCTATCCTTCCTTCAGACAGTCTATGAAGAGAAATAACAGCTTGGAATACATTAGACGCTGATATCTTGAAACATTATCGAACTGAGCTGGACCATCGCCTGAAAATCTTTGATATAGATACTATTTCGGAAAATGTTGATAGATTGTACGGGCACAAATGAACTCAAAGAAGCACATAAACTTCAAAGACAAGCTCGATATATTTGGATAAATGATTGAAGGTCGAGGGGTAGTCAATATAATTCTTACAGAGAATATAAAGATAAGACAAGAGACTTTAGAAACGTTCAAAAACTGGCTGTGGAAAAATTATTTGGGGGAGGTATATGAAGAAATTGAAAAAGCACATGAATGCGATGTAAGACACTTTTGGAAAATGATCAATGTTAAGAGAGGGAACAATGTAAATTTTGTCAGGAATTATCAACTGATGGAGTTTGTGTCCGTGATGATGATTCCATCACAAATGGCTTTGCCAGATACTATGAGGACATTCATGCGCCACATTTTGGCCATAGTTTTGACGGAAAAGTTTATGAATTTATAGAGAGAGAATTAAATCGGGGTCATTGGGGTCTACAGGACGGAGTAGGCCATATCCAGGCCTTACAGACCAGTATCAGTGTAAACGAAGTAAGAAAAATCATTAAAAGTCTAAAGAAATCAAAAGTATCGGGCCATGATCAAATTTGCAATGAACACTTGATCTATGGCAGCGACTACCTCATTGAGTGTATGACAATTTATTTACTCAGATGATTGATCAATTTTACATACCTGTAGATTACAAAAAAGGGTTAGTAATACCACTGTATAAATGTAACAGAAAATCAAAGAACTCCCTCGAAAGTTACAGGCCTGTTACTTTACTGCCTGTTATCTACAAAAAATTTGAGAAAAATATTCATGAACGGTTGGTAACTTGGCTCAAAGATATTAATTATAATATACCCAGTTCACAACAACATGGTTACCAAAAAGGTTTATTCTGCACAACAGCGTGTTTTTGCTGTTGCAGTCAGTACAATATAATGCAAACATGGGTTCACGGGATTTTGCTGAAACAAAAAGGCATTTGATACCGTGTGGCACAAAGGACTACTTTTAAAATTATTCATGTTGGGAATTACGGGTAAATCCCTTTTGATATTTTTTTTGCATGTATACAAATTTACAGAGTAAAGTTCTTGTCAATGGGAAATTTTCTCAATTGGTTCTCAATTGGCCAAGGAGTGAGACAACGAGGTGTTTTGTCAACCTTGATGTACACAATATTTATAAATGACTTGCTGCTACAGATAGAGAATAGTGGATTTGGAGCAAAGATTGGATCCTAAGCTATGGGAAATCCATCCCTAGCTGATGAAATTTCACTTTGGGTATATATCCTAGCAATCTACAAAAGCTGTTAGATATAGCATACGCCTACAGTAATAAGTGGCGATTCGAGCTTAGTGTCACAAAGTCATACATTTACATTTTGGTCCTCAATACAAGACTTATGTCAGTATGAAATGGCATCTTGGCCCGTCATGTTTGCTGGTTACTGATTCGGCAACACACCTGCGTCATCGGATTAACTCAAAGCTGACGTCGCTTGACGCAATACTCGATGCATACAAGAAAGGAACAAATCTTTTCACGGTCTGTTTGGTATTGCAATTAAACCGAATGGCTTAAATACTTTGGTTGCTGCAAATGTAATCAAAAAGGTAATTTTTCGCACAGTGTTTTACGGAAGTGAATTATGGTGTAAAATTTCAAAAAGCGACCTCTCTTCATTGGGTAAAAATCTGAGGTATTTCGCCAAACATTTACAAAGCTTCCCAACACATACAAGATCAGATATCGCCCGGCGAATGGTAGGATGGACATCATCGCAGTCCGAAATTGATAGAAGAAGATTGATGTTTTTACACATATTATGTTTGATGCCTAATAACGTATATACTAAACGTGTGTTTAACGTTGGGTTATTTCACTTCGTTTTGAGGGGATGCATGTCAAGCTACGGGTTAATTTCAAATTTATATTATACGTTAAAGACGTTTGACATGCTCGGGTATCTAACTAATTATTTGCATCATTCCGAAATTCCAGGTTAACAAAATTGGAAAGAAATTGTAAGGTCAAAAATTGCTGGTCTTGGAAATAGCCTCTGGAGAGTTCGGATGTCTAATCAAGCAGATTTTAATAGATTCTATTCTATGCACGAATACTTACGACCTGCCGAAATGTGTCGGTTGGCTAAAACCAGACAGCGCACTACGGTATTTACATTTGTAGCTAAACTATGGGCTGCTGTTCTTCAAACACAGCTAGATATGTGCATTAGATGTGGGAATGTTTATACAGACTTGATACTTCATTATTGTGTTATTTGTCCTTATATGTCGACTTTCAGAAAATCTTTCTGGGGTTTCCTTACTGATAAATTTCCACTGAGCCTGCACGTTACGTTATTTAATGCAGAATATGAGCAGCATCTACAATATCTTTTAGGCAAAAGGTTACCAGCAGGTGTAATCGACAAAGAAATCTCCACGCTATTAGCCCTGTATGCAGCATACTTTATCATGCAGTGTGCAGTTATCTTAATCAAATTTGGTACTTAAACTTGTAACTTATGCAGTTGACCAAAACTTTATTGATTGCTATACTGTGAGAATTTGTATTCTAATATTATTATTTTTTGGTACATATTTATTTATCTTTTAAATGTTTGTTTTTTATTTTTTTATTTTACTTATTTATTGATTGTATTCATATGATTTATTCTTATATCATGTAATCGTTTATGGAAGGAAATAAAGACGATGATGAAGTTTCCATAAACAATAATCCCAATAAAAAAGGCCAACTTCAGACTAAACATCACTATTTAAAATCTTTGTCAAGAAAACATTTCTCTAAACTTAGCGTCTCTTGATAGAATGACAATAAGTTTTGGACGATATGTAGTCCTGGTTTAATCATTACCATTCTTGTACAACGGCCCTCCCGAAATAACTAACACTAGGTTAGACGAAACAAAGAAACAAAATAGAAAGATTAGGTTATGTTGATGTCAACATAAAGAAGTGATCGGAGATCACTTATACCATCTCCCAAAGTTAAAAGCATGTAATAAATGCTTGATCACCAAGTTGTTTGAATAAGTTCTTACATTTTGCAAAGAACGCAGTATGTAGGCATAGGCAGCAATACATCTTCATAAGCCTTGTGTTCTACAAGGGTCTGTATTGGGACCATTGATTTTATTAAAAATCTATTAAAATTATATTACGCTGACTACTAAGAAACCAGTACAGACCATTTCAGAATGTCACAATTGAAAATGTTTATAATCATGCTGACAACCGTTTCTTTCCATGTGGAATATACAGTTTAAAACTTTACGTAAATTACTTTATTTTAATAATGCAATTCCTGAATAAATAGGAAACTCCCCTCCTGCTGTCAGAATTGTAATTAATAAAAAATAGTTTATTGTCTTAATGAGCGGGGAAATTGTTACAAATGAGACCAAAATATAAATGTCTCCATAAAACTTTTCGTTCACATCCTAAAACTCTATAAATAATTAAGTTAAATCGAAACTGACAAAACAAAAATATTCTAGCAAAACATCTCCATATGTATCTATAGTGTTGGAGGGTTATCTCCATAACATGTTTAACAATATATAAACTATTTATACAGGTCTCTTTCTATCAGCTTTAACCTTGTGCTACGAAGACGTAAACTACCAATGTCTATGTAAAGCGTTAAATTTGCAAGGGCTCTTGCTTGGAAAAACTTATGTTTTAATGTCAGAAAATAAAGTCCTCTCAAGGTTCCTGAAACTACAAATTGCTATTCTTTTAGCAAGGGTTAAACAGTCTATATATTGGACAGACATGCATTCAGGAGGGGGGGGGGTTCTAGATGTAAAATCGCTGCTTACTAGTTACGTTATCTGCATAAATGAATCATTAGTAGAAGTGATAGTAGTAGTAGTATAATTGTAAGTATTATCCATATAACTGTAAGTATTATAAATATAATTAAAAGCATAGTTAATATTAGTAGAAGTTAGATGCTGTAAACAATAAACAATCGCGGAGTGCCCAAAATAAATGATGAAAGCACATTCAAAGATTTTTAGAGACTTAGGTGGCAATTTTACAAACATTTTTAACAACCAATTAGGCTATGTGAAAGTAAGTCTGGAAGATGTGACAGGCTTTCTAACTCATTTTCTATAATCAGTGTTAAATACACTAAGTGATCATGCATATAAATCATCGAATCAACGTGTAATTGAGGTACATAAAACAATAGGTATAATGGAATTTGTAAATGTATGCAAAGTTCAAAATGATCTTAAATATCTGCAAATATGCATACAATATTGGAATGGTAAATGGAGGCATGGATAAAACTTCATCATTCTGATTGTTCTTACTACGATAGAGAACAGATACATTTGCTTATTGATTAAAATAACTTCAAGCGAAGCTGCTGAAGTTTATTGCTGCGCTACCTAATATTGCACAGAATGCTTTAATTTCCTTCAAGAACAGTTACAGATATGGAAGGTATCATTGCGTTGGAAAAAAAGATTTGTCAACATTACATATCATATAACTGACAGAACATATTTGCATATCTAAAATGCTTGACTAATCTCAGTACATAGGAAAATTATTGGACCGTAAAATACTATATTCGACAAGAGACAATCCGACTGAGGAAAAAAATGCATTTTAAAATGTTGTTGTAAAATTTTACATCATTTGAAGCTATTACAATTTCTTGATCTCTGCGAAACTATATATATATATATATATATATATATATATATATATATATATATATATATATATATATATATATATATATATATATATATATATATATATAATATGTTTTGCCTGCACAGAATCCGCGTCTTAAATCATAATCTGCGCTCAATAAATGCCTTAGAAGAAAAGGTCATAAATATTTGGCGAAACATTGAATGAATGCATCTTTACCCTTCATTATTTTGGTCTTCAAAATCTTTTCATGGGTGTAGCATTAAAACGTTTAAATATGTGTATTGTGTTTGGGTTTGCTATTCTTTTCTTCCCAGATCTAAGCAAGATTCGCTGTATTTCAAAAAATCTAAAGTTCTTCTTATCCGTATTTCTGCTATTTAATCACACCTCTACAGTGGTTTCCAAGAATGAATTGAGTTTAATAAGTTATTTTCAATAAAAGAAACTTTACAGCAGTGGTGTCCAAGGTAGAATTGTGTTTGATACGTTATTTTTTTTTAATAGAAAAAATTAATACCATTGTGTCCAAAGTTGAGTTTTGTTCGACACGTTACTTATTTGAATAGAATAAATTGTATGCAAAGGTGCCTAAAGTTGATTTTTTTATACGTCAATTATTTGTATAGAAGAAACTGCATGCAGTTGCGATCAACGTTGATTGGTCATTTTATACATTATTTATTTGATCAGTTGTTTAAAAATACATTTCTGTCCAAAGCTAAATTGTGTTTGACACGTTACTTATTTGAATAGAAGAATGTGAATGCAGTGCTGCCCGAAAGTTGGTTTGTTTGATACGTTACTTATTTGTATAGAATAAATTGCAAGCAGTTGCGACCAACGTTGATTGGTGTTTTATACGTCATTTATTCGAATAGAAAAGATTGTATGAAGTTGTGTCCTAAGCTGAGTTATGTTTAATGCATTATTGATTTGAATAGAAGAAATTTTATACAATGACGTCAAAGGTTAAGTTATGTTTAATACGTTATTTATTTTAAATAGAAGAAATTATATGCAGTGGGGGCTATGATGGGTTATGTATCTGAATAGACTTAATTGTTCTGCAGACGATCCAATGCAACACATTTCAGAATGTACATTATACCATTATTATTTCTTTTCTTCAAAAGCTTTTGAAATTTATAGGTACCTTCTGGTGTTTTGGATATAAGTAACATTTCTGCGCAAAGCAATTTTCATGCCTAAATTCAATTCAGTTATATAAAATAATGTTTTGCATTCATCGTTGCATTGCGTTTGTATTTTTGCAGGTTAACAATGATTACAAGCATCTGGTCATCCACCTACCCTACATAAAGTCCTTTGTGGAGAAATATTTTTCCAACATGTTTTTTGTTAGAGCACTGAGATTTTTATGTGAATCAGCTTTAATTAAGAATGTGGTTTTTTCATTTAATTCCCTTTATTTGTTTTCACCTTTTATTCATATTAGTGTACGAAACTGATATTTGAGAAATGTTTAAAAGCTATTAAATACTTTCTTATTCGGGAATTTTTTAAAAAATAGGAAATATCAAGAGAATACATCAAGCTGTGCAAATGTATTTTGGTATCATGTAGAAACCACCTGGGAATCCACAGCAAGAATTTTATTTACATTCGTTTGCAATGATTCTTCAATGCCGACAAGATACAAATTATTTTAAATTTATGTTCAATTTTGCCATTCATGGACTTGAACCTAAAACAGCTTGACAATTTTTTAGTCCCCATATGCTAGCTTGAATTTATCGTAGTACACCATACGTTCTTGTCCTTCGTTTAGCAATGCACTACAAATTTTAGCAGCATCCAAGCATTTATATGTATCCACTTAAAATACGTAAGCTATATCTTAATTGTACCTTGTTGTTTGAACAATCCTGCTTTCAGAGTTACTAAAACATGTCGAAAATGTCTTACCAATTATCATGTTTAAGATTAACCTCTTAAAATATATTTGAATTACCTCTCTTATACAACACCAATTGATCAGAATATAGAATTTCGCCACCGCGTACGTTGTCACAACATTATATATTTAAGTTGCGCTCTAGTCATTGGACAATCAAGAAATTGGCATGTGACTAAATAGTATTTTACTTTAGAAATATAACTGGTTCCGAAAGTAAACGGTATTTGCGTTTTATAAACATACAAACACCTTTTACATTAGGCAAGGGAGGAAGTAAAATACATTTTCAAACCCTCCAAGAGACAGGAGATGGCCATCAAGCCGTCATAGCAAACTGACAAATTACCGCTCACAAAAGAAGAACCACGAATTTAATATCTATATATTATCGCAGGAAAAAAGTGGACAATCAACTGATGATTTCCACACCATATTCTAAGCCAGCTTTCAGCAATGTGCCAATTATTCATTGATGCAGATAAAGAAATAAAATCATAGGTAACTCAAGGATGTCTGTCATGCACAAAACGTTGTGAACTTCGTAAAAAAATGGATATAACGCATCTTCGTACAGTTGCCCGTGACAGAAAAGCAATTTAAGAATGTCAATGCCATATCAACGAGAAGGACATCGAGTCGTAGCAAATGCATGACACGTTTCATGGAGAGAGCAAATATCAGCAACAAACAACAATAGAGAAACCAAACATACAGAATTTGTGTTGGCAAATATCCACACAAAGCTATGCAGTATCCTGCCAAAGGACACTATGTAATATCTGCAATAAGAAAAACCATTTTGTAAACGTCTGTAGATCAAGTCTCAAAGCAGAAACCAGTCAAGTAAAAAGCCAGTAAGATACAGGTAATAGGTCGGAAAGCTCAAATAAATATTACTCTGGCCTGCGAACTCGAGATAAAGTCAATACTCGTAAACCAGACTAGCCTCATACAACGGTAAAAAGGATAGAACGAAAATAAATGTGCAGATTGACACATGATCAGGCTTTAATGTCATGAATGAACATACATTTGCAAAGTGTAATCATAAGCGTAAACTGCAGAAAACAGGTACCAATTTATTGGCCTATGGATAAGAGACCAAACTACATATAGTTAGCAAGTATCAAGCCAAGATCGAGACTAAAAATAAGATAACTACATATCCATTCTATGTAACCAAAGGAACCTTTGGAAATTTCCTGAGCTATGATACAAGCATGTAGTTACAAATAATTCCTAAAATATGTACAACAGTGAGGAGCCCTTCTGAAAGACTGCAAAACGTTCATGAAATCACAATATGTCTTGATATGTGTTTGCCTGATGTAGCGGTGATGTACGAGAGATACAGCACAACAGCAATAGACGATTTTATAATAGATCTCAATGGTGCAACCGTGTTCTCCATGCGTCAGCTAAATTCGGGCCACCATCAACTGGACTTGGAAGAAATATCAAAGAATATTTCAACATTCTCGACTCATTTAGGAGTACTGAGATAAAAACGCCTCATTTTCGGAATATCATCTGCAATGCAGATATTTCAAAACACATTGTAAAACACTGGATAGACTGGATACCAGGCCAAAATATTAGTAGCGATAACATTCTAGTATTTGGTCACACTCAGGAAGAATATGTAAAAAATCTAAAATCTACATGCATTCGCATAAAGGCAAAGGGTTTAACACTTACGGAATAAAAATGTTAGTTCAAGAAATATACAACTGAGCTGTTTGGATAAATTTTCAGCAAAGATTGAATTTTTCAATTATTTAGGATCCGAAGAAAGTGAAAGCAATTAAAAGTGTCAGCTTTACAGCAAACCTATTGAAAGTATGTAGGTTTCTTGGCATGACAAACTACATTGGACGATTTATCCCAAATTATTCACCAACCATTAAGCCTCTTGAGCCTTAACCAAGCAAAGTAAACTATGGAAATGTACAGAAAAACACAAGAAAGCATTTGATAAACTCAAACAAAATTTAGAAAGTGACGCACCATTAGAGTATTTCGATTCTAATAAGGAAACAATTAATTATGGATGCAAGTGATGTCGTTCTAAGAGCGATATTAATTCAGAATGAAAAGGTTCATGCTCAGGCCAGTAGATCACTTTCAGATGGGGAACAGGGGTACTCACAGATGGAATATTAAAAACTAGCAATAGTCTTGAGTTGTGAGCATCTCCAACTGTACCTATTTGGTCATATGTTTACGCTAAGTCATTTATACTATTTTTGCCATGGAATAAACATTATCTGAAGAAATAGGTGTTTACGTCTCTCCTTAAATGACTCAAACATCACACTGGAATCGAACTCACGGATAGCAATACATTAAACATCACAAATAAGACTGCTCTGCTTGATCGAAAGTAAAACTAAACAAACTGAAGCAAACTAAAAGCTACTCTATTCTGAGAAGAATCATGCATTAAATTTCTCCCTTTCAACGAGGCGGTCAATTGTTAAACTTCATGCCACCTGTTGAGAACATAACGAAGTAATTTATGTTTAATGATATTGTTGATCTTTTTGTTGCTATCATTTTTCCATATATCATCGTCGCATAATGTTAACTTTCTAGTACTGACATTATCAGCCATTGCCTCCCTATACCAATAACGACAAATCCAGAACAGAGCAACTTCGAAGCTCAGAGCTTTCATAGTAAACAGTGCCTAATACACCTCAGATCATGTCAGCATTGATTATATGCTCATTGCTTCTCCATTAGCCTCACACTTGCACAGCTTTTCTATATGGTACTTATTCATTTTCGCGAAACGAGTGTCTAAAAATGGTCTTGTGTGTTAGAAATTACTTTTGATTATAAACAAAACATGTACGCAAATGTAGCAGAAGCAAGTGCGTTTGATTTATTAGATTTGTTTGTGTATCAACTAAACAATCTGTATAATCCATTGGAAAGTAGAAATGATGCAATTCATAATGTGTATAAGTTCATCGATGCACAAAAGAAACTTTCAACCAGGCAAACTACTGAATATAATATCTGCAATGTCCATAACAAATGTGCGACACTCAGTATTTAAAATATCTTTCTGATCATTTAAATAGTTATGTAGAATAAGTATTCGTAATGATTCTAAACCGGGATTGTTTGGACTATGATCCGTGCTCTCAAGGGCCCATAAAGAATGATAGAAAGGCATGTTCAAGCTATAGCCTCTCCCATTTCTCTCGGAAATATCCCTTTTTTACAAGTTAGTCCAAACGCTAAATTGGAAATAATGCAGTTGACAACGGCGCATTTTTTGTTGGGAAAAGAACCTCGGAGCCAGTAAGTCAAGTCGATGAGGAAATGTTATTTCCTCAGGCGAAATGGATTGTCACTCCGCAGCTGCCTAGCATTATCCTCCCACCACCTTTTGAGATACTGTTTGGATTTATAGCTTTATAGCAGAGATACAAGCCATGCAGGTCATCAAGTAGCTGAAATCCCTCCAATACAAATACGCTATAACTCTCAATCACAAGAACTGTGCGGCTGTTTAAGCAAAGGGTAAAGATTACCAATATGAAATATCACTAGCATGTCGCTATTGAAACTCATACAAAACTAGAGCCTCGCATGTTCACAAAAAACAGGCTACCACTCATTACAAAACCAGGAAGCCTTACGCCAGAGATTCTCGCCAATAATGTGTTTTTTCACCCCTTGTCCAATTTATTGCTCTTCCCACAGTACCAATAACATAAGTTTTTTTCATTTAAAATTTCTCCCAAAGCAACCAACGATTTACGACTCTCTATGGTAAAAGAAAACAGTAAAACAATACCGAACATTAAAATTCAAAATCATTTATAATTCAGCCAGATACGTCTTTCCCTTATCCTTGTTCCGCTCAACGACGGATCATTCAAAATCTTCGAAACTGGGAACAAAAGCATGAAGCGGTTGCACAAAGTCTCAAGTGTCTTTTTTTTAAGAAGTCCTCCCTAAGAACTAGCGGTTACGTTCTAACATTTCTAACTTCATCAACCGATGTCATGTTCTTAGAACATCCTTTGTAACTTGACACAGTTTAGTTCTCAGTCAGGCTTACTTTTAATGATTTATCGATTGTATATAAGAAGTTAACCCAACTTGGCGATGCAACTAGTACCTCTTTCTTGTCAGTAAACGAATTAACTTATCAATCAATAAAAGCACCACTCAAACGGCAGCTTGGGGTGTGTGACGGTTACGGCCACCAGACTCCTCTCAATGTTTGTTTTTTCAGTTACTTAATTCCCGAAAAATATGAATGTGCCAGCGCATCATAGTTCTCGAACAAGCCTGACTCTGTGCATAATGGTTTGGATGATGGTATGCACTCGTCAAGAATGTGACACGCGTTTGGACTAGAGATCATTACCATATGTGTGTTTCGGTTCCACTGTAAATCAATCATTTTCATTGATTTCACCAAATCAAGCAGAAAGACTGAGACTGTAAAAGGGCTCATCAAGTGGCTCTTTGTTTTGCATGATCTCCATCTACAGTACTGATAATCTTATAATCTCAAAGTGTTATATATAGAGGAACGCGAACATCACTACAAACATAATTACTCAAAATGTATCCAATGCAAATAACCCTTTTTGTACAAAATATAGTTACAAGTTAATTTAGCTGCATTGTGCCATCCAGCATCACTTTTATAAATTGAACATGTTTTGTATTTGAGATATTTGATGGCGATGACAAACCTAATGTCCGACATTGAGTGATTTCCATCACGAGCTTGTTTGTTTGAGTAAACGCTCTGCTACCTATAGTGGTTTATATAAATATACAAGTTTTAATCCGAGGATGCTAAAATAGAAACTAGATCATTCTTGACAAATAGAAGTTAATTCTGAACAACGTTTTACCAGTCCGTTATCATATGCAGAGTTCTGGAATATGCTGCCAGAATTATTTTTTTTTATCAGCTATCACGTGGGTCCACAAAAACTCACAGGTTGTTGTTGCTGTGTTTTGCTTGAGCTCAATGGTTACCTGCTGGCACTTTACGGTGGTTTTTCATTTTCTTCTCTTTGTAGATTTACATTTTTTTCTGTTTGTAATATTACGATGATGAGTCCACAAACATTAGATTAAGCGCTTTAGGCCAACCTTTAGGCTCTGAATATAGCAAACGTTTACAGAGCAGCAACAGAAGTTTTGTATTCTCTTATTAATGACCTAATGACTATGTGGATGATTGTGAATTATTTCATCCAATATCGCAGAACATAGAGCAAATGTTACAATACGAATAATGCCATGGGCAACAACTTAGAATAACATGTTTCAAGTCATCCATCTGAACTCTTTGCTTTACAAATTGAAATTCCGACAATAACAGAGGTATACAGCTGCTTGGTTAACACAGGTGTGTCTGTCTCTGTGTGAATGGGTGTGAAATATGAAGTCCTACATTTTATACCAAAAGTCATGATGACACTATATATATATATATATATATATATATATATATATATATATATATATATATATATATATATATATATATATATATAGATATATATATATGTATATGGCTTGGTCACATTATTTTATACTATAGGGGAAGACATTCTGATCTTTCATTGCGGTTGCAGGGCAGTACAAAGTACACTATAGACTTGGTAATTTAATAAGATACTTACGATGAATCTGTCACACTGTCCACTTGATCTTCTGATACATCTGACAGTCATGAATGCTCCATTCTCCACATCTTGGTAGTAAGCCACATCCTATTTATATTAATATATATATTAAGGCTGGTACATGCATCTTTAGCACGAAATTCTCTCCCCGCCCCCCCTCTCTCTCTCTCTCTCTCTCTGCACGGTTATGTATGCGTAACTTTACACGGCTGTTTCTACTGGAATTAAAACTTGTAACTTTATTATGTTTCATCTAGTTTATTTCAGCTTGTTGCTGATACTGGAACATATTTGTATTGACCAGAAATTGATGAGCCTTAATGAAATCTGGTATTTTATGTAAATTTTGTAAGCGCAAATTATATCCTGGATATATCACTGTTATAGTAGACATAAGCTATTAAGCATATTTAGACAATTATTTTATAGAATCTGTGTGTCCAGGCGAAAAGTGTTCTGCGACCGTGCTTCTGTACAGTTTCTTTGTATCCAGTCAGATATATGAATTCCTCTAGAAACAGCCATGTAAAGTCTAGCAAACATAACCGTTTTTCTGTTTCATTTGTTTGTCTTCTCATTGTTTTGTATTTGCCATTGAAAAAGACTCATTAATGTGTCGAAAGCGCTCAGGCCAGCTAGATAATAGGTTCGCACTGTTTGATTATGTAATGAATTTTTCAGTTGTTACAAAAGGAAAAGGAATGAATATGTTTAAGTTAGGAAATGCCTTGACATTCACATTGGGCACTTAGGACGATTTATGGAAGCAAATAGTATCCACATTTGTAAGCCATTGATGTATCCAAACATGAGTTAAACTTTTCGATTGCAAATATAACGTAGGGATACATTTAAAAATAACAAAAGAGAAGCAAAGGTCAAAAAAGTATGAAATCTTACTAAATGCTCATCTGTTAAAATGTCACCAATGTTGTCAGAAATATCATAATAAACAGAAATAATCAGGAAAGTGATTCCAGTGGACAACTTAGGCAAATTGAACTAAAGATTAACACATTGAATAGGACCAAATTTGATGACTAACTATATTTCTATTATTTGGACCATGGTTTGCATGCTAGTTTATACCTCTCAAAGACATAGATTTTTGATATATTTGATTATGTGGTAAAGTCTTCTAATGATAATAATATAATAGCCAATTCTGCAACATTTTGTGTCATGGATGAATTTAGCAGTCCCGAGTGATTCAATTGTTTTATCTTCTATATGTTTTTTTGAAGGATTTTACCAGTTTAGACCTAATTTAATTGCTGTAATTATGTGTTTGACAATTGGAAGCAATCGCTTTCTTCTTCAGATTTGGAGAAAGGTTGAAGGGCTGGTATTGCGTGATTAGTGTAAAGACAGACAATATCACCTTCTGAAATTGTTAAATATATTCAACTTCGATATAAATTAGCTGAACATATACCCTAGGATATTCAATATCGTGCCTGATTCGACTATTTGTTTAGAGATTGTAAAGTTCTAGTCATCTTGATAATAATTTATCTGATTTTTTTTTTCATTGTGATACCGAATTCTGACATGACAAGATTCTCATGTCAAATAAATGGAATGCAAACATGACGATAACAACTACAACCATGGTCCCCAATTAACCAACGAAGATAACTACATAAAGGTCACAACATCCGCGTAAAGTTAAACTTGAAAGAACATTCGGAAAAAGTTCTCAATAATTTAAAATGTCACAGACAACGAAATAAAAAAGGAAGATAACTCTCCTAAGGATATCACAAAGAAACTATATCACAAAACGTGATAGAAATTAACGAAACTAAAAGTAACACAATCTGTTATTTGATAGGTGGTGGTTTAGCTGTTTATGTAATCGATCCTTTTGACAAACACTAAAGATAGTTTAAAGTGTCTTCCTAACTGAAGGCAAGGTCCAACACAAGAATATCAAAATAACGTTGAAAAATACGTAGGAAATGTGCATAAAAATAATATCGACATATGCAGGAATAAACAATCAACTGAAGTAGAACTATCTGTTTCGGTAAATTAATTAGAACGTTTAGAACAAACCAACAACCTAGAAGAAAAAGTAAAATATCAAATCTATTTCTAGTGTAGCATATGCCTCTACTTTTACCAATACAGCATAATCTTTAATATGGTATTAGGTTCACAATCGATATTGGGCATTAGATAAATATTAAACTAATCAGTCCATTTTTATTTCCTCTGTTCAAAAATGATAAACTAATATCGAATGAACATTTACCCCACAAAACTGGTAATGCACAATATTCATGTTGCTAATCATTTAATTAAATCATGAGAAAGTGTCCATTAAGACAGAAAAAAACATAAATAGCAGAATACACCATGCAACACTAAGCTTCGCACTTCTTGCTGAATTCAGAAAATGTTTCGAAAAATTATTGATTTTTTCGCAATTGATACACAATCAACAATGTGTATTGCAGAAGTAACCGGGACAGACATTAGACTTATATTAAGCCAAGTTGACTTTCTTGTAGATAATGGACTGACACAAGTGTTACTCAATATCTCTTTTGCTTAGAAAATTGGTAAATATCCACTACATACTAGAACACAAGAACGTTTGCAAAGAGAATGGATATTTTATAATCAATGCAATCTAGCACAATAAAGCTGTGAACAAGTAATATAAAGTTAATACGACGTTTTAAAAGCATCGAATGATAACATAATTGAAGAAACTATGAAATTATACAGAGTTAGGCAGTTTTAGAAAAAAGTATTGACATGGATTTGCTTAAAAGAAGAAACTGTTTTGGTGTGAAAGGTAAAGCCGACTTTTATTCCGAAATTAACATTTCGAAAAGAATAAGAATATCCCACCAATCGCTTTTTGAAAACATTATCTTAAGGACAAATAAAATCGAGACGTTTGACTACAACGAGGTTTGTGGAGTTTGTTAGATGATAAAATAAAATTTAAAAAAGATATATCGCTGTTCTGACTGAAAAGAATGAAAGGAAGGAAGGACGATATTAATTATGACTGGATTAAGAGAAGAATCAACATTCACATATGTAATATATATTTGCTTTTTTATATGCTCAATTCTAATTATATTACACTACTGTCTTTCCTCCAGTAATTCATCTTGCAAGGTCTTTTGTGCATTTTCTATCTCACTTTTCTTCTTGGATATACATTTATTTTACCTAAAGTGCAGAACGGGTTCTTATCGATCCATTTCATTTAATGTTCGATTTCTGTTCCCAAAATGTTATATATCTTATCTTTAATGATATATTTTTATACGTCAATAATTAATGTAATGCGCGTCCAACTAATCTCATGATAAGTAATTCCAACCACGTGTACTCCTGAAATCCACATTCTTAAACAACCTGCAATCACAATCGTTGATTAAATAATCGCACAAGGGTTCTGGTGCCATTATAGATACCTAGGAAGTAGTACAAAATGCAGCAAGAGGCTTTTATTATCATATGTTGAAAGCTTACCTCCTGTTCCAAATTTCGTGATTTCGTCGAATGAAACCGACCGTCTTTCAATTTCTGAACGACATAAACTTTAGCATTTGGATCAATCTCATAATTTCTCTTTAAGTTTAAGTTTAGAGCTTGTGATCCGCGACTGAGGGTAAAGGTCAACGAATCAGGTAGGTCAAGGTCACTGATCATCCGTTTATCTGTTGGTAATCCGGTTGTGACATCTTTCAGCCAAACAGTTTCCGAGTTGGTTGGTGCTGACAAAACAGATATAACATAAGGCTTGTAAAACCAAAGTTAACAAATAAACAGACCAGACCAGTGTAGACTGTCAGTATCTCCCCATATAAAAAAGAAATGTTAAACGACGCGCATTTAGGCCACTCGAGTACATGTTTAATATCTTATTATAATTTAATAATAATAATAATATTAATAATAATAATGATAATAATTTATTTCTATGTTCAAGCGGCCAAGAATGAATTCAAAATACACAAAATATAACACAAAGTAACAGTCAGAACACTATCAAACATGTTTCAATAAGAAACTGTCAATATTGAACTAAGATTAATATTAGTCCAACGTAAGTGCGGCAAAGTAAAACATTGTTTTGTCATTCAGTTGGTTTTGACATTAATGGTGTCTTTATACCTACTTATATAGAAAAGGGCAGTTTTAGTCGAAAAAGAATTACAATGCCTTTTGTGATAAAACCTTGAATTTGGTTTGAATATTATAGCTAACAATTGTTTAAATTCTAATGTGCCTCTTTTCTTGACATGTAACTTTGAAATGATTTAATCAATGCAAATATGTGCGCTGTTCTGTAACTTTTTATAATGAATATTTTTCATTGGCTCAGTTTTAACATTAACTTGCAAGCTAACATACCGTTTTATCCAATGGAGAATTCCTGATTTATCATATTAATGATCCTTTTAGAGGTTTCGGTTTTACAGATATAAAACACCGCATTTATCAGTTTGGTGAAATCGACCTCTATCACAGGCGTAACATGTGAAGGGTTACATGTTTTAAGATATTTTCTCATCATGTATTGACAGCGGTCTTTTTAATTTTGCCAACAGTCTTAATGCTGTTTACAAATTTTCAAAGATTGAATGTTTGAAATAGATTTAAAAATCAGTGCAAATATATTACTTGTGGTGGTGAGTAAGGAAATAGGTCTAATATAATGCATACATATTATATATATATATATACATATATATATATATATATATATATATATATATATATATATATATATATATATATATATATATATATATATATATATATATATATATATATATATATATATATATATATATATATATATATATATATCATAGGGTGAAGCGTTTCATAAATATATCGATACATCGATACCTTTGCTGTAACGATGCACATATCGAAAAAAGAGATGAATAATCGATACAAAACTATATTTACCTTATGTAATTTATTTTAGTCTTCAGCAGTAATAAATAAGTATTATTAGCTTGCCTTGTTGTTTTCTAAATATAGAATTCATCTCAAACAGCATCTGCAGTCCTATGCACACATTTGTATTAGTAAAAGCGAAAAAGGCTATTGAGAATATTCGCTCGCCGTATACAAATTTAAACAAAGTGACATGGTTCGTTATTTCCCCCCCCCTTTAACTCCATGCTAATTGTCCTATCCTCCCCCCCCCCCCCGCAGCATGTTCCTCTTATAGGATACATTCGAAACATGTTCCACGTGTATAATGAAGTACTTTATTCAACGTTTAATGACCACTTTTGCGCATGGTTTCTACATTGAATTGTATCTTCTCTACTTTGTTCTATTTGAAAACTATACTATTGGTGTAGTCACACGGTGAATATGTTACATTGAATTCTCATCGGTGGATATTGCTTGTTCCTGTTAAGCCTAAATAATGCCTATAAATCAGGAACTAGCTAGTGCAGCTTTTTCCCTGCGTGACAAACAGGAAGACCTAGCAAAGCAACAGAAAAATGTCGCGCAAAAAGTAATTGATACGCAGTATTTAAACTAAGATGCTGTCAGGGTGTGCGACTGCGTAAATCGTGCAAAATTTGTACGAATTGGCACAATTGGCAATCAATCATGTGCGAAACCTCCTGCAAATTCGTTGAAAATTACGCAACTGAAAATGTGCTCAGCTAAGTATACAATTTTAATTTAACCGTTCTTTCCCCGATATCTGGTTTTCTGGTAGGCTACTGTTGACACATCTGGGTTCTTCAAGCATGACATGAATGTCTGTTAAACTAAATTTGATTGGAACACTATGCCTTGGAATACACATCATGGCATAGTTTGAGATTCTTATAAAGGCTGTTTTGCAAATGCTTCTTTAAAATACAGGCTACCTAGAAATCCCAAAATGTCTGATTTATTACGTTTACGTTTGGAAAATAGAGGCTGGTGATGGTGATGAAGAATTTTTTTCTAAGGTTTTGAAGTATATCCGATTATTGGAGCTTCTGAAGTTGTTTATGAAGATACTAGTGAGTGATTTTGAGTCCAAAAATGTTTTAAATACAAATCAGATGTTCATTTTAGTTGGACGAAAATAGACGGCATGACGGTCAATCTCCCTTTCATCAATATTTCGAAAATTAATAGTATAAAAGACATATCACTAGAGTATATTTAAAATAGACAATTTAAAAGTACAATGCTATATTCTTTTCTTATCAATCAATTTAGTTTTGCTCATCATATGCTACGAAAATCCGTATGTGTTTTAAGATAAACTGAATTAATAAGATTGAAAATTTAAATTAAGTAGAAAAACTATTTATTTGAATAACTCTGTCTGCACAAGCCTACTATGGCATTGATGGAGTAAAAATATTACTAAAGCATTATGGAACAGATAAGAAATCAGCCATAGTAGCCAGTAAACTAGATTAAAGAAAGAAAGTTTATATTAGTGAAAAACCCTATTTTAGAGTAGATGTATCCAAAAGATAATATCTGTTGTGAGTTCTGGAAAATTGTAAATAACAGCCACAAAGATCAGTTTCCCAACATCTTCGATCTGACAAAGCTAGATCTACCCCATAAGAATGAAGCACATACAAATATTCATACACAGATAAGGAATAGAATATGCTCAGAAATAATTCGTAGATTGATACTACAACGAGAGGTAACATCTTTTCATTACATGATTCCAATAGTGCCCTCACAGACGTGGTGGAGGAAAAAAGAGACCCATACATTGAAGTGTTAGGTAAATATTGAACCATGACCGTTTCCTCCTCTTCCTAACTTTTTGCTCTCCCCTTCTTCCGTTAACTAAGAGTGACGTCCCATTTAATATAAAATTATGGCAGCATCTCTCCTTTCATTGTACATGAGAAACATGGAATTTCTCTTTTGATGTACAGGGATTTAACCAGTGAATGAAAATGATGATGGAAAAAATAAAATTATCACAAAATCAGCAAGGGGCAGATATTAAACATCTCAAATTTATAACCTTGTCTCAAATCAAAACAAAATTATATAATAGGACAGGTTGTTTCAATAGTTATCCTTCTTCAATATTAAATACAAGTACATGTGGCTGAAGCAGTTTGTCGGCATCTGAAGGAAGTAGAATGTGATAGTTTTGTTGGTATTTATCCTCGTTCCCATGCCCGGATTTGTTCTAGTAAGATGTTAAAAGCATGATGAAACTGCTTTATTTCTTCTGTTTTGAAGATAATAACATCGTAATGATTTCCAAGTTTGAGTTAGTCACGAAATTGGTAACATGGTGTTTTCAAAACATTCATGCTGCGGGAAACAAAAGCCCTGGTATCTAGTTTAGTCACCTTTAAATGGCATAAAACGCTGAATAAGGAGAATAAATATATGATAACTTTATCTCTATCTGTAATCTTCAAATGGAAATAATTAGGCATACATAAAGGAGCACACCTTCCTTACAAAAATGGAAATTCCATGAAATTCATATTTTTATCGATATGTAACGGATTGTAGAATGTGCATCTTGTATCGTATCGTTACGCGGCAAGATTGTATCTTTTCACCCCTTATACATGCTTACACACACACACACACACACACACACACACACACATATAACCTCTTTAGTGAACTGTCTTACCTGAACGAACATATACCATGAGACTCAAGACAAAATGAAGCACACCTTTCTTCATTTTCTGCGCTTGGTATCTATTTTAGGCTGATCGACGCCAACTTTAGAATGAAGGTTATATATATGCTTCAACTGACTAAATTGCGCCAGTGAGGACTAGTTATAAGAGGTTCCATTGTTTGACTGAGCGTTTTCAAAAACAAATGAAACCAAATGGTATTGAGTAATACTGTGATGTAATAATTGTAGCAACATTGAATTAGGCCTCGTCCATTACCAGGTGGTGCCTCTTAGGGCAATGTGTGACAGAATTCGAGATGAAAATGTTTATAGAAATGCTCAGAATCACTAATCACAAAAAGTCGAATATATATATATATATATATATATATATATATATATATATATATATATATATATATATATATATATATATATATATATATATATATATATATATATATATATATATATATATATATATATATACATCTACATATATATATATATATATATATATATATATATATATATATATATATATATATATATATATATATATATATATATATATATACATCTACATATATATATATATATATATATATATATATATAGAGAGAGAGAGAGAGAGAGAGAGAGAGAGAGAGAGAGAGAGAGAGAGAGAGAGAGAGAGGGAGAGAGAGACAGACAGATAGACAGACAGACAGAAGAGAAAGAGTTATAAATATATACCAGATAGAACGTAAATGCTAGCCGTGGATTCTAGAGACAAATGCTTGATAATAGTAGACAGTATTAATATTTAATACAAACAGTACTTTCATAAATGTTATTGCCTTTTCTATCTGTCAATCTATCAGCCAATCTCCACATTTATCTTTCCTTATATGCACCACTTAATCTAACAATATATCAACTTAATCTATTTGCCTGACTTAAAAGACCTAGCTGAAATTTAATTTCAAAGGCAATATGTTGGACCCACTACAAAAGTCTGCTTTAGCTTATAATCTGGATATTAGGATATATTTCAGCAAAATTGGCAATGATCAATATCGATAGGAGCATTGCTAAATTCGAAATAATGTGGTTCCCATCAAGCGAACAATACTTATAAGACTCTGCTTTTCTCAAGAACAAGAATAGGAGATTACAATAAGTTTGAGATTATCTAACTAATTAAGACATGGTAGAACTCTTGGAAACATGTTTTATAATTAAACACGATAGTTAGATTTCAGTTTTGTAGCTAATTGTTCGAACTGGCACAATCATTATATAGCTTGCACGGAAAAAGATCTCTTTCAAATCCAGGTCATCTTTCAAATATTCAACTACAGAGGCAAGTAATGTACATGAGTTCCGTCTCTTTATGCGGAGAACCATTGTCACACTCACAACGTCAATATAATCCTTTGCATTCCCAAGTTTCAACACACTCGAAAGGTATATCATCGTGTACTCTGTCAGTAGCTCTTGTACTTGTCAAAGTGTAAGCCGTCAATAGTCCGTTGAAGGACACACCTAAATATATATTGGTAATTGTCCGTATGTAACATGCTCAAAGCACTTCTAAACTAATATTAAGAGCGAGTTATTTGTGATTCATCATAATCAAAGCAGACTGTCATACAATTTAAATCTATTCATATTATCCAGTTGAACGTGTGCAGGTTTTGTGAACTGCTTGCACTGGTATTAAAGATACTATTCATTACGCTCTATGACGTGTACTTTTCATAGAAAGACCAACTTTACCTTGTTGGAAACATTTACATTTTTCAGGGGATATTATTTGCATCTTTTGACGGGATCTAATTCATTTGAAGGTGGAACAAGTTTAGGTCTGGAACAAATCTTCAGCTGGGAGATTGTAAGCACAGACTTTGCCAGTCCTCTAGTGAATTCTCAATGAGATGTGGATAGAAACAAGTGCATACAAAAAACATTTTAGTACCTCGATATATTGGTCCTAAAGTATTTCAGTTTATTTTATGGTGAGGTAGATATATATAAGGTTGATGATTTTATTTCTAATCTTCAAGCGTTGCAGGATCATGAACGGTTTAATACCTTCTGTTGTAGAATAGAAACCGAGTGGGTTTTGGATTAAATGAATAACACAAGCACAATGTGTGAAAGATGGAAATTTATTAAATGAATTAATAAAGAGAAACGTATGGTGAATAAATACAATGATTCTCTCACGCTCTCAACATACGATTGATCCATCACTCTACACAAACATTCACACATTAAAAATAAACCAAAAATATTAATTTAATATGAAATACAGATTCAAGAAACCTCATGGACTGCAGATATGTTTCAAATAATATTATGCACTGTAAGAGAGATTAACATAATCTCACGTATGGACTACGATTAAGATTCAAATAATCTTAAGGTATTCAAATGTGTTTCAAATAAAGCTATGCACTGTAAGTGACATTCACGTAATCTTCTGGAATACAAATAAGATTCAAAATAATCTCATGAACAAGAACATTTACCAAATTGAAACAACAATTGGAACAAACATATGCTTCTTGACCCTTGTACGGTCGTACGATTCATAAACTAATGAGCCGCACAGTTTCACCGAGTCCTTGGGTTGGCCCACACTTTTATCGACCGCTTGCACCCTTCACGGATCCTCCACGTGTACAGTCATACGTATACACACATACATGCAGCATACAGCACCCTTGAATTAGCTACGTCTACATTCGTGGCTCCACCACATATACAGACATACTTGCATACATACATACGTATCGACAGCACGTAGCTCAAAATACTCTGGAAACTCCAGACAGCTCTAAACAGCTCTAGCAAGCTTCAGACAGCTCTTGACAGTTCTAGTCAGCTCTAGTCAGCAACAATAAAAACAAACTGGTCATGATAACGGGTTCTGAAAAAATCTCTGGATATAAACTAATACATTAAACTCTAATAGCAACTTGTAATTCAAAGTTCACAACGTTTCAAACCTGCGTTGCAATAAATGCATCATTACACGATTTGACATTACAAACTGAATAGGCTTCTCATATCAAATGAAATATAAATTTAACACTTACCCCTATGGTTGGAGAAAACAATGGAGAGCGCACACTCCTTGACGAGATCCAAAACGACCAGTTCGTAGGTTAGAAATTGATCTTCCTTAAGTCCATTGGAGAGTGAGTAATAGTCAGGGTAAAATACCCGTGCATAGCATGCTTTTATTGTGCCTCGTCGCAAGTAATATCCGGCGAGATACATGTTAGTACAGTCACTTACCTGGAACAATACTTACTCACCCTAGATAACGTTGTACGCATGTACAACGAAAAATAGTCAAATAGTTCTAAGACAAAACCAAGGTAATTTTTTGGCTAATTCTGTGACACCTTCTTCTATTTTCACACCTTTATAATGATAGATAAAAATCTTGTATCATAATTAAATGTAAATGGAAGAACAAAAAGAAGAATTGAAAGTTAGAATAGCGAATGACAAGTGCAGAGAGATAAATGGTATAACTGGTAGGATTGTAATTTGCCCAGTGTCGGAAAAATGTATTAAATTAAGAAACTGTGTGTAATCTTTGTCAATACATTTTCCTTGTCAACATTCCTATTGTAACATCAATGTCAAATAATACTCCTAGCAATAATCTATTTGATTATTAAATTTCTACGCATTGGTGATATGTATAAATTATAGACAGTTAATACAAATTACACGACATAAACGTTTAGAATGTACTGGCTAGGCCTTGTCTTATCGAGTTCTAAACGCAATTTTGATAATATTCAGACACGTGCATTCTAATCAACCAGAAGTGCAAACAGAAACCAAACCTAATGCTAATTAAATAGTCCGTTGCTATAATTCGTGGCTTGTAACGAATGTTGTGAAATCCGTGTATTTTTATTAACAATTGTAAAACGTGTTATTCCATCTGAAGTGTCGCTCTTTGATGCAATAAACACTGACTAAAGACTATCTATATCGTAAAACATTACTCAGTTAAAAGTTACCAAGAATGTCAAAACAGATTACGAGAAACATACTACGATATATTATTTCTCTGCATTCCAGTGAACTGGAAATGGATTTACGTGAGCGGATAATCTCTTTAATATATATTTGGCTGGAATTCTCATCTAATTTGACACTGATATTCTGCCCTGTCTTTTTCATTGCACACTTAATTTCAGTCATTGAAGGATGAAGGATGTTGGTATTACGGAATCCTGATATCTACTGGTGTACCCAAGTTAATGAAGGCAAATGGATTAGGCTGTGCATGCAATATAGTAGAATACATCATTATATCGTTTGTTATTCTCTCGCGGGCTCCTCAAGATCTTGCATTCAGTAATAACCCCAAACTGTAAATAGCAGTGATGCAACGCTGTTAAGGTGACTGCTCGTAATCTTTATCATCTTTCCAGTTGTTGATGTGTTAAATAATTTTAACTACAATGCCCGAGTTTCCTTGAAATTCCTGCCATAAATTTATCAAACTATAGATATATTGAAACATTTTAATCTATCATTTGAATTGTAGCTTTCAATCAATACACAATTTTAGTCAAGTTATACATTCATTTAGAGAATAAAATGTTATGTTAAATTTAGTTATCATTCATTTGACTGTTAAAGGATAAAAGAGTTATTGTAATGTTAATATTCCCATCTTTATTCTCATAAATCCCAAATTGGAAAGAGACAGCTCACCTAAGAACCAAAATGCCTGGATCAAGAGGATGATTTATGTTAATGCTTTTCAAAAGTTTCAGAATATTGTATTGTTCCACGCTGATCTGACGTCATATAATCATCATTGGTCAAATAGTAAAAGGCCTCTATAGCTGAATGTTTATTTTCAATAGTTCGGAGTCGATCAATTTCTATTTGATTTTTATATTAAGGTCGGTATATGTTAAACTATTTGTGGTTATTAACAGTCGCCATATGTCACTGTGGATCGTGATCATTTCTATAATCGTGGAAGGCATTTTCAGTTGAAACATCTCTTATCAAATGTAATTAGCATCTGTATTGTGGCCTTTAAAAAGAAGTTAATATTGTTTCTATTGTTAGTAGTAGCAGTCATATCACGGCGGAGATTGGCATCGCTTGGATTAAACATCATGCCATGATGCTTTCTGTCAATTTTAGCTAAATTCTGTTCAGATGGCGTTCACATAATTGTGTGTTGTGTAATCGTGGCCATATCTTTAGCACCGATAGCAATATGTCATGGTGGATTGGTAGAATGTATAGGAACCTAAAATACCTTAATGTCAGAATACCTCTTTCCCACATTTGGTCGAATTATTTTTAATTTATTGCATCAAAACTCGGCAAACGTTTTTTCTGTCTTATTGTTAGTGGCCTTGTTAGATGACGGATTGTCATCATTTGAAATAATACATAGTGATCTATGTCACATTTAGACAAATTCTGGAGTTATATCTGAGAAAAAGGAATTTCAATACATGTGCATTTTTAGTAATGGCGACAGGGCGGCCATATTTGATGGTGGCATGAGATCAGTTGTACCAACCTGAGATACATTCTTATCGGGATATTTTGGTTAAAATATAGCCAAATTATATGTGAGAATGCTTGCCAGTAGATTCTCTTAGGCCGATGGTTCTCTCCGGGGCTTTCCCGGGTTCTTCCTCCGTCATTTATACTGGCCTCCATCTATAGCCTATCTTGTGCTGAAAAATGGCGTTCAACGCAACAACAATAACTCTCTCCCCCTTTCTTTTCTCTCTCTCTCTCTCTCTCTCTGTGTTAATCATTCAACCAATCAATTGCAACTCAACAAAATATAATACCGGTAAAAGAAGAATAGCTATTTTTGGGATGTTTTTTTTTTTTTTGTTCTTCATTATAGTAGGTAATTTCTAGTAAACAAAAACCTCAAATCTATAAATGGTGTGAATATTAAGAATGTGTAGGACAAAAGGTTTCCCCAAATCCAGACATTAATCGTAATACAGCCTGAGGGGACGAAGTTGATAATATATCTGGATTTGGATTTTTTAATGTAGCTTTAACACTTTTTCAGTCATATCGCTAAGATGTCTGCAATGTGGCAGTTTATAGTGAGGTCTAGCACTGGGGCATCATGCCACAGACATGTAGCATGATGTCCCACCCAGGCACATTATCCTGACACCAGGCCAACCAGTCCTAACACTAACCTCTTAATGCTGAGCGACAAGCGAGGCAGCTGTTAGCACCATTTTTGTAAGTCTTCGGTATGACTCGACCGGGGATCGAACCCATGACCTCCCACATCGGTGGCGGACGCTCTAACCTCTAGGCCACCGGAGCGGTCATAATATATCAAATCTTTATTTCTATTTTGTCCAACAGTATATTTTAAAACAAAGGTTCTCTTAAGTACGTTCCGTTACTTTATACATTTTAACCTAATGCTCAACCTGAAGCTCTTCGTAAACATTCAGTGAGACTAGTTCCACTATAATCCATTCATGATTTTTCAAGATATGCGTTTGCATATATTTTGATCTCATGTGATGACTGTCGCAGTCGAACGACGACATCGCTGAGAGAGAAATAAAGATGTATCTATTTATAATTATATTCATATCGTCCAAACAGGAATACTAAGTTGAGATTGATTCCTTATATCAAATGGATTGACTTGGCAAGAGACAAGCAAGTTTCATAGTAATAACAAAGGCAAAAGCACAGATTTACCGGGGAAAACAGAATCACTTTGTTTTAGATTCATTTGTGTCATCTGCCAATTTCTCCTAAATCTAGCATAAAGCAAAATCGAGAAAAAGAAAGACCGGACAGAGGACAATTGGGCGTATTTACATTTTATGCGAATAGACTTTGGAATGCAGAAAGAGAGATGCGAATAGAAATTGTCGCTGCCTTAAAATAACATAAGTAGTATAGTTGGGCTGTTCAGGGTCTATGGGAATCTCAGTCAAAAAGGTCATGGGGCTGTTTAAGGTGTATGGGAAATTTAACATCGGGCAAAACCTTGGGGTTGAAAAGGGCCAATGAAATTCCCAGAAAAAAGGGTGTCCCGGCACTATGGGGTTTATGGGAATTTATCATGGGTGTTCATGTATAGCGACAATGGGACTTTAACTCGGGAAAGGCACCTGGGGAATTGAACATGAATGACGTCATGGTGTTTATAGGGTCAAAACTATTTATAGGGTGAAATGCTTTTATAGGAACAATGGTTGATAGCGACAAACATAGACATACAGAAACAAACAATTACACATTCAATCAAAGAAGAAGGAAACATAGAAAAGATGACTGAAATGTTGTAAAGAAAGACTCACAGACAGAATAAAGACTCGAAAAAGAAAACTCTATTGTATGGGTACAAAACATTTATACAATTATATACATGGGCTCTCTGTCCTGTGCTTTGGTATAAGCACTGTCCATTTAATACATTAACATTTCGAAATGAAACAATCCTATTTACTAGTTATTTAGTTCTTGGCTCTAGTAAACAACATTTTAATATTAAAAGTTCACGCATTAGTAAAAATCACTTCATATACAACTTATTTACATTAACTGTTCATTTATAAGAAAAGGCTTAAACAAAACAAGTAACAACAATCAAACAGGACAAAGTTCATGTTTCTCTCTATATCCGTCGCACACGTTGCATAAAATCTGGTCAACTACCACTTGTGTCCCAGCATAGGTGTTTCCTATCACGTACTCCCTTTCATTCTTAAATCTGTTGTTATGTCCTTCTTGCTAGGGACACGTATCGGTAAGCAGATCAGTTGTAGTTATCGTCCTCTTCAAATGGATGTACAACGTATGCCATATGAATGGTTACTTTTCCATCGGTGATGCACAATTTTTCTCTCATCGTCTGTACGTCTTCAATAGCCCTCAAAACATCGGAGGAAGTTAATTCTGCAGGTGTGATAAACCCGAGACATACGGATGAGTTCAATCCGTTGTGATAAATACATAGGCTTAAACGACCTCGATCATTGACTTGGCACTGACGTTTGAGTTCCTTTAACAGTAAGTCCAGTAGGTCTGTAATGAAACCTGCTACTTCCTCGTGTAGAACTTCAGACGCGAAGTCTTTAAATTTCACCGTGAAGGTGTAAGTTGCCGTCCAAAATTATCTCGAAGTCGCTGTCTGAGCCATCTGGATGATAAAGTACTTCTTTAGGTCTACTGAATCCTTTCTGTTCTTGGATGCACTATGCTGTGACGGTATGGTGATTAGAGAGGTCAATGATGTTTGTTTCTTCTCTTTTTTCATCTCCGTAGAGTGATTCATCGTTCTCGTCGCTTGTCCTCGCAATGACGTGTCGTTCTTGGAACACGTCCCTTTTTTATAATGGGCGATATCAGCATGTCCATAAGGTAAAGTCTTGTGGTCTGGAAGTTGCACTGGTTGCACGTAGTTTGTCATGGCGTTAGTACATAGACAACTAAGATGTGGTACTGCATTCGTGATGTGATAGTGAGGCATAGTATCACACCTGAGTTTCTCGTTGGACTTGAGTCTTACGCTCTATACTTGCTGCTTGAAAGGATTCAACTTTCTCGATTGACGTTGGTATTTCCAATAAATTAACGGTCTTGCACGTTGTCCTTTTTTATATGCTGACCAATATCGACGTGACCGTACGGTAAAGTGAAGTGGTTGGGAAGCCGAACTCTCTTCTTGTAGATGATTTGTTAGACTTTTTCCAAGGGTCGACAGACAAATTGGTGTGTGCGTAAACGTAAGATTTGTGCTGTTCACGGGTGGTCACTTGAAAGTGTTCATCCTGTCCAGACTGAAAGGCTTCTTTCAATACGCCAAAGTGCACCAGTCGACTGTTGCGATAATTCAGAGTCAATCCTTTCACTTTGCCCTCCGTGTGCACCTTTCCTTGTGGGTCCCGGTATTCGTAGCCGTAATGTTTAGGACCGCCACTAGCAAAACTTAGGATCTCGTCGTCGGGGTGCTTGTCCGTCCAGGCTCCTAAACGGTATGATTCGATGTCAAGGTGACGTTGACCTAGGCGATCAACCGTCCGTGCCAAATTACAGGACGCGATCCCCTAACAGTTCTACAATTTTAAGAGAGCATGCGCTATCACGTAAGCCACAATAATGATATTTCCAAATTCGTCGGCTTCTACATAGTCCCGTTCTTCTTCGTAATTAATTATGAGCATGTCTTCGTTATTCTCCAGGTGGTATAAGGTGAAGCCTTCATGCTCCCAGTATTTCTCTTTGAATTTATTTTGGTCTTCGGAAGTGTGGCACAAGGAAGGGTAGCCGCTGACTTCTTGTTTCAGTTTCGAAAAGGCATCTACGTAGTCAGTGAAAATGCCTTTCTAAGTTTTGTCACCATGTGGTACTGTTCTGTCTTGGCAAAGTGGTAAATTTTGTACTCTTCTAACAGTTGGTATCCCAGGTCCAGAGCTTTAAACAATTCCACGCTGACCCACGTTCCTCTCAAGGCGCCTTCTTCCTGGGTGTGCTGACAATGTCATTCTTGGTCGCACGTTTCGGCACAAGTAAGGCACAAGGGAAAATCAGTTTTTTTTTGGCAATGGTGAAGTAAAACTGGATGGTACAAGTCCGTGGGAGGCAAGACTTTGCACTTGATCAATCCTTCGTATTGTCGAATGCTGTCCAGTTCCATGTGTTCTTTCAGCAATTGCAGGTGCCCTGCATAAAAAATAAAAAATATTTACACACGTAAGGATACAGCGAATAGACTTCCAACTATATGATTTATTCACCTTTCTGCTCGTCGGTGTGGTACAGCAAACAGGTGGCATTCGTCCATCCTCCATACAAACTATTCCGCGGGTTTAGTGGGTGCACCAGCTTGTAACTTTCCGCGATGCGTTTAGACTCGGTATCGGTTTTCAAACAGTAATCGGACTCGTGTTCCCAGATTTCCACCACTTGGTATCCTTGCTGTTCTAACTTCAAGCGTCGCTGACAAGTGGCCTCCTAGACGTTTTCCATGGTACATAGTAAAAACTGATTTTTAGTGTCACGTTTAAGGTAGCAGAGGGGACATCCGTGAAAATAAGCATCCGTTAAATTCGTACGAGATCTTTGGGTTTTCTTTGTCCCAGCCATACACCGATGGTCCTTTCGCCTCCTCTGTTTCGCGCATGTTGAATCCATTTGTCTTCTTTGTCGCACAAGTACTGTACCCAGCATAGGGCTTTGCCATTTTGACATCAAGATAAGCTTGTTCGAGGAGACCATAACACGTCAACCCCTTACTATCTTGATACACCCTTGCAATGCTAGATCAAATGCTTTCATTTCTTGGTTGTTTATGCTGAGATACAATCTGGACAGGGACAAAATGCCCTACAGAATTCTGCCCTGTGGCTCTAAATGAGGGCCCCAACCTGAATCTGTCACGACTTATCCACCATGAAAAATGGTGAAAAAATGTTGGTATTAGAAGGATCGGGACTGATAGAATCTCTGAGGTTTCATAGACAATCTCAGTGAGGCTTCAACCTTGTGAGAAATAGAAACTGTAGAGGTTACATATGAATATGTCCTTAGAGAACCAATATGTTCCTCAGCATTGAAGGTACAGGAACAGTCGAAGAGACAAAGTTATTCAAAGTTCCTCGACAGAACCAGAATTCAGTCTTTCAAATTCTGTGGAAATTGGACTAAGTTCTGATTCACGAGGAAATTCATCTTTACATAAACAAAGTCTCTCAATGGAATGGGTTCTGATTTCTTGAGGTTGAGTAAAAGCCACAATTCCCTTGGACCCACATAGAAACAGGTCCTGATGAAGGGACTAAACCTAAATATTGTGGATCCGCCAATCGTCGAATTACTGGAAAATTGGTGTACCAAGTAATCAGAGGTCAGCTGCTACTATTCCCATAACGCTGGTGAAACTTCTTGATTGAGAAGAAATGCATAATGGTAGGACCCAGAATTGAGAGTCTGCCTGATCCGAAAACCAACTGAGATATTAGTGGTGGGAAGGATATAGGGTAGGTAAGCACCCTGAACAAATCCATTTTTAAACGTTCTTCCAGAAAAACCCTGTTTACAGGGGAGAGGTCAATTATCAGGCAAAACTTTCCACTTTTCATGAAACTAAGAAACCTTTTGACTGCCCCACTCTGTAAAAGGATGGGAACTTCCTCCTTCAGTTTCACCAGACTGGATTGGTGAAGAAAGATGGAGGTCTTAGATAGTTGAGGTAGTTCCCAAAACTGGAGTAAGTACCCCTCACTTACAACTAAAAGGATCCAACGATCATACATGCATGACCAAGCCTAAGAAAAGAGACCTTGGCAGTTTATGAACAGCTGGAGAGAATTGGTGAGATTTTTTCTGTCTGGGAACATTCGTATGAAAGTTTCTTTAGTTCTAGTAATACATCTTTTTCAATATTTGATGGTACATTAGCATCATTTATCTAATTATGGAAGGCTTTCTCTCAGAGTTTGTCAAATTATGCTAAGGATTTGTTTGCAAAACCTAATTGTAGAAATGTTTTTTCTATTTATATTCCTATTATTTATTACGGTGCATATGATCATTGAAATGTACATACAAACTGTAGCACATTAACATATTGGTTGATAATAATGAATTTCAGGACAGGTGTTTATATGAGATATGAAAAATTTACGCCAGTGCGTATACTCAGTATATATTTAATGAAACATGCACGATACTCATGAAAAATGTACCTTTATATAAAAAGCGTCATATTATCATTATAAGCGACAGCAAGCATAAACTATTATACATCATTTGAAACTAGTGTTGCTTACTACATACATCCAAATGGCATGTTTGAGTGATTGCATGCTGCAGGTGAGAGACAGCCATTGCCAATAATTACAGATGCATGATCAAATATAATTTTTCATACTCATAATTGTTATTTTTAGGCTGATATTCGATTAGATTTCCTCTCAAAATATTAGTCAGTGCTCTGTACCATAAGCCTTTCTTTGACGACATTCGCCTAAAACTGGCCTGCACTCTAGCGAACCTTTTTCATTTCACCACTCTGGACACAATGAATGTGGAGTCTGATTGGGCAAACCTTAGAGAGCATGTCTACAATACTGCTTCAGAGATCCTATGGCCTTCCTCCAGAAAATACAAGGACTGGTTTGATGAGAAATTGCTACGAAACCAAACAGCTGTCGGCTGAAAATCATCGCCTCCACTAAACGTACCTAACTGATTCAAAATATACCAAAATATATCAAACAAAGACACCTTCAATAATATCCGAAGGACTGTTCAATAGAAACGCTGACAAATGCAGGACACTTGGCTGAGTAACAAAGCTGATGAGATTCAAAGCTACACTGATGAGCATTATATGAAAAAGTGTTATGACGCGCTAAAATAAATCAATTTTCCCTCACCATCTGCTTCATCCCTTCTATCGGTGCGGATGGGATCACCCTGATCGCTGACAAAGAAAAGACTGTCGAAAGGTGCACTTTAACTCCCAAACTGCCCATTATCCATCAAAGACAAAGCCATTTTTCTGTGCGATGTACCAGTCAATGAATCAGTGGATGACTCGCCCAACCTTTTGGGGACAAAGATAGCAATACGTCTGCTTTCCAGCTGCAAATCTACTGGCTCATAATCGTTCCCAGCGAGATATGCAAGGATGGCGTTGCAGCCGTTGCAGCTTTGACTAAACTACTCCATAAGTTGTCTCAGCTCATGTGGCAGAAAGGGACGATCTCACAGAAATTCGAGGACGCTTCTATTATACACTTGTATAAGAGCAAAGTTAATCAGCAGGCCTGTGACAACCAGTGAGGCATATCTTTTCTCCCCATTGAAGTCAAGATACCACCTTGATTCTCCTCGACAGTCTCACATCACACCTTGACCAAGGACTCCTCAAACAGAGCCAGTGGAGATTCCGGAAGGACCCCAGAACCATCGATATGGAGTTCGCTGCTAGGCAGTTGAAAGAAATGTGACTGGTACAAAATGCTAACCTTTTCTCCACCAATGTTGACCTGACCTAGGCCATCAACACTGTTAGTAGATAGTGCCTGTGGAAAAGTATGGCCAAGTACGGATGCCGAAGAAAAGTTTTCAGCTTGATGCAGCACTATCACGACGGCGTGAAAGCTATAGTACAGGACAATGTTTACACGTTTGAGCCGTTTCCTTTCTCGAACCGAGTGAAGTAAGGCTGTATACCAGCACCAAAACTTTTCAGTCACATGTTCTCCAATATTCTCACTGATGCATTCAAATTGTTGAAACGGGAATCAGCTTCAGATACCGACCTCGTGACAGACTGTTCAAACTCCGGAGGCTTCAAGCAACAATATGGTTAGGGCAAACATCGTCAGACACTTACTAAGTGATGATGACAGCGCCTTGAATGATAACTCTGAAGCTAACAAAAAACGCAGCGTCGACAAGTTATCTGATGCTTGCACACAATTTGGTTTTACAATCAGCACAAAGAAGACTATAGTACTATATCAGCCAGCCTCAGGGAAACCGGATGTTGAGCCAAACATCACAATCAACGGCTACAAACTGCTCGCATTGAGAACGTTCACTTTTCCTGGCAGCGCTCTGTCCAGAAAACGTTGTCGTCGCTGAAGAAGTTAATGTCGGAATTGCAATGGCCAGAGCAGCCTACGTGCAAAACCTGGACATTGTACCAACTCCATGCAAATTATCTGAACCACTTCTACACAACTTGTCTCAGAAGACTATTCGACATCAAGGTTAAAGACAGGATCCCAGATACAGAGATCCTCGCCCAAGAAAGGCGTTTCAAGACTCTACGCGAATCTGATATGGGCAGGCCATGTAGTTCTCGTGCCAGTCCACTGGCTTTGGAAGACTATTTCATGGCGGGCTAGAACAAGGAAAATGCTCTAAATGAGACTAAAGGAAACGCAAAACTGATACCAAGAAGACGTCTTTGAAGTCATAAGCACTGCCACGTGAGAGAAGACTGCTTCGGACAAACGTGTGTAGTGCTCCTATATCGCCAAAGGCGCTGATCTTGCTAGACCAAGAGGGCAGCCAGAGCAGAACCACGAAGGCAGGTCAGGAAAGCCTGGTCCAGTGACCCCACAATTTGCGTTGCTGCCATCTCCTATCGACACTGTCATATAACTTCAAAGAGTACATCGGCCTCTTCAGCCACCTGCACACACACAGACCTATTAAGTCCCATCAAACGCACGATGACTAAAGTGGTTCTTGTCGTTTCAACAGACGAACCCATAAAGGAACTTGTTGGATATGGGTATTGTTAGTAATTATATAAAGGAACGTGTTGCATGATAAATGTTTTCTTAGTATCAATGTAAGAAACATGTAGATGTAGGCAGTCTTAGTATTGATATAAAGAAAGTGTTTGATGTAGGCATTCTTAGTATTAATATAAAGGAAACTGAAGGGTCTAGGCAAGCTTTGTATCGATATAAAGGAAAATGTTGGATGTACTCATTCTCAATATTGATTTAAAGGACACTGTTGGATGCATGCATTCTTAGTATTGATATAAAGAAAACATTTGGATGTAGGCATTCTTAGTATTACTATAAAGGAATATGTTGGACGTATGCACTCTTAGAATTAATTTTAAACGAACGTTTTCGATGTATGCATTCTTAATATTGATATAATGGAAACTGTTGGATGTAAGCATTCTTAGTATTGATATAAGGAAAGTCTAGGGTGTAGGCATTCGTAAAGGAAAGTGTTGGATGTATACACTCCTAGTATTTATATAAGTAAACCTATTGGATGTAGGAATTATTTATATAAAGGAAACTATTGGATGTAAACATTCTTAATATTGATATGAAGAAAAGGGTTGGATGTAGGCATTCTTAGAATTGATATGAAGGAACGTGCTGGATGTAGGCATTCTTCGATGGATATAAACAAAACTGCAAGCCATATCACGTTGCTTTGTTTACAGTTCATCCGTTCCTAAATATTACATATAGCATGTAATACGAACTTAACTGATAGATTGTCTAAGAAGATACTTCTGAATAAGTTATGTTTTCTTGCATTTGGTCGCACAGGAAAAACAATCGACGACATGTTTGTATGTGTGAAATATAATTGCTTACTAGTCCACTTGAAAAATCTATCTTGCAAAAATCAATCTTTATGTTTCATATTTAAAAAATGTCACTCATGATTCAAGAATTATCGTACAGACAGCCTATATATAAATCTTGGACTCAAATTCATGTAAAAATCTTGTTAAATCTTAGAAACATGACAAAGGTCAGGTAGGCAAGACCTCCATTTTCACAATCCTCAATCATGGACAAAAATGTCTAAATACACAATTCTATCTTTCGAATGCAATTGTATCACAGCCAACCGTCCGTTTATATTCGGTAATAAGTATCGCGATAATATTGTACCTAGTAAATAATCCTTAACTCTAGACGTGCATTATTATTATTATTATTATTATTATTATTATTATTATTATTATTATTATTATTATTATTATTATTAGCAGTAGTAGTAGTAGTAGTAGTAGTATTTGTTGCTGTTGTTGTTACATCACGTTTCCATAAAATAGTTCCTTCTATAGTCTAAGAGCTGCCTCACTAGGAGCTCGGCATTAAGAGATTAGTGTTAGGACTGGTTAACGTGGTGTCCGGATAATGTGTCTGGATGGGACATCATACTACACGTCTACAGCAAGATGCCCCAGTGCACGACATTACTATAAAGCTACGTTAAATATAAAGATCACACACACACACGCGCACACACAAAAATCCTATGGTAATCTCGTTATGTATCCTTTGCCATGCCTGCTACAATTACCAGTAACCACTGACCTTTACCCTAGGGAAGTGTTCCTCAATATTTTACTAAAATACTTTAACATCTGGTTATCAAGATTATAATTGAAATCTTTGACCTATAGTCTCTAAAAGCTTATGAAAAAACTAGACACAATTTGAAATATTTTGTTCTCTGATCCACAAATTTTGTATATCAAACGCCAATTCCGCTAGTCATAAATGTTTGCGAAAAATATTAGGTTACTAGTAAGCAAACCAAGAAAAAATAGAACTGACCGACTTGTTCACGTCTCGAAAACGCATTAAATTCCATTATGTCTTGAAATATTTTTTTTTTATTTTCAGACTCACTCATGTGTTCATTATTCGTTAACACTTCTTTATTTTCAACCGTTAGGATGTATGTGTTCGCTGAGATGATTTTCACCTGTTTATTATGTAAATATATTTGACCAAAATAAAATTTTATGATAAAACCATAAGCCATTGGTTTCAAGGATTTTACTGAAAAAAATTAAATTGCTACAGTGGCAGCCACAAACCCTGGACAACCAAAGGAATAATAAGTCCGAAAATGACCTCAACGCCTACACTAGCAGCTACAATACTCATAAAACAAGACGAAAACAACATCCCATTCCATCAAACTAGAGAGTAGTAGAATGGTTTTATTTTCAGCAAAAGAACAATTATATTCCGAACTTACAAATTAACATACATTTACATCTAAACCATTATGCTCACAGAGTTCATTTAGCTATTAAAATACTATTTCTACAAGGCCGAAGAGCATATAAATAATAATAATTTCAATGGTCACTCATATTAAACAGTTTCATCACGAAAACAATCAAATAAAAAATTGTCAGAATCAAATTAACTGGTCAGCAAGGACTACAACCACTGAATGTAGATTGATTAATTGACCTTTAACGGGCCAACGTAAATATAATTGAGCACAAAAAAACTTTCCTCTCTTATTTGAAACATATTACATAAGTAATATTATTTAATATCAAACATTCACTATTAAGATTTGGAGACCAATGGCATTCCTGAATGTTTGATATGTTTGATTACCTCTCTTTGTATAAATAACATCGTCAAAAACATCTCACCTCACGTTATAAAGAAAGATTGGACTAATTTTGTTAAAGTTAGATATAGTGGGAAAAACAGATCCATGTATAAGTTCATATTTTACACTAAGGCACTCAACAAAACTCGAGCTTTATCAGATCTAACATACTTTCTGAAGGCCTTTAATTCAATTTCTTGGTTGTACAAGAATCCTTCGTCAAATTTATTTGATTCTATAATAAACTGTATGCAAATCTTGTATAATAATATCAATTCATATGCTACAATTGATAGAGATCTTGGTTTAACATTCAAAGAGGATGTGTGTAATAAGACCCTTTATAACTGGATATATGTATCCTGTGTTCAGGACTACTGGAGCAAAGGAAGGAGGTTGTTGTTGTTGTTGCAGGGTTCAACGCCATTTTTCAGCACAAGATAGGCTATACATGGCGGCCAGTATAACTGGTGGAGGATGAACCCTTGAAAGCCAAAGGAAGAACCACCGACCCACGAGAAGCTACTGGCAGGTACCCACGTTAGCCGCTCCTGAGATTCGAACCCACGCAGACACAGGTGAGAAGGTAAGCGCTTTAGACCACTCGGCTACTCGGGGCCTTAGTAAGTAATAAAAATACGTATTACAGTATATTTGATTTCTCAATATGCAGAGGAGACCTTTTTATTCTGGAATGGCATTGCAAATTCTAAAGTATGTTTGTGATCTTTTATATTGCTACTCTAAATTTCCAGATCTTAGCGTCAATATTGATAAAACTCTAGTTTGGGAGTTAAGTTTGAATTGAGGATAGATTGTGTCAGAGTTATGAGATAGTTAGGGGAGACTCAGGGTATATTAGTAGGTGCAAAGTGTTCAACAAAGCTTCAAAAATAACACAAAAAAATTATGAAAATAAAATAAGAGAAATAGAAGCAGTTACTGTATAAGTGGTTAAAAATATCTGCGCCATACAACCAAATCTGCAAAACGATTAGCATTATCTAAAATAAGTCATCTGCCTCCATCCCTATCGTCGCCATAAATACCTTCTCATGAAATTATCAATACATTTTATACATTTATCTGGAATAAATAATTAGCTTTCAAAACAATGGACAATTAATTATCAATGATTACGATATAGAGGTTCAAGAGTGGTCGATTTATTCTCGTTTGTACAAGCATCAAAGATTACTTGGACTAGATGCGTTAAAACAACGTCCGCGACTACATTAAACACGGAAATTAGATGAATTTTCAAATTAACTGCAGAATAGCGAATTAATAGGAATACATTTCAGTATTTTTGAGAATCTACTATACCAAGGCTTAATAAGAATAATAATTAAACAACAGAAAATGTTGGTATTAGACTCTTTTCAAAATAATTTGATCTGTGTTTCAGCTCTAATCTGCTTTACATTGAAACGGGCAAAAAAGGGCTGCAAATGTATTTGCAGTAGACAGGGGCAATTCAGGCACAATAGACAATTGATGCAGAATAGTTGGTAAAATTTACTACTTTATTCAAATTAGCGAAGTTTCAAAATATAGTGTGGTTTCAGACAAATATTATGACACAATTATTCCTATCTTATGTTACGTGTATAGACTCGAATAAACAGTAAAACTAGAAAGAGTGAAAACAAAAAGGTTTGAAAAAATATAACAATTTATTTCCCCCGAAAATTCTGTAAAAATCGGTTTTAAGAATCAAGTCCAAAATAATCCAAGAATAATCCACAAACACAATTTTTGAAGTCCTAATAACAAAACGTTCTAATGATTTCAAATTTGAGTCTCGACGAAGAATCCAATATGGAAGACGATGACGCATGCTGTAATATGTAGTGTTGCAGTCTACAGTTCCTTGTTTTAACAAGAAATATCACACGGTTTCAGAAATATGAAAATAATTTGTATAAGAGCTGTCTTTGTTCAAGAATTTCACATGAACACACTTATTTTCCAGAAAAAAGAATTAATCCTTTTGAATCCAAGTAATTTGAAATAAATCCAAACATCACAACATACACTTTCCAGCTTAAAGAAAAAGCCCAACTAATGAAAATATCTCTCCAAAAACAAAGGTTATATCGTATTCTAAAACGCACAACTTGGGCATGTAATCATGTTCCAGAACCTCGTCGAACTTTTTTAATTGTTAAAGATACCCAGTGTGACCCTGACGAAAAACAATCATTTTACTCTAAGAAATAAAATTTAGAAAAATTTGTTTACATCTTAAACATGCAGTTCCATCATGACCTCGACAACAACCAATCATTTTAAAATAAAAGAAAACTTAATTACGAGTTTGCTACTAATTTTGAATCGAGATCTAGATGAACACATGGTGTTTACAAAATGAACAATCAAGGTCAAACTATTTTCTGGAAAAACTATCATCTCCAGTGAATAAATTTACATTACAATAGCATATAATGAACAACAATTAAAATTTAAAACTGACAAACAAACAATTAAATGGAAATAGTTATATATTAAAACAGATAAAATGAAATCAAATATATCTAACACCTACAGATACATTTCTGTTAATACATGTTCTTCCTTTTACCAGGTCCCTACATCCATAAGCTATCTTGTTTAGGAACTTTGCACAGCTGAGAGGTTTTCGACAACTTTCTGTAACTGATTACTAATAAATATATTGATATACAAAACTCTAATTTACATAAAGAAAACTTTTGTTTAGTATACATAATAGGCAAGAGGAAGATGACGTATTCAATTTATTCGTAATCCACGTAAAGTCTTACATTTATGAATGCAATGATTGTAATTCACATCAGCAGATAACACGTTTAAAATACGTTTCAAACAGCATTTTGCAGGAAAAGACAACGCTTTCAAGCATTTTTAAAATAAAACATTTTCCACGAAATTGAAGAACTACACAGTTGTGTCCAGATAACGTCATAATCACTAGTTTATAATTTAATGACAACGAGTAAAGTTTATATGACCTTGCACAAAAAAATGTTTTATAGATTTTCTATTCTCATCTCCCTCTTTATTTCATTCATTAAATTCATACAATTGATATAGGTTTTGGGAATGAATATAAATGTATTCTCTCATAATATGTCTCTCAAATGCTTAATTATTATTAGTTACTTAATGATAGTTTTGTGCAAAGTTTGTAAAAGGATGTATCTAGAGTCGCTCACCGTGCATCATTTTCCGCATCGGAAAGACAACAAAACGAACAAGAGTCATATTGCAGTGACACTTAATAATATTTGCTGTCATTCTGTCAATTTCCTTCCAAAGAGGAGTCATGAAAAAGTGGGCAACCAGTGAACGAAAATCTTCACAAAAGTGAGAAGCGTGATTTCTGTGAAAAATATAAAACTATCTTTCAGAAGCTGCAAAAAAGAAACACAGGTCTCTATCAAATCATTCATATATTGATTATATCTGATTCAGATAAACTTATCAAACGTAATGATAAGCAAAGAGTCTTACTTTTACCATGATAATCGAATTTGTGCATTCAGGCAATACGTGGTAATACTGTACAAAAGTATCAGACACTTCATGTCCATGACCGATCTAAAACTCTGATCAAATACATTCAAATGGATGAATTATTGTATTTACACTCTCCCATCCGCAAAATCAAATATCACAATGTTAATTAAATATTAACGACATTTTCATTTCATTTTTTCTGTATGCTACTATGAACGAATTGTTTAACGTTTATATGTAGGACATTCTTCTTCTGCATAGTTAACTACAGGGTTTTTTTTCCATCTATTGTATATGTCATTTCCATCACGTGGTCGATGTCAATGTAAGCCACGCATTTTCTCATTACAATTTAAAGCAAGTTTTGGCAAATAAGAAATAAATATTTATATTTTAACTTACCGGTGACATCACAATCATAGAATATCTGTGCATATTAGGGATTAGTAGACTTTCAAGTTCTATCTTAGCCTCAGGTGGTTTGTGTGAGCGATTTTATGTCGAACTGGTGTTAAGTGCAAGTCTTGAAATTGCTTTGACAGGTGTGTTTTCAAGCAATTAAATACCAAAAGGATTTCGTTAAAAACGCTATTTTGTAGGAACATGCAACACCTCAGAGGGCGCTTATGATATGTTGCTTACTTAATAGTTACAAGAGACCCGATGCAAACTGCTTCGCAAACAATTAAATAGATGATAATAAGTGTTCTCAAGTCATTCTCAAAAATCGGATTCTTAAATCATTTGATGCATGCGACTATATGATAACTGTTACAAAATGGATAAAATAACTGTCCACAAAACATTATGTTGTGAGTATAAAAATATCATTACAAAAGGTTTTGACTTAATCTCTCTTAAAGATTGTAGCTATTTCTGAAATCTTTTCTACCTACCCTTTAATTTATTTATTTATATAAACATGTCGGCTTTTGCCCTTCGAACACTGCATTTGAACCCTTTTTAATGTGCATGTCTATCTACGTGTATTATTTATATATATGTTTGAGATAATAATAAACAATGGCATATATTTTAACGTGTCAAGAGAGATACCAAGGAAACACGAGACTTTTAATAAATATAATAGGATTCCCATAAAAAGAAACATATTGTCTTATTGTTTTATTCATGTTGGGATATCACGAAAAGGGCAAGCTTAACTTTTCCGATGGCAAGTTTAATTGTTCAGTGAGATTGTCCATGGCAAGCTGGCCTTTACGCAATTTGTAAATCCCTGAACTAAACATCTTAACAGTAAGTTACAACGTCTTAAAATTTAGTTTAACTTGCTGCTGATGATTGTTAACTTGTTAGTTTTTAACACTAACCCCTACAATATAAAGCCAAATCATTCTTTGATTGGGTTGCCAAGTGTAAATCGTGAACATGGCTTCAGGGTGTTGATTTTCCTTTAAAAGCAATGGTGCTTTGACTGAAAGTTAGCAGCAGGGGGGGCGAATCCGACATTTTGTCCAATCGTTATTTTGCTTAATTAATACTTTCTGCACTCAACGATCTAGTGTCGTCAGCGCCTGGTAAAAAAAAAACGACGACGGTCCATCCTACACGATGGTGACGTCATTTGGTTTAATTAACACCTTCTGCGCGCCGATCCCCAGCGTCGTCAGCGTCCGGTAAGCACATCGACGACCGTGTCGATGTCATCGCCCCCCCTGCTGCTAAGTGGTTATTTACAATGATCTTACAAACAGAGTGATCACTAACTCCTCCTCTTGCAGATCAATTAGGTTATTTGACTGATCGGTAAGTCTAAAATTAATTCTCGTTAAAAACCGATCATGGCATCGCATATAGACCGGATTAATCGGACTCTCAATGATTAAAAATCCCGGAGGGGCTGTTGGTGAAAACGAATAAAGGATATACCCCTGTTGAGCTTGATTTGATTGTTTGGTATCCACCTGATAACTCCCTTCGATAACATCACACACTAGATTGATCGCTATCACCGATGCAATATTTACGTTGTATGGAGCAATATGCCTACCATCATCCCCGTTATCGTGTCTGAGGATAGTTGATGGGGGGGTGTCCTCGGGTGGATTCTTAGGCCATCCTAGTATGGTTCTTATTGAACTGTTATAAATATCAACCATATACCCCGGTGTGCTTATTTCAATCGTCGACGATAACGTCGGTTCATGAACCGTAATAGCGATTTTTGATTCTTTTCCTGTGATCGATTTTATCCTGCGTTGTAATTCTTTATTGATTTGCTCTATTTGGTATGACCCAGTTGGTATTGTAACCTCCTCCCAGTTTGGGGTCCCATCGGGTTTATTTGTCCGTGCAAAAACCAGCGAGTTATTAGGTTGTTGTCCGTTAAATGCGTCCGCTCGAATATTAGGCCAACTGTGATATATTCGCAATTTTGCCAGCGCTATTTCCTTTACTGGAACCGGTGATGGGAAGTTCACACTGAATTCGGGTTTCGTTGACGTTATCGATATCATATTTGTTTGTACCGGAGTGGTGTTCTCCGCGATCCGCTGAAGTAATTGAAACCCTTCGGGGTTCAGCGACATTATTATTATTCGTTGTTTTTAGTGTCTAATTTTAACAACCAGGTGGTTTCGGCTTCCAGTTGAAAATCCTCGATTTTTGACATCGCGGAGCTATATAACTGGACCATCGTGGAGAATTCAACATCGGATACGAACAAATTATCAATCGATAACGAGATCAACCCGGATAATTTCGAGTATGCGTCGGATACTATTTGATGTTTTACTGTATACTCGTTGAGTTTTTTCTGAAAACACGATGATATCTTCCTAGTGATTGCGTTGGCAACTCCAGCAACTGTTGTCATTGCGGAGACAGCGATTGGAACAGCGATCGGGGTTATCGTGGTCATCGTGGATAAAATAACACCGGCGCCAGCTACTATACCCGATACCGAGTACACGACCGCGTCGATGGCGGTTATTTTTCGGCGGTATTTTTTTATTTTTGCACGGTATTGTTCGGAAAGCGTTTTCAAGTTCGCGGAAAATTCTTTTGCGGTATCGAATCGATATTGATGTGACGTCGGTGATACCTCTGATTCAATTTCCTTGGTGGTCATTTTTATTTTAAAAGAGCTAGTGTTTTTAATTACTTAGATTCGCTACAAATTCCACATACCATGTAATGTTTGCCCTGGTTAAATTTCCATCAACGGCATAAATTGTAAACGGTTCAGTTGCGTCCTTGTCTATAATTGTTGATATTGTATTGTTAAACCCGGATGAACTCGACGATAATATATTAAACTGCATCATTGAAACCAGTGTCAGTCGATAAATACCCTTAACAGTTGCGGTGATATTTACTGTATTCTGTGTAAGAGTCCAATCGAATGATCCATGCCGAATTGTGTATACTGTGTTGATGATGTTCTCATGAGGGTTTTTTATTTTTTCGAGTTGCTCTGCCATTCTCGGTAGTCTGTCTTTAATCGCTTCAACATCAGTTATAACTATTCCTACTCCCCGCCAACTCGCGTCTATATTATTCTTGTTCGCTGCAACATTAGTTTTGATTATTTCTATTTCCCGTGTATTCTCGGTCATACTTTTTTTGTTCGCTGCAACATCAAGTTTGATTGTTTCTATTTCATATGTATGCACGTCCATACCTTTTTTATTCGCTGCAACATCAGTTTTAATTAATCCTATTCCCCGCCAATACGCGTCTACATTTTTTTTGTTCGCTTCGACATCAGTTTTGATTGTTCCTATTTCCTGTGTATGCGCGTCCACACCCTTTTTGTTCGCTTCAATATCAGTTTTGATTGTTCCTATTTCCTGTGTATGCGCGTCCATATTATTTATGATCGTTGTAACATCAGTTTTGATTGTTTCTATTTTCCGTCCATGCGAGTCTACATTATTTATGATCGTTGCAACATTAGCGCCGATTATTTCTATTTCCCGTTCATGCGCGTCTACACTCCTTTTATTTGTTGCAACATCAGTTTTGATTGTTTTTATTTCCTGTCCATACGCAGTGATATCATTTATAGTTATTGTGATCTCATCCGGCTTGGTATTTTTTTTACCAAAGAATTTATCAAAGTTGTCATCGATCCTGTTAACATTTTTTCGCAACTGTGGTAAATTGGCCGACAGCGCCATAAGATCCGAAATAGCATTTTTTATTATTACAAGATTTGGTTCGTCTGCCGTCGGGGGTCCCCGAAAAAAACTATTGACAATGTGTTGCACATCGTCGAAATGCGTTAGCGTCAACACGATCCGTTCTTCATATAATTTAATTTCACTACGTAAACCCTTTAACGAATTTGACATGGTTATATAATTGTCGCCAAGTGTACTTATTTTTCCATTTATCGTCAAGATGGATTCACCCGGTTTGAGTCGTCCGTCGCTGGTATACAGCGCGATAGTGTCCTCGGCGGTATCACGCTGTCGTATTAAAACGTCATCCAGCGACACATTACTGGATTTCAATTTACCCTGGCGGTCTTGAAATACAACTATTTCATCTGGGTCAACACTGGTTAAGTTCAACGTATCAGCGATTTCATCCTCAATTAGTTTTTTTATGTCATCGGTGGCGGGCGTTTCCGTGGGCTTTTTCAGCGCCGAAACCGGTCGTCCCCAGATATCAATCATTATTATTGTAAATGTTATTCTCTAAAATCCGTTGAGCTTCTACGACCCCACTAGTGTATTCGTTTACAACCACATGAGGTGGTTTTCGCGATGATGAAATCGCCGCAAGTACGTTCAATACCTCGCGGCCACATATCGGTGGGTCACTTAACTGCTGTGTTGGCAGCGTGGAATAAAAAACCCGGGCCGAACACGCCCGGGCTGAACACGCCCGGATATACCGCATGAACTCTTTCGGCGGGGCTAACCCGTATGAATCAAAATAGACGATCGCACGCGGATCAATCGCGTATGCAACCCAATGAGTTCCCGCTCCGGAGGACCCATCGAGGTTAATTATGCCTGTTTCAATATTCCTTGGTGCCGCCGGTAATTGATCCCTCATAAAAACACCTCTGAAGTTTTTTATCGCTAGCGCGTTCGCGGCGTCTATTAAATCAAAATTAGACATGGGAGTCATTGACTCAGGAGTCATTGACTCCCGAGTTAATAAACGGTTCCCGGTAGTCTTAGACCCTTTCCCGAGTACCATGAATACGGGGTTCCCGGTAGTCTTAGACCCTTCCCCGAGTACCATGAATACGGGGTTCCCGGTAGTCTTAGACCCTTTCCGGCTACGGGTCGTTTTTTTTTGTAGCCTTTCCCGGTTGCCTTCTTTAATGCCATCCCCGCCGCGGTACCAACGGCCCCCAACGCAGCCGCCTTAGCCACTGCTGGGGCCGCCGCGGCAATCAACGCTGGAATCGCAGCTAACAGCGGAAATATCCCACCGGTCTTTTCCATGTTTTTAATTGCTGCGGCCGAGAAATCTATTTGAACACCCTTTTTATTCTTCATCGCATCATTGAAATGTTTTATTTGACGCGTCGTCAACGATATCTTATGATTACCACCTGCCATCTGCGACGGCTTCAGCGTTATTGTAGTCCCGCATTGTTTAGCCGACTTTGATCGTAATTTCTTGACTTGACCATCAGTCAACTCTACACTGACGACACTATACGACATTTTATTGTAAACGCGTTTATGCTTTCAATTACATGTTTTCCACTGGCGCATCAACGATTCTCATTCGTCCACCAACGCCTTCTAGCAGCATTGATTTATCGCTGAGAATGACAGCAACCGCTCTATAATTGGCACCAGCCGGGGCTATATGAGCTCGGAAGTGTATATCAACAACGGATTGTCTCGTTAAATCAAGATGTTCCAGCGAAAAATAATAAATCGGATACAGGTTTTTAAAATCAAGTTGTGATATTTGCAAACCAGTGTCGACGTTTTGATCACGACCCATATACGACAGCAATCGATGATACACACGTGCGATATGGTTGTCGCCGTAATTAAGCTGTATGTCCTCGGATGGTTCCTGTTGTCCGTTTATTCTCAGCGAAACATCCCTGACTCCTAATTGATCAAATATCATATGGCTGCGTTCTTGACTACCCAATCGTTCCCTATTCTGCAGCGCTATGAATATATGACGCGGGGCTGAAACACCTTGTTTTGATGCCAGGTGCCATGTAAACGTATCGGCGACGTTATCCTCTTTAGCATCAGTTGTTACCGCTAGCCAACTCAACAACGATTTCCCTCCCTGTTCCATAAATGCTAACAATCGTGCTTCCGTGGTAACTGATGGAGTCAGCACCGGCATCCACAATGCCATTTTAGTTAAAATGACTTTACCGGCAGCGACGCCAGCAGCACGCCATATTGCATTGTTATCATCGCCCCTTCGCGTCAGCGCGATTGTGTGCTTGGCCCCATAGACAACTTTTCTAACATTTCTGCAGAATCCAAATATGTGATGGAGTGGAATCGCGCATGAAAACTTTCGGCGTGGTCCTTGCAACATTCCTACTCGTGCTGCGAATCCCATATTGTAATTATCGTTAAGACTTTTTATAATATTGAAATTAGCGACTGGTCCTGCTCTGCGGTCTGGATTGGCTGCTTCAGCCTGTGGGTCAGTTGCGGTATCTCTTTCCACCAGCACGTTGATGTACTGAAGATGGTCAGCGTTATTGGTGGTGTCCTTCGAAAACATCATAGATGGGCCCGCCGATCTTGTATAATCATCCGAGTATCTCGCCAACCCAATTATCGTTGTTGCAACATCAACCTCGCGTTCTATTGATTCAATTTCTCGCCCGTCAATAAGATATCTGGCGCTCTCAAATAACGCCATGATACCGTTGTTGACGAAGCCAACTCGAACACGATGGTCATCTGCGTATGGTGCATTATCGGCGGCATTTGTCACGAGTTCTCCCTCGATTTCGATAAACGCTTCACACGGCAGAAAGTATTTACTGGTATCTTGGACCTGAAGTTCAATTCGCGATCGTAGGTCGGGTTGCGCTGCATAATAAGAATAATATTGATAATCGCGGACAGAATCATCCCTGCGCACTGGGGCGTCCATATCAAACGCGGGATCAGCGGTTCGCGCAAACATTCTATTATTTATCATGTTGATATTTTCAATTGCGATTTTTTCGTCGTAAATTCTTTGAATTTAAACCACTCCCCGCTATCGCGTTCATGAGCGCGTTGGTTGACGCATCGGCGGATGGCTGAGCCGCCAACGACTCTAATTTTTCTTCCACGGCGTTATTTATTACTTTACTGACATTTGCAGGCATCACTGTCGTTGATGGCATTACCGGTGGTTTCTGTTTTTTTCTCTTGGATTTCACCAATGACATTAGTTTGTCCCGCGCGGCTGAAAGCGCCTTTCCGGCAACATCTCCAATAGCACTAATTCCCTTATCACGAATAACATCAATAGCCTTCATTCCTAATTGTTTGGCTAACGGCGCTACTTTTGGAGCCATTCTTGTAAATAACCCCGCAATGGTGCTACCGAGACCATCTCCATAGTACGCACGGTAAACAGGCAATCGCGAGTTTACCACGTAGACGAGTACTGGTTTATCGTGATTGTAGTGTATGATCATCCTTATTAAAAACACCAGTTTTCCAATTAATCATCCACGAGTTCGTCTATGAGCGTTCGATATGCATTAATGTCCATAATACCGCCTGCAAATAACCGCTTGCAAATATCAGCGGCCTCATTGATTATTTCCGTAGAGTTATTTCCGGCTCGTTTTCCTCCGATTAGTACTTCCAGCCGTGATATATCACTGAGAACACTATTAGGACAGGTAACGCCGTAGGATTCTTTACCAACAGAGTATCCTTTTCCTTTTTTTGGTGTTATACTCTTAACTTCCTTGTGGAATGCGTCGTAATCGGATTTACTACGATGTGGTAATGCATCTTTATGTTTACTTGCTAAATACACTATTCTTGCCCAGTCTTTTAACGACTTTATATTTTTCTCGTAACCGCTATTGATATGCTTCTTATCTCGTATGCTCTTAGCAAAATTGTTGGCAGTAAAATTAATTAATTCTTCCCTGTTGCTGAAGCCTCTAATTTGATCCATTGTGCTCTTCTTGAGTACAATACGGGGTATATTCCCCTCTTTTTCTTCCGGTATTTCTTCTTCTGGTATTTCTTCTTCTGGTATTTCTTCGGGTATTTCTTCTTCTGGTTCTTTCGCAGTAGCGCCTGGTTCTTCTTCATCGGCCATTGTAACATAGGGTTCTTGTGGTTCGGTTATAGCGAGTGGTGGCGGCCTCCGTGTTGTAGCAGCCGCTATTTTTGCAGGAAGTGTTTCTAAAGACCTTTTTGTTTGTTCGGTCTGAGCCGCTATCTTTTCAAGCGCACCAAGAACGGGTACAGTTGCCGCCGTAACATCTTTGGTCGCTTTGGTTACCGGGGCAAAGAGTTGTTCGCTTCCAACAGTAAAATCGGTTTGTAGTTGCTGCCGCGTTTGAAGTTGTTCTCGGACCCTGTCCCGTAACGGTATAAACCTTCTAAGCGCCGCTAGCCGCTCTCTGGCTAGCCGAGTAGTAAGTGATTCGCCTACCATTATTGCAATTGCTTCGCAATTTCTAATTTCTCGCCGGAGTTTTCGTCTATAATCCTTCTAATGTTTTTGATCTTACTAGAAATCTCCCGGCGTCGTTCATAAACACGTCCGAGTTTTTTTCGTATTATTTCAACGGCAGTAAATAGTCCAATGAATGCATTTGCGTCATTGTGGTACAAGTTTTCATTAATCGTATGTTGTAATCGTTTTATAAAAAAGTACTCGCGGGCCAGGGTAAAACGCCCCCGTTTCGACTGTTCGTTAATAATCTCATAATCGGATAATATTTTTTCACTGTCGAGACCATCAGATAATTCAATTCCTTGATTTTTTAATTTTGAAATCTCGGCTAATATATTATTGATGTCTTCGATATTCATTATTCTTATAGAACATCTTGTTTTTAAATAAAAAAAAATGAAACCCCGTGTATCAATTCCGAAGGTGTTCATACTTTGTTTTCTTCCGGAATGGACAATAACGTTTCACACTGTCATGGTGGCCTTGTCAGCGCCATAGGCGCCGGTGACTTCGTCACTCGCTAATTTCTGTTATATATGAAAATCGAATTCTATGCCCGGTCTTTTTTGAGATCGCTGTTTGATATACTCGTTCTGCAACAAATTGTATTGAGGCTCTACAAATATCGAAATATTTTCCTGCCTCATTCATCGACTGAAATATTTTTTCCTCGTGAGTTGTTGTATCAAATGATTTTACGCTTTTTGCTTTTTTTGAGCATTTACCAGTTTGGCCTTTTTTACTATTTTCACTCTGAGAGATGGCTTGCAAGTTTGTAAGAGAATTATCAGCAGCAGGGGGGGCGAATCCGACATTTTGTCCAATCGTTATTTTGCTTAATTATTACTTTCTGCACTCAACGATCTAGTGTCGTCAGCGCCTGGTAAAAAAAAAACGACGACGTCGTTGGGGGATCGTCGCGTCGTCATTTGGTTTAATTAACACCTTCTGCGCGTCGATCCCCAGCGTCGTCAGCGTCCGGTAAGCACATCGACGACCGCGTCGATGTCATCGCCCCCCCCTGCTGCTTACAATGATCTTACAAACAGAGTGATCACTAACTCCTCCTCCTGTAGATCAATTAGGTTATTTGACTGATCGGTGAGTTTAAAATTAATTCTCGTTAAAAACCGATCATGGCATCGCATATAGACCGGATTAATCGGATTCTCAACGATTAAAAATCCCGGAGGGGCTGTTGGTGAAAATGAATAAAGGATATATCCCTGTTGAGCTTGATTTGATTGATTGGTATCTACCTGGTAACTCCCTTCGATAACATCACACACTAGATTGATTGCTATCACCGATGCGATATTTACGTTGTATGGAGCAATATGCCTACCATCATCCCCGTTATCGTGTCTGAGGATATAAGTTGATGGACCGAGAAAATCATTAAGAGACTTTCTTAGTTCTGGCGCGTTGTATCCTGGAAACTTGAAATCGGGTAAATCGGCTTCTGCGATATTATACTCGGTTAGGAATTTTTGTTTATTATCAATTCTGCTAGTGGATATTACCCCGATGATTCTTTCATTGATATATTCCATGTCTGATATAAGTTGATTTAACACCTCAATGTGTTTTCGTGCTTTTGTTTCCCGTAGCTGTTCTAGTTGTGATTGGCAAATACGATTAATCTCGATAAAAAACCTATCGATATCATTTAAATTAAGTTCGGCATTGATGTGCGATCCAGGAGTTTTCTCGTACCTAAAATACCAATACATGGTATTCCTGTCTTGAAATGTAAACCAGTCGGGGGGTGACGAGTTTTTCATAACAAACAAAACATCTCGATAATTGGGATTAATCTCATGATACGATTGTTTACCCTCGGGGTTTTCATAAGGTGGATTCTTAGGCCATCCTAGTATGGTTCTTATTGAACTGTTATAAATATCAACCATATACCCCGGTGTGCTTATTTCAATCGTCGATGATAACGTCGGTTCATGAACCGTAATAGCGATTTTTGATTCCTTTCCTGTGATCGATTTTATTCTGCGTTGAAATTCTTTATTGATTTGCTCTATTTGGTATGACCCAGTTGGTATTGTAACCTCCTCCCAGTTTGGGGTTCCATCGGGTTTATTTGTCCGTGCAAAAACCAGCGAGTTATTAGGTTGTTGTCCGTTAAATGCGTTCGCTCGAATATTAGGCCAACTGTGATATATTCGCAATTTTGCCAGCGCTATTTCCTTCACTGGAACCGGCGATGGGAAGTTTACGCTGAATTCGGGTTTCGTTGACGTTATTGATATCATATTTGTTTGTACCGGAGTGGTGTTCTCCGCGATCCGCTGAAGTAATTGAAACCCTTCGGGGTTCAGCGACATTATTATTATTTGTTGTCTTTAGTGTCTAATTTCAACAACCAGGTGGTTTCGGCTTCCAGTTGAAAATCCTCGATTTTTGACATCGCGGAGCTATACAACTGGACCATCGTGGAGAATTCAACATCGGATACGAACAAATTATCAATCGATAACGAGATCAACCCGGATAATTTCGAGTATGCGTCGGATACTATTTGATGTTTTACTGTATACTCGTTGAGTTTTTTCTGAAAACACGATGATATCTTCCTAGTGATTGCGTTGGCAACTCCAGCAACTGTTGTCATCGCGGAGATAGCGATTGGAACAGCGATCGGGGTTATCGTGGTCACCGTGGATAAAATAACACCGGCGCCAGCTACTATACCCGATACCGAGTACACGACCGCGTCGATGGCGGTTATTTTTCTGCGGTATTTTTTTATTTTTGCACGGTATTGTTCGGAAAGCGTTTTCAAATTCGCGGAAAATTCTTTTGCGGTATCGAATCGATATTGATGTGACGTCGGTGATACCTCTGATTCAACTTCCTTGGTGGTCATTTTTATTTTAAAAGGGTTAGTGTTTTTAATTACTTAGATTCGCTGCAAATTCCACATACCATGTAATGTTTGCCCGGGTTAGATTTCTATCAACGGCATAAATTGTAAACTGTTCAGTTGCGTTCCTGTCTATAATTGTTGATATTGTATTGTTAAACCCGGATGAACTCGACGATAATATATTAAACTGCATCATTGAAACCAGTGTCAATCGATAAATACCCTTAACAGTTGCGGTAATATTTACTGTATTCTGTGTAGGAGTCCAATCGAATGATCCATGCCGAATTGTGTATACTGTGTTGATGATGTTCTCATGAGGGATTTTTATTTTTTCGAGTTGCTCTGCCATTCTCGGTAGTCTGTCTTTAATCGCTTCAACATCAGTTTTGATTGTTTTTATTTCCCCTCCATACGTGTCTACATTTTTTTTGTTCGCTTCAATATTAGTTTCGAGTTGCTCTGTTATTCTCGGTAGTCCGTCTTTAATCGCTTCAACATCAGTTTTGATTATTTCTATTCTTCGCAAATTCGCGTCTATATTATTCTTGTTCGTTGCAACATTAGTTTTGATTGTTTCTATTTCCCGTGTATTCTCGGTCATACTTTTTTTGTTCGCTGCAACATCAAGTTTGATTGTTCCTATTTCATATGTATGTACGTCTATACCTTTTTTGTTCGCTGCAACATCAGTTTTGATTAATCCTATTCCCCGCCAATACGCGTCTACATTTTTTTTGTTCGCTTCAATATCGGTTTTGATTGTTCCTATTTCCTGTGTATGCGCGTCCACACCCTTTTTGTTCGCTTCAATATCAGTTTTGATTGTTCCTATTTCCTGTGTATGCGTGTCCATATTATTTATGATCGTTGTAACATCAGTTTTGATTGTTTCTATTTTCCGTCCATGCGAGTCTACATTATTTATGATCGTTGCAACATTAGCGCCGATTATTTCTATTTCCCGTTCATGCGCGTCTACACTCCTTTTGTTCGTTGCAACATCAGTTTTGATTGTTTCTATTTCCTGTCCATACGCAGTGATATCATTTATAGTTATTGTGATTTCATCCGGTTTGGTATTTTTTTTACCAAGGAATTTATCAAAGTTGTCATCGATCCTGTTAACATTTTTTCGTAACGAGGTAAATTGGCCCGACAGCGTCGTAAACTCCAAAATAGTATTTTTTATTGTTGCAAGATTCGGTTCGGTTACCGTCGGGGTTCCAAAAAAACTAGCGGTAGTGAGTTGTATATCGGTGACAGATTTTTTCACCTCGGTGGCAGATTTTTTCACCTGCGCGTCAAGTTCGGTCACCGATCTATTTAACCTTGTAAAACCGTCCTGGACTAATGTTACCCTATCCGTCACCGCTGATATATGTCCACCCGGTCTGAGTCGTCCGTCGGCGGTATACAACGCGATAGCGCCCTCGTCGGTATCACGCTGTCGTATTAAAACGTCATTCAGTGACACATTACCGGATTTCAATTTACCCTGGCGGTCTTGAAATACAACTATTTCACCTGGGTCAACACTTGTTAAATTCAACGTATCAGCGATTTCATCCTCAATTAGTTTTTTTATGTCATCGGTTGCGGCCGTTTCCGTGGGCTTTTTCAGCGCCGAAACCGGTCGTCCCCAGATATCAATCATTATTATTGTAAATGTTATTCTCTAAAATCCGTTGAGCTTCTACGACCCCACTAGTGTATTCGTTTACAACCACATGAGGTGGTTTCCGCGATGATGAAATCGCCGCAAGTACGTTCAATACCTCGCGGCCACATATCGGTGGGTCGCTTAATCGCTGTGTTGGCAGCGTGGAATAAAAAACCCGGGCTGAACACGCCCGGATATACCGCATGAACTCTTTCGGCGGGGCTAACCCGTATGAATCAAAATAGACGATTGCACGCGGATCAATCGCGTATGCAACCCAATGAGTTCCCGCTCCGGAGGACCCATCGAGGTTAATTATACCGGTTTCAATATTCCTTGGTGCCGCCGGTAATTGATCCCTCATGAAAACACCTCTGAAGTTTTTTATCGCTAGCGCGTTTGCGGCGTCTATTAAATCAAAATTAGACATTGGAGTCATTAACTCCCGAGTCAATAAACGGTTCCCGGTAGTCTTAGACCCTTTCCCGAGTACCATGAATACGGGGTTCCCGGTAGTCTTAGACCCTTTCCGGCTACGGGTCGTTTTTTTTTGTAGCCTTTCCCGGTTGCCTTCTTCAATGCCATCCCCGCCGCGGTACCAACGGCTCCTAACGCCGCCGCCTTAGCCACTGCTGGTGCGGCCGCGGCAATCAACGCTGGAATCGCGGCTAACAGCGGAAATATCCCACCGGTCTTTTCCATGTCTTTGATCGCTGCGGCTGAAAAATCTATTTGAACACTCTTTTTATTCTTCATCGCATTATTGAAATGTTTTATTTGACGCGCCGTCAACGATATCTTATGATTACCACCTGCCATCTGTGACGGCTTCAGCGTTATTGTGGTCCCGCATTGTTTAGCCGACTTTGATCGTAATTTCTTGACTTGACCATCAGTCAACTCTACACTGACGACACTATACGACATTTTATTGTAAACGCGTTTATGCTTTCAATTACATGTTTTCCACTGGCGCATCAACGATTCTCATTCGTCCACCAACGCCTTCTAGCAGCATTGATTTATCGCTGAGGATGACAGCAATAGCTCTATAATTAGCAATAACGCCGCGAGTTACATTAGCTCGGAAGTGTATATCAACGACGGACTGTCTTGTTAAATCAAGATGTTCCAGCGAAAAGTAATAGATCGGATATAGTTCTCTGAAATCATATTGTGATATTTGCAAACCAGTGTCGACGTTTTGATCACGACTCATATACGACAGCAACCGATGGTACACGCGTGCAATATGGTTTTGACCGTAATTAAGCTGTATATCCTCGGATGGTTCCTGCTGACCGTTTATTCTCAGCGAGACGTCAGTAACGCCTAATCGATCAAATATCATATGGCTGGATAATTGATTATCAACTCTCGTCATATCCTGCAACGCGACAAATATATGACGTGGAGCCGAAATGCCTTGTTGTGATGCCAGGTTCCATGTGAATATACCATTGATATTTGATTGCTTAGTATCTGTTGTTGTTGTTAGCCAACTTAGTAATGATTTTCCTCCCTGCTCCATAAAGGATAGCAATCGTGCCTCTGTGGTAATGGATGGAGTCATTACTGGCATCCACAATAATATTTTAGTTAAAACGACTTTACCAGGGTCATTATTTGGATTTGCAGGATCCGCTGGAATTCTCCAAATTGCATTTCTATCATCACCTTTTCGCACAAGCACCACGGTATGCTTTGCTCCGTAGATAACTTTTCGCACGTTCCTACAAAATCCAAATATATGATGCAGTGGAATCGCGCATGAGAAAGATCTACGCGCCCCTGTTAACATTGATATGCGTGTTGCAGCTCCGATGTTAAAATTAGGATCGCTGTTTATAATCATATTCTCAACATCAGCATCATTGTTATTAGCATTATTTCTTGGTCGTCTTACCACAAATTGCGAGTTTCCAGCAGTGTTTCTAGTATCCTTTGCAAACATCATAGATGGACCCGCTGATCTTGTATAATCGTCTGAATATCTTGCTAGCCCGATTATTGTTGTAGCAACATCAACATCGCGTTCTATAGACTCGATCTCTCGCCCGTCAATGAGATATTTTGCGCTCTCAAACAGCGCCATTACGCCGTTATTGACTAAGCCAACTTTGGTACCATCTGGATACGGTGCTGGTACAGCAGGAGTATCGGCCTCTGTTACAAGTTCTCCTTCGATTTCAATAAACGCTTCACACGGTAAAAAATATTTACTGGTATCATGGACTTGAAGTTCAATTCGCGATCGTATGTCGGGTTGTACTGCATGATAGGAATAAAATTGATAATTACGGACAGAATCATCCTTGTGCACTGGTGCGTCCATATCAAACGCCGGGTCAGCTGTTCGTTTAAACATTTTATTTAATAATACGCTGATGCATCTAAATCATCGTCGTGGTTTTAAACCACTTCCCGCTATTATGTTTGCGATGTCATCTTGATTATTGTTTACCAACGACGCTAGTTTTTCTTCCACGGCGTTATTTATCACTTTACTGACATTCGCAGGCATCACTGTCGTTGATGGCATCACCGGTGGTTTTTGCTTTTTTCTCCTCACCAATGACATTAGTTTGTCCCGCGCGGCTGAAAGCGCCTTTCCGGCAACGTCTCCAATAGCGCTGATTCCCTTATCACGAATAACATCAATAGCCTTCATTCCTAATTGTTTGGCTAACGGCGCTACTTTTGGAGCCATTCTTGTAAATAACCCCGCAATGGTGCTACCGAGACCATCTCCATAGTACGCGCGGTAAACAGGCAATCGCGAGTTTACCACGTAGACGAGTACTGGTTTATTGTGGTTGTAGTGTATGATCATCTTTATTATAAAAACACCGGTTTTCCAATTAATCATCCACGAGTTCGTCTATGAGCGTTCGATATGCATTAATGTCCATAATACCGCCTGCAAATAAACGCTTGCAAATATCAGCGGCCTCATTGATTATTTCCGGAGAGTTATTTCCGGCTCGTTTTCCTCCGATTAGTACTTCCAGCCGTGATATATCACTGAGAACACTATTAGGACAGGTAACGCCGTAGGATTCTTTACCAACAGAGTATCCTTTTCCTTTTTTTGGTGTTATACTCTTAACTTCCTTGTGGAATGCGTCGTAATCGGATTTACTACGATGTGGTAATGCATCTTTATGTTTACTCGCTAAATACACTATTCTTGCCCAGTCCTTTAACGACTTTATATTTTTCTCGTAACCGCTATTGATATGCTTCTTATCTCGTATGCTCTTAGCAAAATTGTTGGCAGCAAAATTAATTAATTCTTCCCTGTTGCTGAAGCCTCTAATTTGATCTATTGTGCTCTTCTTGAGTACAATACGGGGTATATTCCCTTCTTTTTCTTCCGGTATTTCTTCTTCCGGTATTTCTTCTTCCGGTATTTCTTCTTCTGGTTCTTTCGCAGTAGCACCTAGTTCTTCCTCGTCGGCCATTGTAACATAAGGTTCTTGTGGTTCGGTTATAGCGAGTGGTGGTGGCCTCCGTGTTGTGGCAGCCGCTAGTGTTTCTAAAGACTTTTTTGTTTGTTTTGTCTCTGCCGCTATCTTTTCAAGCGCATCGAGGACGGGTACAGTTGCCGCCGTAACATCTTTGGTCGCTTTAGTTACCGGGGCAAAGAGTTGTTCGCTTCCAACAGTAAAATCGGTTTGTAGTTGCTGCCGCGTTTGAAGTTGTTCTCGGACCCTGTCCCGTAACGGTATAAACCTTCTAAGCGCCGCTAGCCGCTCTCTGGCTAGCCGAGTAGTGAGTGATTCACCTACCATTATTGCAATTGCGAAGCAATTTCTAATTTCTCGCCGGAGTTTTCGTCTATAATCCTTCTAATGTTTTTGATCTTACTAGAAATCTCCCGGCGTCGTTCATAAACACGTCCGAGTTTTTTTCGTATTATCTCAACGGCAGTGAATAGTCCAATGAATGCATTTGCGTCATTGTGGTACAAGTTTTCATTGATCGTATGTTGTAATCGTTTTATGAAAAAATACTCGCGGGCCAGGGTAAAACGCCCCCGTTTCGACTGTTCGTTAATAATCTCATAATCGGATAATATTTTTTCACTGTCGAGACCATCAGATAATTCAATTCCTTGATTTTTTAATTTTGAAATCTCGGCTAATATATTATTGATGTCTTCGATATTCATTATTCTTATAAAACATCTTGTTTTTAAATAAAAAGAAAAATGAAACCCCGTGTATCAATTCCGAAGGTGTTTAATAATTCGTTAGACGTGACCTCGTCAGCGCCATAGGCGCCGGTGACTTCATCACTCGCTGATTTCTGTTATATATGAAAATCGAATTCTATGTCCGGTCTTTTTTGAGATCGCTGAATTCTGTATTCCTTCTGCAACAAATCGTATTGAGGCGATATAAATGTCAAAATATTTTCCTGCCTCATTCATCGACTGAAATATTTTTTCCTCGTGAGTTGTTGTATCAAATGACTTTACGGGTTTTGCTTTCTTTGGGTATTTACCGGTTTGGCCTTTTTTGGTATTCTGACTTTGCGAGATAGCTTGCAAGTTTGTAAGAGAATTATCAGTCTTATTATTATTAATATGATCAATCACAAGCCCATTTTCGATTAATCCGTTGAATGCTTCAAATACAATCCTGTGAACATAATACTTCTTTTTTCCGGTACCAAACATCAAATACCCCTGATTACTTACGGTACCAACCGGCTTCTTCAGTCTACGATTTCTAACAATGCCGTCGCGAGATGCCTCGTAATTGACGACCAGGGGATGCGGCTGAAATTCTTGGTCCATTTGTATAATAATACTACTTGTCTAATTTATTATTTGGTTTAATTATGAATCTTTCAACGTAGTCTTGGGGGGTTTTAATGACGAAGTCTGCGGTAGGGTCAATGACGGCGTTTTTAATTCGCTTGTCATAATAGCGTTTTAGTTCCCTGTATCGCTTTCCGCCACAATTAATACACAACTGCGATTTTCCTCTTACACCGACGTGGCAAACCAAGCACGGGAGGGGGCCAAGAGAACCATTACGAACGCTTTGTAAATGATACCCGCAGAATTCACCTCTACATGATTTATTGCACGGGGTTGTCGACCCAATCATCAACCATTTGCAGTGATTCATTATACTATATTCTTTCATTTAAATACTTGTTTTAATTATATGGATGAGTTCGAGAGATTGGCAGCAATTAAACCCCGGAAAAATATTAGGTTTAATCTCGATAGAGTCCTCAAGGACACACCAAAAGCGTTAATAAACGATAAAACCCTGTTGAGTAAAATACGCGATTGTATCAATGAATTCAAGCGTGATGGCGCATCTCACAGTTGGTCAACATTTCGAATTGATGGTGTTGTTGATGCTATCATGAACGACAACCGCGCAGCAACGATAGTATCACAACTTGACGGTAAAAGATATTTCTTCAGAGTAAAATTCATTGTCCGGGTGGAATCAGGCGATTGGATCATACGTGATAAATTTGAACCAGTTCTCAGCGATAAGAAAACAGTCATTGTCAGCCGCGACTCCAAGCCGGGGCTGTTAACCGGAGTTGACAGACCATACTATGAACGAGCGTATCCTGAAACAGCAGTTGTTTATGGAATATACCCGTTAAATAAGAAACCTGATATCGGAAAACTGAAACCGATGAAACAGTCAACGGGGATAAATTGTGTAGCAGAACGAATAATAGAGCATTTTACAAATGCGTGTCGAGGAAACAAATTGACTGATTTACGACGTAGCAAAATCAACCAGTGGGAACTAACCGTAAAAGAGCGTGGAGCAACCATCAGCGACATAGCGAGATTAGAAACATCGCTGAGATTTCCAATAACCGTTACAACGATAACCGGTGAAGTATTATACGAATCAAAGTACAAATCAAATGGAGCCCCAATCAAAATTATTGATCATAACGAACACGCATGGACACCCGCGATCACAATATTTCCACGGGATAGAACAGTAAAGTATATCCCGGGGGAATTCCTGGAAGAGAACGGTTTTCTCGCGGAGAGGAAACTATTTGATGCTATTGCTTGTTTGTGTAAAAACGACCCTGTATCAATGTGGTTACTTCGCAGCGCTGAAAACGATGCGGATACCTTTGATCAGTTTGTAAGACCAAACGGCGAATTATATCGCACTGAAGCATTTCACAACAGGATGAAAAAAACCGCCATAGAATTTGAGGAGCATGATGAACAACTGCTAACAAATTGTTTTACGATTCCATCGGTTGTAGCTCATGTTGCAGCAAGGAAAAATGCGTGGAGACCAACGCGCAGGGAATTTCTACCGGATGTACAATCCAGTTGTTTGGAATACTATCACGGTGGACTATGGAACACTGAATACAACCGCGACGCTATGATCTCGGTTGATATGGTTGCCTGTTATCCAGCGAGTTTTCTCGGGTATGGATCCGCCGCTGAGTACTTTAGACGATTTGGACACCCCAGTCATGAAATGACTCGTGTTGCTATTAATGGACCACTGCCTGATTTTGATTTAACCGGATTCGCTCGCATAGTATCATTTGAATTCGCGGCAGGACTCCATCGCTGTTGCTATATTTGGATCGGTAGACACATGGCTGAAAAGAGATGGCTGCCAATAGCGCTGCTACGGTATATGATTGATTGTAGCATGCTAGTTTCGTTGATTGTCAGTGACGCGATTATATCATACCGGGCACAGACTGAAGTCTGGTTACCAGAACCGGAGCGTCTAGATAGCATAATTGACGAGTCCAGAAAAAACATTGATGCCGACGAGGAATATATCATCGAATGGTCCAGGAGGATATTCAACCAACGAAACCACGAGGCAAAAGATCTCGGTAGAAGAATAATTGGTAAGTTTACACAAGGTGGAAAAAACCACGACTACAAACGATATTGCTCACGGCTGATTATAGATGACGCAGAATATGATTTCGTAATCAAGGACACAGTGGCAAAAAATAGATACGTGAACTGCAAAACAGCTTTCTTGTCCAATGGAACGAGGTTGGGTACAGTTGTTACCTACAGCGATGGAGACAGCCCGGCGTATCCACATTTGAGGGCGTCTATGCTGGGTTATGCCGCTATTAATTTATTCTCGATGATAAATAGATTCCCCGATACCGCGGTTAGAGTAGCCGTTGATTCGTTTTATATTGACGTAGCGTATAAGGAAAACGTAGCCGAGTTTACTAGTCCGGACGAGAGTTGGGGTACATGGAGAATTAAAAATGAAATACGACGCGATTATTCCCCGTCAGCAGATGTCACCGTTGAGAACAACTACTTACGTGGTGATAAATTGTCAGAATGGTCTAATGCACCATCGTGTTCTGATCCAATTTGTAGACACAAGACGGTTTATTTAAGCGGCTGTGGCGGGTCAGGAAAGACGACTCGGGCAATTGAATTATTTCGAACGCGGGCAAGTATAATCGTGCTTACACCGACCCATAGACTAGCGCGAGAGATAAAACAACGAAATGTTGACGCCGTTACTTATCACAGCTTTTTTCGATACAGCGGCGGTGAGTGGACTCCTGATCGAATGGGTGAAAAATTTATTCCCGACATTATCATCTGGGATGAGATATGTACTGTTTCGTTAGATACTTTACAAATGTTTCTTGAGTGGTTGCTGCGCGCGAATACAGCGGTAATCATGTGTGGTGACCATGGCCAACCACCACCATTTGTCGGCGAGGGTCCACATAATTGGTTAAGGGGTTTTGTGGACTATTATGAAGAAACCGATACTGATTACCGAGCACTTGATGAACAACTGCGCGAGGTTAAGAAATTAATCAGATTACAGCCGGATAGAATTCAATGTGAAATAATCCGCGAGGTAATTCCGGAAACGCCGTTGAATGAATTCTGGGAAACATGGAGACCAAACGATTTGATTGTAGCGAGTAGAAAGATAGTCAGAGACACACTTCAGCGGAAGTTGTTTACGTTGCATAAGGAAAAGTTTCCAACGCGTCCAGTGCCATTATGTTATAGACCCGCGGACACACGGCGGCAGAACATTGAAGTTGAAATTCCAGCCCCGACAGCGTCGGGAACAAAAAAACAAATTCTCGTGCTGAATGATATTGTGCTCGTTGATATCAGCGTCGTCGAGGACGCGCTACGTGCTGATAAATCCCCGTGGACGCTAGGATACGCAACAACAATACATTCCTCGCAGGGACTAACCATCACGGACACAATTGTTTGGATAGTTGATAATCGCATCGAATGGTCGAATCTAGTCTATCTTGCAGTGTCCAGAGTACGAAGGATAAATCAGCTTCAAAGAATTGTTATTGACGGAGTCAGTGACGAAGTCACCGACGGAGTCACTGACGAAGCCGGCGACAAAGTCACCATCGATGCAAGCGTCATTAATAGAAAACTCTCGGGTTACCGCCAACAGGATAAAAAAAAACAGCGGCGTTTTGATATTGATGCCGAATTAATAATCTCGCTACGACAACAACAGAATAATCACTGCGCGAGTTGCAATTGTATAATGAGTTGGCGTTATTCGGATAAAGACACTCGCCAATTTACCGTGGATAGAATCGATAACAGTCTCGGTCATGTCAAAAACAATGTGAGGTTGACCTGTCTTGAGTGCAATAGACGCAACGGCGCTAGTTAAGACCACGCGGGGGTAATTGAGTATCGTTAGGTATCACTTGTAGTTGCTCGCGTGTAAATCCGCGCTGAGGAGCAGTTGAATCCAGTCTATAGATCGGTGGTCTACCAGTTGATCGTGTTATCGTTGATATGTTATGTGTGGTAACACTCCAAATAGGATCGGTAGCCCTTTTTTTACCGCCTTCAAGCTCTCCTGGTTCATATAGATATCTAACAGTGACATCGCCAAGAATCGGCTTAGAAACGCTATTTATTTTTAATTTTCCGGGTATATACTCGTATTTAATCGCGTCGCTGGGCTTCATGTTGATTACTCGGGTAATCTCGTTATTTAACGCTGCAATTACACCTGGCAACCTTTTAACCCATTCACGAGATCGTTTTTCTTGGATGAATTCCTTCGCGTATTGATATCCAAATAACCGTTCAGCGAGAGTCCGATTGAATCGTTCAACAATTGCCTGATCACGATGTAGCGCAGTATGACCTCGTCGTATCGCGACGCTATGATGTTTCAGCGTTGATAAAACAGCGCCGCGAAATTCACTACCAGGATCAACTTGTAATAGATTTGGCCAGCGCAGAGGACCTCTTCGATAAATCCGCTCAAACGCATCGGCTACTTCAGTTGCTGACTTTGTTTTCAACGGTTCCGCTTGTTTGTATCGACTCGCAACATCAACTACGGTTAGCGCGTATTTGTAACCGTTGTCATGCGGCAGAAATAGTATATCAGCCTGATGAACTTCATTAGGTACGCTGACATCAAAGCGCGAGAAGTTGATTTGTTTAGGCGGTGGTAGATAGATTTGCCATATAGCCTGTTTGGATAACCAATTAGCCGCAGTGGTCTTTGTTACCTTTGCAGCGCTTGCAAGCTTACCAATTGCGGCCTTCCCCTTCCAGTATCCTCTCGGAGAATAATAGATGGAATCCATCGTTTTTCTTGGATGATTGTTATTAATTACCAGCGCCAATCATTAATTTACCTTTCATAGCCGATTTTACCAACCATGAGGCCAATTTTTCTTTGACGGATTTATCAGGAATAGCATTTAGCGCGTGAATTAATTTTACATCCGCGATATGACGCTGTTGCAGATCGCTACTTTTGTAAGCAACATCATGAGCATGACACGCCTTATCAATAGCATTTATCGGATACTCACCTGGATTGGGCTGATCCTGAGCATCGAGTCTAATATCTAATCGTGTTCCGGGGCCACAGTAGTTATATCCTGGGAGGTGTTTTTCTCCTGGATACTTTGCCCACGGTGTTCCGGGGAGTTTTGCCAATTTGGCTGCGATGTCACCTCCTCGCTTTTTTTTAAAACATCTCCGGGTCTAATAGAAATAAATCTAAATTTCTTTGTACCGCATTGTACACACTTACCAGTAAGCGCCGATCTGTTATTTCTTGTCGTAACGGTTGTCATATCATTTGTGCCAGTACGCACTCTACACTTCACACAATATAGATCCATAATTTATGTATAGAGATATGAATATAATTGATTTTTCGGCGACTAAAACAAGAGAACCAGTTAAGCATGTTGCAGCGTTACCAAACTCGATCCGGATGATTATCATCGGACCATCTGGATCCGGCAAGACGCAATTGTTACTCAATTTAATAATGAGATGGATGAAGTGGGATAAGTTGTATTTGGTTGCTCCTAGCGTAGATGATCAACGATGCTACGAGGTGTTGAAAGATTTCAACGAGAATGCATCAGCGATCGCTAAAAAGAATGTTATTGAGTTTATTACGGATATCAATGATGCACCGGGTATTGATGATATTGATGGCGACGTTAACAATCTAGTCGTGTACGATGATGTTATGTTAGACAATCAAAAAAACCCAGCTAGGATATTTTCCAGAGGCAGGCATAAAAACACTGACGTGATATATGTCACTCAACGATACACTCAGATTCCAAAAGTAATTAGAGACAACTGTAATATTCTTGCTGTGTTCAACGGCGTTGATACACACACGCTACGAAATATTTGGCAGACATGGTGCGGCGGTGACATGGACTTTAATGTTTTTCGAAACTTTTTTAGTCATGCTCAGTCGACCCCACATGGATTCGTAACGATAAATTTACATGATCCTCGGACACGATATCGTATCGGACTTGACCAAATATTCGGTTAGTTGTAAATAATTTTCATTGTAAGCAGCAGAGGGGGCAATGACATCGACGCGGTCGTCGATGTGCTTACCGGACGCTGACGACGCTGGGGATCGACGCGCAGAAGGTGTTAATTAAACCAAATGACGACGCGACGATCCCCCAACGACGTCGTCGTTTTTTTTTTACCAGGCGCTGACGACACTAGATCGTTGAGTGCAGAAAGTAATAATTAAGCAAAATAACGATTGGACAAAATGTCGGATTCGCCCCCCCTGCTGCTTTATCAGTCTTATTATTATTAATATGATCAATAACAAGCCCATTCTCGATTAATCCGTGAAAACATTCATAGATGATTCTGTGACAGAGATATTTCTTCTTTCCGGCACCAAACATTAAATACCCGTGATTATTTACGGTACCAACCGGCTTCTTCAGTTTGCGGTTTCTAACAATGCCGTCGCGAGACGCCTCGTAACTGACGAACACAGGATGCGGCTGAAATTCTTGGTCCATTTGTATAATAATACTATTTGTCTAATTTATTATTTGGTTTAATTATAAATCTTTCAACGTAGTCTTGGGGGGTTTTGATGACGAAGTCGGCGGTGGGGTCAATGACGGCGTTTTTAATTCGCTTGTCATAATAGCGTTTTAGTTCCCTGTATCGCTTTCCGCCACAATTGATACACAACTGCGATTTTCCTCTTACACCAACGTGGCAAACCAAGCACGGGAGGGGGCCAAGAGAACCATTACGAACGCTTTGTAAATGATACCCGCAGAATTCACCTCTACATGATTTATTGCACGGGGTTGTCGACCCAATCATCAACCATTTGCAGTGATTCATTATACTATATTCTTTCATTTAAATACTTGTTTTAATTATATGGATGAGTTTGAGAGATTGGCAGCAATTAAACCCCGGAAAAATATTAGGTTTAATCTCGATAGAGTCCTCAAGGACACACCAAAAGCGTTAATAAACGATAAAACCCTGTTGAGTAAAATACGCGATTGTATCAATGAATTCAAGCGTGATGGCGCATCTCACAGTTGGTCAACATTTCGAATTGATGGTGTTGTTGATGCTATCATGAACGACAACCGCGCAGCAACGATAGTATCACAACTTGACGGTAAAAGATATTTCTTCAGAGTAAAATTCATTGTCCGGGTGGAATCAGGCGATTGGATCATACGTGATAAATTTGAACCAGTTCTCAGCGATAAGAAAACAGTCATTGTCAGCCGCGACTCCAAGCCGGGGTTGTTAACCGGAATTGACAAACCATACTATGAACGAGCGTATCCTGAAACAGCAGTTGTTTATGGAATATACCCGTTAAATAAGAAACCTGATATCGGAAAACTGAAACCGATGAAACAGTCAACGGGGATAAATTGTGTAGCAGAACGAATAATAGAGCATTTTACAAATGCATGTCGAGGAAACAAATTGACTGATTTACGACGTAGCAAAATCAACCAGTGGGAACTAACCGTAAAAGAGCGTGGAGCAACCATCAGCGACATAGCGAGATTAGAAACATTGCTGAGATTTCCAATAACCGTTACAACGATAACCGGTGAAGTATTATACGAATCAAAGTACAAATCAAATGGAGCCCCAATCAAAATTATTGATCATAACGAACACGCATGGACGCCCGCGATCACAATATTTCCACGGGATAGAACAGTAAAGTATATCCCGGGGGAATTCCTGGAAGAGAACGGTTTTCTCGCGGAGAGGAAACTATTTGATGCTATTGCTTGTTTGTGTAAAAACGACCCTGTATCAATGTGGTTACTTCGCAGCGCTGAAAACGATGCGGATACCTTTGATCAGTTTGTAAGACCAAACGGCGAATTATATCGCACTGAAGCATTTCACAACAGGATGAAAAAAACCGCCATAGAATTTGAGGAGCATGATGAACAACTGCTAACAAATTGTTTTACGATTCCATCGGTTGTAGCTCATGTTGCAGCAAGGAAAAATGCGTGGAGACCAACGCGCAGGGAATTTCTACCGGATGTACAATCCAGTTGTTTGGAATACTATCACGGTGGACTATGGAACACTGAATACAACCGCGACGCTATGATCTCGGTTGATATGGTTGCCTGTTATCCAGCGAGTTTTCTCGGGTATGGATCCGCCGCTGAGTACTTTAGACGATTTGGACACCCCAGTCATGAAATGACTCGTGTTGCTATTAATGGACCACTGCCTGATTTTGATTTAACCGGATTCGCTCGCATAGTATCATTTGAATTCGCGGCAGGACTCCATCGCTGTTGCTATATTTGGATCGGTAGACACATGGCTGAAAAGAAGTGGCTGCCAATAGCGCTGCTACGGTATATGATTGATTGTAGCATGCTAGTTTCGTTGATTGTCAGTGACGCGATTATATCATACCGGGCACAGACTGAAGTCTGGTTACCAGAACCGGAGCGTCTAGATAGCATAATTGACGAGTCCAGAAAAAACATTGATGCCGACGAGGAATATATCATCGAATGGTCCAGGAGGATATTTAACCAACGAAACCGCGAGGCAAAAGATCTCGGTAGAAGAATAATTGGTAAGTTTACACAAGGTGGAAAAAACCACGACTACAAACGATATTGCTCACGGCTGATTATAGATGACGCAGAATATGATTTCGTAATCAAGGACACAGTGGCAAAAAATAGATACGTGAACTGCAAAACAGCTTTCTTGTCCAATGGAACGAGGTTGGGTACAGTTGTTACCTACAGCGATGGAGACAGCCCGGCGTATCCACATTTGAGGGCGTCTATGCTGGGATATGCCGCTATCAATTTATTCTCAATGATAAATAGATTCCCCGATACCGCGGTTAGAGTAGCCGTTGATTCGTTTTATATTGACGTAGCGTATAAGGAAAACGTAGCCGAGTTTACTAGTCCGAACGAGAGTTGGGGTACATGGAGAATTAAAAATGAAATACGACGCGATTATTCCCCGTCAGCAGATGTCACCGTTGAGAACAACTACTTACGTGGTGATAAATTGTCAGAATGGTCTAATGCACCATCGTGTTCTGATCCAATTTGTAGACACAAGACGGTTTATTTAAGCGGCTGTGGCGGGTCAGGAAAGACGACTCGGGCAATTGAATTATTTCGAACGCGGGCAAGTATAATCGTGCTTACACCGACCCATAGACTAGCGCGAGAGATAAAACAACGAAATGTTGACGCCGTTACTTATCACAGCTTTTTTCGATACAGCGGCGGTGAGTGGACTCCTGATCGAATGGGTGAAAAATTTATTCCCGACATTATCATCTGGGATGAGATATGTACTGTTTCGTTAGATACTTTACAAATGTTTCTTGAGTGGTTGCTGCGCGCGAATACAGCGGTAATCATGTGTGGGGACCATGGCCAACCACCACCATTTGTCGGCGAGGGTCCACATGATTGGTTAAGGGGTTTTGTGGACTATTATGAAGAAACCGATACTGATTACCGAGCACTTGATGAACAACTGCGCGAGGTTAAGAAATTAATCAGATTACAGCCGGATAGAATTCAATGTGAAATAATTCGCGAGGTGATTCCGGAAACGCCGTTAAATGAATTCTGGGAAACATGGAGACCAAACGATTTGATTGTAGCGAGTAGAAAGATAGTCAGGGACACACTTCAGCGGAAGTTGTTTACGTTGCATAAGGAAAAGTTTCCAACGCGTCCAGTGCCGTTATGTTATAGACCCGCGGATACACGGCGGCAGAACATTGAAGTTGAAATTCCAACCCCGACAGCGTCGGGGACAAAAAAACAAATTCTCGTGCTGAATGATATCGTGCTCGTTGATATCAGCGTCGTCGAGGACGCGCTACGTGCTGATAAATCCCCGTGGACGCTAGGATACGCAACAACAATACATTCCTCGCAGGGACTAACCATCACGGACACAATTGTTTGGATAGTTGATAATCGCATCGAATGGTCGAATCTAGTCTATCTTGCAGTGTCCAGAGTACGAAGGATAAATCAGCTTCGAAGAATTGTTATTGACGAAGCCGGTGACGGAGTCACTGACGAAGCCGGCGACAAAGTCACCATCGATGCAAGCGTCATTGATAGAAAACTCTCGGGTTTCCGCCAACAGGATAAAAAAAAACAGCGGCGTTTTGATATTGATGCCGAATTAATAATCTCGCTACGACAACAACAGAATAATCACTGCGCGAGTTGCAATTGTATAATGAGTTGGCGTTATTCGGATAAAGACACTCGCCAATTTACCGTGGATAGGATCGATAACAGTCTCGGTCATGTCAAAAACAATGTGAGGTTGACCTGTCTTGAGTGCAATAGACGCAACGGCGCTAGTTAAGACCACGTGGGGGTAATTGAGTATCGTTAGGTATCACTTGTAGTTGCTCGCGTGTAAATCCGCGCTGAGGAGCAGTTGAATCCAGTCTATAGATCGGTGGTCTACCAGTTGATCGTGTTATCGTTGATATGTTATGTGTGGTAACACTCCAAATAGGATCGGTAGCCCTTTTTTTACCGCCTTCAAGCTCTCCTGGTTCATATAGATATCTAACAGTGACATCGCCAAGAATCGGCTTAGAAACGCTATTTATTTTTAATTTTCCGGGTATATACTCGTATTTAATCGCGTCGCTGGGCTTCATGTTGATTACTCGGGTAATCTCGTTATTTAACGCTGCGATTACACCTGGCAACCTTTTAACCCATTCACGAGATCGTTTTTCTTGGATGAATTCCTTCGCGTATTGATATCCAAATAACCGTTCAGCGAGAGTCCGATTGAATCGTTCAACAATTGCCTGATCACGATGTAGCGCAGTATGACCTCGTCGTATCGCGACGCTATGATGTTTCAGCGTTGATAAAACAGCGCCGCGAAATTCACTACCAGGATCAACTTGTAATAGATTTGGCCAGCGCAGAGGACCTCTTCGATAAATCCGCTCAAACGCATCGGCTACTTCAGTTGCTGACTTTGTTTTTAACGGTTCCGCTTGTTTGTATCGACTCGCAACATCAACTACGGTTAGCGCGTATTTGTAACCGTTGTCATGCGGCAGAAATAGTATATCAGCCTGATGAACTTCATTAGGTACGCTGACATCAAAACGCGAGAAGTTGATTTGTTTAGGCGGTGGTAGATAGATTTGCCATATAGCCTGTTTGGATAACCAATTAGCCGCAGTGGTCTTTGTTACCTTTGCAGCGCTTGCAAGCTTACCAATTGCGGCCTTCCCCTTCCAGTATCCTCTCGGAGAATAATAGATGGAATCCATCGTTTTTCTTGGATGATTGTTATTAATTACCAGCGCCAATCATTAATTTACCTTTCATAGCCGATTTTACCAACCATGAGGCCAATTTTTCTTTGACGGATTTATCAGGAATAGCATTTAGCGCGTGAATTAATTTTACATCCGCGATATGACGCTGTTGCAGATCGCTACTTTTGTAAGCAACATCATGAGCATGACACGCCTTATCAATAGCATTTATCGGATACTCACCTGGATTGGGCTGATCCTGAGCATCGAGTCTAATATCTAATCGTGTTCCGGGGCCACAGTAGTTATATCCTGGGAGGTGTTTTTCTCCTGGATACTTTGCCCACGGTGTTCCGGGGAGTTTTGCCAATTTGGCTGCGATGTCACCTCCTCGCTTTTTTTTAAAACATCTCCGGGTCTAATAGAAATAAATCTAAATTTCTTTGTACCGCATTGTACACACTTACCAGTAAGCGCCGATCTGTTATTTCTTGTCGTAACGGTTGTCATATCATTTGTGCCAGTACGCACTCTACACTTCACACAATATAGATCCATAATTTATGTATAGAGATATGAATATAATTGATTTTTCGGCGACTAAAACAAAAGAACCAGTTAAGCATGTTGCAGCGTTACCAAACTCGATCCGGATGATTATCATCGGACCATCTGGATCCGGCAAGACGCAATTGTTACTCAATTTAATAATGAGATGGATGAAGTGGGATAAGTTGTATTTGGTTGCTCCTAGCGTAGATGATCAACGATGCTACGAGGTGTTGAAAGATTTCAACGAGAATGCATCAGCGATCGCTAAAAAGAATGTTATTGAGTTTATTACGGATATCAATGATGCACCGGGTATTGATGATATTGATGGCGACGTTAACAATCTAGTCGTGTACGATGATGTTATGTTAGACAATCAAAAGAACCCAGCTAGGATATTTTCCAGAGGCAGGCATAAAAACACTGACGTGATATATGTCACTCAACGATACACTCAGATTCCAAAAGTAATCAGAGATAACTGCAATATTCTTGCTGTATTCAACGGCGTTGATACACACACGCTACGAAATATTTGGCAGACATGGTGCGGCGGTGACATGGACTTTAATGTTTTTCGAAACTTTTTTAGTCATGCTCAGTCGACCCCACATGGATTCATAACGATAAATTTACATGATCCTCGGACACGATATCGTATCGGACTTGACCAAATATTCGGTTAGTTGTAAATAATTTTCATTGTAAATAACCACTTAGCAGCAGAGGGGGCGATGACATCGACACGGTCGTCGATGTGCTTACCGGACGCTGACGACGCTGGGGATCGGCGCGCAGAAGGTGTTAATTAAACCAAATGACGTCACCATCGTGTAGGATGGACCGTCGTCGTTTTTTTTTTACCAGGCGCTGACGACACTAGATCGTTGAGTGCAGAAAGTATTAATTAAGCAAAATAACGATTGGACAAAATGTCGGATTCGCCCCCCTGCTGCTAAGTTTGTCTACGCTCAAGCTAAATGTCCATTATGAAATAAAACCAGTCTCATAATAGTCCATCCCGTACTGAAAGCTGTATCACATGTTCACAAATTCAAAAGTGTATTCAAATCACTTTCACATAATGTTACAGATGAATTACACTCAGAATGAAATGTGCTAATGCCACCCTCATGCATAACAGACATAATACTTTTCTCACTCAACTTTGAGCTAAACCATTCAAAGAGTCATTCTTAAATGTTTTGATATATGCATTAATTTGACTGTAAAATGCAAAAATCTATGTTCCACTCTGGCTTTGCTATCTCGTAAATATTAACAATAATCAACAAATTTGTTTCCTTTTGCCTGTGGCCTGCGCGTAGCCGTGGTACGTGACGAATATGAAAATGAAATCCTATGCCGAAACAATGGACTGATGAGAGAGAGGGGGTGAGGAAACAAGTAAATTATATATCTAGGGTAAGAAAGGAAGATGTCGTTATGCATGTTTAAGACAGAAAGATGTACATACATTTGAGTTTCTCTATCCTATTTTGATTTGTGTGATGTATTATTTGTCATTCCCACCAAAATAGCAATAAAATAAGTCTTACAATTAGAAAGGTCGGGCAGATGCTAATCAAATTTCTATCAGATCGTAATAGAACTTAGTGTACTGAGAGAGAGTGAGATAGAGAGAGAGAGTTTACGACACTAGAGCAATAGAAGGTTCACTCTGGAAGCGAATTTATTTACAGTTTGGTGTAATTTTCCTTCCGGAAATGTTACGGTGACATAGGTCACGTTGTGATGTATAGGAAATAGTTTTTGTTAACAAAGTCATGATTCTTGTTTTAAGAAATCTGTGACATGATTTTAATTGTGTTCAGGTATAATGTGAGAGGAGTATTTATTTGAATTATTAATTGGAATTGCAAAGTTCCACTTGAACTTTTGCATTAAAACACTATATTAGGATTATTGAGGACCCATTCAAAGGCGTTTTTGGATTATATCATTGTAATCCATCAAGACTAATAGTACATCAGCACACTCAAAATTATTGGAATGAATTCGTAACATTCTATACTTTTGGACTTGTGACTAAACTTGTAGGATTATTTGAGACTAACTTTACACAACTTCAGCTTCCAGTTTTATTTTGACTTTGTATTCTAGGAGCAAAATTTTCTTAAAGTTTATGTTCCAACAACAGTTCACACATTTTTCAAAACTCTAATTGGTTGAGATCTAATGGTGTATTTACTTTGATATATTCCCTACTTATACCACAATCTTCATCAATTTGCCATATTACCTTATCTTTTCAAGGGTATAATGAACATAAATCCCAGTGTCGTGTGCAGTGTGATTATTCAGAATTTAGACATTCCCTTGTGAGTCAGATTTGAATTTCAGGTCATTTAGCAAGTTTTAGGTTTTTTACCTTGTACAGTCATTACATTATTTTGCAGTTTACATTCTGCTTCGAATATTCGTGTACAGCTTGTTGGCAATGGAAAGAAAATGAATATTTGAATAACTTTTTTCTTCGTGAATGGTCACAAAAACTTGCCCGAAGTGAATGCTGAATATTTGTCTCAGCTGTAGACAAAATGTCAAAAATCCTTGTCATTGTCACTGAATAAAACAAAATTGTTTCCGCACAATTACATTATTTGTAGTTCACACCCCTGAAGCAAAGTTTGTTAATGTTTCACACTTTCGAAAATGAAGAAGCACAATGACTTGGAGGTCAAAAGGGTAAAGGTAAGATTGTTTTTGCTGCTTTGGTGTTGACACCATTTCTCAACAAAATATAGACAGTACATGATGGCCAGTGTAAGCAAATAAGGAAGCATCCAAAGAAAACCATGGCAAGAACCAGTTACCTACTGGAGCTACATGCAAGCTTTCTCACATACCCTCATTGACGTAGGTCTAGACTTGAGCTTGTTGGTCTCGGTTCTTTCTGTTACATAATTTAAACCATATAGTCGTAAAAAATATCGAGGCTCATCGGAGATCTGAATTTCTTTACAACATTTCAGAGATATTAAAGATAATATTTAAATTTTAAATTGACTATGCTTAGTAATTATCACTGTCCCTGATAACGCTTTAAATTTCACTTATTTGAAAAATATGTAAGCAAACAAGCAAGCCTTCACCAAGTCGTATAAACTGGAGAACTTTTGTTTTAAATCCCACCCAGAAATTGTTTGAGTCTTTTAATAAGAACGAGTAGCTTGAGCAATGGTTCTCAAGCGATGGTTTATTTAACAAAGCAAGAGATAAAGAATGTTTTGATTCATTATGTGTCGAAAACGAATTTTTTGAATAAATGAGCTTTGGGTAACATTAGTAAATCTGTGTTTGGATTTTATATGAAATTATAAGAACCACAGTTTACAAAACTCATAGAATTATGATTGAGCTTCAGATGATATGATGTAAATGCAGGTATTGGAGAGAACAGAGAGGGGCAATTACAAATGCAAATAGAGAGAATAGAGAGAATAGAGATAGAGCTAGATGCAGAGCGGGGTGCTAGGACAATAAATCATCCCTTCACTTATAATAATATTGACTGGCAGTTTATGACTAATATTGCCTATTCTTTACAACCTGCACAAATCTGTCGCCACTTTTGTCTGCAGACATCGGAATATATTTTATACACTTAGCAACATGTCTAACAGCTGTTGAGCTACCGTCAGCTGAAGGGTTCTTTTGGCGACTTGTACAAACTATTTCCGGATCAAATCCTAAGTTTGGAGATTTGTATATCCTCATGGAATAACACAACCGTCTTTCTTGTGGCCATTTTGAATTTTTCCCAGGATATGGTTTTTACTAAACACCGGTAAGTGTCTCAGCTGTACTCAGAAGTGTTCCGGAAACCTTTAAAGGCAGACAAATGCACATTTTAATCAACAGGTGACATTTAACCGATATATCGTCTATCAATACGAACACAGATTATGGGATAAGGGGCTGATTTATCGGGCTTGGAGGGTCGAAGTGAATAATTTAAATTAAGAGTTAGAACAAGCAAGGGTAAGTTAATGACTGAGACATCACGGATTCTGCCCCTAATATTTGCTTCTTCCGACATATGTGAAAGCTCACAGAGGAATCAATTATTTAAGAACAACGCTGATAATCAGAATGATCATTCAGTTAAAGATGAGCTAATCCTATTTTCAGGTTTTTTTACATAGCTAAGAAAATTTGCATCATCATGATTACGTACACAAATGTTCAATGCATTTTGTATTTTTTTTTATTCTGTGAAATTCAACATTTTAAAATAATGTTTTTTATTATTATGAACTCCCATTTCCTAAAATGTTATATTAATTCCAATAGATCCGATGTAATTCGAATACCTTCCAAAGGCATTTACAATAATAAATATAATGTACTTACATGTTAATTGTATAGATGAAGTGACTGCTTTAAATCAGGGTAAAATTCAAATAATATTCTTCTTTGAATACAATGTTAATCAAATCAAATTAATTCCGTTCATTTATTAATATTAGAATATCATTCAATAAACCATTGTCACATCACTACAATTCCAACAAATGATTATAACTTTCAATAAATCAATCAAGCTCCTCAAAGTATTCCTCACAAGTCCGATATAACGTCAAGAATTAGCAAATCATATAAATATTTCGAAATAACTCATTTATACTCAACAAACTATTATAGCTCCATCCAAACAATAATTAGAACAGTTTAACGTTTTCTAATTGGATAACGTTATGTTTACTATCTTGTTCCAAAACATCGACCATGGAATTTGTGTGATTAAATAGTACTCATTTATACAAGTATTTATGCTAAGAGTAGAAACCAAAAACATTCAGATGATTTTACAATTAAAAATATCATAGCATAAATGACTATTACAAAAGATATTATTATAAAAATATGTATAGGTTACTGCATTAGCACGGGAAAATACGAAGGAGGTATTTTCTGATAATATTGCAAAACATTTGATGGCAAAATTAGTCCAACAAAACGAGTTCATATTTTCTCATACAAATGCAGTAACCTTTTCTTATATACTCAGTTCGTTTTTCTACCTAAGGCTTAAAAGCAAAGGAATACACTGCGAAACACAACATAATTCAATTTATGATATATTTTTAAAACCATTTACAATCGTAGATTCATCAATTTACAGTAACAATTGTAATGAGATCATAAAACCACCCAGCGAACCTTGAATTCAGTTAATTTTTTGAAATTCCCGGTTTCGTCTACTTAGTATTCAAATTATGAGCCATATTTTGGATAAATTGGCATTGAAAAAACCTTAAGTTCTATTTAAATCATTTAGACACGAATATTAACTGAAATTGCAATGGTTTTGTTATAAATTTAACCTACGGTATCTAACCAGCACGTATCGTAGAAAATTATTAAATTGCATTTTATGAAGATTTGAGTCTCTGTCTCTCCATCAATCAGTCCAAAAATCGATATAACTAAACAATATATAATATCGTTAGACTTAGAGTGGATTTTTACAGGATCATTTTCAGTTTGAAATAGAGGCATTAACTTTTTTGGAAAGAATCAACTCTTTGAAAGCAAATTTAATTTAAGAATGTTGCAGCACACTAAAAGTTTCCGCTCCAAAACAAAACATTATCGTGATATAGCTTTAGAGACCAATCTAGCAGTATGTTAGAAACGTAAGCAGTTAGTATGTTTTACATCAACATAGTTGGAAACAAGGTTTCCATGGAATATATTCCCTTGCTGTATATCATTTAACCTAAAGAATACATAATCCTCTTTCTAAACATAAAAGTCTACGATTTCCATCATACTTCTTTCAGTATTTTCCGAGATTTGGACTTCCGCAGAGTTTATTCTTATTTTATGACATCGCAAAGAATGAGAGAGAGATAGAAAGAGAAAAAGAGAGAGATTGTTCATAAGGCAAACAAGTAGAAACATAAATGAAATATTTGTTATGCAAATGTACCTACAAAATTAATATGTTGTTGGAGGGGTAAAGATTCAGATTGACGTTATATTTAGGAATCTTTATCTTAATAATTGGGAGTAGTTAGCATAATCTGAGCAAACGAATATGAAAGGAGAATTATAGCGGTTTTCACTATTTTTCCATCGAAATGAACGACTTTATTTGCAAGGCAACAAGGTCGCATTCTGGTAGTAACTTAGCATGAACACTATACATTTATCGAGTCCTATATCACTGGGAAATATTTGCTGTACCCATTGCAGGATAGAAAATTTCATTATTAATCCTGAAGAGACTACAAAATGTGACTATCACCCGACTAAGGAAACCAGAGTTGTTGACAAAAAAACTCAGAGAGAAGCCTTCAGGAAAATTACCTTCCAAAAGTAGATACATGATGTTGATGTGCCATCAAATATGGGACTAAGATGTATTACTAAAAGAACAGAAAACTTAAAACAAATGCTTCCAGGAAGAATATTCTCACCAATTCCCTCAAGTTGTGTGATGTGATGCATGAGAACCTTGTTATAAACATATTTAAATGATATAGATTTTGCAAGCTCATGTGTGTTCTTTAAAAGATTTTGTGAGTTCAGGAAATCTAACCAAATGTTCACAAGTGTGTGTTTTGATGCACATAATAATTTGAATGTTCAGGTGAGAAAACGGAACTCTGAAAACATTGTTTTCCATTACATCTATGTTTCAAAATATGGCAACATATCCAATAAAACATGACTGAAAAATTGGCAACATATGCAATCAGCATTGTTGGAATTAGTTTCTAGCGAAAACATTCCATTTGCTCATCTGGACTTGCAGCCTAGTTAGTAATATCTCAGGCAGGTATGTGATCTCTTCCCATTTCAGCATTTTGCTGAATTGAAATGATTTGTGCTTTAATTCAAGGCAACTATATCTAATGTCAGCTCATCGTAATTTGTACCAATTTGTAAGCCTTTCATACAAGGAATTGTTTTCAGTCCATTACTTCACATTTTAACGTGTCTTATTTTTCTTCCTTTTATTGTCAGTGTCTACAAATGTAATATCAACATTAACTTCTTCGAAGACGAACAGTTTTCTTTTTTTAGTAAGGACCACCATATTCAACCCGGAATAGTCACAAAACCTTGAAAGCGCCTTATGCAATGATACGTCTTTTTAAAAACAGTCAAATCCTACTGATGGGTATATGAAAAGTTATAGGCTTTTAAATATTTAGCAATAAGGGGTATTTCAGATTATATGCAAATTTTAAAGTCCATCGTGCAAGGATGCTGTGAAATATGGTCAAATTTTTGCTAAAAAACTTTTGCAACGAAGTTATTGAAAGACATTTCTATGTTCAGTATCAGCAACCAAATTTGATGATGAATTTGCATAAATTACAAAATGCGAAAGTCATCAATGCCAGAATGCTATCTGCTTACTTTTGTGTCAGAAGTTTAAATCGACACGACTTGCCAGACACAAGACACCAGACAACACATCCCAGATGCCATACCGTAAGCCCAATTAGCCATTTAGCCTAGTCTTGTATTTCCCAACAGTCTCTGAAAGATCTTAAAACCACTACATTAGGTATGATACTTAGGATGAAAACTATCACAGAAACTTGGCACTCTAGCATACAGATCCAAGGTCAAAACAATCGGAACGTTTAAGCTCAACTTACACTAAAGTATTAACTTTTTAGAACCTCAATCTTGAAGTTTTTTGTTAAATAATATTAAATTACCACTATCGTACTAATGCAAAACAATCAAAACAACGCATGTGGGCATGATACCACTTACCTGAGGTACAGTTACTGAACTGGCAATTGTAGTACATACTGTTTTTAAAGACCATCCTTTCTGACATATAAATTATAGTTTCTCTTGATAAGACATGCTACTATATAATTGATACATCTGTGCATTGGCAACCTGGTATTTATAGACACATTTTACAGTAGCAATAAAGAAGTTGCCTTGCCTTGAAAGTCATTCGTGTCATTATACCTTTCAGTTATTTAGCTACTGGTAGTGGTATTTTCATGATGTTTAACTCTTTTTCAACTCTAACATTAGCTGAACTAGATGGTACATTGGTATCAATGTGAATGGCATTCAGGCAAGGGATCTATCTATCGCACGTGGTCTTGCATGGTTATATGGGTTTGGAGAGAATGTTCTTCTAGTTTATGTTATTAACAACATCCAAATATTATAGTTGCCAAAAAAATAAAAATAATGTTTTCTGCAAAATAACGTTAGTTTTGCAACAAAGTCCTGATCTAAATTCTTTGGATGGCGTCCACTTGGTGTAAGGAAACCAATTGATTTTTAGATCGAAAGTTCAAAGGTTAAGGCCACAGTGCCCGAAAAATGGGTTTCCATACAAAATGTCTTTTTCGACTATATACCTACACCAATGTATGCGGATGGCTTACACCCTACATGGCCTGAAAAGAGCTTTGGTCCAAGGTCTTAGACCTGTAATTTTCACCATGTATTAGTAAATACTCTGTCTGACCTGCCATGTTTCCAAGTAATGGAAAATAAAAACCTTATCTTTAATCCAAAGATGTTACTCCCATGTGTGTGAATAACTGCAAAAATCTGTTTCAAAGTTACTCGAAGTATACTTATATTCTGCTGGGTAAACGACAGTCAGAGTGTGACATCATTTATAGCATGTGGCTCTCAAAACTTATTTCGCAGCCCATTTGAAGATTGCAGAAGATCTGGGCGGATTACTTAATGGCCTTTCCTCACGTTGTTCATACCATTAGTTAACTATTGCAAAGTTCAATGCATGCACGTGCAGCATATACAAATAAAACAATATTTAACACCCTTTGTTCTACAAAACAAAGCCATACAACTTATATTTTATTATCATATTCTTTCTTTTCTAAATCAATGCATAAGCATGTTTGATTTAAGCTTAGTTCAGGTCCTCGATTGTTTCACAACCTTTCTGTGGATCACTTGAATGGAACTTATGAACAACCAGTAATCCAGGTACCACATTTTAAAAATCCATGTGTAAAGAACAGATTACAAGTATATATTATTTTTCTTTTTGGATTTGAGTACGAGTCCCAACCATGCCAAAATCAACGACCTTATATTATATTACCCATCGTTCAACTTGTGTGTTGAATGAAAGCTTTCAACCACACCACCTCCGCCAACATAAATAAGGATGATATGCACCAATGATTGTGCCTTCACATAAAATGAGCATAGAGATAGCTAAACTAATTATTGCGGAACTAGTCTACTATCAGCATGTAAGGTCTTCATATTAACCTGAGTAACATGATGGAATCATGATAGGAACATGATAATTTAATATGTGAAAATAAAGATGGTTCCGGAGGAACACACTCTTATAGATGACATTTAATTTTACACTCACATGAAAATATATTCGAATACATAATAATAGATTGAATTGAACTTTGTGAAATATTTAGTCGATAAATGTGAAAGAATTGTAGCATAATGCTCAGAAACTAAACTTTGGTCTTGAAATGTTAAATACGTTTCAAACAATATATCAAAGCATGTGCTAGAACCAAATCAGAACTTGCTGTTACACTGAATGGTCGTTCTAGTGTACTCAACGTGGCATTCTATCATGCTTGCGTTTTATTTTATTTTTATATGAGTTTCTACGTACATTATTCAGTGACAGTTACTAAATAAATATTGAGATCTTGTTAGATTTGCTTAAACATGTATCGAGGTGCAAAACCAAAGTATTCGACTTGAACCTTATAGTGATGAATGGGGTTTAAAGGTCCAATTAGACAGAACAGATGTTGTAATTTCACCAAAAGATGGCTACCAACGGATGCATGCAATTATTTAAATTCATTTTCCTTTTTTTTTCTTCTGGAGGTGGCGGGGGTTGATTACAAACTTAAATAGACTTGATATAATTAATAACTATGAATGATATTCTCCTCATGTTGGTTTTCCATAAATCCCCATATGTTTTATCTGAAGAAGCTCGTAATGTATTAATCTCATCCAAAGGAAAGTAACTAAATTAGGAACATAATCTTTATACATGCTGTTTAAATTATTGGTTTGTTTAATACTAAGATATCGACTGTCCTATCCTATGCAGCTGAAAACTTGATGTTTTGCAATGTGCATCACATAGAACCTGTGATATTGACTGCTCCATCCCAATGGAGTTGAATTTGGCGGCTTTTGCAATGTGTTTGATATTGATAGCGTATATGGAAATTACTCTTAATGCATACTGAAATTTGCAAAAGCTTCTCAAAGCAGTTTAGATATAGGTCAGAAAAGATAAACTGTTTATACTTGACCTTTAATATAAGCCACGAAACTGAGGGTTGAAATTGTTCAAATGTCTTACAGTAGACTTTTCAGGAATTTGTTTAACATGCAACTATAATGGTCGTTCTCATCCGTATGTAATGTATTGACCCGTAAAATGAAACATCTGCTCCTTTCTTATATTCTTGGGAAAGCATGGCACAACCAAGGCATGTTGAAAGTGACATAAATCTCTAAGGTAAAACTTAATAAATCAATTGGTCCACCTTTTAAACTTTAAATCAGTTAGCCTTTAGTCGAGAGCATTATCTAGATATTATAAAACCCCAATGTACCTTAACATTTCTTGACAACTGAACGAAAAGCTTGCTGAACGCTAGACCCTATAATAATGCATCCGGCCATATAACATACCTTGAAAGAATACCATTTTTAAGGTACTGCCATTAAAATGCAGCATTACATTAATTTACCTGAAGATCTTTGTGTACACCCTTCAGACTATTTATTTATCTGCCTTGCACATTACAAAAATGTACATTGAGCTCAATATGTAAACTTTTATTGTGAGCACATATACATTCAAAGTAACACCAATAATCTTGTAATATAGAAATCTGTGTCATATAGGCAATTTGCTCTGACATGTATATATTTAACATGATAAACCTGAATGGATGCTTGGATCAAATAGCAACACAACACAATGTGATTAATGATAAACAATTATTAAATAATTAATAAAAACATATATATTATACAAATATAGTGATTCTTTCAATTTCTGAACATACGTTTCATTCAGTTACTTCATCCAAACGTTCACAAAAAGGACAACAAAACAATGATTCAACTGTATGACGGCATGATTCATATAATCTCACGTCATCAAAGTAAGATTAAAAAATCTCATGTAATAAAAATGACTCAACTGTACTCAATTGAAACAACAATCAATAGAAACAAACATATGACTCTGTCATTTGTACAGCCGTACGATTCATTAATATTTGTAAAAACTTACAAATGTGTCCACTGACAAACCACACAGTTCTCTCGTATTCTTGGTTTTGCCCACACTCGTATCGGCCGCACACATCCTTCATGGATCCACGATGCGCACAAGTTTACAAATTAGCGGTTTTGTCTTTGTATGGCCTTGACGCTTAAATCATCTTCCATGTCCATATAAACACACAGACAGCCAGACCGACAGCCTGATATATCCACACACGTATGTACAGGCAGCATACAGTTCTCCTGATTTGGGTTGGCCCACTTGTATTGGCCATACAAACACTTCATGGATGCACCATGCGCACAGACATATGTATATATATATATATATATATATATATATATATATATATATATATATATATATATATATATATATATATATATATATATATATATATATATATATATATATATATGTACAGACAGCTACAATAAAACGAAACTGGTCATCATAACAGGTACGGAATTAAAATCTATAGATACGTATTACTACATTAAATCCCTAATAGTAGCTTGTAACAATTCAAATTACACAACGTTTCAAATCCGCGTAGTAGTAAAGGCATCATTACAAGATACGACATTAAAAAATGAATATGCTTCTTCTGATATCAAAATAAAATGTAAATGTAACACTTATCCCTATGGTTGTAGAACAAATATGGAGAACCTTCACTCCTTGACAAGATCCAAAAGACCAGTGTGCCAATTAGAAAAGAACTTGCCTTAGGTGAGTATTAGTAAGAGTAAAATACCCATGCATACGTGCTTTTAGTGTCTCTCTCCGCAGCGATCTACGACGAGATACATGCTAGTTCAGTTGCTTACTTAGATAAACAATTATCCACCCTAGGTAAAGTTGCCTTATTCTGTGACAGTATGTACGATTGGATTGCCGTGTCGTAAAAGACAAAATTATATTTAAAATGTCTTAAATTCCATCAATTCTTTCATTTCTGCGAGAGAAAAACTTTATCTGGTTAATAACATATGGTATTTTTGTAACCATTAACTGACCTTTGCAACAACTCTTATCTTTTAAATGTTGTAATATGTTAATTGCTAGAAGTTATTATGTACGAACTGTTATTTATCAACTGTGATATGTCAAACGAATTGTAAAATAAATAGCTAATATTGGTTGATTGCTTGGTCCGCTGGTGCATTGGCTAATTAACCTCCCAGTTCAAGAAATTAAAAATTGATCGGAAATAATTCAGTTATTGATCTTCAACTGTCGATTATTGTATGAGGCAATATCATAGGTCATAGAGCCAATCTGATAGGACTAGTGTGATTGAGGCAATATCATAGGTCATACAACCAATCTGATAGGACTAGTGTGATTGAGGCAATATCATAGGTCATACAGCCAATCTGATAGGACTAGTGTGATTGAGGCAATATCATAGGTCATACAGCCAATCTGATAGCACTAGTATGATACCAGTATGATAGACACACAAATTGATGAATCCTAGAGATCTATACTAATTCTACAGGAATAGCGAAAATGCTTGAAAAGAAAGAAACCATATGGATACAGACAAAATTAATGCAATCTATGACACAGGAGTAATAAACGGGACCTAACTTAGTCATCGTGATCAATGCTACAATTTTAAATTAAATGTAGTCTAGAACATGCTAAATAGTTGAAGTCTATAAAAGAATATTTGTCAAAGCATTAAAGAAGTAATTGCTCTAGACATTATAATGTTGTGTTCTTAACCATTTGAACCAGAATTAATTTATAGTTTAAATTTGTTTCGGCATCAACTACAAGTGATTATTAAGATGATTTAGTTTTTAATGGTCATCTGTGGGACGATCACGTCAGTTAGGACAATGACACTATAAATGAAAATAATGATTTCAACTGTGAACTCATTGAAACTTCTGCTAAGACATTACGAACCCACTTGGCTAATTGTGCAGTAAATATTAAGAACGTACTAGCAGGAGGATATTCAATTCATTAGTAAATTATTAAAACATTTACATGATTACATAATAAAAATATTAAATATATTCGGTGGTTATGCAATGTCACATATGTGCATGGACAAATTTAGACATAAATTCAAAACGGTAATCATCAATAGCTGCAAAGGAAATGCTGGACAAATATGCCCAATCTTTGTAATAAGATGCTCACATAATATTCCATCTATTAATTTAAACGCTTCACATACAAATGTGGCCAGTGAACTCAGTATTTTCCTACTTCTATTTGTGTATGAATGTTTATTCCAGAAATATTTTTCGAATTAGGTTTTCACGCAAGTTAGTGTACACATGACAAAATGAAATGATATGTACCGTCAATATCATGGTTTGCACAGAACGTGCAATATTACTCACTTCTGTCACATCTATTGCTTCCATATATCCAAGTTTTATTCTCAGATTATAAGAAGACCTTAGCAGTTTACTCAAAGCTGATGGTTGTTTATGATTACGCAATCATTTAAAATCATCTTCGAAGCCGATGTCAACTTTTACATCTGTATATAGAGACAGTTTGTTAGAATAGTTTAATTAATTTTCCACTTGGATAGAAAAGTTTATGTAACTCTTTTCTTACAAGTTGGACTAAACTTGTAATTTACATTATCGTCAAACATACACACTTCAGATATGGGTTAACGGAGGTGGAATGATTTCATCTTGTTGATTACGCCACTTTCACTAGCTGATATAAAATTTTGTTTAATTACTAAACGACAAAGGTCTTATGTGTCAATTGAGTTTAGTGAGTGAATAATCCTTCATTTCACCCATGAAGCAAACTATGTTCAAGCCATTAACTTATAACATATATATATATATATATATATATATATATATATATATATATATATATATATATATATATATATATATATATATATATATAGTTTCCTTGACATAGGCATGATTTAACACATTTCGCTAGATTATTTCCTTGTTCATATTATATCATTTTCATTATATTCTTAAGACAAGTATATTAATCATTCTGTTAATAACCATTATGTTTTATTAATGGAATAACACAACTGAAACAAAATAATATTTCAAGATTTTATTGACAATTTCAGATATCGTTTATTGTATGAATGGAACCTTCGCATTACCCATTCATACATGGTCAATGTCACTGCATATTTACCCGTAGCAACGAAGATAGCTAATGGGACATTTTCTAATCTATTAAGTAATGCAGAAGTTTGCTTGACTTAAAAAACGAAAGAGGCAAATACTCTGAAATTATTGCCGATGTGAAAGGGCTGACTTTGAAACAATCTGAGCCTCATTCCTAACTGGACATGTTAGTTTGCTTATTTTGGCATTAATAGGTATCTAAGCGCGGCATTAAAGAACATGCAAATTTCATAAATTATTTCCAAAATGAAACTAAAGTACTTGCTGCAACCACTATTATAAACATAAGTTAATGAATTGGACTTTGTCCAAGATTCTATATTGCATTGTGTCATCTGAACACCCGCGTATTCCATTACACTATCTGGACCGATTGTGCTGGTACACGTTTTCTAGCGGACAGCAACACGAGGTTGACATTAATATTAGGCGATAGCTTAATTGATATCTTCAGCTGGCAATGTTCTTCGGCATTAAACAGTATAATACTGACCAGTGCAAGGACATTTATAAGGTCTTAATAGCTCAGAAAGTGTAGGCTACACGAAACCTTCAGTGCACAGAATAGTAATCTGCGTGGCCTATACGCAAAGAAGTACTTCTTTTTTCCATGAGGTATCTCTAATTAAGCCGTACTCGATTTTCAAATTGTTGCGTCTGACATGAACTTGGTTAACCTCGTAGATGCTGTTGATTTGATTCATTCATGACCGACTAATGTATGTAACATGTAGGACGAACCGTATTTCTCACATCATAAAAACAACGTCACATTTGTATTTTGATTCGACTGTTGTACGTCTTTTTATATTAGATACAAGTGGGATGATGTCAAAAATGCATTACCCAGGTTAGTCCATTCTGCAAAATTATTATCTCACAATGTACACTGTGTTTGCTCTGAAAACATTTTTTTCGAATCTTACAGTATAGTTATGGAAAAATAAATGGTTTATATGTACAAATATTATAGCAAATATTTATCCCGTTCAGTATGTATCTTTACTATCGATGTGCTCTATCTTGTTCGTATGGCATGCGGCAGCCTAAGGCTCAATCTATTGTACAGGGTCTACCAGCGTAGCATAGTGTATGCAGCTATGAGAAAACATAACTAGATCCTTTATCTTTGTGTTAGACAAATATGGGGAAATTGGCGTTTTCTACTGAAATACAACTATCGCGTATCAACTCCTTTTGGACATTACAATAATGTGTACTTTTTATTGAATTTGCCTCCTAATCTTCTCATTTATTTGACCGCAATACGTCTTAAACTTCGTTAATTTCACAGATTATTCATAACGGTATTAAGATATGTATGTTTTATATTTACTGTATTAGTTTTGCGCTGCTCCATTTGTAACATTTTTAAACTGATTGTACCGAAATCATTATATGGACAAACTATAGAACGTGAGGTGTACTAGTTCCAATGTCTAAAATAAAACCTTTGTAAGTTTATAATAGCTTGGCCAAATTTGCCTTCAACACTGGAATATGAATTTGCATGCTGCAGAATCCTTACTACAAGTTTAAGTCTTTACTAATATTAAACAACAACACCCTTCAAAATAAACACAAACAACTACTGCACCTAGGACTTTACCTTCCCTCCCTCCCATTGTACATTGATTATATGATCATGTGTAAAATGGTGGGGAGTAATAATTGAGACACAAAATGTGGAGATATATTTGTAATAGAATGGATCCTGATTTGATATATAAATTTTGCTAGGCAATGATAACTGGTGTCATAGTAGTTGTCAGTATCACTTTCTTGAAGCAAATATGACCAACACGTTAACATGTCTGTTTCTTCCAGCAGACAGCTCGTTGCACATTAGCTGCAAAAGCGATTGGCTCGTTTTTTGTACTGCCGATACATTGCGAGAGAAGCGCAAACGCAACATTCGCCGACGACTTCCTCTGTTGCAGCTAATATAACCACTTTAATGTAGAACAGAGATTAAATTTGAAAGAAAGACACAGCAGGTTCTAGGACGTATTACTTTTAAATGTAATAGGGATACATGTACAGTGACTATATTAATGAGTATTTTATTCATTATGTTGATATCTATGCTCATATTTTAATTATTAACGTTCTTATTGTGACCTTATTTTAAACAAATCTTTGTTATTGACTTTTGTCTCGTTTAAGCAGGTGTTCCTTGTAAACAGGTATTCTTTTAAGTGTCGCTCAAGATAACGATGATTCAAGAAATAAAATAAATTAACTGATTGTTTTTTGCAATAAACATATTTTTATAACTGGAACATCATGGCACTTCAACCATAATAATACTATAAGAGGAAGAGGATTGTATTGATTTGTCTGACAATCACACTTATCAGATGAAAAGGTATAGAACTGATCTAGAAATGAAATGTTTAGACGCTGTTAGGACCTTTTCATAATGTTGTATGTGGGGGTATTAACTGAGTTGAAAAACAATCTGGCGTGCATTTTGTTTTCCTTGATAGCATAATCAAGCAATGTAATATGCACTATATATCTGTGTAAAATCAAAATGAAAATAAGACAGGTTCTCACCTTAAGGCCATTTGACGGAAGAGATGCAAACCATGATTTATATACAGATGTCAGAATATGCCATCATTTATGCACGTAAATTCAATGGTGACTTATTTTAGGCACACATTATGAATGATAATTTATATTATGTGTTCTCGAATTGAGGTAACGTCATTTAGGTCATAAAATTAATTCACAATAAAAATATTCATGAACGCAGTTTGCATATCACGCAAATCACAAAATGCGACTCAGTCTATTTTTATAATGAACGTAAAGAAGTGATAAGAACTGTAAGGCGATAATAACGATATTATATGTTGTTCAGTTGTTCAAATTATTTAAATGACTTTTTAAATACATGTGCCGTTGCGCCATTAGTGAAACGTTATATTGTTATATAATTACGTTTTCTAAATTGCTGTTCGGTCCAGGAAGTCGAGAATATTTTTGTTGCCTTGAAAATGCATCTGGTCTAACTCGAAAATTGTACTATGGTATAAGAAATCACATCGATGTTTTGCATGACTGGTCCAGAAATGTTGTCATGTAGGATATAAGCTTTAACAAATAATGAAATGATAAAGTTGAACACTGAAAGCTTAAATGTGCATTTACTAGTGGGTCTTTATGAACGTTTTTTTATTATGGGTGGGTGAAAGTATATGCACAATAAGTTTAAACTTCCAAAGTGCATAAAGTTCAAGGTCTCTTATAATCTCACTACCGCTTGTTTATTGTACAGACTTCTGTGTGTTTGGTTTCAATATGTTTAACATGTGTACTCTCACAAAGATGATGAATGAGTATTTGAGCCTTTAGGATTGAAGTGGGCATTGGCAACACCCGTCTCTAGGGACTCAAGAGACATAACATGCATGAAATATTCATTGGTCTGTTTACATCAGTTCGGAACCACCTGCATGAGTCTGTCAAGTTCTTGCTTTGGTTTTAGTGTCATTTTCAGACCACGACAGGCTTTACATGACGGTCCGTATTACTGCTGGAGGAAGAATTAGCGAAAACCTCGATCAGAAAGAGAAGCTACTGGCAGTTTTCTCGTATACCCATATTGGCCCAGCCCGTGGTTCAAACCCACACGTACACAAGTCAGATGGCACTTATCGGTAAAGCATGCGATTTAGGCCACTCAGCCATCCTGCTTTCAATGTGACAAGGCTGCAAAGATATTACATTTCCAGACAAACACAGCTGCAATACTTGTTACAATTTTATTCACATTAGTGTGTTGAGATAACACAATCAATAACCAGCAATAGAATAGATGACTTATTGTTTCAAGAAAAATTAAGTTTTGTAGTGTTTGAATATACGTAAACCGAAATGAACTCCGACTGGATTTGAACTCGATACCTCTGGCTACTTTATTATTCACTATATGCACATGGCTTTTCTGAACATACTCCAGAGTGTGGAAAATTGTAAAAATAATTATTGTAAAGCATTATATAATCAAGCGGGGTTTGTTTCGGTTTTTTATTTTGTTCACAATAGTGTATGTACGTGTACCATAGACATTTGATGTGCATGATTTATCTTTTAAAAAAAATCTTCTTATGTTAGATTCTTGGAAGTAACAGTAGTCGAGATAGTTGCTTGTTGCTTATGTTAAGTATAAATTTTAAGTCGAGAATATCCCATAAAACCTTAAATGAAGTAAAATATTTTAAGTAGATTTAAATTTCAATCCGCATTTTCATTTGATAAATGTAAACATTCCAGGATGTTTGTTAGTTAAGTCTGGAAAGAAGCCACCTCTTAAAATACACTGCCCTCGCATGCACAGCTGCAAATAAATAAATAAAAAATAAATAAATAAATAAAATAATAAATGTGAAAATAGAAAAGGAAACATGGTGATTTCGATCCCATACCGTCGGCTGATTCATTTTCCTGATTGGTTACATTATGAATATTATTGACTAATATACTTCATGGTTTTCCTATCCAATTTAATTGATTAAATTGTAGTGTGCGTTTTTCCACATCATCCTGAAAGTTTCTTTCTGTTAAACCTCATTGATTACATAGCAATGTATATTATTGCACAAAATACTGAATTCTTTTACTGTCAGCACTAATTGATTATATTTCAGTGTGTATTATTGAACAACATACTGAATTGTTTACTCATCAAACTTGCATGATTACAGTCCAGTGCGTATTATTGCACAGCATACTGAATTAATTTCCTATGGAACCTAACTGATTACATTGCAGTACGTATTGTTGCAAAACTAACTTGATTATTTTCATACCAAGTCCAACTGATGTCATTGCAGCATGTATTATTGCAAAACATACTGAACTTTTTTATATGAAACCTTGTTGATTACAATGCATGTGTATTAATGACAAACACATTACATTGAATGAGTTTCCTATCAAACCTATTTGATTATGTTTTAGTGTGTATTATAGTAAAACATTATGAACAGTGTTACTATCAAATATAATTCATTATTTTGCACAACATACTGAATTGTTTTCACGTCAAACCTAACTGATTGCATGGCAGTACGTATTGTTGCACAAGAAACTGAAATGTTTTCTATCAAACCTATTTGATTACGTTGAGGTGCATATTACTGCACAAGCTACTGGCTTATTTCTATTCCAAACGTAATTGATTGTATTGCAGTGCCTATTTTGAACAACAAACGGAATTGTTTAACATTCAAATCTACTTTTTCTATTGCAGTGTGCATTATTGGTCAACAGGATGAATTGTTTTAATCAAACAACATAACATATTACATTACATTGCGTATTATCGCACACCATACTGAATTATTTACCAAGCAAACCTAACTGATTGCAGTTCAGAGCGTATTATGCACAGCATACTTAATTGTTTAATATCAAGCCTAATTGATTACATTGAGATGCGTATTATAGTACAGCGAAATGATTTGTTTTACTGTCAACTTACTAAATGGTGTTCTTAAAACTCGAATAAAATCGTTATTATAGTCACTATTAAACTATGCTGCTCATGACAAATGTATAGCTCCGAAACTGCTATCTGAATAATGAGTTTGTTACTACCTTGAAAAGCCGGTATAGTGAGAGAGAAAGAGAGAGAGGGGGCGGGGGAAAGAGAGAGAAATTGAGAGAGGTTACTTTGTTAAGTCCACATTTGGTTCCTCTTGCTGCACTGAAAGGTTCCAGGAAACATTGACCCGTTTTTGGATTCTTACATTTCATGAAGAGACATATATCTGCTGACACAACCTAAAAAATGGAAAGGCGCTAAACAGTGCAAATGACGGACAAACGTTTAAGCTAGGTTTGATTCTCAATAGTGAAAGTTCTTGGCAGTATCCATATCCACTTCGAACAAAACATAACTGCGGCCTGTGTTTGGGATATTCGATATCGTTTGAGACCTATATTTGAATGAGGTGGAAAGACAAAAATATAGCTACTTCACCAGCAGTTCGATAGTATGTAAATATGGCTTCATTGCAACAATTACGACAGGAGCACCTTATTGGTTAGTAAACGACTAAAACTTAAACCGTCTTTAGTTACCTAAGGTAAATATAATTTCTTTATTGCTTCAAATGAAAATTTATATATCACACGCTAAAAATCAAGGATTTGTTGGGCTAACACAGTATGTCAAGAAAGTAAAATTGAAGGTTGAAAGTGATTTCGACAACTTTGGAAGGGTACTAATCAACATGTAAATAAAACTACTTGCACAAAGAATGTTCATTAAACAAAATTAAGAATCATTTATAGATGAATTTAATTCAAACCCCTGTCACGAAATACTCAATGCCACTATAAATATAACAAACTTACATCATATGATTATAAAGGTATTTACTGGCAAATGTAAATATACGTCAATTATGGTGATTACAATTATGGTGTATAATCTAGAAACCTTGTAATCAAACAGATATGCCAGTATCATCAAAACTGTATTTCTTTCAAATTGTAACTTTAGTCAACTCTGGCATCTTTCTTTTCCACAAGAAATATATTAGTTTCTTAAAACAAATTTTGCATGTACCTTTTCTCTTTTAAAAATAAGACCAGTACACACCTAAACAATTTCTTGATCTTCTATGACATCAATCTAGTTTTGTACGTCACCAGTTATAACCACTCTACAATGAATACCACTAAATGCAAATTTGTTCAGGCTTATAACTTGTTTGCACATCCTATAAATTTGCAAAATCTTATGCAAAACCATGGTATTAGTTTCCTAGTATATACTATTTAGTAAGTTCAACCGTTGGTCTGATTGCTTATTCATCACCAGGATTACAAGTGTGCTGTTAAAACAATAATATTTATCTGATCGTTTTGAATATTTATCGGAGAATGAGAAATATAACAAATATACACCTCCATTTCGATCTATGTTTTCCCTTTTATTCTTCATGAGTAATCATTGGTGAACTAAGGTATTGTTTCATGCAATATATCACCCTTTATACCTCTTTAATCAACTCATACGCAGTGATGATATCAATATAAATATTTAACACTAATACTAAGTTCAGGTTTTTTCTGTTGCTCATTATTCAGATATATTCTTAATTCTTGAAACCGATGCTTTATTTTGTACCAAAGTGGATATTGTATAATTGTTCTACAGTATTCATTATTTTCCTTTTTAGATGTATTTTTTATGATCAGCTTCTATGTCATTTTACAGAGTATTCATTCTTTTTGTATTAATGTATGGAAACATATTTCCTGCTTAAGTTCTGTTTCATTTTATACAGTATCGAGAGTCCTGTTAAATTCATGGCTAATTAATCAGGCATATGCATACACGAAATAAATTTCGTTTCTGTACTTTCATTATAACCACATTTCACTGTAATGCATACTTTCGAGTTCATACTAATGGTTTGCGTCTTGTAACACTTTACATATTTTGTTAGTGTAATCGTAAATCTAAACTCCTGCGGAAGAACAAAATGCTGCAAGGGACAACTAAATGTCAGAATGTGGAAGTAAAGTGATATTCTGCATTTATTGCCGTTTGCTATAAATAGAACAGCTTCAAGGCCAATGTGATGTGAATTAGCCTATCCGATTTTATTTTCATTATACGTTGTTATCGTTTAGTTGTTTTAGCATTCAGATTAAATATAGCATTACTATCTATGAACTAACTATCCATGTAATTAACATTTTTCGTCCTTTTCTTTAAAACTTATTATTAACCTCTCCAGTAACCTTTACGTCGAACGATATGAAACACTGTGAGGAACAATAAAACCAAATGAGTTCTAATCTAGTCATTACCACTTATAAATATGTTTTATGTTACTCGCAGTAAGTGTACAACATTAATATGATGTCTTAAGATATTTAACACGTTGTGATATTTATTCTTGTTTATGAGGAGCTATGTTACATATGCACCGAGTGTCGATTTTTCAGTCGATATCTTTTTGTTGTAACCTGTTACAAAATCCATGAATAAAGGGAATGTAGCCTTGACGACTGCTGTGAATCTATGAGTGTATTTCTAATAAGTTAATGTCGTTTGCAAATGAAACAAATCATTAATTTCAGCAGTTATCTTTATAATCGCTAACTAATATTTGAGTTCTTGAACGTTTTTGTTTTATTATTTAAGTCTTTTTATAGTAATAACAGGTATTGCCAAGTACAATGACCATCTAGTTATTTATTTACGGTTTCCAAACTACCGCTTATTGCATTTGTATGTGCTTATAAATGGTTTTATTTGGTTACAAGTCTTACTGAATACCTGCTGTCTGTTATTAACGTTACCTAAAATGAAATCGCAGTAACAATATTTTATCAGTTAATAACTCTAAAAGAATGGAAAGTTATCCATTAGAGTACCTCGTGCGCTTTGCTCACAGGGAAAAACAATATAAAATTTTCGGTTTCAAATATACACAAAATATATCATATTTAGCATATACCCATATGTATATATGGTTATAAAATCCTAACCAAATTAAGCAGTAACAGGTTATGAGCATTATAACTAATGATCAATGACTAAAACGATAGCGTTCAGTTTCTAAATATATATACTTTTAGTCAGTTATAAGCTGTCATTCCCTCTCTTACGTAATCTTGTACGCTTCTACATTGTTGAAATCAGTAGATATTACCGTTACCTCCATTGTTGTCCTAAAATAAGACAGATAATAATGTTGTTGCTTTGTTTTCGGGGAGGTGTTTCGTTGTTTCTCAGAATGGTTTCATGTTTTATTAAATGATTTTTGTGACTACCACGCAAATCATTTTAATGATCAATCGCAAAATATATATCCTGTAAAGAATTGTACAATTTTCATTTCTGTTATCAACTGGAAGTGACACATGTTGCCTTTTTCCCCAGGTTTTCGGACGTCCTTCCCAGGTAATATAAATAGCGATCATTAAACCATTTGCCATTAAAACAATCAACAGGATAGAGATTCTCTATCTAAATTGTATCATTTTCCTTTTTTCTACTGAATGTTAGACGATTATGAATCATATAGTTGTTTAGTTAACATATAAACTAACAGTTACTGCACACAGTTCACCACAAGTTTTTCCATGCGGCCTCTTATCCAGACAAAAATATTATGAACTGTTTTATATGTCCCAATTTTGTTTCATCAGCCTAAACTTAGTAACGTTTAATTTTCGAGTGTTTTTAGATGGAGTAATTAATATTGAATACTAATATGAATATAATGTACCATAAGGTCGTAATAAACTAAACGGTGACACTTATGTTTCCATTGTGACATTACAAATTAACGCCTTAGAGCTAGCGCTCGTAGCTGCATAACAAAAATGTGCATAAGATTTATCAGACTGTGTATAAGCTTTATCAGGCTTTCTCTAAGCTTTCCCTGTGTTGCTTTTCTTTGCTTGTTTTGCTTAATACTGCAATATATGCATCCTACTTATGTCCACTAATACTCTTTAGTTACTATGTTTACTTATATAATTAGTTATTGTGTCTAGCAGTACCCCTTGTGATATAACATAACCAATCCTAAACTGACTCAAGGAAATTGTATTTGAAACAGTAGTAATGATTGTGTTCTTCTTGCAATTTAAAACAAAAAATCCATTTCAGTGGTAAACAGATGGCAGAAGATGGTTTGCATCATAAATGTGAAAATCTTGATCACGCGGAAAAGCACTTTGATGCACATATACATGATGAAATAATAATAATAATAATAATAATAATAATAATAATAATAATAATAATAATAATAATTAAATCCCGTTACAGAAAATAGTTATATAGAATGTATCAAATGAGGATTTGAAACTCCTCGACAATACAATTTGTTGATGAGAGCAAAACATTCATCAAACAGCGTTTTGGAATATGAGCAATGTAACAGTATAATTAAGGAATATTTACATTTTAACGAACGAATATTGTTTTACCAATAATAATAAAAGCAGAATTGAAAAGACAAAGGGTATAGCAAATATCTTAGCATCTATTTTATAGCTGCGCAATGAGTTGAAAACAATTGGAAGCGGTTTACAAGGAGATAATATTTACAAAATAAAATTTAGTAAAGATAAAGTTACAAATGAAAATAACTAAACTGCAAGAATTTTTGCAGACTATTGAGAGTAACAGATCACAAATATTTGGTTATTTGACAGATATAGAAATGAACTTTCAAGTGTACAATTTTAGCATGGAAGCAAATGTGAAAGAAAAGGTAGTATTAAACAAAAAATTGAACTAACTCTATGAAAAGGTGCAAACATTGCTCTTGTTAACCAGCTATTGTTATGGTGGCAACATCTCTTGGTCTACTTCAGTACAGTTTTCAATACGTTTAACACTAACAAGTTGCAATAGTGGCGCAGGTAGCAGTTGTAGAAGTACCACGGAGTCTTTGGTTGATAAATGTAAAATAGTATTAACAACTACTTCTTTCAGTTAGGTAAAATAAATGGAGTAGAAACACTGACTGGTATTATTGGCAGTGTCATATACCGTACTCATTATAGGCATCACTATCTTGATTAAAGGTACTGGTCCCCTGATTACATATCCTGCTATAGTAAGCACAAGAAATTAACCATTTATGTCTCTTTTACTGCATACATCTTATTAACATTACCCCGTTTTATATCGTTTTCTTTCTTTCATATGGTGAATTATTGTAGACTGTTTATCAACAGCTAGTATTGTATTGTTTTCCAGGTTGGAATGCATAGTAGTAGTATATTCCGTTTTATATTCATTTGATGATTTTTGTAAATTAAATCAACTTAACTACTTATATTTATCATCATACCGATGTAACAGAAATATACCATCAAAACCTGTTATATGTCTGGGTCTGCCTTCCTTTTGTTCACCTAAAGTTTGCATTTAAAACAACTTTTAGCATGTACGTTGGAATTAGAGCGTATAATATTTTTCCGATGTGCATTAGAGCGGGCAAGATACATATCACCTACAATCAAATACTATCATTTTATCTAGATATTCTGTCTTCTGTTGGTCCGATGCCAGTCAAAGGAAAGAACAAATGTGTCCTATCTTTCATTAGCCGAGCCTTTGTTAGCTTTCTTCTTTATTCAGCCGATATTGTGTTACCTTATTAAACTGCTCTGGTGGAAAGACTAACAGAGATGTTCTGTTGGATGTGGAAGAGGAAACGCATACCCCAGGAATTCAAAGATGCATTAATCATCCACATTTACAAACGCAAAGGCAATCGCCAACCCTGCAAAAACCATAGAGGGATCTCTCTAGTCTGCATCGCGGGCAAGATCCTTGCCTGGCTACTGCTGAATAGACTAACAGAACTCCTTGATCTTGGCCTACTGCCAGAAAGTCAGTGTGGCTTCAGAAAAGAGAGAGGCACCATCGACATGATCTTTGTTGCCAGGCATATGCAAGAAAAGTCTCTTGAACAAAATGTCCAGCTATACATCACATTCGTGGACCGGACTAAGGCATTCGACACTGTCAGCCGGGAAGGCCTTTGGAAGGTCATGGTCAAATTTGGATAACCAGGAGTCTTCATTGAAATGGTGAGACAGCTTCATGATGGCATGCTTGCCAGAGTCCAGGACCACGGTAACTATTCCGAACCCTTTGCAGTTACGAATGGTGTGAAACAAGGATGCGAGTTAGCCCCCACTCCATTCAGGGTCATGTTCTCCGCAATGTTGATGGATGCTTTCAAGGACAGCGATATGGGAGTAGGTCTCCGATACCGTATGGATTGGAAATTGTTCAACCTGAGGAGGCTTCAAGCCAAAACCAAAGTCCAATTTGAGAACATTTGCGACCTCCTGTTTGTAGATGACAGCGTCCTCAACTCCAGCACGGAGGCAGGCATGCAACAGAGCATGGTTTTTTCCAAAACGTGTACCAACATCGAAGTCACCGTCTCTACCAGCAAGACCGAGGTTCTGCATCAGCCATCTCCTGGAGAAGATTACCTGGAACCATCCATCACTGTCAGTGGCCAAAAGCTCAAGACTGTAGACAGATGGCAGGACAAGGTACCGAACACAAAGGTGCTCACTAAGGCCGGCATGACAAGCATCCACGTTATCCTGTGAAAGGCACAACTCCGATTTCTGGCCATGTTTTCCGCATGCCGATAGAATGCTTACCTAAGAAGGTCTTCTGTGGAGAGCTAGACCAAGACAAGAGATCTCATGGTGGTCAACAGAGGAGATACAATGAAACCCACAAGGCTTCGCTGAAGAACCTAAGCATTGATCCTGATAGCTGGGAGTGTGCCGCTGATAACCGATCTGCTTGGCGCAGTCAGGCCAATGATGATGCGGCAGCCTTTGAGTAGAAAAGACTGGTGGCCGCAGCTAAGAAACGTGATCTGCGCAAATCCATGAACAGCAGTTTCGCAACTCCCGGTCAGCAACCTGTACATCCATGTCCCCGCTGCAACAGACTCTTCCGGGCCCTGATCGGACTGATCAGCCATCTCCGGACCCACCCCCAGTGAATCGATGACATTAAATGGTCCTCATCGACACCAATGGACGAACATCATCATCATTAGACTGCTCTGTCCCCGAAAATGACACTCAAGTTTGTAAAGCACGTTATTTGGTATATGTTCTCCAGATTTTGTATGTACCTTTGCGTGCTCTAAAGGATCATTATCAATAAGATATTCTTTATTTTTCCATTAATATATTACTAACTATGATGGGACGGAATATTAAATATCATTAAGCATTTTATCAACTTGTTTCAAGTTTATAACTGAAAATAAGGACTGATCATCGGACATTGGCAATTAACATTCGGTACTTACACGGGTTTCAATTAATTTCCATCTTTTTATCAACTGGAGCAATTCAATAAAATAGCAGAACAATACTAATGTGCAATGTGTGTTCGGTTTGGAATTTTACAATTTCAATACAAAGTATATTGTTTATTTATACAAATGCTGCCATAACGTCTTTAAGCACATCATAATGACAATATGATTATGGCTTATTTACATGGGATTTATTTTAAATTACTGACTTTAACTGATCTAAAACACTGGGCGATACAACTACATGACTCGTTACCCAGGTGCACGATTTCAAGAAGTTCTGGTTTCTTAGTAATTATCTAATAGTAATTAGTTATATCTGAGTGTTGTTTGTCTGTGCATGCGTGCTGAATATGTGCGCCGGAGTGTTGGATATATTTCATGTGGTTTCTATGGCTGTCTTGTCATGCTGAGTTCTTTAATTACTGACTCTATTCGGACTTCATTACTCGATAACGTGAATGACTGAGCGGAAATAGCAGGCACTAAAAATAAATTGAAACTACCCAAAATTACATTTCTATATTAAGACAGCTGTGCTTATATTAATGCTATACAATAAACAGAGGACTTCGAAGACGCACTTTATGTACGGGATATATTACCAAGGCTAAAAATGAAACATTCTGTTTTTTTTATCGAGCACCCATTCCCATGTTACCCAAATAATGTTGCGATGGTAATATTGTAAAAGTATACATTATAGGCATAAACTCCTCATACCGGTCTTTTTTTGTCATAATCCGGCCATCTGTGAAGATCGGCGACATTTGTTATGCCAATAATGTTGCTCTAGCATTCAATGAACCTCTAAATCCTGCCAGGCTCTGTGAAATTTCCAAACTTGTGGATATCAATCTCTTTACATACATACACACACACGCACGCACGCACGCACGCACACACACACACACACACACACACACACACACACACACACACGCATACATGGTAACTGGAGATCTCGGCCCTTAACAAAACCAGCCCAATACAGATGTGACCCATACAAATTTAATGAATAAATTTCCCCATAACATACTCGGCCCATAAATGAGTCGGCCAAGAAAAACAATTGGCCTTACCTTTGATCTTGTATGGCTTCGTAACACGTCTTGCTATTGAACAATAAACAACGTCCTTTTCGACATGAGAGTGCTATCAATTTTAAAGGATACGGACTCCAAAATAAGAAATCTGTCCCTGGTATGCATAATATATGTCTAAAATATCTACGGCAAAGTGGTTCGACACATTATTTGTTATGAGAGAGAGAGAGAGAGTGTTAACCTCGAACAAGATTATTGGAAAGCTCATCCTCATACAAGTCATGTCTAAAATGAAAACAATAGTCATTTAGTGTTCTTGTGCAAAATGCTGCTTTTACAGGCTGGCAAGAATATGAAATTTTCAATCAAAGCAAAAAACCCGCAAATTCATATCGGGGTACAAAATAAAATTATCAGAGCAAACTCATGAAAAATTGAATAATTCTATTGTAAAAAAAGAAACTGTCTTGAACTAACTTCACGTGAAAAAAATATTTAGCAGGAGCGATGCACGTGTAATAAACCCGTCATAAATAACATTAAATGGTTGTTCATGTCCGTTACAATTTAAACACATTAAAAATTGCTCCGTTATTATGAATTTTACCACCTTATTTTATGGCAAAATTAGAAAAATCTCAATGATTATTGTGAAACAGTGAGACATATGGAAATTATATATATATATATATATATATATATATATATATATATATATATATATATATATATATATATATATATATATATATATATATATATATATATATATATATATATAAAAGTTCTGAAAGGTTGTTACTTAAATCGATTTATGGCTGTGGAGTCTGGTATGTTATTGCATGTCGTAGGCCACTGTGTCTAAGTGTCCAAGTATTTGTAAACACCAACAATATAATTATCATAAGTAAGTGAACTTTAAAAGCAAACAAATATTTTTTGCGAAAATAAGCAACGTTTATACGTGCATCTCGCCTACAATCGTGCTTAAAATGTATTAGTGCGTAATTGCGGCCAATTCTGTGCGCATTGTAGCCTCAGCGTAAATGGAATACCCGGTTTAGATACACTTACCTCGTGAACAGCATTGCGTGATCGAATTCTGTTAGCAATTCTGAGTATTCTACGTCCCAGTGATATATATCACGAAGATATTCATTGACATCTATATATGTTTCTCCCTCATCTCTCAACACCAGAGAAATATTGTGTGGAAACTCATATTCCCGCTGTAAACAAAATAGGAAACAAATGAAATACGCGGAAAGTCAGTTTATTCTAGAGGCTAAAATATACGAAATAGATAAACGATCTTGTAATTATTTAAAGCCAGTTCCTGGTTTGCAGTTAAAATGGACCGAGACTAGCAACACAGGTGAAAGATAAATATTGCCTATATTTTCGAATGTGTTTCCGTGAACATCGGTAGCTATAAGATGAAATATTCTGCCAGCAGCATTATAAAAAGGTGGTCCTACACGCATACATACAAGAATATTTAAGATTTGAAATAGGATATAACAACTGACGTAATGAAGGATTTACATTAAATCATGTATTCACAAACAAAACATAACTGTCGCTAGAACCCAAATTCATACGTGAGTCCCATTTTTTCACCCTATCGCAGGCATACAGCAATCGAGCCATCACACTCTATCGCAAGCTCCGAAAGGTATACAGGAGTCCTGTTTTTCTTCAGACTATCTCAAGCACCCAAAGGCATACAGAAATCCCGTTTTCACACCTATCGCAAGCACTCAATGGCACACGAGAATCTCATTTTCACACCCTATCTCAAGCACCCAAAGGCACAGGAGAATCCCATTTTCACACCCTATCTCAAGCACACAAAGGCAGAAATCGCAATTTTGTGAACGTTCTTACCTTGTAAATGAAAAATTCACGAAGGGTGACAGTGATTGATATACTATCATCTGTGATACCTTTGTAGCGCAGGTTTACCTATAAAGAAATGCAGATCCATACATTTAAGGTGGTTATACGTTTTGATCATGGTATACATAGAGCGTTCTTTTACAATCACAAATGATAAGCAAGGAAACTTAATTATTATTGTTTGTTATCAAAAGGAGTATTAAATACAAATCATTATGAACTCTTCCTAAAACATATATTCTTAATATCATTATTTGGCAGTTGTTAAAGGTGGTCAGTCTATCAAAATAATGTTAGAATAATAACTATCTATTTGGAATTCATATTTCCCAGGCTCATCTGTGCACAAAAAGGCAAGATAGAGATTTGCACCTATTTCATAAGAGGCCGGGTTGCGGAGTAACATTCATGTAGATGAGACTGGGTTACGGATGGGCCTATTTCTTACACATGAGACTGGGTTACGGAGGGGCCTATTTAGAAAAATTACGGCTTACATTATAGACTAAGGTACAGGAGGACCATGCGAGACAAACTTACAGAAGGATTTTTTATGCAGTTATAGACTGAGGGAATTTTATTTCTAATTGTTTCAACAAGCTTCATGGAATGCTTCGTTTTCCTAAGAATTTAATCAGATGAGATGCATCCAAGTAACTCGATAATAAACTTTAATTAGGCGATGAAAAGCGTTTTGTAGGTCCTACTGGATGTTGCGTGTTTCCATTCGTATATCGTCTATTTGATCCAAAATGGCAGTATGCAAATTAAAGGAATGTTAATGTGTTCTCTTGTTAAATTTGTTACTTACACCGTTAATAATGTGTGAAAAATATTCTCTTATGTTTTGTTTCACTTGAACCTCTTTTTCGTCTTCATCCGAGATATGTACCAGCGATGAATGCCTGCAAGGAGAGATGAAATATATATTTTTCTCAATCTGTATCTCCATGAGTCCGTGCGAGTGTATGTTTATGTGTGTGACCACAAGACAAGTAAAATGTCCAGAAATGAATTTGATACATTTTATCATTTTCAGAAGGGCTTTTCTTGTATAAGTTAGATGCACTTTGTATGCGCTTTGTTTTTCGTGCTTCGTGATTTAAATTCGCGGAAATATTGGATTTTAATTATCACCTTGGATTCATAATTAATCATATCTTCCGAAGGCATTACTAATTGCAAACAAGCGACACTTGTAGTTTCCAAAACCTGAAATGAGCCAAGTTTTGATACACTAGAACCTGAAATGAGCCAAGTTTTGATACACTAGAACCTGAAATGAGCCAAGTTTTGATGCACTAGAAATATCATCTCGCGCGTAATGAACAGGGACTCGAACACATGACTCTCATTACTATTTGAAATTCATATCGGGGCCTCTCAATAGATGCATTCACATCGCTTGTTGCCAAATGACGGATCGAAGCAGATACTGTATTCCTAAAAAGCAGTGTGATAATCTGAAAACGGACCAGTAGTCAGCCAGGTGGATGTCATATTACATCACATAATAATGATGCAAACGTTTCTACATTCTTAATTCTGAAGCAGTAGCAAGAATATATATATATATATATATATATATATATATATATATATATATATATATATATATATATATATATATATATATATATATATATATATATATATATATGTATATATATATGTGTGTATGTATATACAGAAACAGAGAGAGACAGAGATAGAGAGAGAGAGAGAGAGAATTATAAATATACACCAGTCAGAACGGAATGGGCTACCCTTGGATTCTATTGAAGAATACTAGATAATAGTAGGCAGAATTAATATTTAATATTATCATACAGGTTAGAGAATTTTTACTTCGAACCCAGTCCATGCCTGCACACACAAGCCCATATTCAATCACGACTAAGCACACATCACCAAACAATTATACTACTTAATCGGTGTTATATGCACTCGAGCGTAGCATTCACACTCGCCTGATGACCTAGTAATTACTTCTCATCTATCTACACAGTCATTCAGGATTCCTATGAAAAATATTCATTTATAACATGACTTCTAAAGTGTTAGTATTAAACTATTTGAAATAAAAATTATTTTGTTATATTAAACTGTGATCAACCCATGGTACATTAATACGCAAATATAAACATTGTTTCAAAAGTAGGCTATCGATTATGTATGTCAGTGATGAATTTTCGCTGATTAATCATTAGCGATGTAAGGAAATAATGACCAAAAATATTACAAGTTTTCGTTTTCTAAATAAAATAAACATAGTACACGATTTTCCTTCTCGCATGTATTCAAACGTATGTTAAAACTGGAAAAAACATTGTTGACTTAATGACAACAAATGTTTTTCGCTATCTTAAATGATTCGTTGAAAGAAACTGCGTTGTTAGGCACTGCATTTTTAGACTGAATTTTGTTTTATATAAGCAACAGAACGCGAGAAAGCTCTTATTCCTAAGAGTTGATATAAATCTTGAAAGAGAATCTTTATTTATTTATTTAATTTTGTAACCATTCATATGGGATTGCAGTACTTGGAACATTTACTTTAACAGACAATACCAAATACTGGATTATTATAAAATTATCAAAAGACTTCTATATCCTAATATTTTGGAATTTACCGAGAAATATTCATGGATAATTTTGCACTTAATATATTTCATTTACCTTGAACTCCATCAAAGACGTTTGGAGTTTAAAACAGTGGTTCATTTGTGGTGTTAGCACATAAGCAATTTAGAAGTTTCATTCGGAGTACTTTCGTAGCGTATTACCATTACTTTGAAATTGATATAACATTTTTAGAACATTTAAGAATCCATACAATTCAGTAAGTTATTTTTATTTTTATTTTAGGGAACTGAATTAATATTTTTAATTATTAATTTAAAGGATTCGGTATTTTCTGTTATGTAATTTAATCCCTTAGGACATAATAAGAAGTTGGGGCTTATCCGGGATTTGAATTTCTTTAATATATTTCATTGACAACACTTTTAAAAATATTTCAAATATTCTGATTGCTCCTCATAGTTCGTATAGCAAATTAAATGAACTGAAGTAAAAGAACCAGTGGGATGTTGAAATAAGAACGCTTATGATTAACCAGGAAGAGATGCAAATGCAGAAGGAAGAAATGCAAATGCAACAGCGAAAGGAGGAGAGAGAAAGTAGAGAAAGATAGATAAATGCGAATGCACAAGAAACAAATGCATGAGCAAACGTAGGAGAGAGAAAGAGAAAGAGGAAAGCAATGTTGGGCAGCTTAACTTAAAGCAATTAGAACTGACAAATAAATCACACTCTTATCGTATATACATCAGCTCAGGTCATGCAATTGCCAAGCATAATATGCTGATAATCCCTTGTTTGAAGAAAGGAGGTAGACAAATGTTTTCTTAGTTCTGAGAAAATTGCCGATAATTGGTTTTGATTATGATGTGGTCAAATGATATGTCTTGAAGGCTTATGATATGGTGCCTGAGGCCTATCGTCAAAGGTTTAGAAATTTCAGAAAGAAACTACAAAGACTCATCATGAATTTGCACGGTAGAAAGAAGAATCGTTTAATAGATAGTATACAGCGACGAAGATTGACAAATACTACATCACATGGTCAACATGCATAAAGAATCAAACACACATACAACACAAAGTCAACAAACTGTATGTGGTTGCAGTTGCAAAGACAAAAAAAGAATTGGAAATCGATTATCGTGTTTCACCAATCCAAAGTCGCTTTACAAAATTCAGGCAGAATATATAGTCTATTAATTCCAGTCAGAAGAGGGCGACGCGTGACGACACATACATCACCGATGGGACATAGTTTGGGTATGGTGGAGATTATGAAGACGATGTAATGGGGTGAACCCGCTGTGGAGATGAGATATGGCATGGTAGCTACCAATGTCATGTTTCCAGAAAGCAATGATTTTAAATGGTATTTTTCCTCGTCGCAAGAATCTGTACCGCCAATAGTACCGTCACAGCTTTCACAATCCATTCTTTGGGTAGAGAATATTAGACAGAGGTAAAAAGAAGAATTAGAGACATTTTTCATCAGCAGAAAGAAGCTGAGCGATCCTTTGTCATTCAACAGCAGCTGCAACAAGAGCAAAGAAGTAAATGAGAAGAGAAGAGGAAGTGGGAAGGAGAGACGAAGGGTGATGGAAGTCAAACGTTGACAATGTTACTTAACATTGTAGCATAGTTAAGCTATCTGAGAGAAATGTATCAGACATCTTAAACTCGACCCAAGAGAACGAGATATTCACGTGCCGAACATTCCAAAACAGCCATCACTATCACTATCTGACAACCCCTGAGATAGCAGCAGCAGCAAGAGTCACTACCGAAACATCCATTTGGCCGCGGCAAGCGTATAGACAGTTAAAGCTTACTGCGTCCAGTTCATGAGTTTGTCAAGCAAACTCCCAACGGTCCTTCTCAGGGACACCTCCTTCTAAAAGACTGTCAAATCAAGTAAAACTTAAATAGTTTCTTTCCCATCATGCGTGAAATGAGTACATGTGTTAGTACGTGCATGCGTGTAGGTCCTTTTTATAAAAATCAAGACAAACAGAGCCTAACGTTTCCTTTCTAGTATATTCTCCCTTTTAAATCACATTGAATTTATATATCAGCTAGTGTCCCATTATCCATTTTCTGTTTGAATCTCCTCAGTTTCACACGTTCTTCCTTATCGTCACTTTCTTCTTCTTCGGAATTTTTTCTTACTCCTCTTGTTTCTTTGGTTCTTATTGTGCTATGTCCTTTCTAATGGCAAGGATAGCAGGTATCTTGGTTTTTGTCTCTCTTGTTTGGACGAAGCGGGCATTCTGAAGACAAATGTCCATATAACTTACAGATATAGCAAATATCTTCTTCACATTTGAATTTTCGTAAGACGCCCATCAAATCTATGGCCAAAAGGGTAAGTTTTGTTGACACCTTCATCTTTGAATTATACAGCAGGCCGAACTTTGTTGACTCTTCCGTTTTGACTGCTTGAGAACTGAACGGATACTCTGACTCTAAGGCACGATTCTTATGCATAGAGACCCTGAATGTATACTCTAGTCAAATGAAATTTTGTTGCATCATATTGTAACAAGGTATTATTTATTATTCCTTCCTGCAAATCTTGCGGTATATCTGTTGATACGTAGACAATTTCAGGTAGGGCATACATATGCATCGAGGTAGGAAGATAACATCAACTTAGCGGTAACATTGCATTGTACATGTATTTATGCAAAAAGGTTATAGATAGATAGACAGACAGACAGATGGATAGATAGCTAGATAGATAGATAGATAGTCGATAGACAGATAGATAGATAGTGCGTACTTACAAGTCCCATATCCCCGAATCTACCAGTATGCCCATTTCCACATAGTAGTTCTTCTTTAGATTTCGTACCTCATCTGCATATTGGATTTGATGAGAAAGCATATTCATTTGCAATGTCATAGCCGTTAATAATAATAAATAATAGAAATACGTTAGTCATCAATGCTAAAGTTTACTTTTAGTAATAATGTAATAATCATCCACTAACAAAGGGATATAATATAATAAAGCTGAATTTAATGGCGACAGATTTACCATTCTTATTTGGGACTATAGCTGATAATTTTGTTGTTTTTGTTGTTGTTGTTGTTGTTGTTGTTGTTGTTGCAATATAATTTTCTTACCTTTTGTCACTCGGTTATGTAAATCTGCTACATTTCGGGATAACAACGTAGCGTCTTGGCGAAGAAAATGATTTTGTTTGTCTTGTCGACGTCTTAACCATTGGACATGTTCTAGAAATTGTTTTTCTACATTTTTTGTATTTCCGTTTGCTGTGTCTGCAAGAGAAGGCAATCTTTGTCAGATACAATGATCTAAGGCAAGATGAGTTAGGTATTCCCGTATTTCGAGATTGTACTCTATCCTCAAATAAAACAAAATTTGAATATGTATTTATATGTAGGTACCGCGTGGAAGGACCAATTCCTTAAATCAACTTCTGGTTTTTTTATAATTTCTTTTGAATTTGTTGTTTGTAACATAAGGAGAGGATACTGGCGTTAAAATGTAGTTGTTGGCACGAATGTAATAATCTTTATAGAATGTGAATTTAGCAGCCGAACGAAATCGTAAAATCGTTAGCATAGAGTCATTAGCTAACGTCTTTCTTTATGCGCTTTATTGATGTAATTGTGTTCAGCAAGGAATTTTATCATCAAGGTTTTGCAATGAAGATACAAAAGACTGATTTTGCACATTTTCAAAAGACTGATTTTGCTCATTTTATTTCTAAGATATAAAAGGCTATTTCAAACCTCTTTTTTCATCTGCAGTTTTTATTTTCACTTGTTCTTGGTCCTCCAGAAAATATTTTGTGTCAAGAAGATTAGGACTTTCGAGCAAGTTTCTCAATGTTGCACCAGTTTCCGCTGGTCGAAGATCATAGTTTCTGTCTTCTATTCGTATGTTTCCGTTCTAAATCAAAGTGAATATATATATATATATATATATATATATATATATATATATATATATATATATATATATATATATATATATATATATATATATATATATATTTATTTATTTATTTATTTATCTATTTATACTGCATAACCCAAATGATCTCAATCAGATTGGGTTTCTCCTATTTGTATTTATTTCTTTACTTCTTTATCTTGTCATTTCAACAGTATAACCATTATAATTGTCATCATGTTTTAGTGTGGGTCAGAAACCTTATCATTATTAAAGCAAACATACTATTATTTGTTGTTGACACTCATATTAGAGACGAGATATAACTATAGACTGAGCTACTACAAAAAAATGACGCTAGGCTTTACTGCAATCATACGCCAGTTGTTGGTTTTAATCTTACATGATTATGGATTACGCATCTTCCGTCAATGAGCAATATTGCAAGATATATCGGGATTGATGCTGGTAAGATTTCTGACATTTGTAAAAGACAAATACCAAGATTCATTCTGATAAATATAAGACTAACTGGAATGTTTTCTTTGCTAATGACCCTAGAATAATAGGCTGGATAAATCTCCACAGAGATTTCAATGAAGTATTTATTTACAAAATCTTGAGAAATTTGAGTCTGACTAAGCTCCCACTCCATTATATATTTTATATTTTTGTGCTTATTCTTCATATATTTTTATCAGGAGACAGATCGCTAAGCATATCGTATTTTACTCAAAACTCCTGAATCAGGTCCAACATGATGAACTTTGCGCCTCTCAAATACGGGTTTAGCTGATTAAGCATTTTAGTGTATGTTGCATCTGCAATCTTACAAGCTGCCTTCTTATTCTCATATTTTGGTACTCGCTTTTTACTAGAAGCTGATAAAGCAACAACACCTGATATGATGCGCAGTACCATCAGCTGAGGCAATACCCGTTGTTGTTAGTAACATACGAAAGTACGTTGTTAGTTTTTAGTTTTATAAATCTTTATAAAACCTACCAGCTTTCTTTGCACGGTACAGTTTTTTGTGATAGCGCTTGCAGTACTGAAGAAACTTATCCTTCTAATCCTTGTGAAGTCTTTGAGATGTGGTTGAAGTCTATAACAATCGGGGGGTTGTTTGCTTTATCTATATGATGATTTTGATACAGTCATACTTAAACAATAGTTAAACCGTTGCTAATAGCAAACTTATCAATAAGAATACGAACATCATTATTGCTAGGATCAGATAAAAAGTCTATATTCGTCAAATACTGACGATGATATATCATCATATCTACAATCAATATCTAAATTTTCGTAGTAAACTCTAGGATCAAAATGTGTTGGAATTTCTGTGATATCATTTACAGAAGCAATTAAGTAACGTTTTATATATGATATGAACGATATGATTTTTGTAATTTCTTCCAAAGTAAAATTTTCATTACCAAATACTTCCGCATAATAGCAAATGCGGTACCAAAGTATGGAAGATAATGATCAAAGTTTAAAACACAAATTCCAGATCCAAAACTTTCATCAGAGATGCTACTAGCAAAGAGTAAGATGTTGCTAAAATATTAGCTTCGCATCGATCATCTGCAATCTTTTAGATGGTATCTGTATCATTATAATCTAAACCAAGATCACGAAATATTCGTCTTTTTGCAAACTTCTATCTTAGATGCTTATGTTTAATAACCTAACTTTTCTTTGTTCTATCAAGTTCATCTAATCCATCAAGCATCTTTTTAGGCGACGCCTTTCAAGTTTCTTACCACCTTGCCCATAAACCTTGCTTAAGTTTGATCTATCAATAGCAAGTATGTTTTCTCTACTAAATGCTAATAGTATTTATTTTTGTTAGCAGATTTTAAACAAGGTTTTAGCAAAACAAATACGAGGAGAACAGCATTTGCTTATTATATCGTGATCTCTTAATGCTTCTTTAATCTGAGGACCTCTCGTATGAGATGATAATATAAAGTTTGTTTCGTTTTCGCTTAGTGAGGTATCATCAACATTACGCTTTTTCATCTTTCATATGACATTTGTTGCCTCAGCTCTGCTGATTCCTTTTTTGGATTCGTACTTGTTGTGATTGTTTACGGTATAATATAATCTCATGAAAATCTCTAGCAAACTTTATTAACAGCTGATGTTATTTTTTTGGTCCCCATGTCAGGATTACCTGTCATCGTATCACCCGCCTTAGCAACGAAGTTGTCCTTGACAACATTTACAGTCGCTGCATAATAACTATCATTTAGTGCTATTGCTATTAACATTTTATATTAGCTTCGACCTATATTAAAGTTAACAAGCACAGTTGCACCAGCCCGAGGAACATAGCTACTTAATGCAGTGATCAGCTGGTCATAAGAAACAGAATATGTATTGCTATGTTCAAAACTTAATGGAAAACACAAGTATACTCGTGAGAGTATCTCCTGTTTTACTAACACTGGTATGTGCAACAGTATTTAATTGATTTATGCTAACAGCTTGATGTTACCAGTCCTAGTGCCACCTGATAATCGTAGTTTATGAGACAAAGCTGCAAATAGATGGTCATAACTAGACGTATTTGTTAGATCTGAATTGTTTAGTGGATATTGTGCTTGCAGATTGAGTATGCTATTGTTGTTTGTGCTAATTTTACCAGTCCTAGTGCCACCTGATAATGGCAACTGTTAGACATAGCATATTCTGCTGGTTATAAGTAATTGCCCGAGTATTATCTGTATTACTTAGCGGATTCGTTGTTTGCAGAGTAAATATTGTATTATTGTTCATATTGCCGTTACCAGTCATAGTACCGCCCGACAATTATAACTTTTCCGTATTTGTTGTTTGCATTTGATTGTAGTTTACATCTTGACTAGAATCAGCGGTGGATAAGTTGATTCTAGGTTTATTATATTATTACCCAGCATATTGAGACTTACGATGACTTTAGATTTCAGCAGCCCGGTACTGCCCCAGAGCTTTGGCTAGTTTTAAAATTAGCCCAGGAGCTTATAACGTAACCGACCTAAACACAGTTATAAAAGCAAGGATAGCGTCTAGCGGCGGTATGACTGATAACTTCCTGCTTGAGTATAACTATAGCAGGCTTAAAGCCTGGATGATGTTAAGTAACTACATATTAGTAGTCTTTAGTACACAAGCTAGCTTAGGATTTTTGCTGGGCTTTGCCAAGCAGCAATATGGTTCAACAACGTACGATGGTGAAAAGCCAGATAATATTACAGATGTTAATACGATCTTAATCAATTTCTCTATTGCTCTGGGCTCATATTCAGCAAAAGAATCACGAGGCCAAGGAATATAAAGCTTTCACCAGCGGTTCCACCATGATCGTTTAATGCAAGTTAAACCTAGACAAATAATCTACTATCCGTTAAACTGAAATTTTGTCTGACAATCAAACATAATGATCAGTCATAGACAAAAGACTACTGAAAAATGTAATTGAAGACAGTATCTTCGAAAGTATTTTCTCAAAGATAATATAACAGGCCATGACTAACGACTAAACTAGTTCCAGTTGAAGTTGATGCTTCAAACGCATTTGCTTCATGTGCAGCATCAGCTGCTGGTACTGCAGTTGGTCAAAAGATAGCCAACAAGATTAAAACAGCCTGACAAACCAGGAAACAAAACAAGCTATGACATAAATATGATCAGAAACAGGTAAAAAGCTATAATAAAAACAATCAAAACATTATATAAAATTAGTATCACGTGCTGCCGGACCAAATCCTAGTATAGTTGCGTTCTAGGACTCGGCGGTTCGTCCAAAAGAAAGCCAATAATGACGACCAAAACTTATTTTGATCCTAATTAAACTCATTTTAGAACATGTATATATGTGTATATGCGTGTATTTGTGTGTATGTGACCAAAAGTGGTCATACATTGTATATACCAGGTTTTGATGAAACTATTTATATGGCTTGATCCGTACCCATAACTTCTCTAAGACAACTAGGCCAAGGAATTTTACACTATTCATTGAACATATTCAGATCTTTCGTTTCTGTTGCAGTGCAGGACAATGTACATTGTATGCGTGTTTATTTAATAATATACGTACGATGACTCTGTCACACTGTCCATTTGATCTTCTGACACATCTGACGGTCATAAATGCTCCATTCTCCACATCTTGGTAGTAAGCCACATCCTATTCAAAGTATAACGTGTATTCGTCATATGAAGGCAGGAAGGTGGGTTCGTATATCACTCAACACGAAAATCTCTCCCTATCTATATTGAGTGTGTGTAGATGTATATATGGAACTTCTGAAGCTCTGGCACCACTGATAAGAACTATCAGCTGGTAGGTGTTGAAGAAATGGGGTTTCTTAGACAAACAAGTTATGGATTGTTAAACGCCAGGCGTATTGCTCAGACATATGGAGTAAGGATTAGCAAAATATTTGTAAAACGTCTTCAGAGCTTGTAATATTGGTTACTAAATATTTTATCAACAATAACACAATAAGCATGAAATCTGTATCAACATAAATGAGGGCACACTCCGATATTTTTATGGAATCAGCGGTTTTCAAGGAGTTGTTATAAATACTTTAAATTTACACTCAACTTTTTCAGTATCAGCAAAATTAATTTGTATAGAAGTGCCGATGATATAAAAGTGAGATCAGCGCTATTTGTGCAACTATAAGTTTCTTACAGGGACAATCGTTGAAATGGCGGTTTCAAATATCATGAATATAAAATGCAATGTTTTGGATACGATTACGATTGAGATATCCAATTTGTTAAGCTTTACACCACAGAAATAAACTTAAACATGACTCGTATTGGAGCGAGCTGGAAAGAAAACAGATCGAAGGTAGGCAAACATATTAAACAGTGTAATGGTTCACCTAGAAAACCAGTTTTAAACTGTAAGTGTGTGAAGTCTAATTTTTGCTGGTAAAGTTCGTTGTTAATCATTTCTTTAAGACACCTCACTTGTTGTATAAATGAACATAAGGGTATACAGCTGATACATTTGAAGATCTTATCGTCCTCAAGTGAAGGGACAGAAAGAAATTGAATGAAAGAGAAGGAATATAATACGAAAAACATAGGCCTAAATATCTAAAAACATGCTTGACTAATTATTTATAAGAGCATATATATTTCACGACTATGGCGATAAAATTTGGTATTGATACGTTTACAATTTATTTTTTCTGCCATTGACATATTTCATGATTTCACCATGAACTATATAATAAAGGATCTTATTTAGAAATCCCTACCATCCTAAATTTACTGGGAACTCTTTCAACATCGGGCCGGAAATAACTAAACATTTAAATACGCCATATAATTATAAACTGGCAGACGAATACTGAGAGGAGGTTTGTTATGTAGTCATCTTTATGCAATCAACAAGATTACATATACAATTTTCGAAATATTTTTTAAGACGAAGATAAAATTCAAGGTAAAGTCTGTGTATTTCTTGTCTAGAAATTAATGATGAATCGTTTAGCACTTTTTCATACGCGCAGAAAGCACTACTACGTTGAAATAAATACAGTGTTAAAGACACCTCTTTACTCGTGGCGATAAGAAAAGAACGTATCGTAAGTAGCTGTATCAAGTAACATAAAAACTGTTTTTTGAATGATAGTTATTTAATAGAATGGAACCATTTGAATAAAAACCCTCCGATCATTGGAAAATGCAAAAGTTTATAACAGCAGATCACGTAAAGTTGCATTAATCATAACACAAAAATTAAAATAAGAAACTTCATGCAAACTCAAAATAAGAAAATGAAAATAGTACACAGGAAAGAAGGATAAATCGACTATGAAATAGGCTATGTCCTTGCATTGCAATAAATCAAGAAATTATTCCAAAACTTACGAAGTTTATTTTAACTTCATCTCTACTACGATGAAAACCAATTTTACCGTAAAGGTTTATACACTGGTATATGATATTTTGAATAAATGAACGGATAATGAAGATGGTATAGATGCTGTTTTAATGAAGAGTACCTAGAAACTTCCTTCAAATTTTCATCAAAATAAGGTATTGCAGCGATTATCCACATGCATGAAGAGCAGTGAAGTTTTCCGAGTTCCTTTAAAGAACAATTGTAACTTGTCCATAGTCTTGATTGAGAAATACTATAAAACCAAACAAAATCTTTTGATATGGCAAGGATTTGGAATCATATTGATGAAGTGAGATTCGCTTTATGCACATTTCTCAGACAACATTATTTGGATTGTATCTGACATTAAACTACTGAGGTAAATTGCTCAATCATATTCCAAGTAATTGTTCCAAAGAAGCAAACGTAGATGCAAAATATTAAAACATAAACCTTTTTGTGTCCTTCTTGCCAGACATCCACCTAATCTGTGTTTGCATATGTATTCATATCCAGTCATGTTATGATACAATTGAATCTTTTTTGCAAATCATATTTCGTGATAGTAACTAGTCATATTCTCAAACGTTTAGCTTATCTGAGGATACATGTTGCGTCTATTTCATCATTCGTAAATTGGATATACTCTTTCAGAGATATTCGGAAATGTATGATCTGTTTCTATTATGACATATTTGTGTCTGCTGTATTTTGCTTATGTTTGCTTGAGTTTATCATTTGCATTTCTATTACCTCAGCGAATGTTTGCAAAATATTTAAATAGATGAGATCTTTTTTTTTTTTTTTATGTGAAAATCCTTTTATTTTCTTTCTTTTCTTTCTGAATATATACTTCCATATAAGTCTATTATAACTGCAAAACAATGTAGACCCAGATCTGCCATCACATAATAAATCAGCAGATCTTGGTAAATGCAGTTTGTTAGGAGTAACCTTAAGAACAATCTTCTGACACCTCATGCAAAAGAAGAGCAGGGTCATACAGTAGGACCAATTTTCATGGATTGGTACAGGATCATTCTTTGTCTTTATTGGCACACTATTTCTTCAAAGAGAACCCAAGGAACCCTCCATGTAGATATTCTAAAAGGCAGTTTTCTGACTGGACATTGAAGGGGGGGATTTACTTTTGATCTGAGATGTTGTTTTTATTCTTCACTTTAAGATAAATATTTTTTTAAGCTATTTGAGAAGTGTAGTTTATTGCCCTGACAGGATCAGTCACTTAACAACCAATAGATAATTTTTTAAAAATAAATCACCCACAGTTTGGATGAACTTCCATATTTCTATGAGTATTAGCTAATCATAGAATCATCACTGTGTTTAAGACCATGTATTATTTAGGCTTCAAGTAACTGGATTTTTTTTGTTCTATAAAAATATTAAGACTTGCGCACTAGTAGCTGGATACATCCTTCAACCAGACATTGGTAGCAGCATCTCTTACTTGCCCAGGTTATCATCTGGACTGAACCCGAGTGATATGCTAGAATTATTCTTGACTCAAAATTAAATTGTCAAAAAAACCCTGAAAGAACATGTAATTAATCTTGTTGTACATGAATAGAGTGAACAACAGTGGTTCCAGAAATTATTAGAAATATAGTGAGCCTGGAAAAAGAGGACCTATTTTTTGTCAGTTTACACTTTTTTATTTTTTTTATTTTTTTTTTTAATTAACCCCGTAATAGGTTGACCACTGGGTCGGGGAACCATCCCAGGATCACCTTACAATCAAACATTTCTGGTTATCAGATAATCTAGGGATAATAAATATAATCTACAGAGAAAGTAAAAAAGAAAAACACACACACACACACGCATATACACATGCATATGGCCAAAATCTAGGTGACATGGCTTTTGTGATATTACAGTATTTTGTTCCTGTTTACCTTCAAGTCAGAGACAAGTTAAATGTTCATTGTTGAGGTCCATTTTTGAAGAAATTGGTCCTCTTTTTTATTTACCTTGGCAGTGTAATTTTCAATGTTCTTATGCATTGCAACTATTTGCTTAAAAGCAAAAATAGAAGGATTTTTCATATTGAATCTGCAAGTATAAATATAATATTTTGCCAAAATAAGCAGAAAATTACCCAAACTGTCCAGTTGTTCACTTCCTAAAAATCATTCGTTTTTGGACAGATGTACAATATTTGGGCAAAAAGGTGCAAAAACTTCATTAAAACGGTACCAAAACTGTGAAGTAATACTGCAGTCATAAAAGAGATGCTCAATACTTTCAGTTTCACTCTAACAGAAAGTACATTTGTTGTCATCAAATATGTTAATTCTTTTAAGAAAATCATTAGTAGCAATTATTCTATGGATTAATTTAAAGTTAAAAGAGATCAACTTGGTATCCTTAGTACAGCATTTTGCCCGGCTATATATATCAGACCACTCCTCACTACTTATATTTTTATTTAATACTTGCATCCAAGTTTCTTGCTTCGCAGTGTGTTGCCTTTTAGCTTCCTGTAAAAGATCTTTGTAAATAAACTTGAGTGAATCTTGTTTTCGCAAGTTCGTTATTTTATCCTCCTGCTTATCAAAATTATTATGTACTAGGTGGTTTTTTATGGCATCTTTCCATGCTTTAGGAATTCTGGATATTAAGGAGAAGTATTTCAAGAAATCATCGCTTCCAGTTTTTTGTTTTATTATCTCAAAAGGTATTAAATTACCGTGAACATCTACTAGATCGTTCATAATTTCAAAACCAGCTTCTGTCCAGGATTTGTATTGATAGATCATTTTAGGGGGGACAAAATTTAAAATACTCATGGATAGATACTCGTTAGGATTTTGTGGTTCTTCTTTCCATTTAGATACTGCCAAAATTACATCTCTCCAAAAACTGTTTTTAATGAACTTACAAAATTCTTCTAATTTCCTTCTCCCTAAATTCCAAATATCCTTTTTATTTCTGAGTATAGTTGTATTGACTAAGCTCTGCCACGTTCCATTTTCCTTTTCCAGCAATCTTTTAACCCATCTTATCTTAATATACCTAATGACTGAAAATATGTGTATCATATTTAGTCCTCCCTCGTTTTCTGGGGAAACTAGTATATCACGTTTTATTCTCTCTACTTTTCCACCCCATACAAATTTAAATAACATGCGATTTAGTTCTGCTTCAACTTTTGCTGATGGGTTAGGAAGTGCTGAAAAAAGATGTATGAATATGGGCAGAGCAAGAGTCTTTACAACAATTACTTTACCAACTACTGATAGATGTCTTTGACTCCAGCTTGCCAGTATTCGTTTTGCCTTTGTTAGTTTCTTCATATAATTGATTTCCACCATCTGTTGTAAATCTGGAGAAAATTCTATGCCAAGGAGTGTAAAGTTAGAAGAGGACCAAATTAGGCCCATTTCGGGACATATTCTTTCATTAGAAAATTTCCTGTTTCCAATCCAAATAGCTTTTGTTTTTGTTATGTTACATTTAAGTCCCGATAATAGAGAAAAACCTTGCAAGATATTCATAGTTGCTTCAAGAGAAAAACTAGATCCATCAAGAAGAATAAAAGCGTCATCGGCATACTGACCCAATTTATATTCACTGGCGTCAAAGATTACTCCCCGTACATCCACGTTTTGCTTTAAAGTTATAGCTAAAATCTCAACTCCAATGATAAACAAATAAGGTGCAAGGGGATCTCCTTGACGACATCCTCTTTCAAGTCTGAAAAAAGATGACATCCTCTTTCAAGTCTGAAAAAAGATGACATATGTCCATTATTTATAACACAACTATTAGAGTCATTACAAAACAGTTTAAACCACTTACAAACGGAATCACCAAAATTAAAAGATTGTAGAGCTTCTTCTACAAAGATCCAGTTAATTGAGTCAAAGGCTTTTTCGAAATCTAGTAACAATAATAAACCATATCTGTTTTCATTCTCAAGTTGGTCCATGATATCATATAATAGTCTGGTGTTTTCTCCAATGAATCTACCCTTCATATATCCTTTCTGAGTATCGCTGATTATTGATGGAAGAACCTTTTTAATCCTAGCTGCAATTGCTCCCGAAGCAATCTTATAATCAGTATTTAAAAGTGATATAGGTCTCCAGTTTTTAAAATATCTTCTGTCTTTTTCCTCCTTTGGTAGACAGGTGATGACTCCTTGAGTCTGAAAATCTGAAAGTTTTCCTACAGTATATCCGTAATTTATTGATCTACATATAAATCCCCCCAGAGACTTCCAAAAGAATTTATAGAACTCTACAGTGAATCCATCCGAGCCAGGACTTTTTCCATTTTCCATCCGTTTTAGAGACATACCAAATTCATTAATTGTAAGCAGACCCTCGCATGATTCTCTTTCCTCTCGACTAAGTTTAATATTGTGATTAAAAAATCTATTTCGAGTTTCATGAATAGCCTCATCATCAAGCTGAGCAATTCTACTTTTGAACAATTCCATATAAAACTGTTTTTGTGCTTCTAAAATATCTATTTGGTCAGATATATTTGTCCCATCATCTAAAATAATTTCCTTTATTGTCTTATTAACATAGTTTCTTTTTTCAAGATTTAAAAAGTACTTTGTGCTTTTTTCCCCAAATTCATACCATCTAGCTTTAGATCTTAATATAACACCTTCTATGTATTTTTTCCTAGATTCCTCTAATTCTGCTTTTTTTCTCTCTAAATTTTCCAGAATTTCCCCATTTATGTTATTCGACAGTCCCCCCTGAATTTCTATTATTTCCTGCTCAATTTTCTTTAATTTTTCCCGTTTCTCTTTTGATTTCCTAATAGAATAACCTATAGTTTCAGATCTTATTTTCATTTTCAAAATTTCAAAGAACATTTGGTCGTTACAGGAAAGAGAAACATGGAGAGAGTCATCTTTATTTCCCCCTACATAATATTCATTTACAGTGTCAGTTATACACTTTTTGACCAAATCAGTATACTCAATGTTCCTCAACAGTTGGTTATTAAATTTCCAATATCCTTTTCCCCTTGGAAACGTTGAAAACGCCACACTCAAAACAATAGCTGAATGATCAGTCTTGTACCCTGGTAAGATACATGCATCTGCTGTATTCATATGAATGTCATCTGATACAAGAAAGTAATCTAGTCTACTTTGTTTCAAGGGAGATTTTTGCCTCCAGGTATACATCTTTAAGTCTTGGTTGGAATTTCGCCAGGGATCAATTAATTCCAATTCGTTTTTCAGGTCTTGAATCGCTGCCCTAGACTGTTGGTGTTTGTCATGTAAAATAGTATAAGTATCCAAATCTAAGTCTTGAACAGTATTCCAGTCTCCGCACATTATAATTGATGAGTTCTCAAAACATAAAGTCTCCTCCTTTAACTTTCTAAAAAAGCTAGGATTATCATCATTATAACCATACAAATTCACGAGGGTTATTCTGTTGCCATTAATTGTAATATCTAAAATAATAAATCTCCCTTGACTGTCACATCTTTCTCTATGAATTATAAATTCAAAAGTATTTCTAAAAAATATTGCAACCCCAGCACTCTTATTAGAGCAGTGGCTAAATATACATTTGTATCCCCATTCAGCTGCCCAATATATTTCATCGTTCTTTGTACTATGAGTTTCTTGCAAGCATATTATAGATACATTCTTTTGTTTTACCCAGTGAAAAATATCCCTTCGTTTTAAGACTGAACCTTGCAGGCCTCTAACATTAATAGATATAATTTTTATTTTATTATCCATGAAAACAGCAGAAATTTTACACATACATATTCTTGTACAGGAATGTATGAAGTAATTATCACCTTGAGTTTATCATATGCATGGCTTTCACACTCACACTCACACAGAATACAAACATCCATAATAAAATCATCCATGGTGTTACAGTAAAGGCTGTAGCTTTGGCTGCATTTGACATTGATACAGTAGATCAGATCTTGCCTAATCAAAACAATTTAACACAATAAAGCTGTAAATACGTAAGATAAATCTAAATAAGAACGTTTGAAACGAATCGAAGTGAGGCCTGAATGGAACCGTTTCAGCAGGTATAGATGTTGTAGCAGCTTAATTGTGTCTACCTTGAATAGATAATAATATGACTTTACCTGTTAGCTTTAATGCAGTTTAGTTCGCATTTAACGCATTTGTTTTGAAACCATTGAATAACCACATAATTAAACAAAACATGAAATAATACAGAGTAAACCAATTTTCGAAAGACGTAATGACATGGATTTGCATAAAAATAGAAATGGTTATGGTATTAAAGTTTAAGACTTTTATTCCGAAAATAACGTTTAGTAAAGAATACAAATATTCTATATATATATATATATATATATATATATATATATATATATATATATATATATATATATATATATATATATATATATATATATATATATATATATATATATATATATATATATAGATAGATAGATAGATAGATAGATAGATAGATAGATAGATAGATACATAGATAGATCTTCATCCGTTGAAAGCTTACCTCCTGTTCCAAATTTCGTGATTTCGTCACTTGAAATCGACCTTCTTTCATTTTTTGCACGTTATAGACGTCAGCGTTTGGATCAATCTCATGATTTCTCTTCAAGTTTAAGTTTAGAGATTGTGATCCGCGACTAAATGTAAATGTCAGGGTATCAGGAAGGTCGAGGTCACTATGTATCCGTTTGTCTTGTTGTAATTCGGTGGTCACATCTTGAATCCAAACAGTTTCCGAGTTGGGTGATACTGTCAAAACAGAGATAACATAAGGTTTATAAATACAAAGTGGACAAAAAAGCATACCAGATAAATACCAGAGTACATTTCTGTCAGTTACTTCCCGTATAAAACATAAAACAAGAAATGTTAAAAACTCGCTCATTTCGGTCAGTTGAGTACACGCATAATATCGTATTATAATTTAATATAAATTATTTTCGATATAATAATATGAATAATTTATGTTTGTGTTCAAGTGTGCAAGTATTTATTCGACAAGATTTGGTTAATATAGAAATAAACTCTTACAACGACGTTGGCTAAAAGCATGAAATATTGTTTCAGTAAAACAACCTACATGTAACAAAGTAAGTCCGACTGAAATATAGCAAACTAAATATAACTGTTTTTGACATTAATGGTATCTTTCAACCTACTTATATAGAATAGAGGTTATGTGAGTCCTAAAATAATTATAATGCCTTGTGTCATAAAATGTTGAATTTGCTTTGAATATTATATATATATATATATGGTCTTTTGTTTTCGTTAATGTACCCTTTTCGTTGGTTTCTATTTTTAAAATGATTTGATCAATATAAAGCAATGTGCTTTTCTTTGAACTTTTTCATTAGCTCAGTTTTAACATAAACCTAGAAGCTAACATACCGTTTTTATCAGATGATGAATCCTGCTTTATCGTATTCATGATCTCCTTTGGGGGCCACGGTTTCACAGATAAAGCATATCGTATTTATCTGGTGATGAATTCCTCCTTTATCGTAGGCATAACCACGTGTAGGGTCTACATTTTCTGAGATATTTTACCATTGTGTTATATTTCTTTATAATTTTGCCAACAGCCTCAATGCTGTTTACAAGTTGTCAATAATTGAATTTTTTAAGTAGCTTTCAAGTCTGTAAAAATGAAAAATGCAATAGTTCTGCTGGAGACTAAACAGAATGGTCTAATATAATGCACTCACAATATATATATATATATATATATACATATATATATATATATATATATATATATATATATATATATATATATATATATATATATATATATATATATATATATATATATATATATATGTGTGTGTGTGTGTGTGTGTGTGTGTGTGTGTGTGTACACTCATTAGTGAATAGTCTTACCTGACCGAACATACACCGTTGGACTGACGACAAAATTAAGTACAGCTTTCTTCATTCTCAACTCAACAATCGACTGCTATCTATAAGTGTGCTGATTGACTGTAACTTTAGAATGAAGGTCATATATAAGCTTCATTTGGCAGACCCCGCAGGTGAGGACTGGTTGTAACAGGTTCTAATTTTTGATTGAGCTTTTTCATAAACAAATTAAACGAAATGGTATTGAGTATTGCTATGACGTAATAATTGTTGCGAAAATCACTTTAGGCCTTGTCTATTAGCAGGTGGTGCCTGCTGGGACCATGTGTGACATAATTTGACATGGAAATGTTTACATTAATGTTAACAAATCCGAAATAATAGAATACTAAATGACATATAAAGGAAGAATAATATGTCAAAATAAGTCGAATGAGCATATATATATATATATATATATATATATATATATATATATATATATATATATATATATATATATGTTTTTTTCTTCCTCTTGTCCATCTACAAGCCACCTATACAAATATTTTCCCATATATCAACCTATTGATATTACTATCGAGCAACATTCGTCTATCAGACTGACTAACAAAAACAACCTTGAATTTATTTTCAAAGGCAATGTGCTAGAGCCACTAGAAAAGTCTGCTTCAGCGTATGATCTGGATATTAGGGTATATTTCAACGAAATTTTCACTACTCAGTATCGATCGGTAACATTGTTAAATTCTAAATAATGAGTTTCCCCTCAGGCAAAAAAGACTTACGCGACTCTGTTCTTTGCTTTGCTCAAGAACACGAGAAGAAAGTTACGAAATGATGGAAGTGAACGAAATATGAGGGGTTAGGAAGGATAATTATGTATAGCGAAAGGAATAAATAATTTCGTGCATTGATATTTGTAAGTGTTCAGATTATCTAAATAATTCAGGCATGGTAAAACTTTTGGAGATATGTTTTTTAGTTAAACAACATTTTTCAACTTTAACAATGTAGTATATTGTTCGAACTGTCACGATCAATATATTGTTGGTACTGCAAGAGATCTACGATTTCAAATACAGAGGCATATTTCGAATATCCAACTACAGAGGCACGTAATGCCTCCATTTGCAAAATAACATTGTCAAACTTACAGCGTTGTTGGTCTCATTAGCATTCTCAAGTGTTATTCACTCCGAAAAGTATATTTTGCCAATGTGAGATCTGTCAATAAGCAGTTGTATAACTTGTCAAATTGTAAGCTGTCAATAGTCCGTTGTAGGACATGCCACACTGTACGTTTTCAGTAACCCAGATGTAACATGCAAATGTTTGCTCTGTCAAATGCCTGTTTTATAAAATGAGAACTGGCAAGCTGTCAATAGCCCGTTGTAGGACATGCCACATTGTACGTTTTCAGTAACCCAGATGTAACATGCAAATGTTTGCTCTGTCAAATGCCTGTTTTATAAAATGAGAACTGGTAAGCTGTCAATAGCACGTTGTAAATATAGTTAGACCATATTCTTCAATCACTTTAAACTAAAGACTTGGAGACTGAAATATTAAATCTGCAATAAAGTACTAAAATCACTTTGAAATAAATATTAAGAGCGAATTCTTTGTAACTGATGATGACGCAAGCCGACTTAAATAGCATTAAAATCTACCCAGATAGACTACTTGAGCGTGTCCATAGTTTTGGGTATTTCGTGGGTCAGATAGTAAAGAGAGTATTTATTACATTCTATGACCTTTGCATTGTAAAACAATGCTCACGTTCCTCCGTTGGAAACTATCAGTTTGTTCAGGGGATAGTTTTTTTCTTTATCTTCGATTGGATCCAATACATTTTGACTAAAACCAATTTTTGATCTGGAACTAATCTTCCGATAGTGTCACTGTGACTGTGTGAGCACATGATTTTGCCAGCCCTCGAGTGAATTTTAAATATATATCTATATATCTGTCTTTTTCTCTATCGCTTTCCCCATTATGATATTTGACGAAAACGTGTTTGTTCCCTGGACATTATAATATGTATTTTCGTAATATGTATTTTGTCATGGTTTAGAGCCATTGAAACTCGTGCCATAGATTATCTGAAACACCTTGTCAAAATGCAGTGATGGCAACACAGGGCCAGCATCGAACAAGGTAGTTTATGCATTTGTCTTATAACATGAAATAGGATTAATAGGTATGTTGTAACTTCACCATGAAAAACCCCAGTTCTAGGTGCGTGTCATCTTTACCATCCTGCCAATCATTTTTAAAATTTTGAAAACCAATACAACTTTACAAACGTTAGAACCATTTTTCATCCTGATAACTGAAGTCATTGCTGATATAGATTTTATGATCTTTCTAAATATCAGGAAAGCTCCAAAATTAGTAATTATTTCCATGGACACACATCTCGAAAGTTTCAACAAATAAAACCACACAATGAAAATTTAGTTTTAAAATCGCCACCAATGCATTTTCGAACATCACAAATATTATTGAGTTACTTGCCAAAGAACTGAATGACCTTTACGGCATGGAGAAGGATACGTATTCATAACAAAAACTAGCCAATAAATAATTTAATTCATAAGAATTGTAAGCTGTTGGGTTATCTAATTACTTTAGACATGGTATAAATCCTGGTAAGGTATTTTGACATTTAACAAACATAATTCATATGAAGCACACCATTGAAACTACGTAGTGTATTATTTGGACTGCTACAGTTAGGATATAGTTGACAATGAAATACGTTTTCCCTTTCAAATGCAGGTCGGTGTTCATATGTACCAATGCAGATACAATAAACACATCTATTTCCAAAGATATATAGTCATACTTACAACGTTGTAGGTCTCCCTTGTACCCTTCAGGTTCAGTCACCACGAACAGAATATCATGCCAAAGTGCAAGCTGTAATTAGTCCGTTGTTTAACATGCCAAAGTGTAAGCTCTCAATTGACCGTATAGCATGCTAAATTGTTGACTTATTTGAACATATTCTTCCATACTTGAACATCGACCGTACAAAGATTGACGGTACCGAAATAATAAAGCTGCATTAACTACTAAAATCACTTTAAACCTAATATTAAGAGCGAGTTCTTTGTAACTCGTGATCATCCAAGCAGACTGTCATACCATTAAAATCTACCCAGATTGCCCAGTTGAACGTGTGCATGTTTTCTGGATTGTTTGCATCGGTACTAAAGATATTATTCATTACATTCTATGACGTTTGTATTTGTTAAACAAGGCTAACTTTCCTTGTTGGAAACATTTACATGGTTCAGAATAGACACTAAAAAGTGCTGAGAGCAAAATGATACAACTGGAAGGATTATAATTTACCCGGTGTTGGAAAAATGTATTAAATTTAGAAACTGTGTGAAATCTTTGTCAATACAATATCCGGGTCAACACTCATATATTAAAGTCATTGTCAGATATTCCCCGTGAAATAACCTCTTTGATCATTAAATTTCTATGCATTGATAATGTGTTTATATTAATAGACAGTTAATACAAATTACAGGACATGAACGTTTAGCATATATTGACTTGAATGCTGTCATTTGAGTTCTAAGCGCATATTTGTTAACATTTAGACACATACTGTCTATTACGCAATAGTCAGTGTCTACACTTTGTAGAGTGTACCGAAATCGGAGTAATGCAAGCATTTTCTTAACACTTATAAAATGTGTTATTCTATCTGAAGTGTCGCTCTATTATGCAATAAAGTCGCTTACAATAGAAAGCATAACGCCAAATACAGACTAAAGAATGAAATGTACAAAAGCAATAACAGTGATACTGACTAAACACTGTTATGTATAACAAAAATAACAGTAACACAGACTTAATAATTGTATTTACAATTTTCTTAATAATAAAACACGCATTTCTTAAAACGTCCCCTTTCACTCTCTGCTCTATTCTATTTTTGTGATAACACTTTGGCACATTTAGCTCTCATATCACTAGCCTTCATGGATATTTTATTTGAAAAGAGTAAATAAGTCCTTTGTTGTTCTCCTGAAGTAATCAATATAAATGGACATTAAATCTCTGTCGCAAGCTATCATCAACTTCATCAGGTTTAGTAAACTTGTATCACCTAAGGTAGAAATGAATAGATGGTACAACTAAGTATGTTTTACACTTTATTTTGATTTACTAATTGTTCTCAAAAACCGTATCAGTTTAGTTTTTACCTTAGCTCTCTAATGTTTAATGTATTCACTAATATACTTTTTACATTGGTCACTAGTTGTCTTCTTTTAAACTTTATCATTTGATTAAGCGTAAGATATCTATTATTTACTCACTACAACTTTATTGTGAGGCATTTCATTTTTCTAACAAACACTTAAAAAAATAAAATAATTTATTAAAACTAAATGTAGTGCACCTTTTTATGTGGTGCAAATTAAATGCTCTCTTAACAAGGCAAAATCACAAACGAAAAAAGTCTGAATCAAAATTAAAAAGGTATATTCATTACAAATAATGACCCACCTGAAGCAGAACCTGACAGACAACTTGGAAACATACTAACATCACATAAAAAGCCTTACTTTAGATCATCAAAATACACACCAACGGACGATGAAAAATGTTATTTTAAACAAGCATATTCGTTTATTAGTTGGTAATGCCTCAACTGTAAATTTAGTATCAAATTAAAATAAAAGACTACAATAAACAACAACTAGTTCAGGTTACGTGACAAATTATGTTCCTGCAATATTATGAAGTTTTAGCGGATACATACAAGGCAACAAAAAAGTGCTACGATCGATTACTTGAAGATATTGGAGGATTCCTGCAATTACTCATACCATGCTGTATATTCATGAAATGAGTCATTCTCTATAAACCGTATAAGAGGCAGGTGATTGTCTGACTGTCAAGGCTAAGGTTACAACATTGCATAACCTTTCATTTCCACGGGCCATTGGATGTAGGTCGTCGCTATTTATATTGTACAAACATTCCTCAGTTGAAAGTTACTAACAATGGGAAAGTAGATTACAGTAAACATACTACGATTTATTAATCTCTGTATTGCAGTGATCTGGAAATGGATTTGCGTGAGCGGACGTTATCTCAAATATATATGCCGGTATTTATGTTTGGCTTGTATTCTCATCTAATTAGAGATATATTGCCCTCTCCTTTTCACTACATACTTGCCTCAAGTCATTGAAGGTTGATGGCTGACAGTAACCCTGACATGTACTGGTGTACCCGAGGAAATGTAAGCGGCTCTTATCTATGTCTAACTTTGCAATGGCAAAATAGAAGGAAAACTAGAAACGATATACTGCATTAAGCTTTGTATGTGATATAGTATAATAAATAATGATGTGAGTTATCATTCTCGCGCGCATTCTACATGCTCTTGCATTCAGTAACAACCGCCAACGGTCAACAGCAGTGATGCTACACTGTGAAGGTGACGGGTTGTAAACTAATCTGTATCTGCTTGACAGTTGATAATGTACTAACTAATTGTAATTACAATGCCTGGATTTCCATTAAATTCCTGCCATAAATTTATTAAATTATAGATATATTGAAAACTTTTAATCTAACATTTGAATTGTTGCTTGCAACTAACATGCATTTTCTAATGAAGTCAATACATTCATTTAAAGAATAACATGAAATTTCAAACTAAGTTATTTTTCATGCAATTATTAAGGAATAAACGAGAAATTGTAATGGTAATATCCCAATTTTTATTCTGATAAACAAATGACCCAAATCAGAATGAGGCGCCTCACCTAATATCCTAATGTAAGAGCAATTTGCCAAAATCTCTGGACCAGGAGGAGGATAATAACAATAAAAAACAACAGGTTCATAATGTTGTATAGTTGCACTCTTATCTGACGGCATATTTTCATTTGTCAAATAGTGAAAGGTCTCTGTGACAGAATGTTTGATTTCAGTAGGTCGTAGTCGATCAAATTCTATTCCACTTTTAGATGAAGTTTGGGAAATATTAACTATTAGTTGTTTTTAACAATCGCCAGATGTGAATGTGGATGGTGATCATTTCTGCAATTGTCGAAAATATTTTCAGCTGGAACATTTTTGTGCAAATGTCAGCATCAGTACTGTGGCCTTTTAGAAGAAATTAAGTTTCTATTGTTACTAGTAGCTGTCATATTAGGATGGAGATTGGCATCATTTGTACCAAACATCATGGCAGGCTGCATTCCGTTGATTTTAGACAAATTCTTCTCAGTTTGTATTTTTTACAAATGTATGTTGTGTAAACGTGGCCGATATCTTTAGCAACGAAAGCAATAGTTCACGGTTGAACGGTAGAATGTGTAGAAACGTGAACGATCCTAATGCCAAAAATACCTCTTGCACATATTGTATCAAATTAAGTTTAATGGATTTCATCAAAAGTCAGTTAAAGATTAGTATTGGTGACCTTCATAAATGAAAAAATACATTGCGATGTATATTACACTTATACAATTCTGTAGTTATTGCTGAGAGAAAGGGATTTTGTTGAATTTGCATATTAATTTTATGATCACATTGGAACATATCTACCAGTTTGAAAGACCTTCACGTGATGATACATTGGTTCAAATTTAGCGCAGTTAGATTTTTGTTGATGTTTTATTTTGTTTTGTTTCTTCTTTACGTAAGGGCGAATAGTCAGATGGAGGCTTGGGATATTTTCCACAGCTTTCTTCATAATGAACTCAATAATTGGCCGGTATCGATGGATATGCCGATCTAATCAGACATTAAAATGAAGGCTAAATATAGGTTTCATTTGGCTAGATTGTGCAGGTGATGGCACGTTTCTAGCCCGTCTTAAGGTATAATTGAGCCTATTCATACACCAAGGAAACAAAATCGTTTTTAGTAATGCTTTGATATAATAATTGTTGTAGAAATTCGTATAAGCCTTGCCCATTACCGGGTGGTGCATAATAGGACAATATGTGACGTAATTTGACATGGACATGTTTACATAAATGCTCACAAGGCCGAAATGGTAGAATCCTAACTGACACAAAGTCGATAAGTACTATGTTAAATATGTCGTAATATGAGAGGATGTTATCTTGATATTAGAGTATATTTCAACAAAACTGACACTGATCAATATCGATCAATAGCATTGTTATATTAATAATGGGGTTATTATGAAGAAAAAATACTTACAAGACTGTTCTTTGCTTTTCTTAAGAACACGAAGAGGTTACAAGATGAGGGAACTGGAAAAAATTGAGGAATTATGAAGAATAATTATGCACAGCAAATACAATGAATATTTTTATTCAATAATATTTTCATGAATAATTGTAAGTTTTGAGAGTGACTAATTAATTCAGACATGGTAGAAAGGATATAACATAATTAGGTACAAAGAAATGACGTGTAAACATATGTGGCTATTAGTAGACGTCAGTTTTAAAGATTAACAGTGTTAGAGCATAAAATCCTTGTCTTGCAACCCTGCTTAACGCTCCAGTGAATACACACTTTCCCAAACATTTGCAGACATACAGTATTTGCTCTATTGGTAAAGATTATTTCAAAATTCAAACCATTATACATTTTTGTTTACGGTATTTTTACATCTGACAAATCAAATGATAAGTCTAGAAACACAGATTGATAAAGGTGTGATGACAATTTGGTAGAATCAAATTAATTGGGTCTTATAAACTACTGCAGCTGGATGGGTAATGTCTTATAGACTTTGTACAGATAGCAGTGTACTAGTGTGAGCAACATTAAGTGAATAACAGAAAAATCAATGGAAGCAGCCAATAAAAGCAAAATTAATAGAAATAACTGACTCGTGATTGACGAATTTCCTCTATCCAAATATAAAAATTAAGCTAATCTAAATGATTACGTTAGCCGGGACTATTTACTGTTCTGCGTGAGAGTAATGGGTTAACAAAGAAAGGATATTCAAAGTTAAATGAAAACATTAGTTCAAAATGAAATTCGAATATTTGGTGATCATGATCAGTTTCGACAGAATCAGAGACTTTTGACACATTACAGTGTTATTAAATACGGAAACGTATGGGTTATTCAGATGCAAATGATGTGGGACAAAGCTATGTATATCATTATTGTGTATTTAACTTTTGTCTATAATTGTAGATTGCTATGGTTATTTGTAAGCTATGAAAAGGTTGTTTACGTGGATTTGTGTTCTAAACCCAGCTTTTATGTGACTTAAGGAGGTTTTTGACATTAACTTGTTTACACGTTTGGGGTAATTTTCAATTCCAATGGTTCAGTTGTGCCGTGCAGGTCAGGTTGGGATACAATGCGACATAGATCAAAGAGGCTTGTATTGCCACATAGATTTCTGCGGATGTACATATGGGGGAGGCAATACAGATTATTCAGCCTTTTCCTATCTTAATATAGGTCTCTTGCTTTTCCAGTATAATGAAGGATTTCTTTATTTAAACGATTCATTGAAATTATAATTTACCCATTGATATTTGGACTAAAATAATAATTTGGGATTATTATGAATTCAATAAAAACAATACCATTGTGATTCAACAAAAGTTTTAGCATATTCAATGGTTTTTTTAGCTCAGCGCATTCATGATAAGAGTTTATTTGGAACACAAGTCGAATATATTCGGAACCCTCTCTACGTTGGACCTGTGATAAACTTTATAGGATTATTGTTGGCGCTCTACAGTTTCGTATTTTGCATAGATTAAGATTTTAAAGAAAAAGAATTTCCCCGGCTTTCCTCACTGGTTATACTGGCCATGTAAAAAGTACTTGTATATCTTAGGTATAATTCAAAGAACCTTTAATTCCTTTTATTTGGTATATAATTGATGGGTGTAATATGGGTTATAGAGTATACAGATTGGCCTTACTCCAGATGTGCACCTTTAAAAAAGTGCCAGCTCCACTTGGTCATTTTCACTTCCTGAAATTCAGAGGTAAATTGTATACAAAATAGCCGATAACTGTTTTTACATTTTATATATTTGGAATTCATTCATTGCCCTTTCAGAAGCTGGCATTTTCTCGTCTGGCAAAATTAATTTTCCCTATTTTAATAGCTGCTATGGATAGTGTCCTTTAGACAAATACAGGCTAATTATTTAGCACAAGGGAGCATTCATTTTAGTTAACAGTGTGTTAACTCATGTACAGTTTCCAAAAATACAATATCCAAAGAAATATCATCCACATTACATTAATGTAGCATAGATGTATGCCACCATTCTTTCCATTGTGCATGTTTTAAATGCAAACAGCTTCACCTTACATACGTCACTCTCACAAAAGTACATAATAACTTGTGAGCGCCCCCATTTAGGATTTAATTCACAATAATGAAAGTTTCTCTCACATTTTCATTTTAATACTTAGATAACTAAATTATTTGTAGGATTTTACTAAACTTGTATGCTGTTTTTACTGTTACATAGTTTAAGGCCATAAGTCTTAACAAGTGGAGGCTCATCCGGGATAGGAATTTCTTTAAAATAATTCGTAAATATTACATCGTTTTCTGAAAATTCTATTGACTTTGTTTAGGAATTTTCATTGCGCCTGGTGACGATTTTAAATGCAAACATTTAAGAACGTTTTAGGGGAAGAAACAGTCATTTACAATATGATCTGATGTAATGAACGTTATTTTAAATGCTATCAGGAAGGGTTAGGGTACTTAAAAAATAACGGTATATTATCATGGAAATAAATCAATTATGGTTAAGCATATAATCAAATCTATTTGGCCCATTATTTGGTGGAATGTAATTGTTTCCATAAACGTTCTCTGGGATTGATTAGCAAGTCTATATCTAGCTCTGATTCGAAATTAAAATAATTGCAGTTTTAAAAAAGAGGATTGACCAATGGTTCCTGTGTCAGTTCTAGATAGATATGTTGCAAATCGAAAACCAAAACGTGATGAAAATGCAAAGTAGAGAGAAGAAATAGAAATACAACTGCAGAAGGAAGAAAGAGAGAGAAAAAGAAGTAAGGCGAACACAGACGGAGAGAGAAGAGAAGGAAATGCAAATTCGAAAGAGGAAAAAGAAAGAGAAAGACAGAAACAGAAATGGGAGAAATATGAAGATCTTAATATAAATCCAGACATACAAAATGGAAGAAACTTTTGAAATACTGCTCCTACAGCTGATGACTATTCACTAATGTTTGATTGAACATTGTCTTCCTCTCAGTAGTTTAATCCGGCAAAAACATCTGAGTCTTCAACATGCAATTTCGAATCTCAATTTGACACTATTAGGAATCAAGCTTCCGATTAGACTCATCCGAATTCCTTATCTCATAACTTGTGCACTTGTTGTGAAAGAAAGGGTAACTTATCTCTCATTGTTTCAGATCAAGAACTAAGCAGCAGAATACATACAGATATTCCAAATGGTCTTATTTCTGAGAGGATATGGTCACGGTCAGATTTTGAAAGCATTACTTTTGTTGGGTAAAACACACCCCAGTGTGTACCTTCTTTTTACGAATGTTGTCCCCTGATGTGATGACGTTGCTAGGATTGGGAATGATAAAATGTCCCATATTGCTACAATATTTATGTATGGCCGATGAGTTTCTACTAAGGATCCTTGTTTCTAACATTCCACTTGTTGCCCTAATGTAGTCATTCTCACAATCATTACATTTGATATAATAAACCAGATCGCATGCTTCACATTTTCTGTTTTGTCCTTCACACGCGTAAGTCGATGTCTTAGAGAGAGTTGTATGGTCTGTGATATACGTTGATCAGATGTTGTCTAACTACTATATATAGCGTCGATTATGTGACGAAAATGGTACTATTGGTTAACGACAAAGATCCATATCAGAAATTAAGGAACGATACTACAACATCAGTAAAAAAAAAAAAACGGATTAACCTGCTAAAAGAATGTAAGAAAGACAAAATTATATCTGACACACTATACCATCGTCTCTACCCCACTGCTGAAAAATTCCCGAACCTATATGGGTTTTCCTAAAATTCACACGGAGGTTGTCCCACTCCGTCCCATAATATCTAGTATGGTCATTGTGTTGTATCGTTTGCCCAAATATCAAACATCTATCACGGAGACTATAGTGGGCTAAACGGAACACCATATAATTAACAACGTTCACTTTGTCCAAAAGATCACGGATCTTGAGGTCCCAACATATGAAAACTGGTCTCTTATGATGTATCAGCACATTTCGAATTGTGATCAGAACAAACTTAAGAGGCAGGCAATACTCTCAAATCTAAAATTCCATAGAAAGTGAAAATATATTACATCCTACCCTCTCAGACGGAATGTCGGTCGCTGTCACACATTTTCATATTGCTATTGTCATATGTTTTTTAGGCACATCTGTCTTCAGTCATTACACATTCATGCCCATACGGATATCTTAACATGCACTGATATACACAAGCAAATGAAGGTAACTTTTACCTATGTATAGCTTTTCAGTGCAGAAATTGAATAGAAAAAAAAATGGAAACGTTATACGACATTTTGTTTGTACATGTAATATATTTAACGAAAAACACGGTGTGAGTTATCATTCGTGCCCTACACCTTCTGATACTCAGCGAAATACTCAAATAGCAAACAACATTGTTGATATGCTGTGAAGACGATTGGTTGTAAACCTTACATGCTTGACAGTTTCTGATGTATTAAATAATTATCACTAAAAAATATAAATATATCAAACTATTTTCATGTATCATTTGTATGGATGCTTTCAATAAACAAACATTATAATGAAGGTAACACTTTCTTTTTAGGAATAACATGTATGTCAAATAAAGTCATTATTTATGTACATTTGCAAAGGATAATAGCGAGATTCTTAATATTCCATTATTTTATTCCGATAAACAGGAGGCCCAAGTGAAAATATGGTGTCTCACCTAACAGCCAAATGTATAGTGTGTTTGACAAAATCTCTGGATAAGGAGTAAGATTTTCGCCAATGCTTTTCATGCGTATGCAAATGAAACAATTGTTAGAAGGTTTTTCTAGGTTAAATGCTTGTATGCATATATGACAACGTATACACATCATTTCGCAAATATTGAAAGGCCTTTATGACATTAATTTATCTTAGAGCCGATCAGAGTCTATAAAGCGTTGAATCTAACACAAAGTTCTGGAACCCTATAACTAGGGATTATTAGCAAGTATGGTGGTGACTCATCATCATTTCTGTAATTTTGGAAGGTATTTTCAGTTGGAATATTTTGTCAAATTTGGTCACATTTAGTACCGTGGCATATTGGAAGAAATTAACGCATGTTTTTCTATTGTTAGTGGCAAAAGGTTACAATTCGTGGAAGATTAGCATTTATTCAACTTATGTCCAGAAAGCATCGAAAGAAGATTTTGTTTTGTAATTGTGGTATATGTTATGGCAGATTGACATGATCTGCGTATATTTGATCGTACTTGACGATAAACTGCTTTTGTCACATAAGTTACATTTTGAAAAAAGTTTCTGAAACGCCATTTAAAGTCTGATTACTGCATTTTTGTTTTGAACACGTAGCGATATTTCACGGTGGATCGACATTATGTGCAGAAAATTTAAAGACTTTTATGACATAATACTTTTTTGCCAAATCAGGTAAAATTCTGCTCAATGGGCTTCAAGAGAATGTCACTTAACGATTTTTCTTTTTTAGTAGTCATGGCCTTATTAGATGGCCGATTGGAGTTATTTTAAAACAAAATACATCATGTTATTACCATATTACTGTTACATTTAGTCACATTTTATTGAGCCGGTATTGAGAGGTCGCTATTACCTTTTCTATTTTTATTATTTATCTAGAAGACGAAGTGAAAATTTAAAACGAACTTATCAGGTTTGTGAATAAATCCTTAATAGGAATATACTGAGGAATTAAATACGAAAAGTAATGTAGGAAATAAATACCTTACTATATGTCCATGTATGGTTATGTTAAATCTAATTCAGCATTATTAAAGGAAACAAGTAAAATAAATTATAGTTGAGCTTATGTTTGACTCAATGTTTAATGTTTGATATGTTAGTCAATTTAAGGTGATATTAATGCGACTATTTCAAACATTATTTCTGTAGTTTATAAAGATATACAGTCGCATCCAAGAAACAAGAACAAAACATTCTGACATTTATACATGTAGGGAATAAAACGGCAGTTATGGAGAAAAATGAGTTCATTTGAAAAACAGTTTTCAAAACTTACTTGAAAATCGGCAATATTGTTAGAAATCGAATAATTACAAACAAAAATAAAAAGCGATACCTTCTTAAATATTCTTAGGACATTGAAAATTAAGCAAATAAGTTTTGGTGGTAAGATCTTTGCAGACGGTAACTCTCAAAGCGGTATAATATCATTGCACTATCTCAAGAGTATTCTTACGGGATTTCCTATTTATATTTGAAAGACAAAATGTACCAGTATGGGCAATGATTTTAAGATGTTACTTTCAAAATCTTCACCGCCTTCTGATGTATAATTCTGAAGTTTGAAAAATGGAATATATATATATATATATATATATATATATATATATATATATATATATATATATATATATATATATATATATATATATATATATATATATATATATATATATATTCGTATTAAGTGTTTGAAATTTGATATGTGACTAGATTCTACTTTTTCATAGAGCTATAAATAGGTGTATACTAGTTTTAAACTCAGCCTGAATCGTGAATATGTTTATAAGTTTGGTGACTATTCTGATTGGACAATTGAGTATTACAACATATGTCAGGTGGGGTGTATATGGACATAAGAAAGGTCATGTCAAATAAGTCATGTGAATGATTTGCGACATTTGGTTGTTACATTGTCGTAGAGATTTATGTAATGAAGAATTTAAAAAGTAGTATTAGTATTGCTATTTCCCAATATTGCTCTTGTTTTAATATTAGTCTGCAGATGTATTATCTGATATGATTTGATTTATTTTGAGAAGAATTATTTGTTTGGATTACTCATTGGAATTACGAAGTGCTCTTTGACTTTGGACTACAACTTTATTTTCCATTATGGACGTCCTGTACAATGACATTGTGATAAATCAAGATTGTCATGTAACTAGTCTTTGATGAGTATCAACGATATATTTGTTGCTCAAAATCAGATATATGCAATGATCAACATTCATGCAACACCGAGTATCGTCAGTCATGTGTCTGATTTGATGATGTATTTGTACGTCTGCATCAAGCAGTTCAAATGTTCAACGTAATATAAATATCGAGGTCAACATGTGTGGTTTTCTTCATTACTGTGATACCTTTGCCTATAGGGTTCCTTTAGTGACCTTTGTTTTCATTTCTCTGATTCCTATCATATTCCTTTATTCATTTTTTATTCTTTCGTTATTCATGTGTTCTTCAAAATCCTTTCTTCATGTATTCTTATATAAAATTTTGAAACGTTTTGGCGGGGTATAATGTAGCTAGTGTCTGATGAGTGTTAGTTGCTGCTCTGAATCAAATTATATATAAAAAAAAACTTATCTGGACGGGTAGTACTTATCCATCTTTGACGTTTGAGTTTAAGAATAATTCATGTTTACATATTAAATATTCGATTCTGATGGCGATGGTGAGGAATGATGGTTAGACTGATAGCAATGGGTTCCACTTATGGACGCATCTTTGCCGGGAAACGGTGTGAACAAACGCATTTATACACTGAAATTGAATTCTACTCATAGTTAAATAGAAATACGTAGATTGACCACTCTAATTATGTCAATACCAACCCGAAACCAGCTTGGGATCATTGGTATTAGCACATGAAAACTTTCAATCACATAATTCGCAGCAAGAAAACACTCTGGGCGTGTTTCTGCAACAATTAAGTCGAGTTGACCGAATACTTTATCCCGGTTGCATTCCCCGATGAATAAGTTACACCAACGTTGACTCGACGAATAAAATCAAACTTTCGAATATTATTCACCAAACATTATTGGGCAAAAACGAGAACGATCATTTCAGGCATTTCGCACGGTTGCACTCAATATGGTTCAATATCGACTTGATGTGGCGTAAATCACGACTATGGTAACTATAGGACAATAATGTCGGAGCCATATCAGTGCAAATATGATTCAATGGTGGCGCTGGCAAAATAGCATCGTCACTGCGTGTATACGTTCATATTCACAATTTCTTGCGGCGGCACAAAGCGGTCCGAAAACCAATTACAAAGCTATAATTGATGAAAACGATGGATATAAAGATTACCATGGCTGCGTTCGACACCGTGCTGGCCCAAAATGGTAAACCACGGGAAACTCCGAGAACGTTTAATAGAAACAGCTATTTCCTTATCATACAAGTGGGACAATTTCCAGTTAGAAATACGAAGTATATAAATATATCCCCCCAAAAAAATTCAACCAAGCAAACCCTCCACCACAGTCTATCATGGAAATACGAATCGTGCATTTCTCCATTTCTGCATAAGAAGTCCAATAAATGTATTACATCAGCTCAACCACATTATCAGATATGGAATGCACATAAATATTCCCCATTTTAAAATCATATAGATTCACCTTCCAGCCTACAATTGATGGTATTAAAAAGATATAAAGCCCTTAAATAATATATTCATTCAGTAATGCTTGGGTTTGATTATATGGAACTAAAATGTCAAATCTGGACAAAACATTAAGATATGGAAATAATAGTACTGAGTAATTAATTATGCTCATAATTCTTGCTACGATTTAAAGGGTGTCCAGACGCATTTATTGCGAATCGCATAGAGTATTTTACGAAATAATGAAATGACAAAGAAAGCAAATATATGGTCGAAGAAACCTTAAATAAACTCTAGGAAGGACCAGAGTTTAAATAACCGGAGTTTGATTTATTCATTTCCAGAATATTAAAACGGACATTGCGTGAAAGCCGAATGGATACATGATGCATACTTTGCGCATAATGGTTTCTTATAACCCTGGGATAATGAGAGATAACTTAATCAAATAATATGGGTATGAAACTCAAAATGAACAGTCTTAAAAGTATCGCTGGTTCCTGTTGTTTGAAGCATCAAAGTTTTATTTGAGTTAATTTCAAAATAATTTCTACTACTCAAGAACGAATAAATTGAACAATGTTGTAAGCTGCGTTTCGATGGCACGATCGTAGCCTTCTTTGCTCGAAACAAATTCGTAAGCTCTCAAGCAATATTCTTTACATTTTCTAAAAAAATTAATTTTTTTAAAACAATGTTTGTGATCATTAACACACCATCCACTACCCATAATTTCGTCATTGCCACCCATCATTATTGTCGTAGCCGAAACAATAACACATCATAAACCATCTAGCACTGGTCATCATCATGTGAATACCGGCACATATAATGGGCATGCCGTCGCCCTAAAAACCAATCATTCATATATCACATTCCCTCGTAGATAGAAAGGCCTGTCTTGTTGAGCCAAGGAATATGCATCAAAGAAGAAGACGAAAATGAAGGAGATAACGATGGTGACTATGTACAAGAAAGATGAAATCAATGACAAATCTGACAACAATGATGATGATAGGAACAACAGTGATAATGATCATAATGGATAATAGGAAAAAGCTCAATAGATGTATCTGAAGTTATTCAAAATATCAATCAAGATCATAAATGATTATTACTATTAGAGAATACAATTGGCAAATATGCAAGATGATCGATGGCGTTAGGACGAAGTCCTTACAGAGCTTGATTGCGTTGTAAAGTATCAACTTTGCGCCGGAGCATGCCATTAGGAAAACTGTAAATCATATTTCCTCGCGTTAACCTAGGTTTAGGCGCCCGGCCATGTCTTAAATATCGTATCGGACTGAAGTCACATATTTTGCCGACCTTGCGGATCTGTTCGCGGATAGATAGATAGATAGATAGATAGATAGATAGATAGATAGATAGATAGATAGATAGACAGATATATAGGTAGATAGATAGATTAAATGGATAGATAGATAGATAGAGATACAGACAGACAGACAGACAAACAAACAGAGAGGCATACAAAAAGACACAGAGAGAGAGAGAGATTAAATGGTAATGATTTAATACATAATACTTGTAACGAGTTTAATGATACGTAGTCTTTAATATTAAATGATTACCCACATTCTTATTATCACGTAGGTTTAAGTTCAGTGAAAATTATTTAAAGAGAAACAAAGAATAATTTGATTTATTCTGACTGAGAAGATAACCCTTTATGTTGTTGTGCGTATAATGTAGTCCTAAAAGAAGTTGAACAAATATATTAATATGTAAAAGTAGAATATTTGTCTTGCAAATAATAAATCTACGAACAAGTGTCCTGTTGAATAACCAAAACATGTTACATATACATTTTATTTTCCACACATACTATTCAATGAATGTGATGTCACATTTGTTTATACAGTACAGGTTAGAGTACAGTAGGCGATCGATGCTTACCGTAAATTCTAACCTTTACTATTAAGAATTACCTAGTTGCGATATTTATGTGAAAGGCTTACTACTGGATGCAGAAATGACCATATTTATTGTAATGTGTTAGTTACATGATGTTTTCATTATTTACATGAATACAAAACTGAATCCGTGTTTTCTTCTTAATCAAGGAAAATATCTCGTTTAATATGGCTTGAAATAAATCTCGGTTTAGCGGCCTCGACTTATCTGTACGCTGTATTAAACTTGTCTTTTCCACCGGCTTGGAACAAAACATTTACATACCACGATAATTTTACATGATTGATTCCGCACAACTCACTCAGATTGGAACTAGACAAGTGCCTCCTTTAACGTCCGCACGTCGATAATTTTCTATGCAATGAAACGAATGTTTATAAATCCCAAACCATTTTCAATTTCGTTTCTATAATAATGCAACAAATTGTATGCTGAATGAAGCGTTTCAAAGCTCATAGATTAATGCCAGTGTTGGTTGTATTCTATTTGCATTGCGTCTTGGCTTTTTTAAATGACTGTATGCCGTGTTTATCTGTATATTGTACTTCAAATCAACCGTGCATAAAATGATTACATTTTGAAATGGACACAATAATTTAATAAGTGATGAACAGGAGGTTCAGAAACAAAATTGTACTATAGATAACATATTTATTAAACACACTCATATAAAAATATGTTCCAATATGCAAAAATATATTATATTGTACTGAGCTATATATACCTTGGGAAAGAACTGAATAGAATAAACACAGAAACGTTTTAACATATTTTTCAGAATCTAAATTTTAGTGATGAAATGTAAAATATGTTTTAAACAATATATAAAAGATTTTGTTATGACCACATATGAATGACTATTGCACTGAATTGTCCATATGGTGTAGTTCCAGACTTTATGTTCTCACTGTCAATTTTCCTTTATTTTGCACTGTTCAGTGACTGTTATTAAGCTCATGTTGAACGTATGTTAATACTATTTTCTTAAAATGCTTGTGGTCAAGTTATATTTGTTTACACACCTAATGATATGCAACTCTTACGTTATCGACTGGATTTTTATTGTGGCTACCAACAGATGCAAGTAAATTATTTAAACTGCTTTTGCTAGGAAGGGGTGTGGATCATATACTAAAAGTGACTTGATCTTATAATACCTAGAGACAGTATTTTCCTCATGTAGGTTTGCAACAAGTCTCCAAAATGTTTTTTCTCAAAATGCTCCAGAGATAGTATTCTCAGCTCTATTACTTGATTCATAATCATTTAAAACATCATCCTTGAGATTTTGTGCTTTCATGTAGAGCTCATCAATTTAGTTCCCTATTTTGATATGGGATAATTGTTGTATTAAGTCTGTTATATTCATCGAAAATGCATTGTTCTCGACCAGCTTGATGGTTGATGTGTGTTGATTCAAGGATTGGCAGATCTTTCACGATTGTATCACCGATTACATAAAGACAACGTTATTCTCAGCTTCCTTTTATGTATACTTTATATTGATAAATGTTTATAGGACTCGCTGTATTAATAATATATAAAATTGGGATTCATTCTAAATCTGGGTGGACCTAACATGGAGTAGAGATGGGTTTGGCTGGCCAAGATTGGTGGCTGGCCAGGATTGGTTGATAATTAAAGTAAGCTGTTAGTGAAAACCTTTTTGGAGACCTTATCATAGTTGTAACTGAAAATGAGTAGAGACTGAATTTTAGTCCTTTCACGGACGATTTTTGAAAACTCATAACTCATTGCAAAATTAAAAACCCATATTGAAACACATGTAGATCCTGAAAATTCCGCGGTTCATATGGTTTGCACTACACAGAAGCTGCCATTAAAGATATGTCATTGCTGCCAAATTTAGGTTTGATCATGAGGGTTGACATCTTTAAGGTTATTAAATTTTTAATATCACGTTTTCGATCTGTTTATTTTGAGGGCGGTGTTAATACAGACAGTTCTATAACGTTATGTTCACCTTAGATTTTCAATCATTAAACTGTACACTTTAACGGATGGTATTGTCACCAACCTTAGTTTCTTGCGTCCAATCTTCAATTTGGGATCTTATTACAGCCACATCGTGATATTTCTGATTGAGCGTATCAGATTGAATTGCCTTTTCCTAAAAGAGCAACAGCTAGATTTGAGATTTTTTAAAATTCCAACATTACTTTAATTTCTGTGAGAATTCTTTTTATCTGGTTAATTATCCTAACACATATGTGACAATACATATCTTTAATTGAGTTATGCAACAACTGTTATCTTTTAAATCTGAGTATATAACGTGGTAGTCGTCGTTAGAAGGATCAGATTCCAAATGTTATTCATCACATGTGATGTCAAACGAAATGTGAAAGAACGAACATCTATTTGTTCATCGCATACGGCGAAGAATCGTTGTCTAACTGACCTACCAGTAAAACGGATTAAAAATTGATCGGTAATGATTCAGTTACTGCGTTCAACTGTCGATTACTGTGAGGTAACATTATAAAGAGAAACCAACACGAACGACTCAATTATTGAGGATTAATACAAACGATCTATAATGAATATAAGAGAATATCAGAAAATTCTTGAAAAGAATGAAACACTTACAAATTAATGCAATCCGTGACACAGCCGTTATAAGCGGGTCTTAATGTCATTAAATAAAATATATGTTTAAACCTTCAAAATAGTTGAAATCTAAACGAAACCTGACTAAATAATTAATTAATGTAGACAAACTAATTGTGTTTGCTTACTCAGTTGGAACATAACCGACTTACAGTTTCAGGTTTTGTCAGGTATCAAATTTAGCTAGTGAATATACTATTTTCTTGTCTCTAGAAGACATCAATTCAGTCGATTTACGCTAAATAAAATGATATTTATATCTTCATTATCATGGTTTGCACAGACCATGCAATATCTTTATTTATATTTATTCCAATGCTTCCATATCTCCAAGTTTTGATTTTCAGATTATGGGAAGACACTTGCAGTTTTGTGAACGTTGATTGATGTTTAAGGTTATCATTTGAAATAGTCTTTGCTAGAATTTTTTTTAATCTATGTTTAAGAAAAGATAGAAAAGCATATGTGTCTTTTTAAAATAATGAATAAACCTTGGTCAGTTTACAGAAGCTGGACACATGCACACTTCACCAATGGGCTAATGTTGTTTATGCCACATTTACAAGTTGGTACATAGTTTCTTTAAATACTAAACAAAAAAGACATTAGGTGTCGACTGAGTTTACTGAGTGAACATTCCTACATGCACTCCAACAAATTTGAAACACAACTATTTTCAAGATATCGCCGTATAACAACGTAAAATACGTATTGCTTCCTTGATCGTTGCATGCTTTAATGTGTCTCGTTAGTTGATTTCGCTACTCAAGGAATGCTCTTGTCTTTATATGCAGTGAACAAGTATTAGATCATTATGTTTTTTTATTGAAATAGCACAATTGAAAGTTAATGTTATTTCAACCTTTTATTCAAAATGACTGGCGTCGTTATTGCATGAATGTAATCTGAGTACCATTGCGCAGTAATACAAGCTACATCACTGCTTAGGAAGCTTGGTACATGGGGTCATTCTCATTCAGCACTAAAAAAACGAGTTTGCTAATGAAAGCGAAAACTCATACTGCAAAACATGCACATCAGCACATTACGCAATGCATCATTTAAAACTGACGTTTCATTTGCAATAGGAGTAAGAACAACTCCTCCACATTCGCTCATTGTGGTTGATCATGGTCGATTTTGATGTCATATATGTAGGTAAATTAGACATATGTATGGTGCTTTTTGATTACTGTCAAAACGTGACCCGGTGTTTTTCGATAATATCCAAAATTACGGATATAAATGGATTTTGAAATCAGTTTTGACACATAACATTCCTAGATTAAGATACGATAATGTTACTCATAGTGGATGCAAATGCACTATAGACGTAATAGGTTTTTCATTGATACATTGTATCAAACGGACATTTTCTCCCTCTCTCATTCCGACAACAGGAACTGCATATCAAAAGCAGACCATTTACTTTTATTTTAGAAAATATTTGTTTAATCTTTTTTCAAATTACATTTTTGGATGTATTTAGTTTTCATTTATTTAATTAGAATTAACAATAGTTTCTAATTTTGTTGCATTTTAGGAGCAATGCCAAACATCATTCTGAGGTAAGTCAATTATCCAATACTGCCGTCAGGTAGAAAGGGCTACTGTCCTTGTTGACCTATTGTGGATTTCAGACGCATGACGTAGTCAGTCATTTGGTGATTCGTTTGACCTTTGTATTTAGCCGTACTAAGAGTTAGTTCATCTAATGCGTCACTGGTTTGCCATATAAGAAAACAAGAATAGTTTTTTTTATAGCTACGGTCAATTCCATTGCATATATACACCCGTAGCAACAACGATACGTAAATGAGACTTTTTCTAAAGTGTTTAGTAATGCATGAATTGTTTGAGTGAAAGAAATGGAAAATACGCTGACTGAAATTGTTGCCAAGTGAAAGGACTGACTTTGCAAAGATCTGAGCAGGTTCCATCTTTCCTAGCTGCACAAGCTAGTTAGCTTATTTTGGCATTAATGTGGAAATAAACACGGCACCAAAGACCATAACAATAGAGCATAACAATTCGTAAATTATTTCCAAAGGACTTTCTGCAACCACTAGTACAAAAAAGGTTTATAATTGGAATTTGTTAAGATTCGATTTTGTCTTGTATCATCTGAACATTCGCGTATCAGATTACACTAACGTGACTGATGTTATGACTGCCATCAAGCTTTCATTCACTTTGTCTTTATTCTTTTGTTTGTAGTGCTCTAGGACCCGTGTTCCTGCTGTCAAATATTATGTGCTTTTGAAAACGAGTTCGTTTCTACAATGGTGTTAATAGTAAGATTGAAATCAATTGTTTAAAAAGTTAATTGATTTATTGTAGCCGTTCATAGTATTCATTTTTTAAGTCACTAATTCTGCTTTAAAATATTTTGTTTAATCATAATTATTTTTCATCCAAGTAGTCACTTTTCAATCCTTAATATCTCTACGATCTTTTTCAACCATGTCGGCACTGTAAATAAACGACTGTAGAACACATTTCCTGTTTTTAACTGGTACATCTTTTCTTGTGTCCAAAGTGGGTATCAATGCATAGATGACGTTTGCATAACAAGTTTTAATACATTTCTTTAGTTGCCATTGTTCTTCAGCATTAAACATAATAATTCTCATAGTTGCAAAGACATGTATACGGTCTTGCCACTTCAAAAGTGTAGACTATACAAAACCTTCGGAGTACAGTGTTATGCCGATTATCAAAGAAGTGTTTCTTTTTTCAATGAGGTATCTCCAATCATGCCTTACTAGATTTTGAAATTGTGGCGAATGCCTTGATACTGTTGATTTGTTAGAAATTCATGACCAGATAAAGTATGTTAGATTCTAGCTGGCATTCCTTTCATCTTTATATTTAGTTTGAATGTTAAACGTCGTTGTGCATTAGGGGGATGATGCCATGATCATCACTGCACAGGTTATCGAATTCAGAAAAAAACAATATTATCGCACATTGCACTCTGAGTTTGCTCAGAGAACATTCATGCCAAATCTTAAAGTTTATTTATCAAATATTAGATTATTACTTATTACGTAAAAATTTTAATTAAATAGTTATCCCATTAAAATAAAGAACATTTAGCACTTTTCTTAACCTTTTGGGAGGTTAAAATGTTTAAAAAATAAAGTGTTCGTTATAATTGCATAAACACTTAATTGCTTTTCTTTCCATTCTTCTGACGATTTTCAAGACATGCTTATAGGAATTTAACCAGTACATGGTTTATTTTGATTTTTAAAGACGTGGCTTGCTTCAACATCATGTATTAAACATTATACATTTTTCTTATGTCCAATTAGTTGTTAGCCTGCTATGGCATAGCCTACATTATAGTTCACGTGTAGAGTTCGTCAAGTGTAATATTTTGTTAGTTGACTGTTTTTTGCTTAGGCATAGTGTACACAGATGTTGACGGTTTTCGTTTCTAGGGTGTACTATTTTGTTATTTGCCTCTTTTGCTTCTGATGCATTTTCTTTTTTCCATTTAGGTATTTAAAACACAATGCATGTTTGAACGCCTTTTTATTTTCCATTATTTTCCACTTCTTTCACATCTTAAAAGCTGTTTTTCCTCGCAGACACTCAATGTTCCCAAGACCCTGCATTATGGTAATTATGTATTTTGCTTCTGCCGCCTACAATGGTTACATCTTTCATTAAATTGTATAGTACGTTCAGGATGCTAATGATCGTTCGAAACTTCATTATACCATTTCCATTTAACGAGATCCTAAGTTTTATGGTTCACTCGTTTGTTCTTTATGACCTTTTATTTACTGGTTTTGATAAACTTCGCAAATGTCAACTTGTGTGTCGATTAGAGTCAACGTTTGTTAGTAAAACATATCCACTATGTCCTCCTCCGACACGTCTTCCAAGTCGTAAAACACTGAATCATCCAATTTACCTACGTGAAATTGTATTTTAAACGTTTGTGTTTATCCAGTTTTAATTTGAACGCAAGAAATATATCAGTTGTCAAGCAACGAAATTGTTTGTTTCAAAATTGAGCGATGCCGACTGATTTAGAATTTCCATAGATTCTTTATGGTAGTACGTCAAAACACTTTCTTGTTTTATCTTGCTAGAAATATTAAAACATTATGAATTTTGACACTTGTTTTAATACTGGCCAACTAAACTATGAAAGCAAAGTCTTTGTTAATTTACCAATTTCTAAAATGGAATACTAGTTGCATTCTTTAAACTCGTAGATTCGGTCCTTAATAATACCATCCAACAAACCAAACGACTGCTACTGCTACACTTTTGCTCCCATCGTCCCTTCCAGTTTACATTTATTATATGATTATAGATAAAAAGGTGGGTAGTAAACATGCACCAGTGTACTAATCGACTTATTAGCAACCTCATTGTCGACTCTTTATTGAATAATGCCTGTCATAAAAAGACGATATATTTAAACATTGTGGGTAGCAGAACTCGGGATAGATTTTTAGTGTGACTTAAATTGACATTTTACGAAAAATTAATTGATAGATTAAGCTCATGTCATAACTTTAAAATGTGTACGTGACGTCACAATCTCATATCTGCACAGGAACGTAATCGTTTGTGTTTTGACATAGAAGAAACAAAGTCTACATAAATAATTCTTTCTTCGATGAGTCCTATGATAGTCCAAAATAATGATACCATGTGTCATTGTAACTACTAGGATCACCTGCTTGAAGTAAAAATGGCTTAGCTTATAGTTTAACCTGTCTGTTCCTTCTGGCAGATAGCTCTTTATACCTTAGACACAATAATTGATGCTAGGTGCGAAGGAAGTACAACGGAGCATGCGCTTTGCGGTTCACGATTCCTTCTGATTCAGTTAATCTAACTGGTTTCATGTAGTTCATCTCAATACTGCACTCCGTCCAATTTGGTACTAATTTACAGTGCTTATAGTGGCATGGACGACACATCGGGACTTAAAGTAATTTCATTATAAATGGAATATCACTAGGAATACAGTCAATAAAACAATTTATTTTTATATGAATTTTTATATCCATATTCATATTTTGTTGTGGCAGTTCTTTTTATAGCCCAGTCTTTAAAATATGTTCATTATGGAGAGGTCTATCTTTTGTATAGGTGTTCGTTCTAAACAGGTATTCCTATGGCTGTGGCTAAATATCATCTTGACTCCTGAAAATAAAATAAATTAGTTTTAGTTAATACTGTGATGTTTTCATAATCAAACATAACTCAAGGCTGTCAAGCATAAAATTGATCAGAGTTCTGTCTTCTTATTTGCAAGGAACCAAGTTTTCTTCAAATGAAAACTAGAGCATTTTCCACAATACTGTATGGTGAAGAGGATTCTATTGCTTAATCTGGAAGTCATACTCAACTCTTGTCTACCAGGCGAATATAACTAGAATTCAGATAGAAATTAAATGACTGGACACTATTAAGAATTTTTCCATCATCCTGTGGGGATATAAATTGCACAGAGTAATTAAATCTGCCTTGCATTCTATTAAACGTGACAACACAAATGAAGTCATGACATATACATAATATATTTGCTTAAAATGCAAATGATAAAAATCGACTGGTTCTAACATATAGTACATCCGACTGAAAAGACTGATTTATATATACTGACATAAAATGCTATGACATATGCTTAACCAATTAAATGGTGAACTGGAATTTATATTTATCATCAGAATTTTCGTAGTTTCTTTTTTTCGGTGAATGAAGGGAGACGCGAAAATGATTAAACTGTTTCAATATGTATGATGTGTTCCAGGTCTGTTATATTTCCACTACTACTTGTTTATTTTACAAACATCCGCGTCTTCGAATTCAATGTTTTAAATTTTATACTCTCACAGGGATAATAATCAGTATTTTACATTTTCAGATTCAAGTGGTCAGTAACAAAAATCGGCTGTCCGAACTCAAGAGAGATGACGTTTACCGAATATTCATAGACACGTTGACATCAAGTGGGAACCAACTACATACGTTTGACAAGGATGCAAATATATTCCATTTCCAGATAAACACATATAAAATTCAATTGTTACAATCTTATGTAAACATCTTTATTCAGATATCAAAATTGTAATCTCGCAATAAACGTGATGACATATTTTTGCAAAAGTTATATTATGAATGCTTTAATATATGTAAGCAGAACCGAGCTTAACAGAGACTCGATTCGATCTCGATATCTATGACTAACTTATTATTCATTCCATTGTCTGAGCTTATCTGAACATACCACAGAGAGTGGAAAACGGGAAAACACCGTAAAACATTGTATATTCAAGCTGGTTATTTTAACTTTTATGTTGCTTAGAATAGTATATTTACGTTTATTGAACACACACCATACATCTATGGAATTTCTCTTTAAAATAATAATCGTTTTATATTATATGCTTATGAGGAAATGAAATGGAGATACTTGCTGTTCCTTGATGGTAAATATAAATATTAAGTCAAGAATATCCTTACAAAAACGAACTGCTGGTAAAATATATTATATGAATTTCACTTTGAATCCATATTATGTATTTGGTAAATGTCTAAAATGCAGAAATAATTGATGCAAAATATCTCCATAAATTTGCTATTCTTGAAACTAAAATTTCTGGTATGAAAAACTTGCCTCTTTGGAACAAATTTCCTTAAAGATCGAGGTCGTTCGTTTCGATCTCAAAAACGCCACCCTTTGAAACACACTGTCCGTCAATGCACCACTGCAAAAACATATGCAAAAAGAAAGGAAAAAATGAAGAACTATACACCTATAGCTGTCGGCTTATTGATTTGCGAGACAGTATACGTACCTAAATAATTTCTAACATTGCTGCGCGAATCACTGCACAACATACTGAACAGTTTTCTTATCAAGCCTATGTTGAACATACCGATAATTGGCCATAACGATTTAAAGAAATATTTCTTGTTTCTAAGGTGGCATTTATGCAACAAGATCTTAGAAATATTTTTTTTATATCCCAACTTGTATCTCGTCTAAATGCAAATACTCTTTTTATCAATGTACACTCTGCATATCACTCTTGCCACAGTACTGAAACTACTCTTCTGAAAGCAGTTAATGGCTTTCCCTAAGCTTTGTATAGCGACAAGAGTACCGTCCTCACCCTCCTTGACTTGTCTGCGTCATTTGACACAATAGACCACGATTTATTTATTCCCCATTTACATTGTTTGTTTGGTATTTTAGAATACAGACGTATTATGGTTAAAGTTAGTGTTTCGCAAAGCTCAAACTCTCTCAATCGTCATAGACTGACATCGGGTTTCTCACAAAATGTACGCTGATGACACTCAGATATAGAAACCTAACTGAAGTCTAGTCTACCGTCCAGTGCCTACAGAGCTGCATTTCATCTGTGAAGTCATGATGGGTTTCCTACGTACACGTATGACGGTCAATATATTAAATACAAGACCGATATGGAATCTATCGTCGTTGTTTCACTTCGACGATGTACAACGTGTTAGCCGATTACCATGACAAGGAAGACACAGGTGCCGCGAGCTGAACTGATATCAAATCTATTTGTTCCACAGTTGAAAACGCAAACAGTATATAATTCTGAACAATGACGCCCATCATTTAGGACCTGCATTCGCAACTGTCCCTGCTGGCTTCAAAGGCTAAATTGATCTGCGTTGTTGAATAATTCTGACTATGTCACAAACGCACCTAATATCGCAAATATCATCTTTTCTTGCACCTCCTGGTATCCGTATATTTCGCTCACTTGCAAATTGTTTCAGTTGCTGTACCGTTGCTTTTATAATTAGAAATCGGTGGTGGTAAATTAGCCTTCGTTGATGGAGTACGCTTACCTAGAGTAACTATTGATCTCAGTAATTCAAGTACGTCAGCTTTTTGCATACGGCTTGGTATTAGCATTCCATACTGCCGTGCGATCTACTTTAGCTGATATACGGTCGGCACGCATATATAAGGAAAAGCATTTTCTGGCTGAGAAGTACGTCAATAACTTTTCCTAAGTTGCCTACTCTACCAAGATGAGAAACTGTAATCAATTCAATGCTCGTTATTATCTCATTAATTCGGTTTCGGGTGTTTGTGCAAATCACAGGTATTTGTGTAGTCACATGCGTTACTGCTGATCTATGTTTATGCAAGAGATAATATTCGCGAACAAATCCGCGTGATGCAGCTTTTAGTCCTATGGATCATTGAAGACAGGGCTGCACACCATAAGATGTGATATACAGTAATCAGTATAGCATATTCTGACACAAAATTTAGGATTTTTAAGGCACACAACTTTGTATTCATGACTATCAAATGCCATTGAACTTGTATATCTGCAACATTTATCTAATTGTCTCTAAACACAGTTGATGTTTGTTGTAATTGCTGTCGTTATAAGCCTTCACCAGTTGTGATACGAAGTTATAAATGGGACCTTGTCTTTGTCAGGGTCCTCAAAACGAAATTTCTTTGTGACTATAGACAAAATATCTTTCACAATGGAGATTCAGTATTAGACAACAGTAACAATGTATACGTGGAAACTAAATTTTCACCATAGCTAAGTTCAAAGATATATAAGATCCAGCATTTGACATGGACTTGTCTGCGCTTGACACGTCTAGGTTGTTTCATCAATTTGAAATCATCTTGAAAATTGAGGGAAAACTTAAGCGCGCGGACAGAACTTATTATCTAGCCAGCACCACAGTTGGAGTTCTTAACAACAGCATTATATCGTTGCGTAGCTGAAGGACGCTATGATTCCAGACATGGTCCGTCTGTCTGTCGAGTCATTGTACAACACAATTGTATTATTAACAGATGAACTACGATGGACCCCCAGTCTTACCAATTTGAACAAATAATTGAAGCGAAGCAACAGCTGGGAGATAAAACACATAGAGAATAGCGCAACTTGTAAAATACCCGTGCTAGCAAATTAATCTGGATACGGCCAAATTCACTAGTACGTATCTATTCAGAACATCTTGCAGCGTCACAAAGCAGTCTCAACACGAATAATAAACTAAATTCGGTGATACAATTATTAGAGAGGCCGAATTTGATACAATTTTGACAGAAATAAAAGAGCATCGCCAACTACGAGCACAGATACAGAGCCACGCGGTTGTGTATTTACAGAAACTAAGAGCCGAGGAAAATAAAAACAAAAACAATGTGTCCTACGCACTTTATCTCACTTTATCTCTCTAGCAGCTTCCTTGGGCAACTTTATCTTCGCGGATTATTATTGCTAATAGTTCCAGGGTTGCACAGTATTTGCACACGTGATAGGTGATAGAGGGTGTGAAGCTGATAAAACCAAAACAGATGAAACAGCTATTTGCTACTACTACTTTTATCTGGTTTGTCTCATCATCGTCTACAGAAACATCAAAAGCTCAAAATACAGCTTCTTGGATTATCCTTAGATTATGGATAACTGGTCATACCACCGCACACCGCTATGTAGCATCCACTAGCTACCCGTTCGATCCAGAATCAAACACAAAATGTGTTCACTATGCGTCATATAGTTGTCTGGCTCCAGTCCAATACATTTATCTGACTCATCCATGTTTGCAATCCCTCTATACTCTTCCGCTCCTCTTGTAACACTTGTTTTCTCATTGTTTCTACAGTTAAAACGAAGTCATACGGACAAAGTTATTTTGTGTACCAGGGCCCAGATACGTGGAACTAATTTCTTATGCAACAGTGACAAAATGACTCAACTCAACTCAACTACTTCGACTATAAGAACAGAATTAAAGTTTTGATTATCGTGACTTCCTTAGTTATTGTCAGCATGTCTTTTTAAATTCATGGGTTTTGTTTTAGAAATATTTTTGTCATAAATTTGTAATCTGTTATCTAATATCGCAAAGCGCTTAAAGCTTCTAAAGATAAAAAGTTGTACTAAGTCCAAATTAGTAGTAGTAGTAGTAGTAGCAGTAGTAGTAGTAGTAGTAACATAATACTGCACAACGTTCTGATTGGTTTTCCTATTAAATGTAATAACAACTTATTAAAACTAATAACAAACTGTACTGCTCGTAATGTATCCTTAACGTTAGAAAATAAAATCTGAATAGTGAACTTGCTTCATCATCGAAAGACTGCCATAGATTTGCACAAAGATAGAGAGAAGAGAGAGATTACCTTATTGTGTCCACATTTGGTTCCTCTAGCCGCTATGAAACGTTGTCGCAAACATTTACCAGTTCTGGGATTCTTACACTCCATGAAGAGACAAATATCTTCAGACACAACCTAAAAAGGACGCCTAGATATTGATACAAGGCTGTGTTGATGACTTAGACTCTAACGAACCTGGTTTGATTCACGACGGATAAAAGGTTTAGGCCGAGTCCTTTACATGTCACGTTTTCTTTCTCCAAAGGCATCATAACTGGGTGTGTGTGTGTTTGGGATATGTGAAATCGTTTCAGATATACATATGTGGCATGTGCAAACTAAATCATCCCATGCTAATTTGGTAACTTATATTTTAATTTCCATGGATCTTGAATAAAATCTAGTGCAATAATTGAAAATCTAATTTGATCAAAACATGTAATTAAACCTGCATACATTAGACAAACGTATTTTATATCTGATGTAACGAATAAAACTACTCGAGATGGCTTGTCCAGATCCGACTGTTTTCTTTGGATCAGACTTTCTAATTTGTTAAACTTCTTTGCTAATGGGATGCAAACATTCACCAGTTTATGTCCTTCAGACACAAATAGCAGCAAAAACAACTGGGTAGCTTATAAGCTTAAAATAAAAATATAAAATTAAAAGAAATATGATATTTTAATGAACAACTAACAGCGCTAAGATCTGAATTGGCATATGGTCTGTGGCATAAACGTAAAAATGAGAATTCATTACTAAGCCGATGTGTGGGTGTGTCTGCTACGAACTGATGCCTATACCATCGACATTGTATAATGATGTATGTATGGTCGAGAAGCTATACCGGTCGGAGCTTACAGGGAAGGCGATTGGTGCAGCTTACCCTCAGACCTGTGTTCGAAGCTCAATAGAATACGAATTAAAATTTCTAACCTATACGATAACGTTCAAGTTTGATAAAATAGCAATATAATAATAGAATACATCAAACAGGGACTCTTGAGTGAACAAGGAATGTAAACAAATAAAACCTACAATAAAGGTAGTTGAAAAGTCGCCGTGGCTTATACAACAGTATACCCTTTCGTGAAGCTGAGAACTGGTCCACGAACAGACACAGGCACACACACACACACACACACACACACACACACACACATTCAAGCTTACAAGCACAATGTACATACCCCACAGAAATCAGATTTGGGTCCCTTAAATAGCTGACATTGATGACTAGGAGTATACACCTCTCCCGGCAGTCTCATCACATTCTTCGTCCATTCCTCATCGTCATAGATACCACCGATATTGGACAAACACGTTCTGAAATACGAACAGTACCTGTTTACAGTGACAGATGGATATAAATATGTCCTCTCACTCATTTTCTTACTTATCTACGTGTATATCTGCCTAACTACCTATATATCTAAATATCAAGATGCCTACCTACACACATACGCATGCGCACAAAGATAACGACCGAAGTAGATGGATATGTTAGATAAAATGATAACATACGGACGTCACTGGCAATACATACCTTAGATGACGCCATTGCATTTTTGTTCAGTATTTCGACATAACATGCTAAGAACTGAGGTTCAAGCACAAGTCTTATTCTAAAATCGGCTGCATACTATTGTGCTCCTTATAAGCGACTACTGGTCATGTTAGTAATTCGTATTTAAAAAAAAACTGAAATAATTGCAAGTTTAAATGTGTATATGTCTCAATTATACATTGAACATACTTGTGCCGTAGTGTCTTCTTGAACGCTGCCACAGAGCAATTAGAGAAAAACCAGGGGTTTCTTGAAAATGGCTTGTATTTCTCAAATACTGGCATTCTTGGAGACATAATATACAGATCCTTAGCTGGACACGCAATACCGCTCATCTCACCATCGTGGTCTGCACCAAGACTACAAATAACAAGCAGAAAAGGCGCATAAATATACATGGGACACAGCGTATATTTCATAATCAGATGTTATATTGGTCTCTTAGTCTAGGGCGATGAGTCTCAGGCAACTTACGAAACTAAATTTATTTTCCATTAGCGTCGTAAAAAATACATTGGATTTTATTCATGAAACTATGTGAGGTCGTACCTAAATGACAATTTACAGTCAAATCAATTGCAGAATTTGACATCTGCTACAATATTTTTATTAAGAAAATCAAAATGATAAGCATTCCACTGATATTAGTATCACAAATTGATTATTGCTTTTCTTCCAAAGAATTATTATGTATTTGACAAAGTTCATAAGGTAATTTCTAATTATAACACCTGTAAGTTAATGTTTTAAGATCATTAGCCGGTAATATTAGTTAGATTCTATGGCATCATCATGGTTTGTTATCCTGTACCTCATATATTTAGTAAGACGTGTCGGATTCTCCATTCCATTATTGAAAATATTTGTATTTTAAGAATGCTTTCAATTTTCTTTTTAAACAGTACTTGTTCCATTAAACTAGACTGCTACCATATATCACTGCAAGTCCTCTTTCAGAAAACGAAACTGGAATCCAGTCTAAACAGTCTGCTAGGTGGGAATGTTCACTTAGTTCCTACCGGCCGGTTCAGTGTCTATCAAAGTGTCAGTCCAAAGTCTTGATTGATCATTTTGTTGCGTGTACTATAAAGCAGATACAGTTTTTAAAACTATTTAGCTTCAATATATCTCAACCAACTTTCCGTCAACATTTCACAGCTATTCTGTCAATTAACGTTAAATTTTCTCAAGCAGTGAAAACAAAGATGACAAGATTAATATAGCTACCCTAAGAGTATGTTGATGATTTCCTCAAGTATGGAAGGACAGTTGGTTCGGTATCTTATGCTAATCGTATAGTAAGTAGTGTCCACAACCGTGATCTCGTTCCCGAGATATAGGAGGCAAGAAAACCCACAAGAAATCACCTACCATGTATATGCAGCCACTAATAGTTTCACGTGAGCGAATCAAGGGTCTACCACTGGGTATGAGAACTTTAAAGCCAATGAACTCCAAGGGTCGGCTATTGCGGGGCCATGAGTGGCCAAGTGGTCTAAGTCTCTCCTTGGAGTCTAGGACTCGGCCTATGTTGGGAAGCGAGAAAGTTTGCTAGTAGCTTCCCATGGGTCGGTGGTTCTAACCGAGGTTGTCTCGTGTTCTTCTTTCTTTACACGTGCCACGATGTATTGCCTATCGTTTTCTAAAAAATGATGTTAAACCCAAAACAACAACAATTAGGGAGCGACGAGTCAGCTTACTTGTGCCCAAGTTCGTGTGCTGCTGTGCTTACAGTCTGAAAATAATCGCCTATTTGAATAAGGGATATTCTTTTTCCAATGTCACACACCTTTCCCTTGAAGGAACGACCTATACGGAGAAAGAAAAATAGTATAGATGAAACAAATAAATTGTAATAGGTTAATGTTGCTTTGAGGTATATGGGTAACATATACTGACTCAAATAATGCATTATTGTCTGCTTAACTTATATTTTTAAAAAAAAGATTTAATATAACTATAGGGACCAAACCCATGCCAAAAAATATATTTGTTGGCCCGAGTATTTTTATTATAGAATTAGATTCGATGATACGGCCTGACGCGATAGATTAAAGCATAAATCAACAAATAGAGTTTAGAAGTCACGAAAGTCACAAACCAAAGGAACGCACTAATATCGTGCTTGTCCAAGGATGATGAACTTTAGAAATAGATAGATAGACAGAGAGACAGACATACAGATAGATAAATAGATAGATAGATAGGCTACTTCATCTCAAGTAAATGGAACATTTTAATAACGAACCCTCTGGATTACGAATCCGGTGCTGCCAAGGCAAATTAATTTTTAGAGACTTAGTCTTTTAATAATCATTGCATATATATATATATATATATATATATATATATATATATATATATATATATATATATATATATATATATATATAAGATGTAAATTCCAATTGAGGTGTTGATCAATGTAAGTGCCAAGACGTTTTCAATGTTTAACACTAGCCACGTACAAGTCTGTTCGACCAAAAAGCAGTTCCATGTTGGTATGACTTGATCCGTGTGTCATATACGCATCATATTAATAAGGATTCCTTTTTGTTTACACCAAACTGAATAATTGTTTCAAGTTTATGCTTAGTGGTTTAAGGAGTAGTCAGCAAAACGATGAGTATCAGAGTTCACTTGATATATAGCCAAGTCACTGACAAACGGTGGGAAACGAAGAGTCATTAATAAGAGTCTTAAGGAAAACCACTTAAAACATGATTTGAACTGAAAGTATATCTACCCATACAAACCACCTGGGATCGTTAATGATATATGATTTAAACAACGTAAATAGGCTTGAAGAATATGTATAGGCTGACAACAAAACGAAGACTACGCCAGGAAAGTCGCACGGTTCGATCTAAAAGTAGCCACTAGTATACATGTTTCATCAAAGTAATTTGACATAAAACAAAACTTTTTTGTCGGGAACTTGACTGGTATGAACATGTCAGCAAGTGAATGAAAATAAATACCAAAATTAGATTAAATTCAGCGGTTTTGAAAATATTGCGGATTAATTTCAAATATTCTCTTCAATCGTCTAGATATAAAAGAAGCCATAATGGACATAGTTCTTATCTATCTCGCAATCGCTCTATAGAGATCAATACATTCATGGCTTCCATAAGTACTTTTTGAAATGTTTAGACAGTTCGCACTGAACAGCTGTGTTGAAATACATAGTAAATGATGATATAAAACACAATACAGCAGTGGTAAAATGTTTACTAAATAATGAATTGAAAAATGAGTTGAAATTCCGGTTATCTTGATTAGTGCAACTGTCTGATAGGATGACAGATTCGTGCGGTCCACTCCGATACATTTATTATATCTATACAGTGTACTTCCATACGATGTCAGATCTGTGCAGTCTATTGTGATACTGATGTTAGATTTGCGCTGTCCAATAGGTGTGTCACATTTGGTCACACTACTGCGTTATGGATGTCATACCCGTGCGGTCCACTACGATACCGATGTCTCATCTGTACCGTCCAATGCGATACAAATGTAAGATTTGCACAGTTTACTCCAATACGAATGTCAGATTTGTACAGTATACTCCGATACGAATGTCAGATTTGTGCAGTCCAATCCTATAACCTAATGTTTTTACAACAATAACATAATTATAAATGTTTCCTTATGCCAAACGTATGTTAAGATATTTGAAATAGTGCTTGGTGTTAAAACAAACCATAAAGAAATACAATCCCAAATTTTCTAACAACGATCAAAACTTCTAACCACTTTCAAACAACTGTCACCTTTTCGTACAACCAAAATAAGCTAAACAACGTCACGGGTACAGACGATTATTACTGTCACAGATACGGACAACTTCCACTGTCACAGGTACGGACAGCTATTACAATCATAGTTGCGAACAACTACTAGTTTGACAGATGCAGACAATTACTACTGCTATAGTTAAGGGCAATTCGTACTGTCACATGTATGGACAATTAATACTATCAGTGACACATACGAACAATTTCTACTTATTACGAAACGCGTTTCTTATCTGTATGATACGGCCTCTAAAATTGATGATCATTTCATGCATGTGTTTCTTGAACGTGTTAAGTATCATGGGCAAAATTGAATTTCTTAATCAGTTAATGTGGCCTGGTGGATAGAACGTTCGCTTCGGTTGCAGAGTGTCGCGGGTTCAAACGCCGGCCGAGTTATACCAAAGCATATAACAATGGTACTAGACGCTCAGCATTAAGAGGATAGTGTTAAGACTCGTCGGCCTTGTGTCAGTATAATGGGACTGGTTGTGACATGGTGCTACCGGTCTGCGGCATGATGCCCCAATGCTAGACATCAATATAAACTGCCACTTTGCAAATATCGTAGAGATATGACTGAAAAATTTATTTAAGCTATGTTGAAAATCCAAAGCATACACACAATGAATCAATTAAGGTATTGCTGTGTAACCTTCTGCAAACATTTTCAGATGAAAACCCTCAAAAATACTTATAACTGTGATTTCATACTGGGCTTTAGCTGAGAAGGACAGCTGTAAACGAACATATATTTCAAAGCATGACCGATAAAATCGGTAGTGGGTTTTTTATGATATGACACAATCCCAATCTACTTTAAGATCAATAAAACAGAAAACATCATACTCCATGTCCAGGTTGCAGTAATTAATACTGTAAAGACTTAAAGGTGTCTTAGATTTTAATGGATACGGACTTCAAATTTAAAAAGTAACTGCCTCTGGTACGCATTATAATTGTTACAAGTATGTTCAGGAAATGTTTATGGCACGTAGTTTCTTATCAGACAGACAGATAGACAAACCCAGACAGACATACAGAGAGACAGACAGACAGAGATTACTTACCTATTAAAGAGTTAGTATAAAGCTCACCGGTAAACAAGCTATGTCTAAAAGTGAAAATAAAAATTTTCGTTATGTAATTGTACAACATGCAGTTTTTACAACCTGTCAGCAATAGTTAATCTTCCTTGACGGCTAAGACTATGACATTCATATCGGGTACCAAAGCAATTTGTCAGAGAAGCATGATAAAATATTGAAAATTTTCAGTGTCATGAAGTCTGAAACAATGTTCATGTAAAAAATAACACATTAAACTACTCCGTTATTATGAGTTGTACCACCGAATTTGATAAAAACATTAAAGACATTTCCAACAAGGCAGATATATATATATATATATATATATATATATATATATATATATATATATATATATATATATATATATATATATATATATATATATATATACATATATCTGTGTGTGATCTGTTTATATATATATATATATTTGCGAAAAGAAATGACATATAGCGTCCTGTCAACATTTGACAATATTAAAGTTTTGAGAAATTTGAAACTAGTTTCATTTTTCCTAAATTCGGTAAAACAGTATGTGTGTTTGAGTGTGTGTTATTTTTTAAATAACAGACTCTGTGCGACTCAAAACAAACAAATTTCGAAATCAATGAAAAATATGATTCAGTTGAGGTAATAACCAAAAGGGCATTTTAGTCTGCTTGAAACACAATTGACTGTTTTACACCAGAAAAAGGGAACCCGAATGACCTAGTGGTCAAAGCGGTTCTTATTTACAGTTCAATGGCATCTCAAATATGCCTGCGTTTGTTTGAGTTTCAGGCTCGGCCAACGCAGGTATGTGAGAAAGCATTCCAATATCTAGCTTTCATTCTGTCGGCGTTTGTCGGCATATATACGGGCCGCCATGTATAGCCTATCAAGTGCTGAAACAATGACGTTTAATCCATAATACTTCATCCAAAATACAAATCAGGAAAATAAATGTAGCAATGTTTGCGAATTATCATCAGCCTCTTACATGAAACGAACCATGACCAAAAATACTCTTTATACGACAAACATATTTTAAAAATGAGAACTAGAAAAGATGACGATCTTGTTGCAAAGCAGTTGAAGTGACCACGTGACCACTCTTTATGTGATTTCTTACTGATGGGTGCTGGGAAAGTGTATGGTGAAAGGTCGCAATTGGGTCGTATTCAGCGTAATGATATATCAAGTTTAAACATACTTACTTCGTAAAGAGCATTGCGTGATCGTATGGTGCAAAGAACTCCGAGTATTCCACGTCCCACACACGTAGATCTTCGAGATAGTCATCGGCGTTAATATATGTTTCTCCCGCATCTCTCACCACCGCAGACACGTTGTGTGGAAAGTCATGTTCCCGCTGTAAGCAATATACGAAACAAATGAAATACGGACTATTAACTATGGAAAGTCAGTTTTCCTCTATAAGCGAAATGGATACAATTGTAAAATGATGCAGTACGTATTTCAATGCAGTTCTTAATTTTGAATTGAATGGAACACGAGAGTAGCAACACAGGTGAAGGAGAAAGATCGCACATAGTTTGCAATGTGTTTTCCATGAACAGGGGGAGCAATAGAACGGTACGCATTCTCCCAGAATCATTGTTATAGGGTTGACCCACACATATAAATAAAATAAGAATGGACAAAGGTAGAAATGTAAAAAATACGAGAGACAGACTGACAATCCATCGCATATATTTTTTTTTTTAATTATTGTTTGGAAAAAGCATATATCACATATGTATAGAATATATATAAGTGGCATCACAGTCCACTCCCCAGATACAATATAAATATAATGCTACAAAAATCCAGAATTTTCTCTACAAGTATCCAAAAGCATACAGGAATCCTGCTTTCATGCCCTACCTCAACTACTCAAAAGCATACTGAATTCCGTTTTCACACTCTCTCGCAAGTACTCAGAGGCATTCAGCAATCATATTTTCACATCCTATTGCAAGTATTCAATGGAATACAGGAATCCGTTTTCACACTCTACCACAATCACCCAAATGTATACAGGAATCCCGTTTTCTCACTCAATCACATGCACCCAAAGGCTAGCAAAAAAAACAATGAATACATATAATTACTTACCTTGTAAAAGAAAAATTCAAGAAGGGTGACAGTGATTGATATACTATCATCTTTGATTCCTTTGTAGAGGAGGTTTACCTATGACAAAATTCAGATATATTCATATACGATAAGTTTAATGCATGCTTATTATATGTATATGCGTTCCTTTTCGATCAGAAAGAATAATAAAGCAAACTTACTTATCAACCTTTCCAAACAAAGGGTTATTAAATATAAATAATGATGCTACCTTTCTAAACCGGACACAGTTATTATCATTACTTTCGCTGCTTTTGTATATCAAACTGCTCTTAGTTTTGTAATTGCCCATTGGGTATATTTATTTCCGTCTTACAGATTTACCTGTTTACAGAGGAGACCGGTTACAGAGGGTATCTATTTGCAGATAATGCCTGGTTACTGAAGATAAATGTATACATGAGACTGGGTTGCGGAGGGGCTTTTTATTTACAAATGATACCGGGTAACATAGGAGACAAGGTGATAGAGGAGCCTTAAACAGAGATTTAGAGAGGATAATTCATGGAAGTTTTCTTTCTAACTGCATCAACAAACTTATAGAAACGCTTATTCTTGAAGAAATATATAGGTTAGATGCATCCATGTAAATTGGTAATAATAAGACATTTTAGGCCCAACTAGATTTTGTATTGCCCTAGTTATAAACCATCTATTTGATTTAAAATGGGGCATGCAAATTAACACAATTTGAATGTGTTCTATGGCTAAGTATTCATTACTTACATAAGTAATAATGTATGAAAAATATTCTTATATTTTGTTTCACTGGAACCTCATTTTCATCTTCATCAGTTTTTGGTACCAGCCACGTATCAACCAACTTACAAAAATGCTTTCTTTTTCATCAGAATATAATCAAGTGAGACGCATCCAAGTAACTGAATAATAATCCTTAATTAGGCCATGATGAGAGTTTTGTTGGTCCTACTGTATCATGCATCATTCCATTCATAAATCATCTGTTTGATTCACAATTGTAGTATGCAAATTAAAGGAAATTAAAGAAATGTCAAAGTCTTCAACAGTTAAGTATTCATTACTTACACCGTTAATAATGTGTGAAAAATATTCTCTTATATTTTTTTTCACTTGAACCTCCTTTTCATCTTCATCCGAGATTTGTACCAGCGATGAATGCCTGCAAGTAGAGATGACATTAATATTTTTTTCTCTATCTGTATTTGAATGTGTGAGCCCACGTGTATGTTTCTGTGTGTTAGCACAAGATACTTAAACTGTCCCGATATGAATTTGATAAATTGCATCATTTTCAGGAAAGGACTAAAATAAGGACCTTACCTGACCAACTTGGATGCAGTTTGCCTGCGTTTTGTTTTTCAATGTCGTGACATTTGCTAAGTGATTTAAATCAGCAGAAATATTCGATTTTAATTATCTACATGGATTCAAACTTGATCATATCTTCCGATAGCATGCGAATTAACATTAAAAGACACTTGAAGTTTCCAAAGCCTGAAATGAGCCAAGGTTTGATACACTAGAAATATGTTATCGTGCTGAATATAAAGAGATTCGAACACGGGATTCTCATTACTAATCGGAATTCATATTCGGGCCAACCACTCTATAAAGACTTTTACGTCAAATATTACTAAATGGTGAATGGAAGCTGCTTTCTTGCAGATACTGTGGTCTGTGACTAAGAAAATCAATGTGATACTCTGATAACGGACCAGACGTCAGTCAGCTGTATGTCATATTTCAGGTCATAATAATAATACCAAAATTTCTACATTCTTTATTCTGCAACATTAGCAGCTATCTCTCTCTCTCTCTCTCTCTCTCTCTCTCTCTCTCTTGCATAAAGGAGAAAATACGAGTAAATTTTTGCATAGAGACAACACTGTGGGCTTGATGAAAACCTTGAATCTGACCTGTAACCAATTAACCAACAAGAACTTTGGTCGTAATAACGGTATGTTTACAGTTTGTTTTCTTTTTGTAAAACTATAATAATCTTGTACAACCCGACGTTTGTTTTCAAAATTATAATGCTCGAAGGCCGCTCGTAGTCTCTCTTTCTCTCTCACGATGTTGATTGTCAGGCATCGGAGTAATTCTTCAACTTAAGTAGGAATTGACAATAACCCAAATGCTTTTATGGTAACTCTGCCCAAACTACAACATCTCTCTCTCTCTCTCTCTCTCTCTCTCTCTCTCTCTCTCTCTCTCTCTCTCTCTCTCTCTCTCGTTGGTGTTTCTATCATGATATCAGTATTACCAGTGCGTCTCTTACTACGTTGGATGGTATATCGTCATATTAGTTTTACCACATCATCTCTCTCTCTTTGTCGACCCTCGTAACAAAATACGGTTAAAACACGTTATTGATGTTTGAGTCGTCATGGGTTCAAGTCATGTGTTTTTCATCAAATTGGATGGTAAAATGTGATTGCATTCAGTGATACATGTTGTAGATATATTCATGAAGTGATCAGTTGTGGTGTGGTGTAATTACTATTTTTGGAAGTTTTCTTTCAAGTATTAATTTTGTGTTTTTAATATTTCTTAGTCATATATTCATTTAACCCATATGTACCAGGAGTACCAGGAGTACGGACACTTATAGCTCACTTATAGTTCAGTTCTATATTTAGTTTGTTTAAGCCTTAATGGGTTTAGTGAGTGGAAGTCAGAGCTAATCTGGGCTAAGCACATGACTTGGTATAGGCTCTCTTGATAACTGCTAACTCATGTTCATTTAAAGAGTGTGAGCTCTTTAAGAATCTATATTGCATGAGAAAGTTAGATAAAAGTTGACAATATGGCTGAAATGAAAATATACTACCTACAATAAATAAAAACAAAATAAATAAATAAATACTTGAATGTTTTGGGAGATTTTCATTAGAAAACAACAAAAATGCTCTTTCAGCAGGATATTATAGATGATGTGGACATTGAGAGAAAGTCTCAAAATAGTTTGGATGTTGCTCAAGACATGTTAGATAATGAAAATGAGGACAACACCAATTCAAGGCCGGATTTAAACTTATTAGAGATGGATGATATGGGAAACCTGAAGTGAAATGTGAGAAACATTGAAAGTGTCACTGATGCTGATACCAAAGATGATACCAATGATGATGCTCTATTTGTTTCACAAACATCGCAAGCAGAACAAGATTCAGATGTAGACGAAATTAATGAAAGCATATACATGCAAATCAAAACCAAATTTGGAACTCTTAATAGAAGTGCCTTCAAAAAAGATTGAAATCAACAATTGATGCCAAAGGTCTCAGGGATTCTAGGCAAGCTCTCTTTGATCTAGTAAAAAGGAAGAGATATGATTGTCCTGATGGTCGATTAGTAGAACGTTTACCTCGAACAAATAGTGCTGCTGTGGAGGATAAGTTATCGGAAGATATTATATTATATTCCATTTCATTGAAGGAGAAAATAATTACAGTGACATGAAAGCATGTATATATAAATGGGTATTGAAACATAATTATGAAACAAGATCATCCCAGCGTTTAAACTCCGTTCGCAGTGATTGTATATCACAAAGTCCGAAAGCTCCGGTCAATGATAACGCCTTACAAAGAATTCATGAAGATGCTGATAGAATGAGCACATTATTTGCGCAGATAGCGATAATGAATGATAAGTTTGAAGAAAAATTCTCCAGATTGCAAAACCAGTTAGGTGATATTATCACACAGACAGAAAATGATATCCTAAAGTTAAAGTCAGACTTAGTGGAAACTACGAAGAAACTCGAAGAGGCGAACTCATATACAACAACTGAAATTAAAGGAAGAAAAACTAATCAATGATAATAGAGGAATGTATTTCCAGATGTTATCAATGGCAACCAGGGAAAATGAGATTAAAGAATTATCTTCTCATATTCATCAACATCTAGATGTGATCATGAAAAAGATTAACTGTATTGAGGGAAAGTTAGACACAATTTGTACAAGACACAAACTTTTATACAATCAGTCTAACAAAGGAAGTGGTAGAAACGTAGACTTGCAAATGAAAGAAAATCATGGAAATCATGAACTATCAGAATACAAGGAGAGTAGACATGTTATATCTCCATCTATTGACCAAGAAAATGTAGTACATGGACAAAAAGAAATACACAAAGAGCCTGCTAGAGCTCTTCCAGCAAATTTGCCTGGAAATGGTCCCGCTATGTTTACATTGAAAGATTTCCCGCCACTTTCACGGAATGATCGGACTAACATAACGAAAAATGTGAGTCATAATCAGCGTACAGAAGTAACATCTAACAATGCAAGTACATCAACCCACAATCAGCAAAATAAATTAAGATATGAAGATAGAGCTAACATAAATATAAATGAAAACATAAATAAAGATCAAATAAGACACAACAAATCACCAAATGATCAAAGAATGCTTCCGAATGACGAGGAGAGACAACAAAAGAAAGATACATCGTATAGACATATTGAGACAATTATTACCAGACCAATGAAAGGAATATAGAATCAGATGTGTTTGAACCAGTTGTAAGAAACAAAATAAGACGCATTCTGCTATCAAATATCCAATCGAGAAAAAAATATAGATGTACTAAGGACAGCTATCGCAACTCAGTGCAAGGAGGAAGGTGTGACAGTAACATTCGTCCGCCTGATAAAGGAACAACCCCATTGGGATAGATCAAATATATATAAATTTCGACTAAATGTACTGGATAAAGATTTTGAACTGATGATGAATAATGAATTATTTTGGAGTTCTGGAATAAAATATAGGGAATGGATAACAAACAGAAAATGGAGAGAAGGCTACTCACTTGATGAAACGCATGAGAATTACAAAATATATTCCTAATGAGCATAGCCATATGACTAGTAATTGCTTCTTAATTATAATTATCCTCATTATTTCAACATGGAATGTACGTGGTATAATGTCTAGCACGCAGAAACTAATTGAAATGTTACCAGACACAGATATATTTGTTATCACTGAACAGTGGCTTTGTACAAAGAATCGAACGTATTTAGATAAATTACATGATGATTTCAAAGTAGTTGCGCTACCTACTGAAGAGATACAACAATGCTGTAGAGGTAGTGGCGGGGTAGCCGTATTTTATAGATCATCACTATGCAAAGTAAGTACCTTACAAAAAGTGTTCCCAAATATTATGGCGGTGAAAATCTTAGTGAGAGACTTGGAACCTACACTTTTGATTGCAACCTACTTTCCCTCGACAACTAGAACTGATGATGCATATGACAAATTTAGTGAACATGTTTTTGATGTGTATGATAGGTATTCTGCTGAAAATATATGCATAATTATAGGTGACATGAATGCAGATCTTGTGTGGTGTAAAAATCCATCAAGAAGAGATCTTGCTCTCAAAAAAAGAATAGAACAGAGAAACATAGTTGCTACGCTGGTGATAAAACCACATGAACATTACATCACGTATAGAACTTTTTGATACTATAAACATCACTCGTATTATAGAGTTCCTGAAAGCCGTAAATATTTACTCTAAACTCTGACTTTTATGCTATCACCTTGTGCAGTTTTATGCAATATATATACCGTCCCATTTTAATATCTTTTCATCCTTTTTCATTAACATAGAACATTTACATCTCCCGTTGATCGGGAAGCTTTATTTTGCACCGTTACCATCTTACCGTTTTTAATTTCAACCATTTGTTCTTTTATATCGCTGGTCGATATAGGACCTTTTATAAGTTTTAAAAGATTATACAAATAACACTTTGTTTGGCGCAAAATAGCCTAACAGTGCTGATGCGCCGTTAAAAATCAATCAATCAATCACGTATAGATCAAAAGACATGTCACGAACGTCCACACTTGATTATATATTAATACCTGAAATAATTAGAGGTGCTGTAAAAAGACACATAGTAAATGACAAAATTGATTTCTCAATATCGGATCACCTACCTATTACAGCGGCACTTGCAAAAGATATATTGAATGAAAATAAAAAGACATGTGTACCTCCAAGAATGAAATGGAACTTGTCAAATCCATTAGAAATGAGCATGTATAAATCTGATGTTAGTGCATTCTTGAATTTCACCTATGAGTGTAAAAAGGTAGAAGATATAGAGAAGTATAATGAATTGATAACTAAGAGTGTAATAACTGCATCAGACCGATATATTCCAAAGTCCAAATTCAAATCGCACTTGAAGCCATATTGGAAGAAAAGTGGGCTTGAACAATTACATCAGAATATGAGAAAAGCGCGCGGAGAATGGATCAAAGCAGGAAAAAATAGAAGCACAGAGTGTAACATCAAAAGAAGATACAAGGACGTGAAAAGAAAGTTTAGAAAGAAACATAGGCTAGAGAAAAAGGTATATAAAGAGTGCATATTTGAAGAGACAGAAAAGAGTGCAGAAATGGGAATAGACGAATTCTATGCAGTCGTACGGGAAAATAGAAAAGATAAATCGGACATAGGTAATATTGCATTTCGAGGAGTAGAATCTAATACTTTGGATGAATGTGTCAATCTATGGAAACTATATTTTTCTGAATTAAGTGGTACAACAGATGAGGAACATAATGATTGTGTCAAAATGAAGAATTTGTACGAAGAAAGCAAACTAGAGACTGATAACATAAAATGTAATAATATTACAGAGGAAGAAGTTTTGCAGCATATCAAGTCTCTAAAGACAAAAAATCACCAGGCATTGATTGTGTATCGAATGAGCACTTAAAGTATGGTGGAAAATATTTAATCAGACATTTAACTGCCCTTTTTAATTACATGATCCAGTATGAGTATTTAACTAATGTATATAGATATGGGATGATTATACCGATATACAAATAAAATGGTAAAGATAAAAAGGATCCGGTGAATTCTCGTGGTATAACATTGACATCTTGTCTGGGAAAATTGTTTGAAAAAATATTGATGACCTGAATTCAAAAGTATTTAGACAAAATAAGCTTTCCACATCCTTATCAATTTGGATTTCGTAAGGAGGCTAGAGCTATCTCCGCTGCATTTTCTCTTCAAGAATGTTTGATGTACTTTAATAATCATAACTCTAATGTATATGCTGTTTTTCTGGATAACGAAAAGGCATTCGATAGACTATGGCATTGTGGACTACTAAAAAAAACCTTAAAAAAAACCCTAAAGATATTAGGAAATAATGCAAACATATGGAGAATAATCGCCCATTCTTACACATAGACAAGTGCCTGTGTAGCATGTAGAGGATGTATATCGAACACATTTCCATTACGGGAGGCGTTGGTCAAGGGCGTGTAATGTCGGCTTTTTTATTTCTCGTGTACATAAATGACCTATTGAATGAACTAGTAATGACTAATTGCGGGATAACAGTGAATCAGATGAACATACCTGGCATGCTTTTGGCAGACGACACTACTCCAATGGAGAAAATACAACGATATTTCGCCCGGAGAGTAAAAGGTTTCCCTCAAAGATCGCCTATTGGATCTACGACATCATGCTTGGGGATGATATCAATGGAAGCTCGCATAGATAAGCAAAAACTCGTATTCCTGGGTCGCATGTGTAGAACATGAGCAAATTTAACTGCTAAAAAGGTTTTCCTCTGGGCTGTTGGAAATTTGATTTTTGACCCCCAGCATAGCTACAACTCTTTTATATATTACATAATTACTGTACTCGAAAAGTATGATTTAGAGGACTATCTCAACGACTTTATTTTCACTGGAGAATTTCCAAACAAAATAACATGGAAAAACTTAATTGGGACGATAATACAGATATCTGAGGAGAGAAAACATGAAATGAGTATCAGAAATCCATCAGAGGGATTCGGTAGATTTCTAAATATTAATCCAGGACTAAAAATGCATCATCTATGGAAAATAGCTTACACTGACTAAAGCAGAAAAATGGCATATGGGACATTAATTCGTATGGGAGGAATGCAAACAAGACCTGGACTGTGTCCTCTATGTGGCAAAATGAGTCATGACCGTATTTTGCATATTTCGATGAATTGTGCCTTAATCTCAAACGACAGAAACCACTTGATGGAAAGTCTATTTTCGTATATGCCTCCAGTGATTTACCGTGATTTCTGTGATCAGACCGATGATGTTATACTGATTATACTACTTGGTGGTTTAAATGATATATCACAACGTTTAGAATTTGAGGCATGGATAAATATGATCAGACTATCTACCAAGTATTTCATTAAGATAAAGGTTATTATATATTCGATTCAATAGAGAACCCTATCAGAATATAATGAAAGAAATACTTGTACTGGATTGCAAAGCGATTAGGAAACTAACTATTTTTGTTGTGAGGATACATTTTCAAATGTTCTATCGTATATATATCTATCTAGTTTAGTAATGATTTTAATTTATTTATTCTTTTGCTATTGGAAATAATTCAATAAGTAACGAATCCACTATTTTTGTGATTCTATGTATTTAAAATGCATTTCTTTTTTGTCTTAAAATCTTCAGAAAATGGAGGAATAAAAGAATATCATCACCTCTCTCTCTCTCTCTCTCTCTCTCGTTGGTTTTTCTATCATGATATCAGTATTACCAGTGCGTCTCTAGCTCAGTTGGATGGTATATCATCATATTAGTTTTACCACATCATCTCTCTCATTGTCGACCCTCGTAACAAGATACGGTTAAAATACGGGTACAAATGACTGCCAAACGACGATGTTTCTGGATCTATGAATGATAGTAACATTAAAGCAAAATAGACCAACGGAAAGGAGAGAGAGAGAGATGTCGGATAAAAACAAGTTTTTGATTAATAGCAATTATATTTAAAGCATAATAATGACTTACTTCAACTAAAGTAAATTTAACCGTTTGAATTACTCTTGCTGGTTTTTCATTATAATTTCCACACGTTTCATGGATTGTTCGTTGTGCTCGACGTTCTTCATTTAAACCATCTTTTATGTTTGAACCATAAATATGTCTAATATCTTTTAATCAATACGAGTGTAAAATGGGAAATCAAAACAGAAAACATGTAACTTATATATTTGCAAAGACGACTGTGTTAAGTATATCTTTATCAAATATATTATTGGTGTAATATACTTTTATAAAATTCATTTAGTCAATGCGATTGTTAAAACTGGAAAAGCCGTTAATGACTTGATGACAGAAAATGTATTTCGCTATCTTAAATGATTTGTTGGAAGAAACTGCGTTGTTAGGTACTGTCTTTATAGTGTGAATTATGCTTTATATAAGCAATAGAACACGGAAAACTCTCATTCTTAAAAGTTTATGTCAGTCTTGTAAGAGATACTGGTATTTATGTACTCGTTCAAATTTACAACCGTTCTTTGTGATTGCAGTACACGGAATATTTATTTTAAAAGGCAATACCATATAATGGTATATTGTGAACTTATCAAAAGACTACCATATACTAATAGATTGTAAATTACCAGGAAACATTCAAAGACGTTTTGGGACTTAACATTTTGGATTTACCTTGAAATCGTGCAAAGGCTGTCGAATTTTAAAATAGTGATTTATCTGTGGTGTTTGTACATAAGCAATTTAGAGTTTTTATGAGAAGTATTTTCGGAGCGTTACCTGATTACCTTCAAACTGATAAAATATGTTTTGGAATTGAAGGAATTCATCCAATACTGTATGTAATTGTTCACATTATTTTAGGGAAATAAATTTTATAACTTAAAACATCGGGACATGTTTTATTTGGTCTTTCTTGTTAAGTAGTTTAATCCCAAAAACGTAATAAGCAATTCAGTTTTTTCCGGGATTGAAATTTCGTTTACTTAATTCAGGGACATAAATTTCTTTAATATTTCAGAGATTCTTATTACATTTATGAATTTCAATTTCACGTTGAGTTTTAATTTTTTAATTTTCGGCATTATGTTTTCACATTTGGGAAATGTATACGGAGATTATAAAGCTTGTACCATAACATTCAAAGCAGATTATTGCAGATCCTACCCATGAGGGGTTAGAAACCTTACACAGGACGAGTTAGGTGAGTTTGCCGTGCATTATGAACTTGCTGAAGCAAGAGCTTCTATCATTAAACAAGAGCTTCACAATCTTTATTTGTTAGAAAAGGGTGTCCTTGATAAAAGTTGCTCGGATTTGAAATAATAGTCGAAGGCTTAGAAATTGTAGAAAGAAACTACAAAGATTGATCTTGAGTTAGCCCGTGAGAAAGAATGATTGTTTGATAGATGGTGTCAAGCAAAAATGTTTGACAAACACTATGATAAACTCAAAGAACTCAAACTGATTAATTGGTTCATTAATTTTGTTAGCAGTGACGTCAAATCTTACCCCGACAAAAAAGGACTTGAACCGTTAGAAAAGACAACTAACACAGCTGACGAATATTCTTTGATTTACAAAGTATAATTTGTGAATAAATCTTCCTCCCCACCGGCTTTTATTGAAACACTATTTCAGACTTGTGCCACTACTTACAAGTTTCAAACTGGTATAAGAGTTAAGAATCATATTTATCGAATTGCAAGTATTGCGTGATGAAAGGCACTTATATCTGATTGCTGGATTTAGGCCACAATGTAACGACAGAGGTGTTCCTGATATTATTGTTTCTAAGAAGTTAGGGTCACGGTCATATATTGGAAAAGATACAGTTGTTGGGTCCTAGTAAACACCTGTCTCATTTTATTATGGAGAATTATAAACCATCCATGCTGAATGGTTTAGAATCACTTGTTGGTGATCTTGCCAAATCTGCATGTATTAAAATATTGAGAGACACGGGAGCTTCTGAGCCTTTTATTGTTAAATATTTTGCCTTTTTTCTAAAAAGACTTCTAGGGAAATTCTTTGAAACCACGGATTACAGTGCATATCTGTTAATGTTCATCTCGAATGCGCTAATTTTATACTAGACTTATTTTCGGGACCAGCAATTATAAGAGATTTAATTTCATTTTCTACTTCGGGAGTTCATTTGTTACAAGGTAATGAACTGTCTGGGGATGAAAGTAGTAATAGGAGGTGTTTGAGTGTCATCGGGAAACCCTGTGTTGAAATCGTATAACGTTTAGAAGGTTATAACAGGAACTTAACATGATTAAATTCAGAGTACTTGACACTAGGGAAAATGGGAAAACTTTTGCAATTGGCTGTCCTCAATCGAGCTGGACTGTGTAACAATGTTCGAGTTTACCTAAATACACACTACTCCAGAAGGGTCAATTTTGTTGACACCTTCATCTCTGAATTATACTCTTAGCAAAGCTCTGAGCAACCTGTCGAACAGTCTTGACTCCTCCACCTTGACTGCTTGAGAACAAAATGAATACTCTGACTATATGGCACTATTCCTATATATATATATATATATATATATATATATATATATATATATATATATATATATATATATATATATATATATATATATATATATATATATATATATATATATATATATATATATATATATATATATATATATATATATATATATATATATATATATATATATATATAGACCCATGCGTGTAAAGAGTAGTCGAAAGAAATTTTGCAATCAACATTAAACGATAGATACCATTTCAAGAAGAGAAAAGTGTTGGCTCAAATACATGCCAGCGATTTCGAAGACATGAGTAACGCTGAAACTTTGCCTTTCGTATCTGATCCCAGACCAAGATATGTTTCCACCAGCGAAAATAGGCCAGAGAGAGATAGATAGACAGAGAGAGACAGAAAGAGAGCATCATTAAGGCAGATATATCTATATATAAAGAGAGCGAGCGTATGTACTATGTGTGTGTGAATGGTCACTGTAAGCTTTTTACGCCGATTGTTTTTTATATATTTTTAAGTCGTTCAGCCGATAGCATACATTTTTTACGATTTCTTCCAGATGCTACTCTTTTCAGTTTAATCACTGCACTACCTATATTAGTTTTGTTTAATTCATGAAGTGTTTCGTCTATTTATAACTGGTGGGTCCCTTTTCAAGAGGTTTAGTATGTCTGAAATAATAATACGTTCACTCAGAGGGAAATGCAGTGTGCATTTAGTCATGCACAACAGTGACATTTAGATAAATAGACAGACAGACAGACCGATGGATGGATGGATGATGGATGGATGGATGGATGGATGGACAGACAGACAGACAGACAGACAGACAGAGAGATAGATAGATAGATAGATAGATAGATAGATAGATAGATAGATACTCACAAGTCCCATAACCCCGAATCTACCAGTATGCCCATTTCCACATAGTAAATCTTCTTTAGGTTGCGAACATCATCTGTGAATAGGATTTCAAACAAGAAAGCATATTCATTGGCGTTGTTATAGCTGTTAGTAACAATAAATAATTCAAATATGTATTTTATTTGGATGTTTAATATAGAACCCATTGGTGTAACTGTTCAAAATAGTTTCCGTGTACAATGTTTTTAGTTTTCAATACTAAAGTTTATTTTTGTAGTAATGTAATAATAATCCAGTAATAAAGGGATATAACATAAAATAATATAATTTAATAGTGACAGATTTACCAATATTATTTGGGTTTATCTAGATATCCTCTGATAATTTTACCATCCTTATATGCAGTTGCTGCTTTTGTCGTTGTTGCAGTATAACTGCTCTCACCTTTTGTGCTTCCGTCATGTAAACCTGCTACATTTCGGGATGACAACTTAGCGTCTTGGCGATGAAAATGATTTCGTTTGTCTTCTCCACGCCTTAACCTTTGAACTGGTTCTATAAATTCTTTTTCTACCTTTCTTCTATTAACGTTTGCTTCGTCTGCAAGAGGAGACAATCTTTATCAGATACAAAGATATAATGTTATATGAGTTGGGTTTTCCTGTATTTCGTTGTTGGGTTCTATCCTCAAATGAAACAAAATTCAAATACATGTATGGACATAAATGAAGGTTCCTCGTGAGAAGGATAATTTGTTCTTAGTTTATTTTGAACTTGTTGATCTCTTAAATCAGGAGATGATAATGCTATTAACATGTAGCTCGGACAACAAATACAATAATCTTCATATAATTTTAATTACATTACATTTTAAAGTCATCTGTATACGACTTTCTTCATCCGCTTTATTGCCGTAATTGTGCTCAGCAAATTTTTTTACCAACAAGGTTTTACAATAAAGACACAAGGCTTCTGCTGAACATTGTATTTTTAAGACATAACAGGCTAATTTCAAACCTCCTTTTTCTGCTGGAAGTTTTCGTCGCACTTGTTCTTGATCCCGCAGAACATACATTGTTCCAAGACGATTAGGACTTTCCAGGAAGTGTCTCAACGCAACGTCAGTCTCCGCTGGTCGAAGATCGTAATTCCTTCCTTCTATTCGTACGTTTCCGTTCTGGGTCAAAGTTTGTATGTATGTATATATATATATATATATATATATATATATATATATATATATATATATATATATATATATATATATATATATATATATATATATATATATACATACATACAGAGAGAGAGAGAGAGATAAATATTCCACAAGTCAACTGATTTCAATCAGATTTGGTTTCCCCTGTTTATATTTATCCCTTTTATTCTATATCTTGTCATTTCAAACATCAGTGTTACTGGTACCCAAGGAATATGAACCTGTTTCTTTCGTTCAGTCTGAAATAATCGCCACACTAGTTTAATAAACTTTATATACAAAGATAGTCTGAATCCTTTGTGGGGGTTCATTGAGGCGATAAAGTTAATCATGTTGCTGGACAAGGGTATGGACAAAATAAGTTGACGGACATAAATGAGGAATGACGATTCCTGATTCACGCCAGAAATTAGCGAAGAACTCGTCTCCGCTGGCTTCTTGTAGCCTTTAATAAAACATGTCCCTAGCAGCAATTACAATCACCAGAAGGATGAATTCATTAGACATATATTACGGTGTCCTCTAAAGTCTGTGATCTTTCCCTTATCAGAATAGTAACGCAGGTTACGGAGACTCTAGCTTTACCTTCCTATATAGCGCTATTTCGGAAATTTTCTCATAATTATAGGGTATTCACTTATAAATCCTCAATTAAGATGACCATGCGTGATAAGTAATTGAACCAATATTTCCCATTTGCTTGAGTAGTTTACATCGTTTGAGTGATTCTTGTCATCCGAATAGATCTGGTGGAGGAAGAACCCGGGAAAATCCCGGGAAAAAAAAATGAACCACGATACGTTACTCGCAGGTTTTCTCACCTACTTACGTTAGCCGTGCTTTAGACCGAACACACGCAAACAGAGATGAGGGTGGCAGTGATCCAGAACGGTGAGCGCTTTAGACCACTTGAACAAGCGGGGCCCCAACTCTAATTGATGAGCTTTTTGTTGCTAATCTAATTTCTTCATAGGGCATTGAGCAGTGGAATGATTAGATGCCAAGGTATAATGTTTACCGTACAAACAGAAAATTCAATAAATAACGCCTCGTTGTGTGAGCAGCATATGAGACAAGTATTACACAATACATTTTAAAACTAGTTAGATCATTATAATGTTAAAATGTTTGAGCAAATAACAACAATTCATTTGTAGGACTGCATTTATTATTTGAGGACATAATCGGGCATTATACAAACAATGACAGCAAAATCACTGATAAATAAATTACATTGCTATCTTTCTGCACTATCATATTACTGATCTTGCTGTAATGATGATAACTAATTTTAACAGGATTAAATGGAGTTTTTATAGTACATTTTGTATTTATTACATCTTCATAACTGAATAATGTTACACTGTTTAAGCTTGATAAGATCCTGGTGAGTTTTCAAAACATAACGAAAATGTCAGATTTCCTGTTCCAATAAATAGTGACAGGATGCCTAATTTGTTAAATATTTTAATCTATCTTTCATGACTGAATAGTTGACGTACTTATTTCTTGAAACTTGAACCGTGTTCTTAAGCGTGATGTCATTTCAGAACCGTACTCTTCTGTGTGGGGTTATTGAAATTAAATTAATCCACATTCATAGAAGCATCCTTAGTTCTAAACATGTTAATTCCAATCCTGGATAACGTCTTAAAGCACATATAAAGTAAGGAAAATCGCTAACTCTACAATCCACCATAAATGTGTTTTGTGATGTACAAATTTTGGTGTAAGGTTCAGTCATTGTAAGCCGCAAATACCCTTCTCCGGTATCGAGTGCATTCAAGTAACCGTAGTTGATGTGTAAACAATATGCATGTAAGGTATGATTGGAGATATTGTGGATATATGTGCTTTTTAATGCTTGTGCGAATAAATATTACATGTTATTTCTCCTGACTTAGCTTTATTTTGGTCAAGTGCAAGGCTTGAACAAGCCATCTGTTATAATAACGTTGACCATATTTGAATAAAGAAAACACCAAAGCGGAAAAGTCTACCGCAAACAATGGTATTTTAGTCGTTATAAAGACAAAGTAGCCTAGACAATATAATGCACAAGAAAGTGGACAATAGAATGCACAAGAAAGTCGACACTGTCAAGGAATTGTGTGCATTTAACTACAATGCATTATATGACATTGATGAATTACATTATATAGACAAACATCACTGAGCGTGTTTAATGTCTTAGCTAGATATAATCTCAACACGGTTTCATCAAGTTACATGCACATTCTGAACACCAAATATGTGTTACTATGTAAGTTTAGCAGCGCATAAAGATTTAAAAATGTACTTCACTTCGGGAGAGTTTGAAGCTCGAAACTTGCTATCATAATTCTATTAATTTGTCATTAAGAATCATCTCAGTGTCTCAGGTCGATAAATCATTAATTTACATTCCGTAAAACGTGACATCCAAGGGTTCACAATAATACATACATATAAATAATTCCGCTGAAAAATAATCAAAATTCTAACGTTCCAGAGACTTGATAAGTCTATATTAAGCATTAAAATGAAATGTTTGGAAAGCATAGAATAAATTCCTCATAGAATAAAAGTCACAGGCTCGCGGTTTTGTGCTACTAAGAAACAATATAAAAAACAATTGAGAAACGACCAAGCAATGGAAGAAAACAATGATAGTGTTCACATTTGGAACATCAGAATGAGTTCACTGCTAACATCATTAGATCCTTTCTACTCTGCCACAACGAGTATTCACTATAATAAACGAATTAAAGAAATTGATGATATTTTATTAATTTGTTAATGAGTTGTCAACAATGCTTATCGAGGAAAAAATAATGCTTAATTTGTTTTGTCATCTTTGTCATTTTAGTCCTGATTTCACAATGCATAAGTATTAATATGCCTATATTGCAAGTTAATATGAATCTTAATATACTGAGCTGGAATGTTAGAGGAATTATGTCATCTGCTATTAGTTTTAGTGCAATGCTCGATAAATATAATGTTGACGTAGCTTGCATAACTGAACATAAATTATTACAGCACATACTTCCATTTTGCGAGTCTATTCGTTCTGATTATAAATGTACTGCTAAAGCCGGGGATATTTCCTTTAATAGCACTTTAATAAAATGTGATAAAGGAGGAGCTGCAATCTTCTGCAAAACTTCTCTCATGAGATATGGAAACTTTATGGATGACGTTAATAATAAGAGATTTGTTGGCATATAATTCAAATTTCAAGATATGCAATATTTATAGAAATAAAGAAATAGCATAGCCTGGAATAAATTAAACGCTGATATCTTGAAAGATTATCAAACTGAACTGGACCATCGCCTGAAAAAATTTGATATAGATACTTTTTCGGACAATGTTGATAGATTTTACGGGCACATTGTTAATGCGATGCAGCAGTCAAGCGACATCGCGCTTCCAAAGTCTAAATTTAATTATCATACCAAACAATACTGGTCAAATGAACTCAAAGAAGAACATACACTTCAAAGGCAAGCTATGTATATTTGGACAAATGAGGGAAGACCGAAGCGTAGTCAATATAATTCTTACACAGAATATAAAGATAAGAAGAGAGGCTTTAGAAACGTTCAAAATCTGGTTGTGGAAAAATAGGTGTGGGACGTATATGAAGAAATTGAAATAGCACATAAATGCGATGAAAGACACTTTTGAAAAATGATCAATGTTAAGAGAGGGAACAATATACAGTTTTGTCAGGAACTATCAACTGATGCAGTTTGTGTCTGTGAAGATTATTCCATCACAAATGGCTCTGCCAGATACTATGAGGACATTCACATGCCAAATGTTAGCCATAGTTTCGTCGGAAACCTTTATGAATTTATAGAGAGAGAATTAAAACGGGGGTCTACAGGACGGCGAAAGCCATATCGAGGCCTTACAGATCAGTATCATTGTAAATGAAGTAAGAGAAATCATTAAAAGTATAAAGAAATCAAAAGCATCGTACCATGATCAAATTCGCAATAAACACTTCATCTATATTAGCGACTACCTCATCGAGTGTATGGCAATTTCATTTACTCAGATGATTGATCAATCTTACATACCTGTAGATTTTTAAAAAAAACAACAATGATTAGTAATACCATAATACCACTGTACAAAGGTAGCAGACAATCAAACAACTCCTTCAAAAGTTACAGGCCTGTTACTTTACTGCCTGTTATCTACAAAACGTTTGAGAAAAGTACTCATGAACGCTTGGTAACTTGGTTCAAAGATACTAATTCTAATATACCCAGTTCACAACAACATGCTTACCGAAAAGGTTCAGGCTGCACGACAGCGAGTTTTATGATGTTACAATCAGTACAATTTAATGTAAACATGGGTTCAAGGGTTTTTGCCGCTTTTCTTGATACAAAAAAGGCATTTGTTACCGTGTGGCACAAAGGACTACTTTTTAAATTATTCATGTTGGGAATTACGGATAAATCCCTTTTGATATTTTTTTTTTTACGTGTACACAAATTTACAGAATAAAGCTCTTGTCAATGGGCAATTTTCTCAATTGGTTCTCAACTGGAGTGAGACAAGGTTTTTTTGTCAACGTTGATGTACACAATATTTATCAATGACGCTGCTACAGTTAGAAAAAGAGTGGATTTGGAGCAAAGATTGGATCCTTAGCTATGGGAAATCCAACCCTAGCTGATGACATTTCACTTTTGGCTATATATCCTAACAATCTGCAAAAGCTGTTAGATATGTCATACGCCTACAGTAATAAGTCGCAATTCAAGCTCACAGAGTCATGTATCATCATTTTCGGTCCCCAATAGAAGAATTATGTCGATATGAAGTGGTATCTTGGCCCGTCATGTTTGCTGGTTACTGATTCGGCAACACGTATGGGTCACCGGATTAACTCAAAGATGACGTCGCATGACACAAGACTCGATGCATGCAAGAAAGGAAAAAATCTTTTCACGGTCTGTTTGATATTGGAATTAAACCGAATGGTTTAAAACCTTTGGTTGCTGCAAATGTAATCAAAAAGGTAATTTTTCCCTCAGTGTTTTATGGAAGTGAATTATGGTGTAACATTTCAAAAAGTGACCTCTCTTCATTGAATTAAACGCTGAGGTGTTTTGCCAAACATTTACAAAGCTTAACAACACATACAAGATCAGATATCGCCCTTGAAATGCTAGGATGGACATCAACTCAGTCCGAAATTGATAGAAGAAAATTTATGTTTTTACTAATCTTGTGTTTGATGCCTAATAACGTACATACTAAACGTGTATTTAACGCTGCATTATTTCAGATCATTTTGAACGGATGCATGTCAAGCTACGGGTTAATTTCAAATTTATATTTTACGTTAAAGAAGTTTGACTTGCTCGGGTATCTAGCTGATTATTTACATCATTCAGAAATTCCAGATAAACAAAATTGGAAAGAAATTGTAACGTCAAAACTTGCTGGTCTTGAACGTAACCTCGGGAGAGTTTGTATGTCTAATCAAGCAGATTTTAATACACTCTCTTCGATACATGAATGCGTACGACCTGCCTAAGTATGGCAGTCGGCTAAAACCAGACATCACACTAAGGTATTTACATTTGTAACTAAACTATGGACTGTTGTTCTTCAAGCACATCTCGATGTGTATTAGATGTGGGAATCTTTATAGAGACTTGATACTTTAATGTTGTGTTACTTGTCCTTATTTGTCGAATTTCAGAAACTCTTTCTGGGATTTCCTTACTGAGAGATATCCACTGAGCCTGCACAGTACGTTATCTAATGCAGAAGATGAGCTGCGACTAGTATATATTTTAGGTAAAAGGTTACCAGCAGGTGTAATCGATAAAGAAAACTTTGTCATTCAGTGTGCAGCTATCTTCTGCAAATTTGGTACTGAAACTTGCAACTTGTGCAGTTGACAAACTCTTTGTTCATTGATATACTGTAAAAATTTGTATTCTAATATTATTAATTTTTGTGCTTGTTTATTTATCTTTTTAAAAAAATTATAATTTTATTTTACATATTTATTATTTGTATTCAGATGATTTATTATTATGTCATGTAATCTTTTATGGAAGGAAATAAAGATTATGATGAAGTTTCGATAAACAGTAATCCCAATAAAAAATGCCAACTTCAGTCTTAACATCACTATTTAAAATCTTTGTCAAGAAAACATTTATCAAAAACTTAGTGTCTCTTGATAGAAGTACAATAGGTTTTGGACGATATGTAGTATTGGTTTAATCGTTACCATTCTTGTACAACGGCCCTCCCGAAATAACTAACACTAGGTTAGACTAAACAAAGAAACAAAATAGAAAGATTAGGTTATGTTGATATCAACATAAAGTAGTGATCGGAGATCACTTATACCATCTCTCAAAGTTAAAAAGCATGTAATAAATGCTTGATCACCAAGTCGTTTGAATAAGTTCTTATATTTTGCAAAGAACGCAGTATGTACGCATATGTAGCAATACATCTTCTAGAGTTCATAAGCATTGTGTTCTAGAAGGATATGTATTGAGACCATTGAGTTTTATTAAAAAATCTATTAAAATTACCTTACGCTGACTACTAAGAAACCAGTACAGACCTGTTAAAAATGTCACAATTGAAAATGTTTCTAATCATGCTGACAATTGTTTCTTTCCATGTGGAATATACAATTTAAGACTGTACCTAAATTGCTTTACTTGAATAATGCAATACCTGAATAAATAGGATACTCCCCTCATGATGTCAGAATCGTAATTAATAAAAATAAAAAGCACTACAAGGTTATTGTCTTAATGAACGGGGAAATTGTTCCAGACAAGAATTTGACAGAAACATCAAGTTACAAAAGAGAACAAACTATATATTTCTCCATAAACATTTTCGTTCCTAAAACTCTATAACTAATTAAGTTCAATCGAAATTGACCAAAACAAAAATATTCTAGCAAAACATCTCCATATACATCTGTAGCGTTGTATCTCCAAAATATGTTTAGCAAAATATAAATTATTTATACAATACTCCTTGTATTAGTTTTAACCTTGTGCTACGAAGACCTAAACTGCGTTGTTTATGTAAAGCGTTAAATTTGCAGGGGTCCTTGCTTGGACAAACTTATGTTTCAATGTCAGAATATAAAATTCTCTCAACGTTCCTAAAACTACAAATTGCAATTGCTATTCTTTTTAGCAAGTGTTAAACAATCTATATATGGTACAGACATGCATTGAGGAGACAGTGGGAGGTTCTAGAGGTAAAATCTCTACTTACTAGTTACGTTACCTCCATAAATGAATCATTAGTAGAAGAGATATAAATAGTAGTATATGAATATAATTATAAGTATAGTTATTACTAGTAGATGCTGTAGACAATAAACAATCGCGGAGTGCTAAATGCTGAAAGCACATTCAAAGACGTTTTAGAGACAGAGGTGGACATTTTACAAACATTTATAACAACAATTAGGGTGTGTGAAAGTAAATCTGGTAGATGTGACAGGCTTTCTAACTCATTCTCTGTAATTCGTGTTAAATACTCTAAGGATTCATGCATATAAATCATCGAATCAACGTGTAATTGAGATACATAAAACAATTGGTATACTAGAGTTTGAGAGAATGTTTGGATTTATAGCTTTATAGCAGAGATACAAGCCATGCAGATTTTCAAGTAGCAGAAATCCCTCCAATACATATATGTTATAACTATCAATCACACGAACTGTGCCGCTGTTTAAGCAAAGGCTAATGTTTACCAATATGAAAGATCACTAGCATGTCGTAATTGAAATTCAAACAAAATTAGAGCCTTGCAAGCTCACAAGATACAGCCTACCACTCATTACAAAGCAAGGAAGCCTTACGCCAAAGAGTTTAGCCAATAATGTTTTTTATCACCCTTTGTCCAATTTATTGCACTTTCCACAGTACCAATAACATAGGTTTTATTCATTTAAAATTTCTCTCAAAGTGACCAGCGATTGACTTACTCTCTATGGTAAAAGAAAACAGTAAAACAATACCGAACATTAAAACTAAAAATCTATTATAATTCAGCCAGATACATGTTTCCCTTATCCTACTTCCGCTCAACGATGGATCGTTCAAAATGTTCGAAACTGGGAATAAAAATATGAAGCGGTTACACAAAATCTCCAGTGTCATTTTTACCAAGTCCTCCCTCAGAACTAGCGGTTACATTCTAACATTTCTAACTTCATCAGTCGATGTTATGTTCTTGGAATATCCGTTGTAAATTAATACAGTTTAGTTCTCAGGCAGGCTTCCTTTTAATGAGTTATCGATTGTAGGTAAGACGCGCCGCAACAAGTACCTATTTATTCTCAGTAAACGAATCAACTTATCAATCAATAAAAGCACCAATCAAGCAACAGCTTGGGGTTTGTGACAGTTACGGCCACCAGACTTTTCTCTATTACTCTACGTTTGTTTTTTCAGTTACTTAATTCCCAAAAAATATGAATATGTCAGCGCATCGTAGTTCTGGAATAAGCCTGACTCTGTGTATAATGGTTTGGATGGTGGTGTACAATCGTCAAGATCATTAACACGGGTGTTTCGGCTCCACTGTAAATCAATCTTTTTCATTGATTTCACCGACTCAAAACAGAAAGACTGAGACTGTAAAAGGGCTCATCAAGTAGTGCTTTGTTTTGCATGATATCCATCTACAGTATTGATAATCTCACAATCTCAAAGTGTTACATCCAGACGAACGCGAACATCACTACAAACATAATTACTCAAAATGTATACAATGCAAATAACCCTTTTGTACAAAATATAGCTAAAAGTTAATTTAGCTGCATTATGCCATGCAGCATCACTTTTATAAATTGAACATGTTTTGCATTTGAGATTTTAGATGGCGATGATAACCCTAATGTTCGAAATTGAGTGATTTCCTACGCGAGCTCGTTTGTTTGAGTAAACCCCCTGCTACCTATTGTGGTTTATATAAATATTCAAGTTTTAATCCGAGGTTACTAAAGTAGAAACTCAATCATTGCTGACAAATATAAGTTAATTCTGAACAACGTTTTACCAGTCCGTTATCATATGCAGAGTTCTCGCCTATACCGCCAGTAAAAAAATTCTTATCAGCTACCACTTGGGTCCACAAAAACTCGCAGGTTGTTGTTGCTGTGTTTTGTTTAAGCTCAATGGTTACCTGCTGGCACTTTACTGTGGTTTTTCATTTTCTTCTCTTTATAGTTTCACATTTTCTTCTCTTTGTAATTTACGGTGACGAGGCCACAAACATCAAATCAAGCTCTTTAGGCCAACTTTTAGGCTTTGAATATAGCAAATGTTTACAGAGCAGCAATAGAAGTTTTGTATTCTCGCATTAATGACCTAACGACTATATGGATGATTGTGCATTATTTCATCCAATATCACAGAACATAGAGCTAATGTTACAATACAAAAAAAATGCCATGGGCAACAACTTAGAAAAACAGGTTTTATGTCATCCTTCTGAACTCTTTGCTTTACAAATTGGAATTTCTACAATAACAATGGGATACAGCTGACAGGTTAACACAGGTGTGTCTGTCTCAGTGTGTGTCCAATATGTAGTCATACATTTTATACCACAAGTCGTGATGACACTATATATATATATACATGGGTTGGTCACATAATTTTATACCATAGGGGAAGACATTCTGATAGTTCATTGCGGTTGCAGTGCAGTACAACGTAAACTATAAACTTGGTAATTTAATAAGATACTTACGATGAATCTGTCACACTGTCCACTTGATCTTATCACACATCTGACGGTCATGAATGCTCCATTCTCCACATCTTGGTAATAAGCCACATCCTATTCAAATTAAGATATGGATTATTCATATGCAGGTAGTAAGGCTGGTACATTCATCTTTAGCATAAAATTCTCTCATCCCCCCCCCCCCTTCTCTCTCTGCATATATATATATATATATATATATATATATATATATATATATATATATATATATATATATATATATATATATATATATATATATCAAGAATACAAATCATATGGCGAGTAACAATCCTTTCAAGTGCACTAACTACAGCAAGGGATCACGTGTATCAATGTTTGATTAAGATAATTGCAATAAACTGACAAAGAACGGTGCGAAACTAGTATCTAACTAGCCTGAGCGGTTTCGACTCATTAATGCTTATTGTGCAAGGCAAATACAAAACATAGACAAAAGAAACAAAAAAAAACCCACAGAAAAACGGTTATGTTTGCGAAACTTTACACAGCTTTTTCTACTGGAATTAAAACTTGTAACTTTATTATGTTTCATCTAGTTTATTTCAGCTTGTTGCTGATACTGTAACATATTTGTATTGTCCCAGAAAATGATGAGCCATAACGACATCTGGTATTTTATGTAAATTTATGTAAGCGCACATTATATCCCGGATATATCACCGTTATAGTAGACATATGCTATTAAGCATATTTAGAGAATTATTCTATAGAATATGAATCGGTTGCAAAAGATAATTTTATTTGTGCATGATGTCTTTTTCTAGTCGTCTTGGTTTAAACCGCCTGGTTTCAATGTTCTAATGTGGTGTATTCTTTTCTTGCCTGGTTTGGGATGTCCAGTTTGGGCTGTGAGCAATTGCAATACGTGTTACATCACTAAAAGGGTGTTCAGGTGAGAAGTGTTCTGCAACCGTGCTTCTGTACAGTTTCTTTGTCATCCAATCAGATATATGAATTCCTCTAGAAACAGCCATGTAAAGTCTAGCAAACATAACCGGTTTTCTGTTTCAATTGTTTGTGTTGTCAATGTTTTGTATTTGCCATTGAAAAAGACTCATCACTGAATCGAAAGCGCTCAGGTCAACTAGATAATAGTTTCGCACTGTTCGGTTATGTAATAAATTTAAGAAAAAAATTATCGTTTCCATTATATTTTATTTTCAAAATCTTTATTATTTTGTTTTTTTTTCAGTTGTTTCAAACGGAAAAGGAATTAATATGTTTAAGTTAAGAAATACATTGACATTCACATTGGACGATTAATGGTAGCAAATAGTGTCCACATTTGTAAGACATTGATGTATCCAAACATGACTTAAACTTTTCGATTGCAAATATAACGTAGGGATCCATTTAAAAATAACAGAAGAGAAGCAAACGTGGAAAAAATATGAAATCTTTCTAAATGCTCATCTGCTAACATGTCACCAGTGTTGTCAGAAATATCAAAATAAACAGAAATAATCAGAAAACTGATTCCAGTGGACAAGTTAGGCAATGTACAAAATGAACTAAAGATTAACACATTGAATAGAACCAAATTTGATGACTAACTATATTTCTATTATTTGGACCGTGGTTTGCATCCTCTAAACTGAATGGTAGTTTATCAAAGACATAGGTTTTCAATATATTTGATTATGTGGTCAAGTCTTCTAATATTATAATAATAGCAAATTCTGCAACATTTTGTGTCATGGATGAACTTAGCCGACCTGAGTGATTCAATTGTTTTATCTTCTATGTTTTTTTTTTGTTGAAGGATTTTATCAGTTTAGACCTATTTTAATTGCTGTAATCATGTGCTTGACAATTGGAAACAATCGCTTTGTTCTTTGGATTTGGAGAATGGTTGAAGGGCTGGTATTGCGTGATTAGTGTAAAGACAGACACTATCACCGTCTAAAATTGCTACATATATTCGCCTTCGATATAAACTAGTAGCAAATATACCCTAGGATATTCAATGTCGTGCCTGATTCGACTATTTGTTTATAGATTGCAAAGTTCTAGTCATCTTGGTAATAATTTACCTGACTTTTTTATCATTATGATACCGAATTCTGACATGATAAGATTCTGATATCAAATAAATCGAATGCAAACATGACAATAACAACTACAACCATGGTCCTAAATTAACCAACGAAGATAACTACATAAAAGTCACAACATCCGAGCAAAGCTAAACTTAAAAGAACATTCGGAAAATGTTCTCAATAATTTAAAATCTCCCAGACAAAGAAATAAACAAGGAAGATGACTCTCCAGCAACGATAGCTCTCCTAAGGCTATCACAAAGAAACTATATCACAAAACGTGATAGAAATTAACGAAACTAAAAGTAACACAATCTGGTATATGATAGATAATGGTTTAACTTTTTATGTAATCGATCCTTTTGACAAACACTGAAGATAGCTTAAAGTGTCTTCCTAACTGACGGCATGGTCCAAAACAGGAATATTAAAATAACGTAGAAAAATAAGTAGGAAAGGTGCATACAAATAATATCGACATACGCAGGAATAGACAATCAACTGAAGTAGAACTGTCTGATGGAGAGGACAAAGGTTTGGTTGCATATAACCCAATAACAAATATGCATCAGAATGATTTTTTTGTCTGCAATAAATTTTGTTTATTTGTTTCGCTAAATTAATTAGAAATTTTAGAACAAAACAACAAAAAAAAGAAAAAGTAAAATATCAAACCTATTCCTAGTATAGCATTTACTTCTACTCTTCCCAATACAGCATACTCTTTAATATGTTAGTAGTTTCACAATCGATATTTGCCACTGGATAAATTTTAAACTAATCACTCCATTTTAATTTACTCAGTTCAACGTTGAATAATTAATTTCTAGTGAACATTTACCACACAAAACTGGTAACACACGATATTCAGGTTGCTAATCCTTTAATTAAAGTATGAGAAATTGTCCATTAATACAGAAAAATCATAATTAACAGAATACACCATGCAACATTAAGCCTCGCTCTTTTTGCTGAAGTCAGCAAGTTTATTGAAAAATTATTGATTTTTGCATTTGATACACAATCGACAATGTGTATTGCAGAAGTACACAGGACAGTTGACAGGTTGACATTGTTGTAGATATTGGACTATCAAAAGAGTCATTCAATAGCCCGATTGCCTAGAAAGTGGGTAAATATCCACTAGATACTTGAACAGAAGAATGTTTGCAAAGAGAATGGACACTTTATATTCAAGACAATCTAACACAATAAAGATGTGAACAAGTAATATAAAGTTAATACCAAACGAATACAGTCATGAATGGAAACAGTTTCAGCCGGTATAGATTATGTAGTGGATGAATTGTGTCTATCATTAATAGGTATTGCCTATTTTTGTCCCCTGTCTGCTTTAATGCAATTTAGCCCTGCAGTTAACGCAGTTGTTTTAAAAGCATTGAATGATACCATAATTGAAGAAACTATGAAACTATACAGAGTTAGGCAATTTTAGAAAGAGGTAATGACATGGATTTGCTTAAAAGTAGAAACTGTAATGGTGTTAAAAGTAAAGATGACCTTTATTCCGAAATTAACAGTTAGAAAATAATAAGAATATCCCACCAATCACTATTTAAAAACATTATTTTTAGGACAATTAAAAACGAGACGTTTGACTACAACGGGCATTGTGGAGTTTATTAGATGATAATATAAAATTTAATAAAGATATGCCGCTGTTTACCGATTGTCAGAAAGAAAGTAAGGAAGGAAGATATTATTTATGACTGGATTAAGAGAAAAATCAACATTTACATAGCGTATGTAATATATATTTGCTGTTTTATATCCTCAATTCTAATTATATTATACTATTGTTTTTCCTCCACTAATTCATCTTTCAAGGCCTTTTGTACATTTCCTATCTCTTTTATCTTCTTGGGTATGTACTTTATTTTACTGTTTACCTAAATTGCAGAACGGGTTCTTGTCGACCCATTCCACTTGATGTTCTATTTCTTTTCCCAAAATATTAAATATCTTATCCTTAATGATATATTTGTATATGTCAATAATTAATGTAATGCGAGTCCAACTAATCTCAAGATCGGAAATTCCAACCACGTGTGCTCATGAAATCCACATTCATAAACAACCTACAATCACACTTGTTGATAAAATAATTGCACAAGGGTTCTGGTGCCATTATAGATACCTATGAAGTAATACAAAATGCAGCAAGAGGCTTTTATTATAATCTGTTGAAAGCTTACCTCCTGTTTCAAGTTTTGTGATTTCGTCGAATGAAATCGACCATCCTTCAATTTCTGCACGACATAAACTTCAGCATTTGGATTTATTTCATAATTTCTCTTTAAGTTTAAGTTTAGAGCTTGTGATTCGCGAGTGAGGGTAAAGGACAACGCATCAGGTAGGTCAAGGTCACTGATTATCCGTTTGTCTGTATGTAATCCTGTTGTGACATCTTTCAGCCAAACAGTTTCCGAGTTGATTGTTGCTGACAAAACAGATATAACATAAGGGTTGTAAAAACCAAGTTAACAAACAAGCAGACCAGACCAATGTAGACTGTCAGTAACTCCCCATATAAAAAAGAAATGTTAAAAGACGCGCATTTAGGCCACTCCAGGACATGTATAATATCTTATTATAATTTAATAATAATAATAATAATAATAATAATAATAATAATAACAACAACAATTTATATTTATGCTCAAGCGGTCAAGAATGAATTCAACAAGATTTGAATAACACAGAAATGATATCATAACAACTAGATTGACCAAAGAGATCAAAATATAAAATATTCTTTCGGTTAACAACGTACGTATAGCATAGTAAGTGAAATTAAATATAACACAAAATATAACACGAAGTCACAGTCAAAACACTGTCAAACATTTTCATTAAAAAGCTGTCATTATTGAACTAAGTTTAAAATTAGTCCAACGTAAGTGCGACAAAGTAAAACATTGTTTTGTCACACAGTTGCTTTTTGACATTAATGGTGTCTTTATACCTACTTATATAGAAAAAGGCAGTTTTAGTCGAAAAAGAGTTACAATGCCTTGTGTGATAAAAATTTGAATTTGGTTTCTACATTATATGTTAAAAAAAACGTTTCATCTAAGGTGCATGTATTCTTGGTGTGTAATTTTAAAATGGTTTGGTCGATGCAAATATGTGCGCTATTCTGTCACTTTTTCTGATGAAAGATTTTAATAGTTTTGATTTAACATTACCTTGCAAGCTAACATGCCGTTTTATCCGATGTTGAATTCCTGATTTATCATATTCATGATCCGTTTAGCGGTTACAATTTTACAGATATAAAACACCACATTTATCAAATGGAGAAACCCTCCTCTATCAGAGATATAACCTCTGAGGGGTTACATTTTCTTATATACATATATAATCTCTTTAGTGAACTGTCTTACCTGAACGAACATATACCATGAGACTCACGATAAAATGAAGCACACCTTTCTTCATTGTCAACTCAACAGTTGTCTGCGCTTCGTATCTATTTAAGGCTGATCGACGCCAACTTTAGAATGAAGGTTATATACGTTCTTCATTTGGCTAGATTGCGCCAGTGAGGACTAGTTTTAACCGGTTCCATTGTTTGATTGAGCGTTTTCCTAAACAAACGAAAAGAAATGGTATTGAATAATACTGTGATGTAATAATTGTAGTAAAATTAGGTTAGTCCTTGTCCGCTAACAGGTGGTGTCTCTTAGGGCAATGTGTGACAGAATTCGAGATGAAAATGTTTGTATAAATGCTTAAAATCACTAATCACCAAACGTCGTATATATATATATATATATATATATATATATATATATATATATATATATATATATATATATATATATATATACAGAGAGGGAGAGAGAGATAATTAGAGAAAGAGAGACAGGACGGAAGAGAAAGAGAGAGTTATAAATATACACCTTAAAGAACGGAATTTTCTAACCCTGACTTTTATAGAAGTCTTGATAATAGTAGGCAGAATTAATATTTAATACAAATATCACTGTCATACAGGTTATAGAATTTTTAATATATAGTGTGGCCTTCTTCTATCTGTCTATCTATAAGCCAATCTACACATCTATCTTTCCTTATATGTACCTATTAGTCTGACTCTCTATCAACTTACGTCTATTTGCCTGACTTAAAAGACCGAGCTGAAATTTAATTTCAAGTTCAAAATGTTGGAGCCACTACAAAAGTCTGCTTCAGCTTATAATCTGGATATTAGGGTATATTTCATCGAAATTGGCAATGATCAGTATCGATAGGAGTATTGCTAAATTCGAGATAATTTGGTTCTCAGCCGGCGAACAAGAATTATAAGACTGTTATTTGCTTTCTCAAGAACACGAAAAGGAGATTATGATAAGTATGATATCATCTAGCTACTTCAGACATTGTAGTATTCTTGGAAACATGATTTATAATTTAAACACTGTAGTTCGATTTCAGATTTGTAGTATATTGTTCGAACTGCTACACGTATTGTATAGTTAGCACTGAAAGAGATTTATTTCAAACCCAGGGCATCTTTTGAATATTCATCTGCAGAGGCAAGTAATGCGAGTTAGTTCAGTCGCTTTTTGCAGAGACCCATTGTCACACATACAACGTCTATAATCTCCTTATCATTCCCAAATTTCAACAAACTCGAAAGATATATCATGCCGATGTGTACTCTGTGAGTAGCCATTGTTCATGTCAAAGTGTAAGCCGTCAATAGCCCGTTGAAGAACACACCAAAATGTAAATTGTCAATTACCCGTATGTATTATGATAAAAGCACTTTTAAATTAATATTAAGAGCGAGTTCTTTCATCATAATCAAAGCAGACTGTCATACCATTGAAATCTACCCGTATTGTTCATTTAAACGTGTGCAGGTTTAGTGGATTGCTTGCATCGGTACTAAAGATAATATTCATTACACTCTATAACAGGGCCCCGAGTGGCCGAGTGGTCTAAAGCGCTCTCCGTTACGGATCACTGCCATCTCACCTCTCTCTGCGTGGGTTCGAGTCCAGGATTCGGCTAATATGGGTATGTGAGAAAGCTTGCCAGTAGCTTCTCGTGGGTCGGTGGTTCTTCTCGTGGTTTTCCCGGGTTCTTCCTCCACCATTAATACTGGCCGCCATGCATAGCCTATCGTGTGCTGAAAAATGGCGTTAAACCCCACAACAACAACAACAACAACAGCACTCTATAAAAAGGCCAACTTTAATTTGCTGGAAACACTTACATTTGTCAGGGAATGCTGTTTGCATCTTTCGACTGGATCTAATTCATTTTAAGGTGGAACAATTTTAGGTCTGGAACAAATCTTCACCTAGTGGCACTTGGAGAGCGTGAGCACTTGACTTTGACAATCCTCTAGTGAATTCTGAATCAGATGTGGATATAAACAAATGCCTACAATATCAAAAAGCATGTTTATACCTGTATATATTGGTCCTAAATAATATTTGAATTTATTTTATGGTGATGTGTACATATATAAGGACGATGACTCTGTTTGTAGCTTTCACGTATTGCAGGATCACGAACAGTTTAATACCTTCTGCTATTTTCACGCCTTTATAACAGGAGATAAACAATAACAATGATAATTGAAAATCATTGATGAGAAATATAACAATAATCTCATTTACTCTGAAATGGAAGAACAAAAAGAAGAATTGATAATTAGAATAAAAATTGAAAAGTGCAGAGAGGTAAATGGTATAACTGGTATGATTGTAATTTGCCCATTGTCGGAACAATGTATTAAACTACAAAACTGTGTAACATTTTTGTCAATGCATTATCCGAGTCAACATTCCTATTTTAAAATCATTGTCAAATACTATTCTCCAAGCAATAACGTATTTTATTTTTAAATTTCTACGCATTGGTCGAGTTCTCAGCGCAACTTTTATAATATTCATACACATGCATTCTAATAAACCAGAAGTTCAAACAGAAACCAAACATAATGCTAAGTATATAGCCACTTGATATAATTCATGGCTTGTAACGAATGTTGTGAAATCAAGGCATCTTTATTGACCATTGTAAAACGTGTTATTCTATCTTAAATGTCACCACTCTGTTATGCAGCAAATACAGACTAGAGACTTAATATATCGTAAAAACATTACTCAGTTGAAAGGTACTAGGAATGTGAAAACATATTATGGGAAACATACGACGATGAATTAATGCGCTGCATTCCAGTGAACTGGAACTGGATTTACGTGAGCGGATAAGCTATTTAATATACTTTTGGCTGGAATTTTCATCCTACTGGACACTGATAGTTTGCCCTGTCCTTTTTATTGGACACTTAATTTCAGCCACTGAAGGATGAAGGCTGATGCTCTTACGGAATCCTGACATTTACTGGTGTACCCAAGTTCAAGAAGGCAACTGTTATCATGTTTTACTTTGCAATGGCGAAATGGAACGAAAAGTAGAAAGTTTATACCGCATTAGGCTGTGAATGTGATATAGTAGAATAAATCATGATATCATTTATTATTCTCTCGCGGGCTTTTCAAGTTTTTGCATTCAGTAACAATTCCAAACTGTAAATATCAGTGATGCGAATTAAATCCTTACTATGAATATATTGAGGAATTCAATATGAAAAATAACGTAGGAAATAAATACCTCACTATATGTCCATGTATGGTTATGTTAAATCTAATTCATGCGTGATTAAAGGAAACAAGTTAAATAAATGATAGTTGAGCTTATGCTTGATTCAATGATTAATGTTTGCTATGTTAGTCAATTTAAAGTAAGTGATATTCTTGCGACTATTTAGAACATTATTACTGCGGTTTATTAAGGTGTAGAGTCGCACTCAAGTAACAAGAGATAAATATTCTGACGTTTATAATATAGGAAATAAAAGTTCGTTTTAAATTGTCACTTCGTCTTCCAACTGAATTAATTACTTTTTTAAATTTTATAAACATTTAGATAATGACATTATTCAGTTACTTCATTGAAGACCATAGTTTCAACACACACACTATGTATATGTGTATATATATATATATATATATATATATATATATATATATATATATATATATATATATATATATATATATATATATATATATATATATATATATATATATACCTGCATTCAAAATAAATTAGTTGTTGTTGTTGTTGTTGGGTTTAACGCCACTTTTCAGCACAAGATAGGCTATACATGGCGGCCAGTATTAATGGTGGAGAAAGAGCCCGGGAAGACACCAGAGAGAACCACCGTCTGAATCCGAGACGCGAACCCACACATACAGAGATGAGATGGCGGTGATCCGTAACGGAGAGCGCTTTAGACCACTCGGCCACTTGTGGCCCCTATATTAACAGAACGTCTATGCTATGTTAAGTGTCGTATAAAAATTACAAAGTGATGTACGTATTCACTGTTCGTTATAAGAAAATAATTCATTGAAATTAGGTCCGTATTTGGGAACATTTCGTGGTGTATTGCTTCCCTAGATATAAGAACAAGTAGGCATGGGGCGCGATTCTTCATGTTATGTGCGTCGTCCGTTCGCAGATGATATTTGAAACTTGTTTCTCAAAACTCAATCGAGAGATTATGTTCTCCATTTGACATATAAGATCTTGTGGTGACGCTCTTATACATTTTTTCAAACTTGATACCCATTCGCCCTCAAATACACTTTTGCTTCTGTTACTAAATTGAATAAATCCTAATTATAGTTTCTAACGAAAAATCACAAACAGAACCCTCACAAATTACCTCACCGAATGTGACTAAAGTAGAAACAAAGCGTTCTGACTTGAATTTCTTTGAAACTTGTGAAACTAATACATAAAATATACAGGTCCTTACTATAAATACAAAGAAAATGAATTTCTTTCTCGCACAAATCACTCATGAATTTTCCAAATATGACAAGAGAAAACCCTGTCATAGTTGGCTTCAATTTTATTCAATGATTCTGACCTATAATCTGATAAGACTGGCGGTATAAAAAAATAAACGGTAAAAGTGACCTTTCAATACCGGCTCAGTAAAATGTAACGAAATGTAACAGAAAATGTAATGGTAATACTATGATGTATTTTGTTTAAAAATAACGCCAGTCTGCCATCTAATAAGGACATGACTACTAAAATAGAAAAATCGTTAAGTGGCTTTCCCTTGAAACCCATTGAACATAATTTTACCTGATTTGGCACAAAAGTATTATGGCATAAACGTCTTTAACATTTTTTGCACATAATGTCGATCCACCGTGAAATATCTCTATGTGTTCATAATATAACTTAGAGATCCTCAGTTTTCCTCTAATGTTTCAACACACTTTAACACCAATAGTCACTCTCTACTTGATTTTTCTTTCATGCCAATAGATATTGTGATTGGTGACATGAATAGACTCATGAAAGAAACTTATTGGATTCATAAGTTAGATACTCTGTATCCTAATGGACTTAATGCTAATGCACTATATAAAATTGTATAATTTACATTGATAAATTGTATATCCTTTATAACAATATAATTGTATGTATGACTGCTTGTCTCTAGTTTATTTTATTATTTTACTATTTCAAGTTTCATTAGAGACTCGTGTATCTTTTAGATCCTGTCATAGAATTGTTATGATGTTGCATATCATTTATGACGTTACGTAATGACGTAATTGTTGTTTTAAAATAAAAGACGTCATCCGTTACTTTCGAAACATTTCGTGCCTGAAGAAGCATATACTAAATGCGAAACTAGTTGCACAGAATTTTCGGCGTTTGTGTTGTTTTTTTATCACAATAATATAACTTATGAGACAAAGACAGGTTATCGTAAATTACGATGAAATTAATGCATATTACGCCAATCTGTCATAACTTATGGCCACTATTGCAAAACAAAATCTTCTTTCGATGCTTTCTGGACAGATGTTGACTAAATGCTGATCTGCCACGAATTGTAACTGTTGCCTCTAACAATAAAAAAAACATGCGTTAATTTCTTTCAATATGCCACGGTACTAAATGTGACCAAATTTAAAAACCATTCCAACTGAAAGTACCATTTAATTCAATAAAATATGTATCTTTTAAAGAGAAATTAGCTAGATTGGTAATAAAATCTGAATGAAAGATAAACTAGTATTCGGAGCCGGTAATTAATAAACCAATTATTGAAATCATGGAATTAATTTAGTATAGTCCTAGGGGATATTGGAGGGGTAGAGCAGCAATTAGTAAACTCGCTGATACAGCAAATGTTACATGTTCTACTGCTAAAAAAATGGTTAGCGCGACAGGCAATATGACAAATATATATACACCACCTAAACGAATTCAGCATGCATATTTTGATGTCAGCACTCCCAATGACGTTTATCAAGCATATATTTTGTTTTTACCACACGATACTATTAAAATTTAACATACAAATAAGCGTGAACTGTCGTTGACGTTGCAAGTAGGCGATGGCCACAACTATTACAAGTTGATCCTGGCAAAGACCTTTTTGGTGCAGTATCATCTCTGATGAAAAAAACATAATGTCGAAATTAGACGAGGACATACTGCGTATCATCGTCATCAGGCAATTGTTGAGCGGTTATTTTGATATCAATATGCAAAGGAAATAAATCAGAAGGTCAAAAGACCTCATGAATGGGTTGCAATGTTACCAAGTGTGATAGCTGCATTAAATAATGCGATTACTCGAGCAACTGCCATGAAATCTATTAAAGCAATTCCCAAACAAAAACCATACCAATACAAGACGTGAATTTTTCAAACAACCAGTAATAGATAATGTTACTGTCAGGTATTTATATGAACTTGGTTAGCTTGAAGGTGGTAAAGCAGCAGTTATGGAGAAATAATGAGTTCATTTGAAAAACAGTTTTCAAGACTTACTTGAAAATCGGCAACATTTTTAGAAATCGAATAATTACCACAAAAAAATTAAAAAGTGATACCTTCTTAAATATACTTAGGAAATATTGAAAATAAGGCAAATCATTTTTCGTGGTAATGACTTTTCAGATGGGAACTCACAAAGCGTTCTGATATCATTGCAATATATCAAGAGTTTAATCTTCTTGCGGGATTTCCTATTGATATTTCAAAGACAAAATGTACCAGTATGGGTAATGATTTTAAGATTGAACTTTCAAAATTTTCACCGCCCTCTGTAATTTAGAAATTTGGAAACTTAACTTGTTATGTATATTTGTATTATGTGTACTAGTTGTAAGCTCAGCCTGAATCGTGAATATGTTTATAAGTTTGGGTGAATTTTCTGATTGGACAATTGAGTATTGTAACATATGTCAGGTGGGGTGTATATGGAAATAAGACAGGTAATTAACAATAAGTCATATGAATGAATTGGGACGTATGGTTGTTACGTTGTCTTGGAGATTGATATAATGAAGAATTTGACAACTATTTCCCCAATATTGCTCTTGTATATTTGTCTGCAGATGTATTAGATGCTGTGATTTGATTTATTTTGGGAAGAATTATTTGTTTGGATTACTCATTTTAATTACAAAGTGCTCTTTGTCTTTGGACTAATATTTTATTTCCGATTATGGCAAATTCATTCAGGTGCATTCTTGACAACGTCATTGTGATAAATCAAGAATAAATGCAATGCTAGTAGCTGGTAAAGAAAAGCAACATTTCCATTGTTCAGAATGTTACCACGTCATCAAAATGAATTGCGTTTATTTCTGTATGAACTGTAAGGAGAACTACTTTTTTTAAGAATACCCACCTCTATAAATAGTCACGTGTACCGGATAAAACAAATACTGTCATTGAAGGCAGACACGAAGTAAGCATAGGAGAAGAACATTATATCAATGTAAACAAAAAATGATTAGTTTTTGCTTCCATTGGTTGAAGGACTGGTATTATTATGACCTTATTACGATCAAGCAGGACAAGCCCAAGTGTTATAAATAGCTATGTAACAGAAAACCCCAAATATGTATTATTACGTTTAATTAAGATTTCTGTTTTTTAATGATGCAAACCAAATAACATAATGAATAATTTAAATTGCAATTATAAGAGTATAACGTCGTTTTCTCTGAGTTTGTCGTGGTATAAACTGCCAGTTGCCGACTCACACAACTTGCATAACGCCCTTCGGGTGTTACTTGCTGTGTGAATCTGCAACTGACAGTTTATACCACGATGCACTCAGAAAAAACAACGTTAAACTCTTAAATGTTCGCACTTCAGCGCGTTCAAGACCTTGAATGTATTGAAAACAATCATATCCTATTTGGATATTTCTTACCGGTTGTCATGTAGCTAGTCTTTGATGAGAGTCAACGATGTATGTGTTGCTCAAAATCAGATATATGCAATCATCAACATTCATGCAACATTGAGTATCATCAGTCATGTGTCTGATTTGATGATCTCTGTGTGTAGCTCTGCATCAAGCAGTTCAAATGTTCAACGTAATATAAAGACCAAGGTCAACATTTTTGTTTTTTTCATCACTGTGAGACCTTTGCCTATAATGTTCTTTTTAGTGCCTCTTGTTTTCATATCTCTGATTCCTATCATATTATTTTATTCTTTCTTTTTTGTCGCTCTTTCTTTATTCATGTGTTCTTGAAAATCCTTTCTTCGTGTCTTCTTATATAAACCTTTGAAACGTTTTGGCTGGATATCATGTAGCTAGTATCTGATGAGTGTTAGTTGTTGATCTGAATCAAATAAAAACACACTTATACGGAAGGCTAGTACTTACCCATCTTTGACGTTGGAGTTAAATATTTAATTTATTATTACATATCAGATAGTTGATTCTGATCGCCGTGGTTAGGTACGATTCTTACATTGATAGCAATGCGTTCCACTTATCGAAGCATATTTGCCTCAGAACGGTGGGAACTGATTCACATATACACTGAATAATAATTATGATCATGGCTAAATAGAAACACATAGATTGATCACTCTAATATGTTAATAAAAATTCGAAGCCAGCTTAGGATCATTTGTACTAGCATATGAAAACAATCAATCACATAATTCGCTGCAAGGGAACATTCCGGGCGTGTTGCTACAACAATTAAGTCGAAATGACCGAATACTTTCTCCCAGTTGCATTAAATAAGTTACACCAACATTGACTCGACGAATAAAATCAAAGTTTGGAATGTTATTCACCAAGAACGCAATTCACCAAGAACGCACCTGTGCGGGAAAACATTATCGGGTAAAAACGAGAACGATCATTTCAGGCATTAAACACGGATGCAATCAGTATGGTTCAATATGGACTTGATGTGGCGGAGATCACGACAATGTTAACTGTTATAGGACAATAATGTAGGAGCTATGTTAGTAATGTCTTGCAGCGGCACAAAGCGGTCCCAAACACAGTTACAAAGCTATTTTATTAAAAGGTTATAAAGCCATAAATAGCATATTCGTTCAGTGATGCTTGGATTTGATTATATGGAACTAAAATATCAAATCTTGACAAAAAATTATGATATGGAAATAATATGATAGAGCCATTAATTATGCTCGTAATTCTAGCTCAGATTTACGGGTTATCCAGACATTTTATTGCGAATAGCTAAGAGTATTTTACGAAACACTGATATGGCATAGAAAACAAATATATGGTCGAAGACACCTTAAATAAACTCCGGAAAGGACCAGAGTTTGAATAACCAGAGTTTGATTTATTAATTTCCAGAACATTAAAACGGAGATTGCATGAAAGCCGAATGGATACATGATCCATACTTTGCGCATAATGGTTTATTATAACCCTGGGGTAATGAGAGATAACTTAATCATATAATATGGATATGAAATTCAAAATGAACAATCTTAAAAGTATTGCTAGTTCCAGTAGTTTGAAGCATCAAAGTTTTATTTGAGTTAATTTCCAAATAATTGCTACTACTCAAGAACGAATAAATTGAGCAAAATTGTAAGTTGCTTTTCGCTGGCAGGTTCGTTGCCTTCTTTGCTCGAAACTAATTCGTAAGCTCTGAAGGAATATTTTTTACATTTTCTAAAACCATTTATTTTTTGCAAAAATTTTTGTGATAATTGACGCACCATCCACAATCCATCATTTCGTCATGGTGACCCTTCAGTATTGTCGTAGGCGGCTAAATAACACATCATAAATCATCTAGCACTGGTCAACATCGTGTGGATACTGGCGCATATAAAGGGCATGCCGTCGCCCTAAAAACCCATAATTTATATATTACATTCCCTCATACATAGAAAGGCCTGTTATCAACCGCCTTCATGAGCCAAGGAATATGCATCAAAGAAGATTGATTGATTGATTGATTGATTATATTTTTACAGTGCATCAGCACGATTTGCCTATTTAGCGCCAAACAAAAGCTCATATGTAGATAGATAGAAAGACAGACAGACATATTGATAGATAGATAGATAGATCGATAGACAGACAGACAGACAGAGATAGAGATAGATATATAGATAGATAGACAGATATACAGACAAACAAACATAGAGAGGCATAGAAAAAATGGCAGATAGAGATTAAATGGTAATGATTTAATGCATAATACTTTCAACGAGTTTAATTATGCATAGCCTTTAATATTAAATGGTTACCCACTTGACATTCTTGTTATCACGTAGAATTAACTTCAGTGAAAATTATTTCAAGAGAAAGAATAAGGAATAATTTGGTTCATTCTGACTGAAAAGATACACCTTTCTGTTGTCGTGCGTATAATGTAGTCCGAATAGAAGTTGAACAAATATCAAAATTCAAAAGTAGAATTTTTGTTGTGCAAATAAAAAATGAAAAACAAGTGTCCTATTGAATGAACAAAACGTGTCACATATACAAATTATTTTCTACACAGAATATTCAATGAACGTGATGTCACATTTTTTCATACAGTACATGTAAGAGTACATTGGACGATCGATGCTTACCCTAAATTGTAACCTTTACTGCTAAGCATTACCTCGTTGCGATATTCAAGTGAAAGGCTTACTACTGGATGCAGAAATGACAATATTTACCGTAATATGTTTGTGACAGGATATTTTCATTATTTACATGGATACAAAATCGAATTCATATTTCTTCTGAATAAAGATAAATAAATCGCTTAATATGGCTCGAAATATATCTAAGTTTAGCGGCCTAAACTTATCTGTACGCTATATCAAACTTGTCTTTTCCACCGACTCAGAAGAAAACACGTGCGTAGCTTTGTTTTTTGTTACATACCACGATAATTGTACATGATTGGTAGGGATTAGTTTCCGCACAACTTACTCGTTATTGCATGAATGTAATCTGAGTATCATTGCGCAGTAATACAAGCTACATCACTGCTTAGGAAGCTTGGTACATGGTGTGATTCTCATTCAGCACTAAACAAAAATGTGTTTGCTAATGAAACCGAAAAATCATACTGCAAAACATATACGCCAGCAAATCACGCTATACATCAATTAAAATTGATGTTTTCATTTGCAAAATGTGCCAGAAAAATTCCGTCACAGTCTGCTCATCTTGATTGTTTTTGGTCGATTTTGATGTCATATTTAAAGGTAAATTTGAAATATGTATTGTGCGATTGAATTATTGCCAAAATGTGACCCACTGGTTTTAGCTAATATCCTAAATTACGGATATAGATGGATTTGAAATCGTATTTGTTACATAACATTCCTAGTTTAAGATAAGATAATGTTACTCAGAGTAGACGCAAGTGCACTATTGACGTAAGATGTTAATAATCATTGATACATGTATCAAAACAGACATTTTCTCCCTCTCTCATTCAGACAACAGGAACTGGATATCACTAGCAGACAATTTTCATTTATTTTAGAAAGTATTTGTTTTATCTTTTTCAATTTAAACTTTTGGAAGTATTTATTTTCCATAGATTTAATTAGAATTAAAAATAGTTTCTAAATTTGTTGCATTTAAGGAACAATGCCAAACATCATTCTGAGGTAATCAATTCTCCAATACTGCCGTCAGGTAGAAAGGGCTACTGTCCTTGTTGACCTATTGTGGATTTCAGACGCATGACGTAGTCAGTCTTTGTCGATTCGTTTGACCTTTGTATTTAGCCGTAGCAAGAGGTAGTTCATCTAATGCGGCACGGGTTTGCTATATGAGAAAACAAGAATAGTTTTTTTAATATCTACGGTCAATTCCATTGCATATATACCCGTAGAAACAACGATACGTAAATGAGACTTTTTCTAAAGTGTTTAGTAATTCATGAATTGTTTGCGTGAAAGAAATGGCAAACACACTGACTGAAAGTGTTGCTAAGTGAAAGGACTGACTTTGAAAAGATGTGAGCAGGTTCCATCTTTCCTAGCTGCACAAGCTAGTTAGCTTATTTCCGCATTAATGTGGATATAAACACAGCACCAAAGAGCATACAAATTCGTAAATTATTTCCGAAAACAAAACAATAAAGCACTTTCTGAAACCACTAGTACAAACAAACGTTTGTAGCTGGAATTTGTTTAAGATTCTATTTTGTCTTGCATCATCTGAACATTCGCGTGATGGATTATACTAACGGGACTGATATTATGACTGCCATCAAGCCATTCATTCAATTTGTCTTTATTCTTTTGTTTGTCGTCCTCTAGAACGGCATTAATAGTAAGATTTAAATCAAGTTTTAAAAATGTTAATTAATTTATTGTAGCCGCTGATATTAAACATTTCTTAGCCACGTAACCACCAAAAGTAGGATCTAATTCTACTTTAAAATATTTTGTTTAATCATAATTATTTTTCATCCAAGTAGTCACTTTTCAATTCTTAATTAATATCTCTATCTCAACAATGTCTGCACTGTAAACAAACGAATGTAGAACACATTTCCTGTTTTGAACTGGTACATCTTTTCTATTGCCCAAAGTGGGTATCAATACATGGTTATCGTTTATATAATAAGTTTTAAGTCATTTCGTCAGTTGGTATTGTTTTTCAGCATTAAACAGAACAATTCTCATAGTTACAAAGACATGTATAAGGCCTTGCCACTTCAGAAATGTAGACTATACAAAAGCTTAGCAGTACAGTGTTATGCCGATTATCAAAGAAGTGTTTCTTGTTTCAATGAGGCATCTTCAATGATGCCGTACTGGATTTTGAAATTGTGGCGTTTGCCATGAAATTAATTTATATCGCTGATACTGTTGCCATTCATGGCCAGATAAAGTATGTTAGATTCCAATGTGCATTCCATACATCTGACGACCAACGTCAAACTAATATTTAGTGTGAATGTTTAACATTGTTGTGCATTAGACGCCAGTGGGATGATAACATGATCATCACTGCATAGGTTATTTAATTCAGAAACAAATATTATCGCACGTTGTACTCTGCTAAATCTTAAAGCTGATTTATCGAATATTAGATTATTACTTATTACGTGAAAATTTTAATTAAATAGTTAACCCGTTAAAATGTTTCCGTGTGTTATATGCCCTGCGACAGGCCAAGGTTCAGTCCTTTATTTATGGTCTACAAATTCAGCATTGTGCGGATATGCGAAAACCTAACAACATCACTTATCTTTCTTTTGAACAGTATGGCGAAAGTTGCATTTTCTACTGAGCTACAACTCTTCTCTACTTACCCTTTTTGAACATCTCTACTTACCCTTTTTGAACATCACATCAAATTGTAATTTTCTATTAAATTCCATTTCTTATTTTCTCCTTGCTTTCGCTCTTATTTCACAACCTCGTCATATCGGTATTATATATGCATATTTACATTTCCTAAGTCCGTATTACCCAGCTACAGCTGAAACATTTTAAAACCGATTTTACCAAAACCTTCATATCCACGCACTACTGAACTTGAGGTGTTCTGGATTTTACTTCAATCATGTTGTGTAAATAAAATCTCATTCCTTAGCAGCTTATATGATACGTTTTATGGACATTTAAATATTACTCAATGTTGAAGTTTGGTTGAGAAAATACAAATTACGTGTAAAATACTGGAGGAAATAAGGAAAGAACATTTTGCACTTTTCGTAACCTTTGAATGGTTAAAATGTTTAAAAAAATAAAGTGTTCGTTATAATTGCATAAACTCTTAATTGCTTTTTGTTTCATTTTTTATGATAATGTTCAAGACATGCTTTATAAATTTAACCAGTACTAGGTTTATTTTATTTTTAAAGACGTGGCTTGCGTCTCCATCATGTTTTAAGTAGTATACATTTTTTCGTATGTGTAATTAGTTGTTACCCTGCTAGGGCATAGTCTACATTATAGTTCACGTGGAGAGTTCGTCAAGTGTAATATTTTGTTATTTGCCTGTTTGTTGCTATGTCTTAGTCTACACAGAATTTGAAGGCTGGAGTTTCTCAAGTGTACTATTTTGTTATTTGCCTTTTATTTGCCTTTTTTGCTTCTGATGCATTTTCTTTTTTCCATTTAGGTATTTAAAACATAATGCATGCTTGAACGCATTTTTATTTTCCACTATTTTCCACTTCTTTCACATCTTAGAAGCTGTTTTTTTTTTCTCGCAGACACTCAATGTTCCCAAGTCCCTGCATTCTGATAATTATGTATTTTGCTTCAGCTGCCTCCAATGGTTACATCTTTCATTAAAGAGTATAGTACATTCATTTTGCTAAGATCGTTCGAAACTTCATCAAATCGTTTCCAGTTAACGACATCGTACGTTTTATGATTCACTCGTTCGTTCTTTATGACTTTTATTTATTGGTTCTGAAAAACCTCGCATATTTCAACTTGTGTGTCGAATTGAGTCAGCGCTTGTCAGTAAAACATATCCAATATATCCTCCTCCTACACGTCTTCCAGCTCGTAAAAGTCTGAATCATCCAAATTTACCTACGCGAAATTGTATTTTTAACGTTTGTGTTTATCATGTTTTAATTTGAGCGCAAGAAATATATAAATTGTCAAGTTACAAAATAGTATGTTTTAAAATTGAGCGATGCCGATTGATGGCTAGTGCCCATAGATTATGGGTAGTAATACGTCCACAAACTTTCTAGCTTTATCCTGCTAGAAATATTAAAACATTTTGACAAGGAATTTTGACACTCGTTTTAGTACTGGCCAATTAAACTATCAAAGCAACGTCTTTGTTAATTTACCAAATGGGCAACTTTTCCTAAAATGAAATACTGGTTGCATTCTGTAGACTCGTTTCTACAAGATTCTGTCTTTACTAATACCATCCAGCAAACCAAATAACAGATACTGCTACACTTTTGACCCCATCGTCTCTCCCAGTTTACATTTATTATATGCTTATAGATATAAAAAGGTGGGTAGTAAACAAGCCTCAGTTTATTAATGGACCTCATTACCAACCTCGTTGTCGGCTCTTTTTTTATAATGTCTGTCATAAAAAGACAATATATGTGAACATTGTGCGAAGGTAAACTCGGGATAGATTTTTAGTGTGACTTAAATTTAAATTTATTCATAGATCAAGCTCATGTCATAACTTTAAAATGTGTACGTGACGTCATTATCCCGTATCTGCACAGGAACGTAATCTTTTGTGTTTTGATATAGAAGAAACAAATTCTACGTATATAATTCTTTTTACGATGTGTCCTATTATAGTCCAAAATAATGATACAATGCGACATTATAACTACTACGATCACCTGCTTGAAGTACAAATGACTAATAGTTTAACCTGTCTGTTGCTTCTGGCAGTTAGCTCTTTATACCTTAGACACAAGAATAGATGCTTTGTTAATTTTTTCGATAAGGTGCGAAGTAAGCACAACAGAACTTGCGCTTTGCGGTTCGCGACTCCTTCTGGTTCAGTTAATCTAACTGGTTTCATGACGTTCCTTTCAATACTGCACTCCGTCCAATTCGGTAGCAATTTACGATGCCTATAGAAAATTAGAAGAGACATCACGACCTAAAGTATTTTCATTATAAATGCAATATGGCTAAGAATACAGTCAATAAAACAATTTATTTTCATATGAATATTTACATCCATATTTATATTTTATTGTGGCAGTTCTTTTTATAGCCCAGCCTTTAAAATATGTTCATTATGGAGAGTTTTATGTTCTATATAGGTGTTCGTTGTAAACAGATATTCCTATGGCTGTGGCTAAATATCATCTTGACTCCTGAAAATAAATTAAATTAGTTTTAGTTAAAATTGTGATGTTTTTATAATCAAACATAATTCAAGGCTGTCAAGCATAAAATTGCTCAGAGTTCTGTCTTCTTATTTGCAAGGAACCAAGTTTTCTTCAAATGAAAACTAGAGCATTTTCCACAATACTGTATGGTGAAGAGGATTCTATTGCTTAATCTGGAAGTCATACTCAACTCTTGTCTACCAGACGAATATAACTAGAATTCAGATAGAAATTAAATGACTGGACACTATTAAGAATTTTTCCATCATCCTGTGGGGATATAAATTGCACAGAGTAATTAAATCTGCCTAGCATTCTATTAAACGTGACAACACAAATCAAGTCATGACATATACATAATATATTTGCTTAAAATGCAAATGATAAAAATCGACTGGTTCTAACATATAGTACATCCGATTGAAAAGACTGATTTATATATACTGACATAAAATGCTATGACATATGCTTAACCAATTAAATAGTGAGCTGGAATTTATATTTATCATCAGAATTTTCGTAGTTTCTTTTTTCGGTGGGTGAAGGGAGACGCGAAAATGATTAAACTGTTTCAATATATATGATGTGTTCCAGGTCTGTTATATTTCTACTACTACTTGTTTATTTCACAAACATCCGCGTCTTTGAATTCAATATTTTAAACGTGATGACTTATATTTTTAGTAAACGCTATATTATGAATGCTTTAATATATGTAAGCAGAACCGAACGTAACACCGACTCGATTCGATCTCGATACCTATAATTAATGTATTATTCATTCCATTGATTGAGCTTATCTGTACATACCACGGAGAGTGGAAAACGGGAAATACACCGTAACATTTTTATATTCAAGCTGGGCATTTTAACTTTTATTTTACTTAGTATATTTACGTATTTTGTACATCTATGCAATTTATCTTTAAAATACTAGTCTTCTTGTACTGTCAGCTTGAGAGTAAATGAGATGGAGATAATTGCTGCTCCTTGTTGGTAAATATAAATATTAAGCCGAGAATGTCCTTACAAAAACAAAATGTTGGTAAAATATATTATATGGAATTTAATTTCAATCCGCGCCATCACTTTGGTAAATATCTAAAGCGTAGAAGCAATTGATGCAATATATCTCCATAAATTTGTTATTCTTGTAACTAAAACTACTGGTATGGAAAACGTGCCTCTTTGGTAGAAATTTTCTTAAAGATCGAGGTCGTTCGTTTCGATCTCAAAATCGCCACCCTTTGATACACACTGTCCTTCCTTGCACCACTGCAAAACATAGGCAATAAAGAAAAAGGAAAAATGAAGAACTTTATACTCATAGCTGTCGGCGCACTGATTTGCGAGGAGGTATACGTAGCTAAATAATTTATAACATTGCTGTGCGAATTACAGCACAACCTTGTGAACGGTTTTCTTATCAGGCCTATGTTGAACAATCCGATATTGCGCTATAACGATTTAAAGAACTACCTCTTGTTTCTAAAATGGCATTTATGTCAAAACTCTTAGAAATAATTTGTTCTTTTCCAACTTGTATCTCGTCACAATTCAAATAGTCATTTTAGCAATGTAGACCCTGCATATTATCCTTGTCACTGTCAATCGTGAGAAAACCATACGGACACTAATGACTCGTAAAACGCATCACACGAACAGTCTACATCACAACAAGTCATATGAATACTTAGAAGACCTTAATTGTCAGTGACTCAGATTATCATCGACATGTTACAGTTGTCACGACTCACTTCAGTAATGTGTGTGTATCGTTAAATAAATCACCTGTGCGTTTTTGTGTCGACCTCGTAAAACTATTTGCAAGGACTGATTTTGTGTTCAAGCATGATATCGTCATAGATTGCTATATTGTTTTCGGTGGAATACAAACCGTCAATGGCATGTGTTTTATCTATTGAAACAATGAATCAACAGTGTTGGTGGCGTTGCCGCTCAAAGAGGCTTTTAACCTCAGCGCTGTCTGAAAATATTTGAATGCATCATAGCACGGATGATCTTAAGCCGACAGCGCAAACACATTCAACTGAACCCACTTTAACTATCGTAAAATCATATTCAGCAATTGTTCAGTATTTTCATGATTCAGCAGAACCAATGATTAGACCAGGTAATGAGTTTGGAAATATATCACCATGATTTGATAGTGTAGGTGTTGCTTCCGCGGCAAAGACAATGACGTCAAAGTTATTTTTTGTGATGACATTGAATAATACAATGTTGTATCATACGATCATGTTTTCATATTGTGTATGATGCCACATGAGAACTCGTACTGCAAATCCATGTCATGTTCGAACCAGTAATGGTAACGTCATAATCAATGGGCTTGTGTTCGATATGGAGCAAACAAGTTCACGTTCATCAAAAAGAACCATCGGCGGTGATACCGCTTCCGCATTTACAGTATTACCAGTAACAACATGGAGTAAAAACCCTAGTAAAAAGCATACACTTGGATATAATTTCAGTGGATCCTGTACACAGCTTGATCAACGACTTGATTCTAACAATCAAACAAAGCCCGGTGAAGCACAAGTAAATTTTGCTGAATGTACATATTAATGACAAGACTTTATATACCAAGGATCAAAAGATATAAGAACAAGTCAAAGCACTGAATTTGATATCATTCATGACTTGAATTCTTTTAATCCAACACTCGGAGAACAAATAGTTAAAAGGGTCGTCAAGCTAGGTATGAAAGCCACCTCTCGTGGAAAAAGGTCCACTCATTAAGAATTGATTAGATTAATACCAACAAACATGAAAACAAAAAGCTTGATATTATCACAAATATACTACAGTCCACCTGAGTATTGAAGAGGTGAAGCAGTTGTGGAGAAGTAAGCAATCACTCCAAATGTCACTGATGTTGTTGTTGAAAATAGTTAGCCAACCAGGCTAAATTCGTAATGAGTTTAATCAGGCTAATCCCTTATTTCTACGTGATCGACAAGTTCGATTGTTCACATAACAGTATGAGCTAACCATAGTCAATGCTGCCAGCATATATAAAAAAGCTGAGCCGTTGACGATACAAAAATTCTGGAAGCGTCGCATTCAAGCTCAGTTATACACTACCACTAACAAGGCCACTCCTATTGCAGGTTGATCCGGTAACAAATTTCTCGGATATGTTGTTGCATTGTTAAGAAATGTTAATATACATCGTGACCATGCAGATGTGGAACGCTTTAATTTCACACTCGCAAAACGGTTATTTGTGCATCGATTCGGCTAAACCAATAAAGACTACTCAAATGTATATCACAGTTGACATTATTGCAAGGACTCGGAAACACGATTTTAGCTAATTCTAAGCAACCGGCCAGTTAGACAATAGGTAACTGTAGTCTCTCGGTGTATTTACAATCCCGATCGATCACCAAAGCAACAAATACGTTAACATTTGGGGGCATCACAGGGTGGACCAAAGCCAAATGGACTTCGTTCACCAATCAGGACATTTGTGCGAGATTAATTGCAAGTTGTTCTGGTGAACTATATTAAAATATCTGTTTTAATACGGTACTAAATCATTTTATGATTCACAAAGCACTTTTGCATTGCATTAGCTGGATGACCAATTGTGTAAGTTTTGACACCAGCGCGGAGTATCCATAGTTTGGTATCAAGCGGTGAGCAGCCCACATTAACGCATCGGTAACCACCCAAGTGATGATTCCGACACTATCTAATTTCTGCTGTTTGTGCAAATTCACATCACTCTCTCAGATATTCCAAGGTCATATCCTGTTTGAAATTTGTTTGCACAACGACGCGTAGGGTGCCTTTAGCCTTTTCAATGTTCCTGAAGCGCAGAAAGATAATCGTTGTGTCAATCATTTAAATAATCATATATATATAGAAATCCTGCCACAAATTAGTTGCTTGATAAATAGGTGTTTGTCAGTTTCGGTGAGTACTTCCAGCTCTATTATTTTTTTTTTCACAACAGCGCATTCCGTTTCCGGTGTTGAGACGTAATGTACAGGATCTAACTTGTAGAAGAGAATAACAGTTTCACAACATATTTCCAATACATCAATTAGCAACAATACATCAGTGTGTAGATACAAAAAGTGATAGCCACTCATGGTTTTGCATTCAAATTATATTTAACCCTTTGGGACATACTGGTGGTCTTAGAAGGAAACTCATTAGCAAGACAGCGACGGATGAACTACTTCAGTCGATGGTTGGTGAGTTTCAGCAAACTTGTCCCTGTCGATAATATACTTGTATGGGTTACAAAACTGTTCTAGTTAACAAATCGATGTTTAAAGAGTTACTCATTTACTTAAAGATGAGTTAAAAACATACAATGAATCGATAAATTGCCGTTTTCTCAGATTAAACGCTAATCATGTTTCCATGTTGTTTGGAAAAGCAATTAGTGGTACCGTTGATGGAGTAGCTACTGTTTGCATAATGAAGTGACCATCATACCTATGCAGGTTACTAAGTACTGCAGGGTTGTTTGTTTAGTGTAAATTCGTTATTGCTTATTACATGAGCTGTGTACGGCTCCTATGTACGTTCCTGTGATATGACAATGGTCACGGACATTGGACATTCAGTCCCAATGAAAAGCTTTTCAGATCAATTAATGAATGCCTGTGGAATAACTACAAATGATATTATCAGTTATAGTCAAGAGTCGTTTGAATAGAACAGTTTTCGAATCCATTTTGCATAACTTCAATCGATTTAAGAAATACTTCAACTCAGTCCCAGCCATGATACAACATTAGTGAATCACGTTACTATTGCATAACAAAACCCACATGACACCTGTTCAGCAACTTCGGTTGTTTGGTGTTTGGTTGGCGTCTTTCACCGAAACATTGAGGCATTCAAAGTTCGCGTATATGATATACGCAACTTTTATCCTTTGTTGCAGTGCAGCGAATGTTTTGCCAGGCTAATATTTTCATCCTCATACCAGGTGTGTCGATAAAGCAACCGGGCTAGATTTCTCCATACCTAAATAATCTAGCCCGGTTACGATACCGACTAAGATACAATAATTTCACTCATCAATTATTAATCTGGATTTGTCCATGTTATCCGTGTTGTCAATGTTGAAAAAGTGCACGCGGATAAAAGCCTTTATCACGAGTAAACTACATTAACAACGATATATGGGTAAAGGGTTCCAAAATTTAATGTGGCCTAGTTACGTCCACAGGAAATTCGATATATCCAAATGTGAGTTAACTTAGGTTCTGCTTGTATTCGCTATGCTGGTTTTGATTATGATTAGCTGGATATTATGCTGACGGTATTGTTTATTCAAAACATATGTTATAAATATTCTTCACATTTATTATTCACGAAACGATTGATATGAATAGATATTAAGCTCGACATAAACACAATTTTCCATCCATAGCTTGTATTGTTATAGTTTTACAACATCTCTAGAATCTTTTTAATGCCTTCGTCACTTTCATCATCCATAGCATTGGTATCTTTATTGTTCAGGATTGTATGAGAATGTCTGTGAATCCACGGTGTTGTGACTTTAAATCCACATGTTTAAGCGACATAAACACGTGCGCATTAAGGACCATTTCTGTTTAAGCATGTAACGTACCGGAATGGTGTAACACCGGTGTAATCCCTTGAATCTTTAGTGATAACAGTTGTCGAGCATATTTGCCTGATTTGAATATGTGTGGGATAATTGCCATATGATTGTTGGTTTCACAAGTACGCGCATAAAATTTAAATTCAGATATTTGCGATTGCTGTGCTTTTTCACGAACATAGCAGCTTCAGTAGCAATGGCAGATTCATTAAGATGTCAGCGGATTCATTCACCTACAAACGCACCTAATATCGCAAGTATCATCTTTTCTTTGGTATCCGTGTATTTCGCTCACTTGCAAATTCGTTCCGTTGCTATATAGTTGCTGTTATAATTAGCAATCGGTGGTGGTGAATTATCCTTCGAGTACGTTTTCCTAGAGTAACTATTAATCTCAAACATTCCAGTAGGTCAGCTTTTTGCATACGACTTGGTATTTGCATTTCATATATAACGGAAATCCTTGTTTGGTTGAGGAGTACGTCAATAATTTGTATTAAGTCTTCTACTCTACCAAGATGAGAAACTGTAATCACTTCAATGTACGCCATTGTGTTATTACTTCTATTTCGGGTGTTTGTGCAAACCATTGGTGTTTGTGAAGTTACATGCAATAGTGCTGACCTATGTTTATCCAAGCGATAATATTCACGAACAAATCCACGTGAACGACAAAGACGATTTCGTGATTTTAGTCCGATGGCACATTTAAGACAGGGCTGAACACAAGAAGGTGTGATATACAGTAATCAGTGTAGCATATTATGCCATAGAATTCAGATTTTTTAAGGCACATGCCTTTGTATTGATAACGTCCCAATGCCATTGAATTTATATATATTCAATATTTATTTAATTGAATATTAACACAGATGATTTTTTAATAATTTCCGCCATTATACGCCTTCACCAGTTGAGACACGAAGTTCTAAATGGGTCTTTGTCAAAGAAATCAGTGTCCCTTTTTCCGAGTCCTCAAAATGAAATTTCTTTGTCACTATAGACAAAATATCTTTCAGAACGGAGCTTCGGTACTAGACAACATTAATAATGTATAGGGAAAACTAAATTATAGCCAAATGTCAGTTCAAAGATATATATGATCCATGTTTTGACATAGACTTGCCTGCGTTCGACACATCTAGGTTGTTTCTTCCACTTGAGGTCATCTTTGAAATTGATGGAAGACGTATGCGCGTCGACAGTACTTATATCCAGCCAGCACCACTGTTAAATTTCTTAACATTCCAGACATGGTGCATCTCTCATGTAATTGTACATAACAATTGTATTATTAACAGATGAACTACGATGGTCCCACAGTCTTACCGACGTGAACAAATAATCAAAGCGAGACAACGGCTGGGAGATGAAATCAATTAGAGAACCACGCAACTCGTAAAATAAAAACACGTATTTGGAAGTAGATATTCTTTGGGCTTGCTGCGACAACAAAACGTTATGAGGACTCTATGCACACAAAAAACCATCATAGATACAACAATCGGAATTATTGTTGCGCTATGTTGATAGTAACCGGGGCGTATGGCGCGTTGCTAGCAAATTAATATCGAAACAGCCGAATTCACAAGTACGTATCAATTCATAACTTCCTGCAGCGCCACAAAGCAGTCTCAACACGATTAAGAAACTGAATTCGGTGACAAAATAATTAGCGAGGCCGAATTTGATACGTTGTTGGCAGAAACGAAGAGCATCGCCTACTCCGAGCACAAATACAGAGCCATGCAGTTGTGTATTTACAGCAAATGAGAGTCGAGGAAGAATAAAACCTAATAAAATATTTCCTACGCGCTTTATTGCTTTAGCTGCTTTCTTGTGCATCTTCGTCTTTTCGGATTATTAATGCTAATAGTGCACGGGTTGCACCATACTTTACTGTTTGCTGCCTAAAATAGGCAAACGGGACAGGTGATAGAGGATACGAAGCTTATAAAACCAAAACAGACAAAGCAGCTATTTGCTACTACTACTTTTATTTTGTTCGTCTCAGCATCCACCACATAAACATTAGAAGTTCACAACACAGCTGCTTGGATTATCCTTAGAATACGAATAACTGATCATACCACCGCACAGCGCTCTGTAACCTCCACTAGCTTCCTTTTCAATCCAGAATCAAACACAAAGTATGTTCACTATGCTTCATATATTTGACTTTCTCCAGTCCAATATATTTATCTGACTCACCCATGTTTGCAGCCCATCTAGACTCTTACGCTCCTCTTCTAACATCTATATTCTCATTGTTTCCACGGTTAAAACGAAGTCATACGGACAATGTTGTTTGTGCACCAGGGCCTAGCTACGTGGAACGAATTTCTCAAGCAACATTATTATTGTTATTAGCAGTAGCAGTAGAAGTAGTATTACTACACAACGTTCTGAATGGTTTTCATATTAAACGTAACAACAACTTATTAAAACCTATAACAAACTATAATGCTCGTAGGGTATCCTAAAGGTTTGAAAATAGCATCTGATTAGTGAACTTGCCGCATCCTCGACAGATTGACATAGTTCTGCACAGAGAGAGAGAGAGAGAGAGAGAGAGATTACCTTATTGTGTCCACATTTGGTTCCTCTAGCTGCTATGAAACGTTGCCGCATGCATTTACCCGTTTTGGAATTCTTACACTCCATGAAGAGACAAATATCTTCAGACACAACCTAAAAAGGACATCTAGATATTGATCCAAGGCAGCGCTAATGATTTAGACTCTAATGAACCTGGTTTGATTAACGAATGATAAAAGTTTTAGGCCGAGTCTTTTTCATGTCATGTTTGCTTCCTCCGAAAATAAAATAACTGTTGAGTGTGCTTGGGATATGTGTTTCAGATATACAGATGTGGCATGCGCAAACTAAAGCATCCCAAGCTAATTTAGTCTCATATATTAATTTCCATGTATCTTAAATAAAAATCTAGGTCAATAATTGCAAATATAATTTGAACAAAAAACTTTAATTAAACCTGCATACATTAGAAAGAATTATTTTATAATAAATGTATGCATAAAATTACTCGAGGTGGCTTCTCCAGATCCGACTATTTTTGGTGGATTACACTTTCTAATTTGTTGAAGTTCTCTGCTACATGATGCAAACGTTTGACAGTTTATAATTTTTAAAACATAACTACCAGCAAAAACAACTGGGTAGCTTATAAGCTTATATAGAAATATAAAATTAAAAGAAATATAATATTTTAATGAACAACTTATAGCTTCAAACATCCGAATAGGCATATGATCTGTGGTATAAGCGTACTAATGATAATTAATTACTAGATCCACGTGTGTGTGTGTCTGCTAAAAACGGATGCTTATATCATCGACTCTGTCACATCATTTTGGTGATGGATACAGTTTACCTTCAGACGCGTGTTCGAAGCTCCATAGAATACGAATTAATATTATTGAACATTTACGATAACGTTCAAGCTTGATAGAATAGCAATAGTATAATAGAATACCTCAAACTGGGCCTCTTAAGAGAATAAGGGCTGTAAACAAATAAGGCCTACAATCAAGATAGTTAAGAAGTTGCCATGGCTTATCGAACAACATACACTTTCGTGAAGCTGAGAACCAGCCCACGCACAGACACCGGCAAAAACACACATACACACATATACATTTAAACTCACACGCACAATGTACATACCCCACAGAAAGCAAGTTTGGGTCCATTAATTAGCTGACACTGATGACTAGGGGTATACACCTCTCCCGGCAGTCTCATCACATTCTTCGTCCATTCTTCTTCGTTATAAATACCACCGATATTGGTCACACACTTTCAGAAATACGAAGATTACCTGTTTACCGTGACAGATAGATATACATATTTCCTACTCAATCATCTTCCTACTTATCAACGTTTATATCTACTTAACTACATATATATCTATATATCAGGACACGTACCTACACACATACGCCTGCACACAGAGAGAAAGAGAGACATACATACTTTCGATGACGCCATTGCATTTTTGTTCAGTATTTCGACATTACATACTAAATACCGAGGTTCCAATCCAAGTCTTATTCCGAAATCGTCTGCATAAAATTGTGCTCCTTAGAACCGACTGTTGGTCATGTTAGTCATTCATAGCAAAAGAAATCTGAAACAAATGCAAGGTTACACTTCTATATATATCAAGTATACATTGAACATACTTGTGCCTTAGTGTCGTCTTGAATGCTTCCACAGAGCAATTAGAGAAAAGCCACGGGTTTCTTGAGAATGGCTTGTCTTTCTCAAATAGTGGCATTTTTGGAGACATAATATACAGATCCTCAGCCGGACAAGCAATGCTCTTCTTCTCGCCATCGTGGTTTGCTCCAAGACTGAAACAACAACAAGGCAAGGGGCATAAATACACATAAATAAGCATGGGACGCAGTGCATCTTTGATAATTTTCTATTATATTTATTTATTGTCAGTCAGCTTACGAAACAAAACGTATTTTTGCATCCACGTCGTGCATTATACATTGGATTTTATTCATCAAAATGTAAGATGACGTACCTAAATAAAATTTACAATCGAATCGATTGGAGAACTTTACATTTTCTACAATATTTTGATTTTTAAAACAAAATGATAAACGTTTCCATTGGTATTAGTATCATGAAGCAATTAGAGCATTTTCTTTCAAGAAATATTCTATATTCGACACATTTCATGAGGTAATCTCCGACTACGACGCCTGGAAGTTAATCTTTTAAGAGGGGACCCCGAGTGGCCCAGTGGTCTAAAGCGCTCTCCGTCACGGATCACTGCCATCTCACCTCTGTTAGCTTGGGTTCGAGTCTCGGGTTCGGCCAATTTGGATATATGAGAAAGCCTGCCGCTAGCTTCTCGTGGGTCGGTGGTTTTTTCCGGGGTTTTCCCGGGTTCTTCCTCCACCATTAATACTGGCCGCCATGTATAGCCTATCTTGTGCTGAAAAATGGCGTTAAATCCTATAACAACAATATAACAACAACAATGTTTTAAGATCATTAGCCGGTAATATCAGTATCATGGTTTGTTATCCAGCAGCTCGTAACCTTAGTAAGAAGTGTCAGTCGCTGCATTCCATTATTGCAAATATTTGTATTTTAAGAATGCTTTCAATTTTAAATTTAACCCAGTCTAAACAATGTGCTAGGTAGGAATGTTCACTTAGTCGAATTTCGTTCCTACCGGTCGGTTCAGTATCTATTATAGGATCTGTCTGGAGTCTTGGTTGATCATTTTGCTACGTATACTATAAAGCAGATACAGTTTTTAAAATCTGTTTAACTGCAATATATGTCAACCAATTTTCCGTCAACATTTCACAGCTATTATGTCAATTAACGTTAAATTTTCTCAAGCGGTGAAAACAAAGATTATAAGATTATAAGATGAACATATCTACCCTAAGAATTATGTTGATGTTTTCCCTCAAGTCTGGAAGGACAGTTTGTTCGGCATCTTATGTTAATCGTACTGTAAGTAGTGTCCTAAACTCTGATCAGGTTCCCGAGATGTAGGAAGCAAGAAAACCTACAAGAAATCACCTAACATGTATATGCAACCAGTAATAGTTACACGTGAGCGAATCAGGATTCAATCACTGTGTACAAGAAATGTATAAAATGTGAACTCCAAGGGTGAACTAGGGGTGGGCCCCGAGTGGCCAAGTGATCTAAAGCTCTTGCCTAGGAGTTTCGGGATCGGCCTATGTTGGTAAGTGAGAAAGCTTGCCAGTAGCTTCCCATGGGTCGGAGGTTCTAGCTGGGGTTTTCTCACGTTCTTTCGTCATACTTGCTGCCATGTATAGCCTATTGTTTTGTAAGACATAACGTTAAACCCTAAACAACAACAATTAGGAAGCAAGGAGTTACCTTACCTATGCCCAAGTTCGTGTGCTGCTGTGCTGACAGACTATCTGAATAATCGATTTTCTTCCTCCAAGGTCACACACCTCTCCTGGGAAGGTTTGACCTAAACGGAGAAAGAAAAATATTCAAGATGAAACAAATATATTGTTATAGGATGATATTGCTTTGAGGTGTATGGGCAACACATATACTGACTCAAATAATACACTATGCATGACTGACTTATATAAAAAAGAGTGAATATAAGTAGAGAGACTAAACCCAATGCTAATAAACATATTGCTGGCAAGAGCATGTGTGACTATACATTTAGATTTAATGATAATGTCCGACGCGATAGATAAAAGCACAAGTCAACAAATGGAGTTTAGAAGCCACGAAGTCACAAACCAGAGCAACGCCCAACCATAGTGATTGTCCAAGGGTCATGTTACCTAAGAAATACTTCATATGTATGTATGTGTATATATATATATATATATATATATATATATATATATATATATATATATATATATATATATATATATATATATATATATATATATATATATATTATAAAATCGGCTACTTCATGTCGAGAAAATGGAATATTGTACCAACGACCCCTGGATAACGAATCCGGTGCTGTCTTCTGATGAGCATTGCATATATCTCTGTATATTTATATATATATATACAAAATGCATATATATATATATATATATATATATATATATATATATATATATATATATATATATATATATATATATATATATATATATATATATATATATATATATATATATATATATATATATACATATATATAGAGATAGATAGATAGATAGATAAAATGTAACTTCCTGCTGCGGTGTTAATGTAAATATCAAGATGCTTTTATACCCAAACCACTGGCACACGGTGGAAAATCAAGAGTCCGTAATAAGAGTTTTGAGGAAACCAACTTAAAACGTTACAAACAGCCTGGGATCGTTAATGAAACATGATGTAAATAACGTAAATGGGTTTGAAGAAAACCTATAGGCTGACAAAACGACGAAGACTGCGCCAGGAAGTTCGCCCGATTCGATATCAAGCAGCCACTGGTATATACGTTTCATTAAGGCAATTTGACATAAAACAAAACGTTTTTGTCAAGAACCTTACTGGAATAAATATGCCAGTAAATGAATGAAAATAAATACCAAACATAGAATAAAATCCATTCAGTGGTTTTGAAATGATTGTGGATTAATTTCAAATATTCTCTTCGATCCCCAAGGCTAGGAAATACACCATAATGGACATAGTTCTAATCTATCTCCCACTCGCTCTATAGAGGTCTATAAATTCACGGCTTCTATAACGTATTTTCTTTTATGTTGTTGAAATTTTTAGATAGGTTGCACAAAACAACTGTTTAAATGCATAGTAAATAATGATATCGAACCTAGTGCAGCATTAGTAAAGTATATAACAAATAGTGAATTGAAATTCCGGTTATTCTGATTACTGCAACTATCTGACAGAATGACAAATTCGTGCAGTCCACTCCGATACATATGTTACATCTGTACAGTGTTCTCCCATAGGTCAGACGGCTTTTTAGATCCAGATTGTGCAGGTCATTTAGTATCGCGTACTTCCATGTCGTGTCATAGACCTTTCCGAAATCAATAAAAACCGCTACTAAGTGTTTTTTCTTCATAAATGCATCGCGAATATAAGTTTTCAGTCTACTAACAATATCATAATTGGTGCTCTGGCCATATCGAAAGATACTTTGGAAAAGAGATATTAAATTGTCAGTTTCCAGGTACCACACAAGCCTAGAATTGATCATTCGTTCCATCGCTTTGCACAAACATCTTGTGAGTGCAATAGGTCGGTAGTTGGCAGGATCTGCGCTATCATTGTCTAAATCCTCCATAAGCTCCAATAACGAGAACCGTTCGTTATAAGTTTCTGAGTTTTTGGATGTGAATTTTAAACGTGACTTTTCTTTTTGAGTTTTTAATCTTCGGAAGGCTTCTGAATAATTAGACGAAATGAACACGAGAGTAGCGACACAGGTGAAGGAAAAAGATCGAGCATTTTTGCAATGTGTTTTCCATCAACAGGCCGAGCTACATAACTATGCATGCTTCCAGCATCATTATTAAAGGGTTTTAATTCGTGTATCCTACAGACTTGTAACTGGATTATCCAAAAGAGTGTTTATATCAAGAGAACAATTTTACAGACCCTTTTTCTAGCTAAAGACGAAATCATTAGCACCACAGCCAGATACATTATAAATAGAGCGTTACAGAAATCCCGAATTTGCTCTCTGTCACAAATATTCAAAGTCATACCGGAATCATGCTTTCATTGCCTATCTCAATTACTCGAAAGCATACATGAATCCCGTTTTCACAGACTATCGCAAGTACTCAAAGGAATACAGCAATCCCGTTTTCACATTATATTGCAGGTATTCAAAGGAATACGGTAATCCCGTTTTCACACCCTATTGCAAGTACTCAATGGCATACAAGAGTCCGTTTTACACTCTACCAAAATCACACAAAAGCATACAGGAATACTGCTTTCTCGCTCAATCACATGCACCCAGAGGCATGCAGAAAAAAACGAATGAATACATATAATTACTTACCTTGTACAAGAAAAATTCAAGAAGGGTGACTGTGATTGATATACTATCATCTTCGATTCCTTTGTAGAGGAGGTTTACCTATGACAAAATTAAGATATATTCATATACGATAATTCTAATGCATACTTATTATATGTATATGCCTTGCTTTACAATCAGAAAGAATGATAAAGCAAATTTAATTATCAACCTTTCCAAACAAAGGGTGTATTAAATACAAATAATGATGCTACCTTTCCAAATCGGACACTATTAATATCATTTATTTCACTGCTTTTGTATATCAAACAATTCTTAGCTTAATAACTGCTTATTGGGGATATGTATTTCCGTCTTACAGATTTACCTGTTAACAGAGGAGGCCGGTAACAGAGGGTAGTTATTTGCAGACAATGCCGGGTTACTGAAAAGACATTCGTACAGGCGAGACTGGGTTACGGAGGGGCTTGTCTACAAAAGATACCGGGTTGCATAGGATACTTGATGATAGAAACGCCCTTAACAGATATTTAGAGAGGAGAATTCATGACGTTTTCTTTCTAATTGCAATAACAAACTTATTGAAATGCTTATCCTTGAAGAATTAAATAGTTGACATGCATGTATCAAAAAATTTACAAAAATGCCTTCTGTTTCTTCAGAATTTAATCAGGTGAGATGCATCCAAGTAACTTAATAATAATCCTTAATTAGGCCATGAAGACAGTTTTGTTGGTCCTACTGCCTCATGCATCATTCCATTCATAAATCATATGTTTGATTCACAATGGCAGTATGCAAATTAAAGGAAATTAAAGGAATGTTAAAGTGTTCAACAGTTATGTATTCATTACTTACACCGTTAATAATGTGTGAAAAATATTCTCTTATATTTTGTTTCACTTGAACATCTTTTTCATCTTCATCCGAGATATGTACCAGAGATGAATGCCTGCAAGGAGAGATGAAACACATATTTTTTCTCTATCTGTACTTGAATAAGTGTTTCTGTTACCACAAGATACGTCAAATCTCCCGATATGAATTTGATAAATTGTATAATTTTGATGAAAGAACTAAAAGAAGGACTTTACTTGCACGAATTGGATGCACATGGCCTGCGTTTTGGTTTTGAATGTCGTGATATTTGCTTCGTGATTTAAATCCACAGAAATATGCGATTTTAATTATCACGTTGGATTCAAACTTAAACATATCTTCCGATGCATGCGAATTAATACAAAAAGATACTTGAAGTTTCCAAAGCCTGAAATGAGCCAAGGTTTGATAAACTCAGAATATTTTATCGTGCGGAATATAAAGAGATTCGAACACGGGACTCTCATTACTAATCGGAATTCATATTCCGGCCAACCACTCAATATAAAGGCATTTATGTCACATGTCACCAAACGGTGGACGGAAGTTGCTTTATTGCAGATGCTGTCATCTGTGATTCTGAAAATCAATGTGATAATCTGATAACGGACCAGACGTCAGTCAGCTGTATGTCATATTTCAGCTCATAATAATGATAAAAGCATTTATACAATCTTTATTCTGCAGCATTACCAGCAATCTCTCTCTCTCTCTCTCTCTCTCTCTCTCTCGTCGGTTTGTCTATCAGCATTTAAGTTTTACCAGTGCGTCTCTCACTCAGCTGGATGGTATGTCATCATATCAGTTTTACCACATCATCTCTCTCTCTCTCTCTCTCTCTCTCTCTCTCTCTCTCTCTCTCTCTCTCTCTGGACCATCGTAGCAGGATACGATTAAAATATGGGTGCAAACGACAGTCAAGCGACCATGTTTCTGGACCTATGATTGATGGTAAAAATAAAGGATAGAGAGGGAGACTGAACAGGTTGTCGGATAAAAAAACAAGTTTTTGATTAGTAACAATTATAGTTAAAGCATAATAATGACCTACATCAACTAAAATACATTTATATGTTTGAATTACTCTTACTGGATTTTCATTCTGCTTAGTCTATAAGTTCCATACGTTTCATAGTGTGATCGTTGTGCTCTACTTTCTTCATTTAAACCATATTTTATGTTTGAACCATAAATATGTCTCCTATTTTGAATCAATATGAGTGTAAAATGGAAACTCAAAAAAGAAAACATACAATTGATCTATTTGCAAAGACGACTGTGTTAAACATATCTTTATCAAGTATATTATGTTTGTAATATACTTTTATGCAATTCATTTAGTCAAAGTGAGATTGTTAAAACCGGAAAAGCCGTTAATGACTTGATTACAAAAATGTATTTCGCTATCTTAAATGATTTGTTGAAAGAAACTGTGTTGTTAGGTACTGTGTTTATAGAGAGAAATATGCTTTATATAAGCAATAGAATACGGAAAAACTCTCATTCTTAAAAGTTTATATCAGTCTTGTAAAAGATACATTGAGAATATTTATGTACTCCTTTAAATTGACAACAGTTCACTGCGATTGCAGTACTCAGAATATTTTTTTAAAAGAGAATACCATACACTGGTATATTGTGAAATTATCAAAAGACTACCATATGCTAATAGGTTGGAAATTACAGGCAAACATTCAAAGATGTTTTGGGACTTAACATTTTGGATTTACCTTGAACTCGAGCAAAGACTTTCGGATTTTAAAACAGTGATTCATCTGTGGTGTTTGCACATAAGCAATTTAGAGATTTTATGAGGAGTATTTTCGGAGCGTATCTTGATTACCTTGAAACTGATAAAACATGTTTAGGAATTGAAGGAATTCATCCAATACTGTAAGTAAATGTTCAAATTATTTTAGGGAAATAACTTTTATAACTTAAAACATCGGGACATGTTTTATTTGGTCTTTCTTGTTAAGTAGTTTAATTCCAAAAACGTAATAAGCAATTCAGTTTTTTTTGTGGGATTGAAATTTCGTTTACGTAATTCAGGGACATACATTTTTTCAATATTTCAGAGATTCTTATTGCTTTTATGAATTTGAATTTCACGTTGAGTTTTAAATTTTTTAATCTTTGGTATTATTTTCACATTTGGGAAATTTATACGGAGATTGAAAAGCTTGTACCATAACATTCAAAGTAGATTCTTGAAGATCCTATCCATGAGGGGTTAGAAACCTTAAACAGGACGAGTTAGGTGAGTTGGCCGTGCATTATGAACTTGCTGAAGCAAGAGCGTCTTTCATTAAACAAGAACTTCAAACCTTTATTTGGTAGAAAAAGATGTACTTGATAAAAGTTGTTCGGATTTGAAATAAAAGTCGAAAGAAACTACAAAGATTGATCTTGAGTTTGCCCGTGAGAAAGAATGATTGTTTGATAGATGGTGTCAAGCGAAAATGTTTGACAAACACTATGATAAACTCAAAGAACTCAAACTGATTAATGGGTTCATTAATTTTGTTAGCAGTGACGTCAAATCTTACCCCGACAAAAAAGGACTTGAACCGTTAGAAAAGACAACTAACACAGCTGACGAATATTCTCTGATTTACAAAGTATAATTTGTGAATAAATCTTCCTCTCCACATGTTTTTATTAAAACACCACGTCATACTTGTGCGACTACTTACAAGTTTCAAACTGGTATAAGAGTTAAGAATCACATCTGAAATCCTTATCTCTTTCTACTTGCAATTATTGCTAGACGAAAGGCACTTAAAATGGTTGCTGGATTTAGGACACAATGTAACGACAGAGGTGTTCCAAATATTCTTGTTTCTAAGAAGTCAAGGTCACGGTCATATATTGGAAAAGATACAGTTGTTGGGTCCTTGTAAACACCTGTCTCATTTTATTATGGAGAATTATAAACCATCCATGCTGAATGGTTTAGAATCCTTTGTTGGTGATTTTGCCAAATCTACATGTATTAAAATATTGAGAGACACGGGAGCTTCTGAGCCTTTTATTGTTAAATATTGTGCTTTTTTCTAAAAAGATTTCTAGTGAAATTCTCTGAAGCCACGGATTACAGTGCATATATGTTAATGTTCCTCTCGAGTGTGCTAATTTTACACTAGACTTATTTTCGGGACCAGCAGTTATAAGAGATATAACTTTACTTTCTTCTTCGGGAGTTCACTTGTTACAAGGTAATGAACTGGCTGGGGATGAAAGTAGTAATAGGAGGTGTTTGAGTGTCATCGGGAAACCCTGTGTTGAAATCGTAAAACGTTTAGAAGGTTATAACAGGAACTTAACATGGTTAAATTCAGGGTACTGGACACTGGGGACAGATGGGAAAACTTTTGCAAGTGGCTGTCCTCAATCAAGCTGGACTGTGTAACAGTGTTAGAGTTTACCTAAATACACACTACTCCAGAAGGGTCAATTTTGTTGACACCTTCATCTCTAAATTATACTCTTAGCAAACCTCTGAGCAGTCTGTCGAAAAGTCTTGACTCCTCCGTCTTGACTGTTTGAGAACAAAATGAATACTCTGACTATACGTCACTATTTCTATACATAGAGACCCATGCGTATAAAGATTAAGCGATCGATACTATTTGAAAAAGAGAAAAGTGTTGGCTCAAATACATGCCAGCGATTTCGAAGAAGACATGAGTAACGCTGAAACATTGCCTGCCGTGTCTGATCCCAGACCAAGATATGTTTCCACCAGCGAAAATAGGCCAGAAAGAGACAGATAGACAGAGAGAGACAGAAAGAGAGCATCATTAAGGCAGATATATGTATATATAAAGAGAGCGAGCGTATGTAGTATGTGTGTGTGAATGGTCACTCTAAGCTTTGTACACCGATTGTTTCTTTTTTTTAAGTTGATCAGTCGATAGCGTACATATTTTTACGATATCTTCCAGATGCTACTCTTTTCAGTTTAATCATTGCACTACATATATTAATTTTGTATATTTCATGAAAAGTTTTGTCTATTTATAACACGTGGGTCCCTTTTCAAGAGGTTTAGTATGTCTGAAATAATAATACGTTCACTCAGAGGGAAATGCAGTGTGCATTTAGTCATGCACAAGAGTGACATTTAGATAGACAGACAGACAGACAGATATATATATAGATAGACAGACAGACATACAAACAGACAGATAGATAGATAGATAGATAGATAGATAGATAGATAGATAGATAGATAGATAGATAGACAGATAGATACTCACAAGTCCCATATCCCCGAATCTACCAGGATGCCCATTTCCACATAGTAGATCTTCTTTAGGTTGCGAACTTCATCTTTGGATAGGATTTCAAATGAGAAAGCATATTCATTGGCGATGTTATAGCCGTTAGTACCAATACAATAAATAATTGAAATATGTATTTTATTTGCATGTTTAAGATAGAACACATTGCTGTAACTGTTCAAAATAGTTTCCGTGTACAATGTTTTTAGTTTTCAATACTAAAGATTATTTTTGTAGTAATGTAATAATAATCCAGCATTAAATTGATATAACATAAATTAACAGAATTTAATAGTGATAGATTTACCAATATTATTTGATTTTATGTAGACATTCTTATATGCAATTGATGCTTTTGTCGTTATTGCAGTATAACTAATATAAAATGATATAATATAATATAATATAATATAATATAATATAATATGATATAATATAATATAATATAATATAATATAATATAATATAATATAATATAATATAATATAATATAATATAATATAATATAATGTAATATAATATGTAATATATAATATAATAGATAGATAGATATTCCACAAGTCAACCGATTTCAATCAGATTTTGTTTCCCCTGTTTATATTTACCCCTTTTATTCTTTATTTTGTCATTTCAAACATCAGTGTTACTGGTACCCAAGGAATATCAACATGTTTCTTTCGTTGAGTCTGAAATAATTGGCATACTACTGACAAGTTTAATAATCTTTACATTAAAAGATAGTCTGAATCCTTTGTGTGGGTTCACTGAGGCGACAAAGTTAATCGTGTTGCTGGACAAAGGTATCGACAAAATAATTTCACGGACATAAATGAGGAATGTCGATTCCTGACTCACGCCAGAAATTAGCGAAGTACTCGTTTCAGCTGGCTTCTTGTAGCCTTTAATAAATACTGTTCCTAACAGCAATTGCAATCACTAGAAGGGTGAATTCATTTGACATATATTACGGTGTCCTCTAAAGTCTGGGATCTTTCCCTTATCAAAATAGTAACGCGGTTTACGGAGACTCTAGCTTTACCTTCCTATATAAAGCTATTTCAGAAATTTTCTCATAATTATAGGCTATTTACTTACAAATCCTCAATCAAGATGGCAACCCTTGATAAGTAATTGAACCAATATTTTCCATTTGCTTGAGCTCTTTACATCGTTTCCGTGATTCTTGTCAATCGAATAGATCTGCTTAGTATGGCATTTTACATCGGTAGTAAAATATTGATGTGGATCTGACCTCAAGCTGATAGTGGAGACACGATATTCTTTGACTACGGTAAATATGAACGCTGTGCTACTTAACTAAATTAAATATAGTTTCAGGATAAAAGCACAGGGATGGAGGAATTTCTCATGTAGCATATATACATGACATGTATGCATCACTATACTTTGATGTTTTTGTTGTAGGTTTCAATGCCATTTTTTAGGGCAAATAGGCTATACACATTTGGCGGCTAGAATAACTGGTGGAGGAAGAACCATGGAAAACTCTGGTAAGAACCACTGAACGACGAGACGTTACTAGCAAGCTTTCTCACCTACCTACGTTAGTCGAGCCTAAGACTCGAACACACGCAGACAGAGGTGAGATGGCAGTGATCCGGAACGGTGGGCGCTTTACACCACTTGACCAACCGGAACATCAACTCTAATGGATGAGCTGTTTGTTCCTAATCTAATTTGCTGATAGTACATTCAGTAGTGGAATGAATAGATGCCAAGATGCCAAGATATAATGTCTGCCGTACAAACGGAAAATTCAATAAATAACGCCCCATCGTGTGACCAGCATATGAAACAATTATTACACAATACATTTTAAAACGTGTTATGTCATTAAAATTTTTAAATGTTTGGGCAAGTAGCAACAATTAATTTGTAGGACTGCATTTATTATTTGAGGACATAGTTGGGCATTATACAAACAATGACAGCAAAATCGCACTGATAAATATATTTCATTGCTATCTTTCTGTACTAGCATATTACTGATCTTGCTGTAATGGTGCTAAACTAATTTTAATAGGATTAAATGGAGTTTTTATAGTGCATTTTACATCTTCATGACTGAATACTGTTACACTTTGGAAGTTTGCCATGATCCTGATGCTTTTCAAAACATAACGAACACGTCCGATTTCCTGTTGCAATAAATAGTGGCATGATGCCTAATTAGTTAAATATATTCATCTTTCTTTCATTACTGAATAATTAACATACTTATTTCGTGAAACTTAAAAAGTATTATTACGAGTGACGTCATTTCAGAACCGCAATCTCCTGTGTGGTGTTATTGAAATTGAATTAATCCTCATCCATAGAAGCATCCTTACTTCTAAACATGTTAATTCCAATCCTGGATAACATTCTTAAACCACATATAATACTTTTATTCAAGGAAAACAAAGTAAGGGAAATAGCTAATAATCCACTACAAAAGTGCTTTGTGATGTATAAATTATGGTGTAAAGTTCAGTCATTGTAAGCCGCAAATACCCTTCTCCGGTATCAGGCACATTCAAGTAACCGTAGTATGAGTATGGCATGATTGTATGTATAGTATGATTGGATGTATTGTGGATGTCTGTGTTTTAATGCTTGTGCGAATAAATATATCACATTTCATATCTCCTGACATATCTTTATTTTGGTTATGTGCTAGGCCTGAACAATCCTTCTTTTATTATAACGTTAACCTTAAGTGACTTAAGAAAACATTAAAGCGGAAAACGCTACCGCAAACAGATGATATATAGTCGTTATAATGACAAAATAACCTAGACACTAGAATGCACAAGAAAGTCGACACTATCACGGAATTGTGTGCACTTAACAACAATGCATTATGATATTGATGAATTACATTATGTAGACAAACATCACTGAACGTGTTTAGTGTCTTAGCTAGATATAATCCCAACACGGTTTCATCGAGTTACATACACTTGCTGAACACCAAATAAGTGTCTTTTATGGTAGTTTACAGGGAATTTCAGTGTTACTAAGCAAGTTCGGTAGCGCATAAAGATTTAAAGATGTACTTCAAATAGGGAGAGTTTGAATCTAGAAACTTGCTATCATAATTATATTAATGTCATTAAGAATCATTTCAATGTCTTAGGTCAAAAAATCAGTAATTTACAATCCGTAAAACGTGACCTCCAAGGGTTCACAATAATACATACCATAAATAATTACACTGAACAATAATCAAATTTCTAACGTTTCAGAGACTTGAGAAGTCTTAATTAAGCGTTAAAATGAAATGTTGGGAAAGCATAGGATACATTCATCATAGAATAAAAGTCACAGGCTCGTGGTTTTGTGTTGCTAACAAACAATAAGAAACAATTGAGAAACAACCAAGCAATAGAAGAAAACAATGAAAGTGTTTACATTTGGAACATCAGAATGAGTTCACTGCTAACGTTCTACACTACATCCACGAGTATTTACTACAGTAAATGAATTAAAGAAACTGTTGATATTTTTATTATATTTTTTAATGAGCTTTCAATAATGCTTATCGAGTAAAAATAATGCCTAATGTATTTTGTCATTTTAGTCATGCTTTCTTCACAATGCATAAGTATTAATATGCCTATATTACAAGTTAATATGAATCTTAATATACTGAGATGAATGTTAGAGGAATTACGTCCTCTGCTCTTAGCTTTAATGGAATGCTGGATAAATATAGTGTTGACGTAGCTTGTTTGCATGACTGAACATAAACTATTACAACACATTCTTTCATTTTACGATTCTATTATTTCTGATTATAAATGCACTGCTAAGTCCGATGATATTTCCTCTGATAGCACGTTAATAAAATGTGGCAAAGGAGGAGTTGCAATCTTCAGCAAAACTTCTCTCATGAGATATGCTAACTTCAGATGACGTTAATAGTGACAGATTTGTTGGCATATTATTCAAATTTCCAGAGATGCAAAATGTGTATATTTTTTGTGTATATATGCTGAACCTATTGTATGGCATAGATTGTTACAAAGCGCAAATTGAGTTGATTCGAAATATGTATGATCAGTACTCACGGCTGGGGGACATGTATTTTACTGATGATTTCAATGCAGAAGATGAACCCGACACTTTCAGATATTACAAATATAGGGTATTTTATGAGTTCATGCGATATAACAATGTAGTAAGTGCTGGACCTTTAATAATAGATATATTTGGATAGATGAGGGAAGGCCTAGGGGTAGCCAATATAATTCTTACAGAGAATATAAAGATAAGAATAGACTCTAGAAACGTTCAAAAACTGGCTGTGGAAAAATATATGGGGAGGTATATGAAGAAATTGAAAAAGCACATGAATGCTATGTAAGACACTTTTGGAAAATAATCAATGCTAAAAGAGGGATCAATATGAATTTTTTCAGGAACTATCAACTGATGGAGTTTGTGTCCGTGATGATGATTCCATCACAAATGGCTCTGCCAGATACTATGAGGACATTCACACGCCACATTTTAGCTATAGTTTTGACGAAAACGTTTATGAATTTATGGAGAGAGAATTAAATAGGGGTCTACATGACGGAGTAGGCCATGTACAGGCCTTACAGACCAGTATCAGTTGAACGAAGTAAGCCATGTACAGGCCTTACAGACCAGTATCAGTTGAACGAAGTAAGCCATATCGAGGCCTTACAGACCAGTATCAGTTGAACGAAGTAAGCCATATCGAGGCCTTACAGACCAGTATCAGTTGAACGAAGTAAGAGAAATCATTACAAGTCTAAAGAAATCAAAAGTATCTGGCCATGATCAAATTTGCAATGAACACTTGATCTGTCAGCGACTACCTAATTGAGTGTATGACAATTTTATTTACTCAGATGATTGATTATTTTTACATACCTGTAAATTGTAAAAATAGTGTTAGTAATACCACTGTACAAAGGTAACAGAAAATCAAAGAACTCCCTCGAAAGTTACAGGCATGTTACTTTACTGCCTGTTACCTACAAAACGTTTGAGAAAAGTACTCATGAACGGTTGGTAACTAGCCTCAAAGATATTGATTCTAATATACCCAGTTCACAACAACATGGTTAATAAAAGGTTTATGCTGCACAAAAGCGTGTTTTTTGCTGTTGCAATCAGTACAAAATAATGTAAACATGGGTTCACGGGATTTTGCTGACACAAAAAGGCATATGATACAGTGTGGCACAAAGGACTACTTTTAAAATTATTCATGTTGGGAATTAAGGGTAAATCTTTTTTGATATTTATTTTATATGTATACAAAATTTACAGATAAAGTTATTGTCAATGGGAAATTTTCTCAATGGGTTTTCAATTGGCCAAGGAGTGAGGCAACGGTGTGTTTTTTTAACCTTGATGTACACAATATATATATAAATTACTTGCTGCTACAGTTAGAGAATAGTGGATTTGGAGCAAAGATTGGATCCTACGATATGGGAAATCCAACCCTATCTGATGAAATTTCACTTTGGCTATATATCCTAGCAATGTATAAAAGCTGTTACATATAGCATACGCGTACAGTGTTAAGTGGCGATTCGAGCTTAGTGTCATAAAGTCATAAATTATAATTTTTGGTCCCCCAATACAAGACTTTTGTCAATATGAAATGGTATCTTGGCCCGTCGTGTTTGATGGTTACTGATTCGGCAAAACACCTGTGTCACCAGATTAATTCAAACATGACGTCACTTGACGCAATATTCGATGCATGCAAGAATGGAAAAAAACTTTTCACGGTCTGTTTGGTATTGGAATTAAACCGAATGGTTTAAATCATTCGGTTGCTGCAAATGTAATCAAAGAGGTACTTTTTCTCTCAGTGATTTTCTCTCAATATCTTTAAGGTAAAAGGTTACCAGCAGGTGTAATTGACAAAGAAATATCCACGCTATTCGCCCTGTATGCAGTATACTTTGTCATGCAGTGTGCAGCTATCTTCCGCAAATTTGGTACTTAAACTTGTAACTTATGCAGTTGACGAAAATTTTGTTGATTGATATAATGTAAGAATTTGTATTGTAATATTATTATAATTTTTGTACATATTTATTTATCTTTTAAATATTTTTTAATCATTTGTATTATACTTATTTATTGATTTTATTCAAAAGATTTATTCTTATATCATGTAATCTTTTATGGAAGGAAATAAAGACGATGATGACGTTTCCATAAACAATGATCCCAATAAAAAAGACCAACTTCAGTCTAAACATCACTATTCAAAATCTTTGTCAAGAAAACATATCTCTAAACTTAGTGTCTCTTGATAGAACGACAATAAGTTTTGGACGATATGTAGTCCTGGTATAATCATTACCATTCTTGTACAACGGCCCTCCCGAAATAACTGACACTAGGCTAGACTAAACAAAGAAACAAAATAGAAAGATTAGGTTATGTTGATATCAACATAAAGTAGTGATCGGAGATCACTTATACCATCTCTCAAAGTTAAAAAGCATGTAATAAATGCTTGGTCACCACGTTGTTTGAATAAGTTTTTAAATTTTGCAAAGAACGCAGTATGTACGCATAGGTAAAAATACATTTTCAAATGCTTTGTGTTCTAGAAGGGTCTGTATTGGGACCATTGAGTTTATTAAAAATCTATTAAAATTATATTACGCTGACTACAAAGAAAACAGTACAGACCTGTTAAGAATGTCACAATTGAAAATGTTTCTAATCATGCTGACAACCGTTTCTTTCCATGTGGAATATACAGTTTAAGACTTTACGTAAATTGCTTTATTTCAATAATCCAATTCCTGAATAAATAGGAAACTCCCCTCCTGATGTCAGAATCGTAATTAATATTAAAAATAACTAAAAGGTTATTGTCTTAATGAAAGGAGAAATTGTTCCAGACAAGAATTTGACAGAAACATCAAGTTACAAAAGAGAACAAAATATGTATTTCTCCATAAACATTTTCGTTCACATCCTAAAACTCTATAAATAATTAAGTTAAATCGAAATTGATCAAAACAAAAATATTATAGCAAAACATCTCCATATGCATCTGTAGCGTTGTATCTCCAAAATATGTTTAGCAAAATATAAATTATGTATACAATACTCTTGGTATCAGCTTTAACCTTGTGCTACGAAGACATAAACTACCAATGTTTATGCAAAGCTTTAAACTTGCAGGAATTCTTCCTTTAAAAAACTTATGTTTTAATGTCAGAAAATAACGTCCTCTCAAGGTTCCTGAGCTACAAATTGCTATTCTTTTTAGCAAGTGTTAAGCAGTCTATATATTGGACAGACATGCATTGAGGAGAGGGGTGTTCTAGAGGTAAAATCGCTACTTAATAGTTACATTACCTCCATAAATGAATCATTAGTAGATGTGATAGTACTAGTAGTATAATTGTAAGTAGTATGATTATAACTATAAGCATTATGAATATAATTATAAGTATAGTTAATATTAGTAGACGTTAGATGCTATAGACAATAAACAATCGCGGAGTGCCCAAAATAAATGCTGAAAGCACATTCAAAGATTTTTAGAGACTTAGGAGGACATTTTACAGACATTTTTAACAACCAATTAGGGTATGTGAAAGTAAGTCTGGAAGATGTTACAGGCTTTCTAACTCATTCTCTATAATCCGTGTTAAATACACTAAATGATCATGCATATAAATTACCGAATCAACGTGTAACTGAGATACATAAAACAATAGGTATACTGGATTTTGTAAATGTATGTAAAGTGCAAAATGATCTTAAGTATCTGCAAATATGCATACGATATTGGAGTGGTAAATGGAGGCATGGATAAAACTTCATCATACTGATTGTTCTTACTGCGATAGAGAACAGATACATAAGTTTATTGAATAAAATAACTTCAAGCGAAGCTGCTTCAGGTTATTGCTGTGCTACCTAATATTGCACATAATGTTTTAATTTCCTCCAGGTGCAATTACAGATATGTAAGGTATCATTACGTTGAAACAAAAGATTAGTCAACATCACATATCATATAACGGACAGAACTTATTTGCATATTTAAAATGCTTGATATTTCTTTGTGAAACTATAATATATATATATATATATATATATATATATATATATATATATATATATATATATATATATATATATATATATATATATATATATATATATATATATATATATATATATATATATATATATATATATATATATATATATATATATATGTGTGTGTGTGTGTTTTGTTTGCACATAATCCGAGTCTTAAATCATAATCTGCGCTCATAAAATGCCTTGGACAAATAAGTCATAAATATTTGGCGAAAGATTTTATAATATTAGACAATAAAACGTAGGTAGCGAGAATAAAAAATGCATGAAGAGGAAAAAACAATTAAACTATGACCAAATGAAAACATATTTCATTCGCGAAAATATAAAATTTATCAAGAGAGCAATTACAAAGGACGAACTGCTGTTAGTCAGTCTGAAGAAAGAGAAAACAGGCTACAAACATACAGTGTACATTTATCATTCTCTATCTTTCTCTTTGATGGTGATATTCACTGTATAAAGTGATTGCATTTTTACCGTTCATTATTTTGGTCTTCAAAATGTTTTCATGGTTGTAGCATTAAATCGTTTATATATGTATTTTGTGTATTGTGTCTGGCTTTACTATTCTTTTCTCCCCAGATCTAAGCAAGATTATTGTGTTTCAATCGAACTACAGTTCTCCTGATCCGTATTTTTGCTATTTAATCATCCCTCTACAGTCGTTTCCAAAAATAAATTGAGTTTAATAAGTTATCTTCAATAGAAGAAACTTTACGACAGTGGTGGCCAAAGTGTTTGATACGTTATTTATTTTAATAAAAAAATGTAATACCATTGTATCCAAAGCTGAGTTTTGTTAGACACGTTACTTACTTGAATATAATAAATTGTATGCACTGGAGCCTAAAGTTAATTTCTTTTTTATATGTTAATTATTTGTATAGAAGAACCTGCATGGAATTGCGATCAATGTTGATTGGTCATTTTATATGCTATGTATTTGAAAAGAATTTTTTAATACCTTTCTGTCCAAAGCTAAGTTGTGTTTGAGACGTTACTTATTTGAATAGAATAATTTGAATGCAGTGCTGCCCGAAAGTTGATTTGTTTGATACGTTACCTATTTGCATAGAAGAAATTGCAAGCAGTTGCGACCGACGTCGATTGGTGTTTTATACGTTATTTATTCGAATAGAAAAGATTGTATGAAGTTGTGTCCTAAGCTGAGTTATGTTTGGTGCATTATTTATTTAAATAGAAGAAACTTCATGCAATGTCGTCAAAGGTTAAGTGATGTTTAAGTAATGTTTAATACGTTACTTATTTAAAGAAAAGAAATTATATGCAGTGGGGGGTATGAAGGGTTATGTATCTGAATAGACTTAATTGTTCTGCAGACGATCCAATGCAACACATTTCAGAATGTACATTTTACCATTATTTTTCTTTTCTTCAAAAGCTTATGAAATTTATACGTACTTTCTGGTGTTTTGGATATAAGTAACATTTCTGCGCAAAGCAATTTTCATGCCTAAATTCAATACAGTTATATAAAATAATGTTTTGCATTCATCGTTGCATTGCGTTTGTATTCTTGCACGTTAACAATGATTACAAGCAACTGGTCATCCACGTGCCCTATATAATGTCCTTTGTGGAGAAATATTTTTCCAACATGTTTTTTACTTAGAGCACTGAGATTTTTTATGTGAATCAGCTTTAATTCAGAATGTGTTGTTTATTTTTCTTCATTTTATTTCCTTTATTTGTTTTCACCTTTTATTCATATTAGTGTACGAAACTTATCTTTGAGAAATGTATGAAAACTATTAAATACTTTCTTATTCGGGAATGTTTAAAAAACATAGGAAATATTGAGAATACATCAAGCTGTACAAATGTATTTTGGTATCATCTAGAAACCACATGGGAATCCACAGCAAGAATTTTATTTACATTCCTTTGCAATGATTCTTCAATGCCTACAATATACTAATTAATTTAAATTTATGTTCAATTTTGCCATTCATGGACTTGAACCTAAAACAGAATGACACTTTTGGAGTCGCCATATCCTACCTTGAATTTATCTTAGTACTTTCTACGTTCTTGCCCTTCGTTTAGCAATGTACTAAAATATTTTGCAGCATCCAAGCATTTACATGTATCCACTTAAAATACATAAGCTATATCTTAATTGTACCTTCTTGTTTGAACAATCCTGCTTTCAGAGTTACTAAAACATGTCGAAAATGTCTTACCAACAATAAGTTTTTAGATTAACCTCTTAAAATATATTTGAATTACTTCTCTTTATACAACACCAAATTATCAGAATATAAACTTTCGCCACCACGTACGTTGTCACAACATTATATATTTAAGTTGCTCTCCAGTCATTGGACAATCAAGAAATTAGCATGTGATTAAATAGTATTGTATTTTACGAATATAACCGGTCCCGAAATTAGACGGTATTTGCGTTTTTATAAACGAACAAACACCTTTTACACTTGGCAAGAGAGGAAGTAAAAGACATTTTCGAAACCCTCCAAGAGACAGGAGATGGCCATCAAGCCGTTATAGCAAACTGACAAATTACTGCTCACAAAAGAAGAACCACGAATTTAAAATATACATATTTTCGCAAGACAAAACGTGGACAATCAACTGATGATTTTCACACCATTCTAAGCCAGCTTTCAGCACTGTGCGAATTATTCATTGATGCAGATAAAGAAATAAAATCATAGGTAACTCAAGGATGTCTGTCATATACAAAACGTTGTGAACTTAGTAAAGAAATGGACATAACGCATCTTCACACCCTTGCCCGTGCTGTGGAACTCTCTGAAGAATAGCAAATTAAACAGAGAAATCGAAGAAAAGATTATAATGCCATATCAACGAGAAGGACATCGAATCGTAGCAAATGCATGACACGTTTTACGGAGAGAGAAAATGTCAGCAACAAACAACAATAGAGAAACCAAACATACACAATTTGTGTTGGCAAATATCCACACAAAGCTGTGCAGTATGCTGCCAAAGGAGACTATGTAATATTTGCAAGAAGAAAACCCATTTTTAAAACGTCTGTATATCAAGGCTCCAGGCAGAAACCAATCAAGTAAAAAGCCAGTAAGATTCTGGTAATACGTCGGAAAGCTACGATGAAGATTACTTTGGCCTGCAAACTCGAGATAAAGTCAATACTCGTAAACCAGACTAGCCTCATACAACGGTAAAAAGGATAGAACGAGAATAGATGTGCAGATTGACACGTGATCAGGCTTTAATGTCATGGATGAACATACACTTGCAAAGCAAAGCGGAAGCATAAACGTAAACTGCAGAAAACATGCACCAATTTATTTGCCTATCGAGAAGAGACAAAACTACATTTAGATAGCAAGTATCAAGCCAAGATCGAGACTAAAAATAAGATAACTACATATCCATTCTATGTAACGAAAGGAACCTTTGGGAATTTCCTGAGCTATGAAACAAGCAGGTAGTTACAAATTATTCCTAAAATATGTACTACAGTGTTGATACCTTCTTAAAGACTATGCATAAAGTTTATGAAATCAGGATATGTCTTGATATGTGTTTTCCTGATGAAGCGGTGGTGTACGAGAGATACAGCACAACAGCAATTTGATGATTTTATAATAGATCTTAATGGTGCAACAGTGTTTTCCATGCGTCACCTAAATTCGGACTACCATCAACTGGACTTGGAAGAAATATCAAAGAATATTTCAGCATTCTCGATTCATTTAGAGGTACGGAGATCAAAACGCTTAATTTTCGGAATATCATCTGCAACAGAGATATTTCAAAACAAACTGTACAACACTGGAAAGACGACCAGGCAAAAATATTATTAGCAATAACATTCGAGTATTTGGTCGTACTCAAGAAGAATATGTAAAAAATCTAAAATCTACATGCACTCGCATTTAGGCAAAGGGTTTAACACTTACGAAATAAAAATGTTAGTTCAACAAATACACAACTGAGTTGTTTGGATGAAATTTCAGCAAAGTTTGAATTTTTCAATTACTCGGGATCCAAAGAAAGTGAAAGCAATTAAAAGTGTCAGCTTTTCAGCAAACCTATCCAAAGGATATAGTTCTCTTGGCATGACAAACTACATGGGACGATTTATCCCAAATTAATCAACAACCATTAAGCCTCTTTGAGCCTTAACCAAGTAAAGTAAACTATGGAAATGTACAAAAAAACACAAGAAATCATTTGATAAACTCAAACAAAATTTAGAAAGTGACGCACCAATAGAGTATTTCGATCCTAATAAGGAAACAATTAATTAATGATGTAAGTGATATCGTTCTAAGAGCGATATTAACACAGAATGGAAAAGTTCATGCCCAGGCCAGTAGAGCACTTTCAGCGGTACTCACAGATGGAACATGAAAAATTAGCAAATAGTCTTGAGTTGTGAGCATCTCTAACTGTACCTGTTTGGTCATATATTTAAGCTAATCAGTGACAACAGTCCCCTGGAAGTAATTTTTAACAATCCAAAATCACGACTCCTTCACGAATCGAGAAAATGTCAATTAGAAGCGCACAATTTCCAGTTAGTTTACAAACCAGGTAAAACAAACGTAGCAGATTACATTTTATGACATTCCAAGGCTGGAACTTAATATACATTCTGAAGTTGCGGAAGCTTATGTTTGACTCATCTCCAGTAATGTTGTATGAAAGACGATAACCTTTGAAAAATTCAGATCGCCACTTTAGTGGACCAGGACTTCCACTTTGTTATCAAATCAATAGAGGGTCGAGATTGAAACATTCGTACGAAGAAAACCGAAACCCTGAAAAGATTTTCAAGACTCAGACATGAACTCACAATCGTTTCGATTACAAATGGTGTTGTCCGACTGCATGACAGGAAGCAAGTAATTTCGAAAGGGCTACAAAACAGAGTGAATAAACTAGCACATGATAGCCATCAGGGCATAGTCAAGACGAAACAACTTCTTCGTGAGAAAGTTTGGTTTTCTGGAATTGACAAACAAGCACATGATTTCTGTCAAAGTTTTAGACCACGCCTTGGATCAACTCCAAAGCAAAGTATGGAGCCACTAAAAGTGACAGTTCCAGCAGACAACATTTGGTGTCAAATAAGAGAGACATCAATGGCCCTCTTCCATCTGGAGTCAACTTAAAGATACTTGTTGATGACTACTCAAGGTATCCAGTCGTTGAAATTATTAACTAAACATCTGCAAAAACTGTCTTTCTGCAACTTGAACAAATATTTTTCTAAATATGTGATGTTCTCAACAAAAAAAGGATCAATGATAACAGCGAGACGAGAATTCCATCGAATCACTATAAAATCGTCATTCGTCAAGACAGCAACGAATTAAACCCATATTGTACCATCCGATGGCCAGATAAATCTAAAGAAGGGTGAATATTTATAGGACACATATCCAACATCAGACATAGTATTAAGAAGATCATCACGAGTCCGACGATCACCAGATTACCAAACGGATTATGTGTATGTACAATATAGCAAAACATTTTTTAAAGCTTTAAAACATGCTCTCTGTGTATGATATTTTATTTATAAATACTGTACTAAGCAATAAATTTAAACTGCAGAGCAAATTTTGCTACTCGATTCTTAAAAGAATCACGCATTAAATTTCTCGCTTTCAACGAGGCGGTCAATTTTTAAACTTCATGCCACCTTTTGAGAACATAACTAATAAATGTATTTTTAATGATATTGTTATTCGTCTAGTTACTATCATTCTTCCATATGTTAAATGTCTAGTACTGACAGTACCATCCATTGTCTCCTTATACCAATAACGACAAATCCAGAACAGAGCAACTTCGAAGCTCAGAGCTTTCATATTAAACAGTGCCTAATACACCTCAGATCATGTCAGCATTGATTAGATGCTCATTGTTTCTCCATTAGCTTTACACGTGCACTGCTTTCCAATACGTTACTCATTTTTTGCACGAAACCAGTGTCTAAAAATAGTTTTGTGTGTCAGAAATTACTTTTGATTATAAACAAAACATGTACGCTAATGTCGCAGACGCAGGTGCGTTTGATTTATTAGATTTGTCTGTGTATCAACTAAGGAATCTGTATGATCCATTGGAAAGTAGAAATGATGCAATTCATTATGATGCAATTCATAATGTGTATGAGTTCATTGGTGCACGAAAGAAACTTTCAACCAGGCAAACGACTGAATATGATATCTGCAATATCCATAACAAATGTGGGACACTTAGTACTTAGAATATCTTTCTAATCATTTAGTTAGTTATGCAGAATAAATATTCATAATTATTCTAAAACGGGATCGTTTGGATTATGATCCGTGCTCTCAAGGACCTACAGAGAATTATAGAAAGACATGTTGAAGCCATAGCCTCTGCCATTTCTCGCGGAAATGTCCCTTTGTTACAAGTTAGTCAAAACACTAAATTGGAAATAATGTAATTGACAAAGGCGCATTTTCGGTTGACAAAAGAATATCGGAGCCAGTAAGTCAAGTAGACGAGGGAATGTTATTTCCTCAAGCGAAATGGTTGTCACTCCGCAGCTGACTTGTATTATCCCCACACCACCTTTTGAGAGACTGTTTGGATTTATATATTAATAGCAGCGATACAAGCCATGCAGGTCATAAAGTAGCTGAAGTCCGTCCAATACATATACGCTATAACTCTCAATCACAAGAACTGTGCGGCTGTTTAAGCAAAGGCCAATGTTTACCAATATGAAATATCACCAGCATGTCGCTATTGAAACTCATATAAAACTAGAGACTCGCATGCTCACAAAAAAACAGCCTACCACTCATTACAAAACCAGGAAGCCCTACGCCAGAGATCCTGGAAAATAATGATTTTTATCACCCCTTGTCGAATTTATTGCTCTTCCCACAGTGCCAATAACATAGGTTTTATTCATTTAAAATTTCTCCCAAAGCGACCAACGATTGACTACTTTTAATGGTAAAAGATAATTGTAAAACAATACCGAACATTAAAATTCAAAATCTATTATGTTTCAGCCAGATACATGTTTCCCTTATCCTTGTTCTGCTCTACGATGGATCATTCAAAATGTTCGAAACTGGCAATAAAAGCATGAAGCCGTTGCACAAAGTCTCAACTGTCTTTTATACGAACTCCTCCCTAACAACTAGCGGTTACGTTCTAGCATTTCTAACTTCATTAGCCGATGTCATATTCTTGAAATATCCTTTGTAACTTGACACAGTTTAGTTCTCAGACAGGCGTCCTGTTAATGATTTATCGATTGTAGGTAAGAAGTTAACCCAACTTGGTGACGCGACGAGTACCTCTTTGTAGTCAGTAAACGAACCAACCTTTCAATCAATAAAAACACCACTCAAGCGACAGCTTGAGGTCTGCGACAGTTACGGCCATCAGACTCTTCTCCATTACGCAATGTTTGTTTTTTCAGTTATTTAATTCTCGAAAAATATGAATGTGCCAGCGCATCATAGTTCTGGAATAAGCCTGACTCTGTGCATAATGGTTTTGATGGTGGTGTACACTCGTAAAAAATGTGACATTCGTCTGGACTAGAGATCATTACCAAATGTGTGTTTGGGTTCCACTGTAAATCAATCATTTCATTTGAATTCACCGAATCAAAACAGAAAGACTGAAACTGTACAAGGGCTCATCAAGTAGTGCTTTGTTTTGCACGATCTCCAACTACAGTACTGATAATCTCACAATCTCAAAGTATTATATCCAGAGGAACGCGAACATCACTACAAACATAATTACTCAAAATGTATCCAATACAAATAACCTTTTTTGTACAAAATATAGTTACACGTTAATTTAGCTGCATCGTGCCATCCAGCATCACTCTTATACATTGAACATGTTCTGCATTTGAGATTTTAGATGGCGATGATAACCCTAATGTCCGAAATTGACTGATTTACTTTACGAGCTCGTTTGTTTGATTAAATGCCTTGCTACCTATAGTGGTTTATATAAATATACAAGTTTTAATCAGATCATTATAAAATAAAAACTCAATCATTGTTGACAAATAGAAGTTAATTCTGAACAACGTTTCACCAGTCCGTTAGCATATACAGAGTTCTGGACTATACTGCCAGTACTTTTTTTTATCAGCTACCACGTGGGTCCACAAAAACTCGCAGGTTGTTGTTGCTGTGTTTTGTTTGAGCTCAATGGTTACCTGCTGGCACTTTACGGTGGTTTTTCATTTTCTTCTCTTTGTAGTTTTACATTTTCTTCTCTTTGTAATATTACTATGATGAGTCCACAAACATCAAATTAAGTGCTTTAGGCCAACTTTTAGGCTTTGAATAAGGCAAATGTCTACAAGGCAGCAATATAAGTTTTCTATTCTCCTATTAATGACCTAAGGACTATATGGATAATTTTGCATTACTTCATCCAATATCACAGCCTATAGAGCTAATGTAACAATAAGATGTAGTCATACATTTTATACCACAAGTTGTGATGACACTATATATATATATATATATATATATATATATATATATATATATATATATATATATATATATATATATATATATATATATATATATATATATATATATATATATATATATATATATATGGCTTGGTCACATAATTTTATACTATCGGGAAGACATTTTGTTCTGATCTTTCATTGCGGTTGCACTGCAGTACAACGCACACAATAAACTTGGTAATTTAACAAGATACTTACGATGAATCTGTCACACTGTCGACTTGATCTTAAGACACATCTGACGGTCATGAATGCTCCATTCTCCACATCTTGGTAATAATCTACATCCTATTCAAATTAAGATACGGATTATTCATATGCAGGTAGGAAGACTGGTACATTCATCTTTAGCATGAAATGCATGAAATTCTCTCCTTCCCCCCCCGCATATATATATATATATATATATATATATATATATATATATATATATATATATATATATATATATATATATATATATATATATATATATATATATATATATATATATATATATATATAAAGAATGCAAATTGCATAGCGAATAACAATCCTTTCGGGTGCACTGGATCCAGCAGGTGATAGATTGATTAAGATAACTACAATAAACTGACAACGAACAGTGCGAAACTAGTATCTAACAATGCCTGAGCGGTTTCGACTCATTAATGCGTATTTTGCAAGGCAAATACAAAACAGAGAAAAGAAACAAAGAACGCACATAAAAACGGTTCTGTTTGCGAAACTTAACACGGTTATTTCTACAGGAATTAAAACTTGTAACTTTAATATTTTTCATCTAGTTTATTTTAGCTTGCTTCTGATAGTGTAACATATTTTTGTGTTGACCAAGAAATTGATGAAAACGACATCTGGTATTTTATGTAAATTTATGTAAGCGCAAATTATTACCGGATATATCACTGTTATAGTAGACATAGGCTATTAATCATACTTTGAGAATTATTTTAGAGAGTATGTGTCGGCTGCAAAAGATAATTTCATTTGTGCATGGTGTTTTTTTCTAGTCGTCTTTATTTAATCCGCTTGGTTTCAATGTTCTAATGTTCCTTTTCTTGCCTGGTTTGGGATTTCCAGTTGAGGTTGTGAGCAATTGCAATACGTGTTATATCACTAAAAAGGTGTCCATGGGAGAAGTGTTCTGCGACCGTGTTTCTGTACAGTTTCTTTGTCATCAAATCAGATCTATGAATTCCTCTAGAAACAGCCATGCAAAGTATTGTAAACATAACCATTTTTTCTGTTTAAATTGTTTGTTTTATCAATGTTTTCTACTTGCCATTGAAAAAGACTCATTAATGAGTCGAAAGCGCTCAGGCCAGCTAGATAATAGTTTCGCACTTGTTGGTTACATACTGAAGTTAAGAAAAATTAATCATTTCTATTTTAATTTATTTTCAAAATCTTTATGTTTTTGGTTTTTCACTTGTTTCAAAAGGAAAAGAATTGAATATGTTTAAGTTAGGAAATGCCTTGACATTCACATTGGGTACTTGTGACGATTTATGGAAACAAATAGTATCCACATTTATAAGCCATTGATGTATCCAAACATGACTTAAACTTTTTGATTGCAAATATAACGTAGGGATCCATTTAAAAATAACTTAAGAGAAACAAACGTGGAAAAAATATGATATCTTTCTAAATGCTCATCTGCTAAAATGTCACCAATGTTGTCAGAAATATCAAAATAAACAGAAATAATCAGAAAACTGATTCCAGTGGACAAGTTAGGCAATGTACAAATTGAACTAAAGATTAACACATTGAATAGGACCAAATTTGATGACTAACTATATTTCTATTATTTGGACCGTGGTTTGCATCCTCTAAACTGAATGCTAGTTTATACCTCTCAAAGACATAGGTTTTTAATGTATTTGATTATGTGGTAAAGTCTTCTAATACTAATATAATAGCAAATTCTGCAAACATTTGTGTCATGGATGAACTTAGCCGTCCTGAGTGATTCAATTATTTTATCTTCTATGTTTTTTTGGAAGGATTTTAACAGTTTAGAGCTATTTTGGAGAATGGCTGAAGGTCTGGTATTGTGTGATTAGTGTAAAGACAGACACTATAACCTTCCGAAATCGTTAAATATATTCACCTTCGATATAAATTAGCTGAAATATACCCTATGGTATTCAATGTCGTGCCTGGTTCGACTATTTGTTTAGAGATTGCAAAGTTCTAGTCATCTTGATAATAATTTATCTGTTGTTTTTTATCATTGCGATACCGAATTCTGACATGACTAGATTCTCGTGTCAAACAAATGGAATGCGAACATGACGATAACAACTACAATCATGGTCCCCAATTAACCAACGAAGATAACTACATAAAAGTCACAACATCCGCGGAAAGTTGAACTTGAAAAAACATTCGGAAAAATTTCGCAATAATTTAAAATCTCACAAAGAAATAATAAAGGAAGATACCTCTTCAGCAGCGACAGCTCTCCTAAGGCTATCACAAAGCAACTATATCACAAAACGTGATATAAATTAACGAAACTAAAAGTAACACAATCTGTTATTTGATAGTTGGTGGTTTACCTGTTTACGTAATCGATCCTTTTGACAAACACTAAAGATAGTTTAAAGTGTCTTCCTAACTGTAGACAAGGTCCAACACAGGAATATCAAAATAACGTCGAAAAATACGTAGGAAAGGTGCATACAAATAATATCGACATATGCAGGAATAAACAATCAACTGAAGTAGAACTGTCTGATGGAGAGGACAAAGGTTTGCTTGCATATAACCGAATAACATAAATGCATCAGAATAATTATTTCGTCTGCAACAAATTTTGCTTAATTAATAAGTACGTTTAGAACAAAACAACAAAAAAGTAGAAAAAGTAAAATATCAAACCTATTTCTAGTGTAGCATTTCCTTCTACTCTAACGAATACAACATACTCTTTAATATGGTAATATGTTCACAATCGATATTGGGCATTAGATAAATCTTAAACTAATCATTCCATTTTTATAGACTCAGTTCAACGTTGAATAATTAATATCGAATGACCATTTACCACACAAAACTGGCAACCCACTATATTCATGCTGCTAATCCTTTAATTAAATCATGAGAAAGTGTCCATTAATACAGAAAGAAACATAATTAACAGAATACACCATGCAACATTAAGCTTTTTTCTTGTTGCTGAAGTCAGCAAGTTTATTGAAAATTATTGATTTGTGCAACTGATACACAATCGACAATGTGTATTGCAGACAAACCCAGTACAGACATTATACTTATATTAAGCCAGGTTGACGTTCTTGTAGATAATGGACTGGCACAAGTGTTATTCAGTATCTCGATTGCTTAGAAAGTGGGTAAATGTCCACTAGATACTAGAACACAAGAATTTTTGCAAAGAGAATGGACACTTTATAATCAAGGAAATCTAACACAATAAAGATGTGAACAAGTAATATAAAGTTACTACGACGTTTTGAAACGAATACAGTCATGAATGGAAACAGTTTCAGTCTGTATAGATGATGTAGCAGATGAATTGTGTCTATCATTAATAGGTATTGCCTGTGTTTGTTCCCTGTCTGCTTTAATGCAATTTAGCCCTGCAGTTAACGCAATTGTTTTAAAAGCATTGAATGATAACATAATTGATAACATAGTTGATAATTGAAGAAACTATAAAACTATACAGACTAGAAAGAGGTAATGACATGGATTTGATTGAAAGTAGAAACTATTATGGTGTTAGAGGTAATGGTGACTTTTTTATTCCGAAATTAACATGTAGAAAAGAATAAGAATATCCCACCAATCGCTTTTTGAAAATATTATTTTGAGGACAAATAAAATCGAGATGTTTGTCTACAACGGGGTTTGTGGAGTTTGTTAGATGATACTATAGAATTTAAAAAAGATATCTCGCTGTTCTGACTGAAAAAGAATGTCGATTTTCAGAATGAAAGGAAGGAAGGAAGATATTAATTATGACTGGATTAAGAGAACAATCAACATTCACATAGCGTATGTAATATATAATTGTTTTTTTATATGCTCAATGCTAATTATATTATACTACTGTCTTTCCTCCAGTAATATATCTTGCAAGGCCTTTTTTCACATTTCCTATCTCTTTTTTCTTCTTGCATATGTATTTTTTCCACTGTTTACCTAAAGGGCAGCACGGGTTCTTGTCGATCCATCTCATTTAATGTTCTATTTCTGTTCCCAAAATATTATATATCTTATCCTTAATGATATATTTGTATATGTCAGTAATTAATGTAATGCGAGTCCAACTAATCTCAAGATCAGAAATTCCAGCCACGTGTGCTCATGAAATCCACATTCATAAACAACCTACAATCACACTTGTTGATTAAATAATCGCACAAGGGTTCTGGTGCCATTATAGATACCTAGGAAGTAGTACTAAATGCAGCAAGAGGCTTTTATTATAATCTGTTGAAAGCTTACCTCTTGTTCCAAATTTCGTGATTTCGTCGAATGAAATCGACAGTCTTTCAATGTCTGCACGACATAAACGTCATCATTTGGATCAATCTCATAATTTCTCTTTAAGTTTAAGTTTAGAGCTTGTGTTCCGCGACTGAGGGTAAAGGTCAACGCATCAGGTAGGTCAAGGTCACTGATTATCCGTTTGTCTGTTTGTAATCCGGCTGTGACAATTTTCAGCCAAACAGTTTCCGAGTTGATTGTTGCTGACAAAACAGATATAACATAAGGTTTGTAAAAACAAAGCTAACAAACAAACGGACCAGACAAATGTAGAATGACAGTAACTCCCCATATAAAAAAGAAATGTTAAAAGACGCGCATTTAGGCCACTCGAGTACATGTATAATATCTTATTATAATTTAAGAATAATAATAATAATAATAATAATAATAATAATAATAATAATAATAATTTATTTTTATGTTCAAGCGGTTAAGAATGAATTCAACAAGATTTGAATAACACAGAAATGTGATCTTAACAACTAGATTGACCAAAAAGATCAAAATATAAAATATTCTTTCGGTTAACAACGTACGTGTAGCATAGTAAGTCGAATTAAATATAACACAAAATATAACACGAAGTAACAGTCAAAACACTATCAAACATGTTTCATTAAAACAAAAATGTCAATATTGAACTAAGTTTAAAATTTGTCCAACATAAGTGCGACAAAGTAAAACATTGTTTTGTAACACAGTTGCTTTTGACATTAATAGTGTTTTTATACCTACTTATATAGAAAAAGGCAGTTTAAATCGAAAAAGAATTACACTGGCTTGTGTGATAAAACCTTGAATTTCGTTTGTACATTATATCTGACAAATTTGTTTCATCTTATGTACATCTATGTTTGGTGTGTAAGTTCAAAATGATTTGATCAATGCAAATCTGTGCGCTATTCTGTCACTTTTTCTAATTAAAGATTTTTATTAGCGGTTACAGTTTTACAGATCTAAGCTAGATCTGCCCTTTAAGAATGAAGCACAGAAAAATATCCATACACAGATAAGGAATAGAATATGCTCAGAAATAATTAGCAGATTGATACTACAACGAGAGGTGACATCTTTTTTTGGCTTGATTTCATTAGTGCTCTAACAAAAGTGGCGCAGGAAAAAAGAGAGACATACATTGAAGTGTTAGGTAAATATTGAACCATGACCGTTTCCTCCTCTTCCTAACTTTTTGCTCTCCCCCTTTTTTCGGTCACTAAGAGTGAAGTCCCATTTAAGATAAAATCATGGCAGCATATCTCCTTTCATTGTAATGAGAAACATGGAATCTCTCTTTTGATGTAGAGAGATTTAACCAGTGAATGAAGGTGCTGATGGAAAAATTAAATTATCACAAAATCAGCAAGGTGGCAGATATTAAACCTCTCATGTTTATAACCTTGTGTCAAATCAAAACAATATTATATAATAGGACAGGTTGTTTCAATAGTTTTTCTTCTTCACTATTAAATACAAGTACCTGTGACTGAAGCAGTTTTTCGGCATCTGCAGGAAGTATAATGTGATAGTTTGGTTGGTATTTATACTCGTTCCCATGCCCGGATTTGTTCTAATGAGATGTTCAAAGCATGAGGAAACTGCTTTATTTCTTCTGTTTTGAAGATAGTAACATCGTAATGACTTCCAAGTTTAAGTGAGACACAACATTGGTAAAATGGTGTTTTCAAAACATTCATGCTGTGGGAAACAAAAGCTTTGGTATCTAATGTTAGTCGCCTTTAAATGGCCTAAAACGCTGAATAAAGAGAATAAATATATGATAACTTTATCTCTATCTGTAATCTTCATAAGGAAATAATTAGATATACAAAAAGGGGAACCAACTACCTTCCAAATATGGACATTCCATGAAATTCATATTTTTATCTATATGTAACGTATTGTAGAATGTACATCTTGAATCGTATCGATATGCGGCACGACTGTATCTTTTCACCCTTTATACATGCTTATATATATAACCTCTTTAGTTAACTGTCTTACATGAACGAACATACACCATGAGACTCATGATAAAATGAAGCACTCCTTTCTTCATTGTCAACTCAACAGTTTTCTGCGCTTGGTATCTATTTTAGGCTGATCGACGCCAACTTTAGAATGAAGGTTATATATGTCATTCATCTGGCTAGATTGCGCCAGTGAGGACTAGTTTTAACAGATCCATTGTTTGATTAAGCGTTTTCAAAAACAAACGAAAAGAAATGGTATTGAATAATACTGTGATGTAATAATTGTAGTAAAATTAAACTAGGCCTTGTACATTACCAGGTGGTGCCTCCTAGGGCAATGTGTGACATAATTCTAGAAGAAAATGTTTATATAAATACTCAAAATCACTAATCACAAAATGTCGAATATATATATAGATACATAAAGAAAAAGAGATAAAGATAGAAAGGGAGACAGACTGAAGAGAGAGTAAGAGAGAGAGAGAGAGTTACAAATATACACCTGATAGAACGGAATTTTCTAGCCCTGGATTATATAGAAGAATTCTTGATAATAGTAGGCAGAATTAATATTTAATACAAATATCACTGTCATACAGGTTATAGAATTTTTAATATATAGTGTGGCCTTCTTCTATCTGTCTATCTATAAGCCAATCTACACATCTATCTTTCCTTATATGTACCTATTAGTCTGACTCTCTATCAACTTACGTCTATTTGCCTGACTTAAAAGACCGAGCTGAAATTTAATTTCAAGTTCAATATGTTGGAGCCACTACAAAAGTCTGCTTCAGCTTATAATCTGGATATCAGGGTATATTTCATCGAAATTGGCAATGATCAGTATCGATAGGAGTATTGCTAAATTCGAAATAATTTGGTTCTCAGCCGGCGAACAAGACCTATAAGACTCTGTTTTTGCTTTCTCAAGAACACGAAAAGGAGATTACGATAAGTCTGATATTATATAGCTAATTCTTTGAAACATGTTTTATAATTAAACACTATAGTTCGATTTGAAATTTTGTCGTATATTGTTCGAACTGCCACAATCATTATATAATTGGCACTGGAAGATATTTCTTTCCAATCCAGGATATCTTTAGAATATTCATCTACAGAGGCAAGTAATGTGAGTATGTTCCGTCGCTTTTGGCAGGGAACCATTGTCACACATACAACGTCAATAGTCTCCGTAGCATTCCCAAGTTTCAACAAACTCGACAGGTATATCATGCCGATATGTACTCTGTCAGCAGCGAGTGTACATGTCAAAGTGTAAGCCGTTAATAGCCCGTTAAGAACACACCAAAATGTAAATTGCCAACAACCCGTATGTAACATGATAAAAGCACTTTTAAATTAATGTTAAGAGCAAGTTCATTGTGATTCGTCATAATAAAAGCAAACTGTCATACTATTAAAATCTACCCGTATTGTCCAGTTGAACGTGTGCAGGTTTTGTGGATTGCTTGCATCGGTACTAAAGATAGTATTCATTACACTATATAACGTGCGCTTTTCATAAAAGGGCTAACTTTAATTTGTTGGAAACATTTACATCTGTCAGGGCATACTGTTTTCATATTTTGACTGGATCGAATTCATTTTAAGGTGGAACAACTATATCTCTCGAACAAATCTTCAGCTAGTGGCACTGGGAGAGCGTGTGCACTTGACTTTGACAATCCTCTAGTGAATTCTGAATATGTGGATATAAACATATGCCTACAATACCAAAAAGCATTTTAGTACCTCTATATATTGGTCCCAAATATTTCAGTCTATTTTATGGTAATGTATACATATATAAGGATGATAATTCTGTTTGTAACTTTCAAGTATTGCAGGATCATAAACAGTTTATTACATTCTGTTATTTTCACACCTTTATAACTGTAGATAAACAACTTGAATCATAATTGAAAATCATTGATGAGACATATAACAATAATCTCATTTACTCCGAAATGGAAGAACAAAAAGAAGAATTGATAATTTGAATAGAAACTGAGAAGTGCAGAGAGGTATAGGTATAACTGGTAGGATTGTAATTTGCCCATTGTCGGAAAAATGGATTAAATTTAAAAAAACTCTGTGAAAGCTTTGTCAGTGCATTATTCGAGTCAATACTGCTATTTTAAAAACATTGTCAAATGTTATTTTCAAAGCAATAACCTATTTGATTTTTAAATTACTACGCATTGGTCGAGATTCTCAGCGCAATTTTTATAATATTCATACTCATTCTAATAAACCAGAAGTTCAAACATAAACCGAACATAATGCTTATTATATAGCACCTTGCAATAATTCGTGGCTTGTAACGAATGTTTTGAAATCAAGGCATCTTTATTAACCATTGTAAAACGTGTTTTTCTATATTAAGTGTCGCCGCTCTATTATGCAGCAAATACAGACTAAAGACTATAAATATCGTACAAAAATTACTCAATTGAAAGTTACTAGGAATGTGAAAACATATTACGAGAAACATACGACGATGAATTAATGCTTAGCATTCCACTGAACTGGAAATGGATTTACGTGAGCGGATAATCTCTTTAATATATGTTTGGCTGGAATTCTCATCCAACTGGACACTGATATTTTGCCCTGTCCTTTTTATTGCACACTTATTTTCAGTCACTGAAGGGTGAGGGCTGATGCTCTTACGGAATCCTGACATTTACAGGTGTACCCAAGTTAAAGAAGGCAACTGTTATCATGTTTTACGTTGCAATGGCAAAATCGAAGGAAAGAAAACTAGAAAGGTTATGCTGTATTTGGCTGTACATGTGATATAGTAGAATAAATCATGATATCGTTTATTATTCTCTCACGGGGTTTTTAAGTTATTGCATTCAGTAACAACCCCAAACTGTAAATAACAGTGATGTGAATTAAATCGTTAATGTGAATATACTGATGAATTAAATATGAAAAGTAACGAAGGAAATAAATGCCTTGCTATATGTCCATGTATTGTTATATTCAATCCAATTCAGGCGTGATTAAAGGACACAAGTAAAATAAATTATAGCTGAGCTTAGGTTTGATTCATTGCTTAATGTTAGTCAGTTTAAAGTAAGTGAAATTCCTGCGACTATTTCGAACATTATTACTGCGGTTTATTAAGGTTGTTGTTGTTGTTGTTGTTGTAGGGCTTAACGCCATTTTTCAGCACAAGATAGGCTATACATGGCGGACAGTATTAACGGTGGAGGAAGAACCCGGAAAACCCCCGGAAAGAACCACCGACCCTCGAGAAGCTACTGGCAAGCTTTCTCACATAACCACATTAGCCGAATCCGAGACTCGAACCGACGCAGACAGAGGTGAGATGGCAGTGATCCGTAACGGTGAGCGCTTTAGACCACTCGGCCACTCGGGGCCCCCGTTTATTAAGGTATACGGTCGCATTCGAGAAACAAGAGTTAAAGGTTCTGATGTTTATACATATCAGGACTAAAAGTTCGCTTTAAATGGTCACTTCGTCTTCTAAATGAATAAATTACTTTTTTTAAAGACTATACATATTTAGGTACTTATACTATTCAGATACTTTATTCATTCAGCACTATATATATATATATATATATATATATATATATATATATATATATATATATATATATATATATATATATATATATATATATATATATATATATATATATACCTGCATTCAAGATATGTTAACAAAATGTCTGCGTTGTTGAAGAAGGTAAACTTTCGACTGCTGCTGAAATGCTATGTTAAGTGTCGTATAAAAGATACAAAGTGATTTACTTATTCACTGTCCCGTATAAGAACTTAAGTCATTGAAATTAGTTCCGTATTTAGGATCTTTTCGTGGTGTACATCTTCCTTGGATATAATGACAAGTAGGCATGGGGAACGATTCTTCATGTTATGCGCGTCGTCCGTTCGCAGATGATATTTGAAACTTGTTTCTCAACACTCGTTCGAGAGATTATGTTCCCCATTTGACATGTAAGATCCTGTGATGACGCTCCTTTAAATTTATTCAAACTGGATACCAATCGGCCCTCAAATATTGTTTTGCTTCTGTTTCTAAATTGAATAAATCCTAATTATAGTTTCTAACGAAAAATCACAGACAGGACCCCCCAATAAATACCTCCATGAATGTGACTAAAGTAGAATCAAAGAATTCTGACTTGAATTTCTTTCAAACTTGTGCAAGTGATACATCGAATATGGAGGTTCTTAATAGAAATACAAATAAAATGAATTTCTTTCTCACAAAAATCACTAATGAATTTGTCACAATGTGACAGAAAACACCCTGTCATAGCTGGCTTCAATTTTATTCAAATGATTCTGACCTGTGATATGATAAGACCGCCGTTATAAGAAAAGAAACGGTAATAGCGAACTTTCAATACCGGCTCAATAATATTTAACGAAATGTAACAGACATTGTAATGGTAATACTATGATGTAGTGTTTTAAAATAAAGCCAATCTGCCATCTAATAAAGTCATGACTAATAAAATAGATACATCGTTAAGTGGCTTTCTCTGGAAAGCTATTGAACAGAATTTGACCTGATTTGGCACTGAAGTATTCTGGCATAAAAAAGTCTTTAAATTTTGTGCACATAATATCGATCCACCGTGAAATATCGCTACGTGTTCATAATATAACTTATGTGACAAAAGCAGTTTATCGTGAAGTAGGATTACATTTATGCAAATTACTCTAGTCTGCCATAACATAGGGATACAATTGCAAAACAAAATCTTCTATCGATGCTTTCTGGACAGAAGTTAATTAAATGCTAATTTGAAATGAATTGTAACTGCTGCCACTAACAATAGAAAAACATGCGTTAATTTCTTCCAATATGCCACGGTACTAAATATGACCAAATTTGACAAAACATTCCAAATGAAAATACCATTAAATTCCATAAAAGATTTCTTTTTAAAGCGAAATTAGCTAGATTGATAATAAAATCTGCAATGAAACATAAAATAGTATTCGGAGCCGGTAATTAATCAACCAATTATTGAAATAATGCAATTGATTTATTATAGACCAAGGGGATATTGGAGGGGTAGACCAGCAATTAGTTAACTCGCTGATGCAGCAAATGTTAAACGTTCTGCTGCTGAAAAATATCTAGCATGACAGGCAATATGCCAAATTTAGCTACAACCACCTAAACTAATTCAGCAAGCACATTTTGATGTTAGCACTCCCAATGAAGTTCATCGAGCAGATATTTTGTTTTTACCACACGATTCTATTAAAATTGGAAGACGTCAGTTAACATTACAAATACGCTTTGACTGTCGTTGACATTGCAAGTAGGTATAAAGAAGCACTGCCACTATCAACTAAAACAGCAACTGATTTTATATCTCCTTTTGAACGAATTTATCAACGGGGATCCTCATGATGGCCACAATTATTACAAGTTGACCCTGGCAAAAAATTTCTTGGTGCAGTATCATCTCTGATGAAAAAACATAATATCAAAATTAGACGATGACATACTGCAATTTATCGTGATCAGGCAATTGTTGGACGATTTCATCGAACGCTTGCTGAGCGGTTATTTGGATACTAATATGCAAGGGAAACAATTCAGATTGATTGATTGATTGATTGATTGATTTGATTTGATTTTTAACGGCGCATCAGCACTGTTTTAGGCTCTTTAGCGCCATACAAAATGTGATATAAAAAAAAAAATAGTTGAAATTAAAACGGCAAGATGGTAACGGTGCAAAATAAAGCTTCCCGATCAATGGGGGATATAAATGTTGTATGATAATGAAAAATGATGAAAAGGTATTAAAAAGAGACGGTATATATATTGCATAAAACTGCACAAGTTGATAGCATAAAAGTCAGAGTTTAGAGTAAATATTTACGGCTTTCAGGAACTCTATAACACTAGTGATGTTTATAGTATCAAAAAGTTCTTTCATGTTATGCACAATGTGATAACGATCGCGCATAGGTTGCAGGTCAAAGCACTCTATCATAAAGCGCTTGACAGTAAATGGTTCATTACAAGAAACGCACTCTGGTGGGTCTTCACCTTTTAGTATGTGGGAGTGGGTGATATGAGTATGATCTATTCGGATTCTTGCAATGACTATCTCCTCCCTACGAATGGTTCTGTAGGAAGGATTCCATTCTCCTAGAGGTGGCTTGATTGCATGAAGTTTGTTATTTACAGCATCATTCCATGATGCCTGCCACTTCTGACGTAAGAACTTTCTGATACAAGGTTTAAAATCAGTATACGGTGTTTTAAAATCAGATGGTTCTAAAGAAAGGGCCATTTTAGCAGCGCGATCAGCTTTTTCGTTACCTTTAATATCAATATGGCTAGGTAACCAGCAATATATTATCTCGTGGGAGACACTCATCTCGGTATTTTTGACGAGTATGTTTTTCAATAATGGATAGCCTAACAGTGCTGATGCGCCGTTAAAAATTAATCAATCAATCAATCTCACCTTCTTTATCTTTCTCTTTGTATCTCTGTTGATACCAGCGTTGCCCCTAAAGTCTATTCCTGTATCGTTCCCTTTCGCAAGTCTTAGAAGACTTCCTAGAAGGCGGTGGCTTAACTGGTCAATCGGGAGGTAATTTTACCGACCATAGTAACTGGTGACTTCATTAGTCAATCAAAGGTAATTTTATCAACTGAGTATGGCATCTGTCTATCCCTGGCACTTGAAAAGTGTCCCCTTGTTGGGCTCCATGGTGTGCGGGGAGCACGGGTGCTGATAATCAAGCCATCATGGATAATTTAAAAAAATCATAATAGACGTACGAAAACTGGATCAGAGTCGGATGATGAACCATGTAGTGTGGAATCATTTCCTCGCTTCATGGTCATCCGATCAAAAGACGAATCGAAACCACTTGCTGCTCTATCGCCATTTATAGTCGAAATGACTATACTTGGATTGGTTGGCAAGCCAGAAAGTGTCAAAAAACTAAAATCAGGCGGCCTACTTGTAGAGTGCGAGCGCAAAACACATACTGAAAATATCCAAAAAAATTAAAACGTTTCACGATATTCCAGTAACCTGTTTCGCCCACTCTAGACTTAATACATTAAAAGGCGTTATTCGTTGCCGTGACCTAGCTGGAGTCAGCGACAAAGAAATCGTCGAGGGGATGAAAAATGAAGGTGTCACTGCAGTCTGCAGAATTCGTATCAAACGAAACAACAATCTGCAGGACACCAACACTATTATACTCACCTTCAACAAGCCAACAGTACCTAAAGTGGTCAACGTTGGATTCCTACAAGTTAAGGTTGAGATATACCAAATCCCCTCCGATGCTACAAATGTAAAAAATACGGCCATCATGAAGACCGATGCTCTAGAAGCCAAATATGCGGCCGATATCTCATCGGGAATCCGAGTGCAAAGCCACTCCACATTACGTCAACTGCGGCAAGGAACACCATGCTAATTCAAAGGAATGCGACACATGGAAACAGGAGAAGGAAATCCAGAGTGTTAAATACAGGTCCAACATTCCCTATCCAGAGGCCAGGAAGCTTGTACAAGCTAGAACATCACTCCCTGGCCAATCCTTCTCAACTGTAGTGAAGAGCAGCCAAAAAGCAACCCAAACCATCCACCTGAATCCCCTTCCGACTCGAACATCCCACATTACAAACCCCAGAAAAACTCAATATCGACTCAAACAACATTCAACACTACTCCACCACCGAGATCACCAAACAGTAAAAAACAGTCAAAAACAAATAGGCAGCAAAAAGGGTCTGATGACCCCATAAAGCTGCACAATAAGTTTGGAGACTTTGAGGATAATGATGCAGAAGAAACTGCTCCATGTCCTCAAGGTGGCTCCAGACCTAACAACAAAAAATAAACTACTTTAGAAAGGAGGTATTAAATTGTTAGTTTCCAGGTACCATACAAGCCGAGAATTGATCATTCGTTCCATTGTTTTGCACATGCAGCTTGTGAGTGCAATAGGTCGATAGTTGGTAGGATCTTCGCTATCTTTACCGGGTTTGGGAACTGGTATTACTTTTGCTTCTTTCCATCTCTTAGGTAGATTGCCAGTAATCCATAAATCATTGAAGAGTTTCAAAAGAGATGTTAAAGATGATTCTGGAAGATGTTTTAAAAACTGGTAATGTATTTCGTCAGGCCCAGCGGAAGTATTATGGACCTTGTTTAAAGCCTCCATAAGTTCTGATAGTGAAAACAGTTGGTTGTAACTTTCCGAGTTGTTGGATGTGAATTTTAAACGTGGCTTTTCTTTTTGAGTTTTCAATTTTTGGAAGGCTTCTGAATAATTAGATGATGAGGAATTTTTAGAGAATGTATCAGCAAGAACATTTGCTATGTCACGTTTTGAGCTAAAATTGTTATTGTTCAGTTTCAGATGTCGGAGAGAATTCTGTTTTCTCTTTCCGTTTATTTTGCGGATCGTGTCCCAAACTTTCTTAATTGAGGAACGAGAGTTTAAAGAGGAAACATATTTCTTCCATGATGCTGGTTTACTCTCTTTGATTGTGCGGCAAGCTTTGGCCCGGAGAATACGATATTTACTTAAATTCTCGGGCGTCGGATGATTGTTAAATTTTTTCAAGGCTTCTCGGCGTTGCCGTATGACTTCCTTACATTCCTTAGTGAGCCAAGGTTTTAGGGTTCTTTTACAGTTCTTTTACAGTTCTTTTACAGTTTGTTGAGGACTTGGGGATAGATTCTTCTGCAATGTCGGTTAAAATAGATGTAAAATGCTGAATGGGATCGTTAACATTGAAAACTGTATCCTCATTCAGCCTAGTTTTAGAGAGTTTTTCAAACTTGGCCCAGTCGGCCTTCTTTGAATTCCATTGTGGAATTACTTCATCAATTGTAGAGTTAAGATTTACAAGGGAGATTGGGAAGTGATCGCTGCTGTGAAGGTCATTAGCGACCTTCCATTCATAGTCCAAAAGCAGCGAAGGAGAACAAATTGTCAAATCGATGCATGTGTATGTACCCGTGCCTGGGTGTAAATATGTTGGTGTTTTGGTGTTATATAGACATAGATAGTGTCTAGAGATAAAGTCTTCAACCTTGTGACCTCTGTCACTTATATGATTTTATCCCCAGAAAATGTTATGGGCATTAAAATCCCCGAGTAAAATAAATGGAGCGGGAAGCTGTTGAACAAGGGTGTCTAATTCGTTTGGAACTAGGTTAGTGTTTGGTGGTAAGTAAATAGAGCAAAATGTAATCACTCGATGAAGAGTAACGCTTACAGCAAATGGCTTGTAAATTTGTGTTTAAAGGAATGACGCTTTGAGGGGCTCTGTTGTTCAGAATAACAGAGACTCCTCCTGAGGCCCTGTCAACATTTTGAGAGTAGTTGTTAAACTTGGAGTAGTTTTTAAGTGTGATGTTATCTGTATTTTTCAAAAATGTTTCCTGAAGACATAGTACTGCAGGATCATGTTCGTTTAAAAGCAGAAGAATATCATGATAGTTGGCTTTAAGTCCTTTACAGTTCCATTGTAAAATGGTGTTCTTCATTACAACTTTATGTTGAAGATTCTGGAGCTAGGTTAGACCTTTCGCGGGGGCAATCTGTTTGGTTATTTATCTGGAGGAAGTACGGGGGTGTATTTTTTGTTGTTAGGTCTGGAGCTACCTTGAGGACATGGAGCAGATTCTTCTGCATCCATGTCCTCTAAGTCTCCAAACCTGTTGTGCAGCTTTATTGGGTCATCAGACCCCTTTTGCTGCCTATTTGTTTGTGACTTTTCCTTGCTATTTGGTGATCTTGATGGTGGAGTATTGTTGAGTGTTGTTTGCGTCGATGTTGAGTTTTTCTGGGGTTTGTAGTGCGGGATGTTCGAGTCGGAATGGGATTCAGATGGGTTTGTTTGAGTTTGTGCGTCGTTCGTTGCTTTTTGGATGCTCTTCACTACAGTTGAGAAGGATGGGCAGGGGAGTGATCTAGCTTGAACAAGCCTCCTGGCCTCTGGATAGGGGATGTTGGACGTGTATTTCCTTCTCCTGTTTCCATGTGTCGCATTCCTTTGAACTAGCATGGTGTTCCTTGCCGCAGTTGACGCAATGCGGAGTGGCTTTGCACTCTGATTCCCGATGGGAGGGGTCGCCGCATCGTGCGCATATTTGACTTCTAGAGCATCGGTCTTCATGATGACCGTATTTTTGACATTTGTAACATCGGAGCGGATTTGGTATGTATGCCTCAACCTTAACTTGTAGGAATCCAACGTTGACCACTTTAGGTACTGTTGGCTTATTGAAGGTGAGTATAATAGTGTTGGTGTCCTGAAGATTGCTGTTTCGTTTGATACGAATTCTGCGGACTGCAGTGACACCTTCATTTCTCATCCCCTCGACGATTTCTTTGCCGCTGACTCCAGCTAGGTCACGGCAACGAATGACGCTTTTTGCTGTATTAAGTGTAGAGTGGGAGAAACAGGTTTTTTTTTTAAAGATATTTTCAGTATATGCTTTTCGCTCACACTCCGCCGCCTGATTTTAGTTTTTTGACACTTTTCGGCTTGCCGAATAATCCAAGTATAGTCTTTTCGACTATAAATGGCGATAGTGGAGCAAGTGGTTTAGACTCGTCTTTCGATTGGATGACCATGAAGCGAGGAAAGGATTCCACACTACTTGGCTCATCATCCGACTCTGATCCAGTTTTGGTACGTTTATGTTTTTTTTTTTTTTTTTGAATTATCCATGATGACTTGAATACAAATTCAGCACCCGTGCTCCCCACCCACCAAGGAGCTAAAGAAGGTGAGAGAGTAAACAAAGACTTCCTAGGGCTCGGTGTGACCAGCCGTTTTGTCGGAACCGGACCCATCCCGACCCCCCGTCTAAGAGAAGCAGAGGCCAAAGTAGTGTATTGCATGGAAAGCCACTGCTCAACTACCAGGATCCTTTCCTCCCCCGACACGGGACGCAACCCACGGCAAACAGGTTGCCTCTACTTAGTTGCCTTTTACAACACGTATCGAGGCACGTCGGGCCAATTCTACAAGCCCGGACCCGCAGGGGGGAAACAATTCAGAAAGACAAAATATCTCGTGAATGAGTTGCAAGATTAGCAAGTGTGATAACTGCATTAAATAATGAGATTAGTCGAGCAACTGCCATAAAAACTATTATTGCAATTACAAATAAAAACATCACAATACAACGACGTGACTTTGTAAAACAACTAATATTAGGCAATGTTACTGTCAGGTATTTATATGAACCCAGTAAACTTCAAGGCGGTCAAACAGCAGTTATTGAGAAAAAGTGAGTTCATTTGGAAAATAGTTTTCAAAACTTACTTGAAAATCGGCAACATTTTCAGAAAATCTGATAATTCCACACAAAACAATAACAAGTGATACCTTCTTAAATATACTTAGGAAATATTGAAAATTAGGCAAATAAGTTTTGGTTGTAAGGAATTCGCAGACGGGAACTCTCAAAGCTGTATGATATAATTGTAATATAGCAAGAGTATAATCTTACGGGATTTCTTATTGATATTTGAAAGACAAAATATACCTGTATGGGCAATGATTTTAAGATCTAACATTCAGACTCTTCACCGTCTTCTGACATATAATGTAGAAGTTTGAAAAATGAACTTGTTATGTATATCTGTATTATGTGTTTGAAATTTGGTCCATGACTAGATTCTACATTTACATAGAGCTATAAATAGGTTTATAATAGTTTTAAACTCAGCCTGAATCGTGAATATGTTTAGAACTTTGGGTGATTTTTCTGATTGGACGATTGAGTTTTGTGACATATGTTAGCTAGGGTGTATATGGACATAAAACAGGTGATGTCAAATAAGTCATATGAATGAATTGCGACATATGGTCGTTACATTCTCTTGAAGATTTATATAATGAAGAATTTGAAAAATATTTCCCAATATTGCTCTTGTCTTAATATTAGTCTGCAGATGTCTTTATGCTGTGATTTGATTTATTTTGGGAAGAATTATTTGTTTGGATTACTCATTTTAATTACAATGTGCTCTTTGACTTTGGACTAAAATTTTAGTTCCGATTATGGCAAATTCATTCAGGGACATTCTGGACAATGTCATTATGATAAATCAAGATTGTTCGCATTTCAGCACATTCAAGACCCTGAATGTATTCAAAACAACCCTATTCTATTTGGATATGTCTTACTGGTTTTCATATATATATATAGTGTTTGATTAGTGTCAACGATGGATCTTGTTGCTCAAAATTAGATGTATGCAATCATCAACATTCATGCAACATCGAGTAAAATCAATCATGTGTCTGATGTTATGATGTATTTGCAGCTCTGCATCAAGCAGTTAAAAAATGTTCAACGTAATATAAATATCAAGGTCAACATATTTTTCATCACTGTGATACCTTTGTCTATAATGTTCCTTTTAGCGCCCTTTGTTTTGATTTCTCTGATTGCTATCATATTATTTTATTCTTTTTTCGGTCTTTCTTTATTCATGTGTTCTATAAAATATTTTCTTGATGTATTCCTATCTAAAAGTTTGAAACGTTTTGGCTGGGTATCATGTAGCTAGTATCTGATGAACGTTAGTTGCTGATCTGAATCAAATAAAAAAAAACACTTATCCAGACAGGTAGTACTTACCCATCTTTGACGTTGGAATTTAAGATTTAATTTATTCTTACAGATTAAATAATTTATTCTGATCGCGGTGGTGAGGAATTATTCTTACATTGATAGCACTGCGCTCCACATATCGACGCATATTTGCCTGAAAACGGTGTGAACAAACGCACATACACACTGAATTATAATTTTAATAGTGGCTAAATAGAAACACATAGACTGATCACTCTAATATGTTGATAAAACATCGAAGATAGCTTGGGATCATTTATTAGCACATGAAAACAATCAATCACATAATTCGCAGCATTGAATTCTCCGGGAATGTTGCTGCATCAATTAAGTCGAAATGACCGAATACTTTATCCTAGTTGCATTCCCCTTTGAATACGTTACATCAACATTGTCTCGACGAACAAATTCAAACTTTGGAATATTATTCACCAAGAACGCACTTGTGCGGACGCACACTACGGGGCGAAAACGAGAACGATCAATTCAGGCATTAAACACGGGTGCACTCAGTGTGGTTCAATATGGACTTGATGTGGCGGAAAACACGACAATGGTAACTATTATAGGACAATAATGTCGGGGCTATATTAGTAAAAATATGACTCAATGATTGTGGCGCTGGTAAAATAGTATTTTCACTGCGTGTATTCGTGTACATTCACAATTTCTTGCGGCGGCACAAAGCGGTCCCAAAAACAATTTCAAAGCTATAATCGATGAGCACGAAGAATAAAATGATTACCTTGCCTGCATTCGAGACCGTGTTGGCCCAAAATGGTAATCCACCGGAAACTCAGAGAACGGTTAATAGAAACAGTTATTTAGTTATCATACAAGTGGGGTAATTTCCATTTAAAAATACGAAGTATATAAATATATCCTCCCAAAAAAGAAACTAAACCAAGCAAACCCTCCACCACAGACTATTATGGAAATGCGATTCCTGCATTGCTCCATTCCTGCATAAGAAGTCCAAGAAATGTCTTACATCAGCTCAACCACTTTATCAGATATGGAATGCACAAAAATATTCCCCATTGTAAAATTATACAGAATCACCTTACAGCCTATGAATGACGGTATTAAAAAGATATAAAGCCATTAAATAACATATTCATTCAGTGATGCTTGGGTTTGATGATATGGAATTAAATATCAAATCTGGACACAAAATTAAGATATGGAAATAATATTATAGAGCCATTAATTATGCTCGTAATTATTGCTACGGTGTATGGGTTATCCAGACGTTTTTATTGCGAATAGCAGAGGGTATTTTACGAAACAATGAAATGGATCATAGGATAAAGCGCAAAAATGGATAGATAGATAGATAGATAGATAGATAGATAGATAGATAGATAGATGGATGGATGGATGGATGGATGGATGGATAGATAGATAGATAGATAGATAGATAGATAGATAGATAGACAGACAGATAGATATATAGATTGATGGAGAGATAGATTGAATAGATAGATAGATTGAATAGATAGAGATATAGAGATAGATAGATAGACAGACAGACAGACGAACAAATAGACAGACAGACATATAAAAACGGCAGAGAGAGTGTGTGTATGGTAATGATTTAATAGATAATACTTGTAACGTGTTTAATTATGCATAGCCTTTAATATTAAATAATTACCCACCTGCCATTCTTGTTATCATGTAGATTTAACTTCAGTGAAAAATATTTAATGAGAAAGAACAAGGAATAATTTGGTTCATTCTGACTGAGAAGATGCACCTTTCTGTTGTCGTGCGTATAATGTAGTCCGAATAGAAGTTTAACAAATATTGATATTTAAAAGTAGAATATTTGTTTGCAAATAATAAATAAACAAACAAGTGTCCTATCGAATATCCAAAACGTGTCACATATAAAAATTATTTTCCACACAGAATATTCAATAAATGAGATGTTACATCGTTTCATACAGTACATGTTAGAGTACAATAGGCCATCGATGTTTTCCCTAAATTGTAACTTTTACTGCTAAGCATTACCTCGTTGCGATATTCAAGTGAAAGGCTTACTACTGGATGCAGAAATGACAATATTTACTGTAATATGTTTGTGACAGGATATTTTAATTATTTACATGGATACAAAATCAAATTCATGTTTTCTTCTGAATAAAGAAAAATAACTCGCTTAATATGACTTGAAATAAATCTCGGTTTAGCGAGCTCGACTTATCTGTACGCTATATCAAACTTGTCTTTTCCACCGACTCAAAACAAAACTCGTGCGTAGCTTTGTTTTTTGTTATATACCACGATAATTTTACATGATTGGTTCGGATTAGTTTCCGCACAACTTACTCGTTATTGCATGAATGTAATCTGAGTATCATTGCGCAATAATACAAGCTACTTCACTGCTTTGGAAACTTTGTACAATGGGTGATTCTCATTCAGCATTCAACAAAACTGACCTTGCTAATAAAACCGAAAAATCATACTGCAAAACATACACATCAGCAAATCACGCAATACATCAATTAAAATTGACGTTTTCATTTGCAAAATGTGCCAGAAAAATCACAGTCTGCTCATTTTGATTGTTCTTGGTCGATTTTGATGTCATATTTGTAGGTACATTTGAAATATGTCGGGTGCGCGTGGATAGCTATCAAAATGTGACCCACTGGTTTTAGATAATATCCAAAATTACGGATATAGATGGATTTGGAAATCGTATTTGTTACATAATATTCCTAGTTCAAGATAAGATAATGTTACTCAGAGTGAATGCAAGTGCATTATTGACGTAAGATGATATTCATTGATACATTTTATCAAACGGACATTTTCTCCCTCTCTCATTCAGACAACAGGAACTGGATATCACTAGCAACCATTTTCATTTATTCTAGAAAGTGTTTGTTTTATCGTTTTTCAGCTTAAACTTTTGGATGTATTCAGTTTCCATAAATTTAATTAGAATTAAAAATAGTTTCTAAATTTGTTGCATTTAAGGAACAATGCCAAACATCATTCTGAGGTAAGTCAATTATCCAATACTGCCGTCATGTAGAAAGGGCTACTGTCCTTGTTGACCTATTGTGGATTTCAGACGCATGACGCAGTCAGTCTTTGGCGATTAGTTTGACATTTGTATTTAGCCGTACTAAGAGGTAGTTCATCTAATGCGTCACGGGTTTGCCATATAAGAAAACAAGAATAGTTTTTTAATATATACGGTCAATTCCATTGCATATACACCCGTAGCAACAACGATACGCTAATGAGACTTTTTCTAAAGTCTTTAGTAATGCATGAATTGTTTGAGTGAAAGAAATGACAAACACACTGACTGAAAGTGATTCCAAGTGAAAGGATTGACTTTGAAACGATCTGAGCAGGTTCCATCATTCCAAGCTGCACTAGCTAGTTAGCATTAATGTGGATATAAACATGGCACCAAAGATCATAAAAATTGAATTATTTCCGAAACAAACGCTAAAGCACTTTCTGAAACCACTAGTACAAACAAAAGTTTGTAGTTGGAATATGTTTTAGATTCTATTTTGTCTTGTATCATTTGAACATTCGCGTAATGGATTATACTAACAGGACTGATATTATGACTACCATCAAGCCATTCATTCACTTTGTCTTTATTTTTTTGTTTGTTGTCCTCTAGAACTGCATTAATAGTAAGATTTAAATCAAGTTTAAAAATGTCAATTATTTTTTATTGTAGCCGTTGATATTATACATTTTGTAGTCACGTAAACACCAAAAGTAGTATCGAATGTATTATTTTTCGTCCAAGTAGTCACTTTTCAATCCTTAATTAATATATTAACGACCTTTTCAACAATGTCAGCACTCTTTTTCAAAAACGACATGAGAAAACATTTCCTGTTTTTAACTGGTACATCCTTTCTAGTGCCCAAACTGGGTATCAATACATGGCTAACGTTTACATAATACGTTTTAATTCATTTCTTCAGTTGGCATTGTTCTTCAGCATTAAACGGAACAATCTTCATAGTTGCAAAGATATATATAAGACCTTGCCACTTCAGAAGTGTAGACTATACAAAACATTCGCACTACAGTGTTACGCGGATTATCAAAGAAATGTGGGGTTTTTCAGTGAGGTATCTCCAATCATGCCGTACTGGATTTTGAAATTGTGGCGTATACCATGAAATTAATTTTATATCGCTGATACAGTTGCTTTTTCTCGCCATTCATGACTAGATAAAGTATGTTAGATTCCAAAGAGGATTCCCTATATCTGAAGACCAACGTCAAAATTCATATTTAGTTTTAATGTTAAACATTGCTGTGCTTTAGACATGTTTACTCAGAGAAAATTCATGCCAAATCTTAAAGTTATTTTAGCGAATATTAGATTATTACTTATTACGTGAAAACTTTAATCAAATAGTTATCCCGTTACAATGTTTATGTGTGTTATATGCACTACGACAGGCCAAGGTTCATTCTTTTATATATGCTCTACAAATTCAGAATAGTGCGGATATGAGAAAACCTAACAAGGTCCCTTATCTTTCTTTTGAACAATATGGCGCAGTTGCGTTTTCTACTCAACTACAACTCTCCTCTACTTACCCTTTTTGAGCATCACATCAAAGTGTAATTTTATACTGAATTCCATTTCTGATCTTCTCATTTCTTTCGCTCTTATGATATTTAAACCTCGTTAATTTAACAACCTCGTCATATCGGTATTATGTATGTATATTTTACATTTCCTTAATCCGTATTACTCTGCAACAGCTTAAACATTTTAAAACCTATTTTACATTAAATCTTCATATCTATGCACTACATAACTTGAGGTGTTCTGGATTTTATTTCAATCATGTTGTGTAACTTAAATATCATCCCTTAGCAGCATATGTTAGACACGTATGTGATAAGTTTTAAGAACATTTAAATATTGCTCAATGTTGCAGTTTGGTTGAGAAAACATCATTTACGTGTAAAATACTCGCGGAAATAAGGAAAGAACATTTTGCACTTTTTATAACGTTTTGGAAGGTTAAAATGTTTAAAAAATAAAGTGTTTGTTATAATTGCATAAATACTTAATTGCTTTTCGTTGCTTTTTATTTCTGATAATGTTCAAGAAATGCTTGTACATATTTAGCCATTACTTGGTTTAGTTTGATTTTTAAAGACTTCAACATCATGTTTTAAATAGCATACCTTTTTTCTTATGTGCGATTATTTGTTACCCTGTAAGGGCACAGTCTACATTATTGTTCACGTGTAGAAATCGTCAAGCGTAATATTTTGTTATTTGACTGTTTATTTGTTATGGCATTGACATGACAGAAGTTGACGGTTGGAGTTTCTCAAGTGTACTATTTTGTTATTTGCTTCTTTTGCTTCTGATGCATTTTCTTTTTCCATTTAAGTATTTCAAACACAGAATGTTTGAATGCCTTTTTATTTTCCACTTCATTCACATCTTCCCAAGTCCCGGAACTCTGATAATTATGTATATTGCTTACACGGCCTCCAATGGTTAAATCTTTCATTAAATTGAATAGTACGTTCAGCTTGCTAATGATCGTTCGAAACTTCATTATACCATTATCCATTTAACGAGGACCAATGTTTGATGGTTCACACGTTTCTCCTGTATGACCTTTTATTTATTGGTTTTGATAAACTTCACACATGTTAACTTGGGTGTCGATAGAGTCAACGCTTGTTAGAAACACATATCCTCTATATCCTCCGCCTACACGTCTTTCAGCTTGTAGAAGACTGAATCATCCAAATTTACCTACGTGTTTTAAAAGCTTGTGTTTTTCCAGTTTTAATTTGAGCGCAATAAATATATCAGTTGTCAAGTAACAAAATTAAATTGTTTGTTTCAAAATGGAGCGATGTCGATTGATCTCTAGTGTTCATAGATTATTTTATTACGTCATCAAACTTTCTAGTTTTCTTTTGCTAGAAATATCAAAACGTTATGACAAGGAATTCTGACACTTGTTTTAGTACTGGCCAATGAAACTATCAAAGCAATGTCTTTGTTAATTTACCAAATGGTCAACGTTTCTAAAATGGAATACGGATTGCATTCCGTAGACTGGTTTCTACATGATTCGGTCTTTATTAATACCATCCAACAAACTAAACGACAGCTAATACTACACTGGGGACACCATATTCCCTCCCAGTTTACATTTATTATATGATTATCTATAAAACGGTGGGGAGTAAACATGCCCCAGTGTACTAATCGACCTCATTAGCAACCTCATTGTCGACTATTTGTTTATAATGTCTGTCATAAAAAGACGATATATTTGAATACTGTGGGAAGGTAAACTCGGAATAGATTTTTAGTGTCACTTAAATTGACATTTTCCTCCACGTTTATTCATAGACTAAGCTCACGTTATAACTTTACGTGACGTCATTATCCCATATCTGCACAGTAACGTAATCGTTTGTGTTTTGATATAGAAGAAACAAAGTCTACATGTATTATTCTTTCAACGATGCGTCGTATGATAGTCCAATATAATGATACCATGCGTCATTGTAACTACTAGGACTGAAGTACAACTGGCAGATAGTTTGACCTGTCTGTTGCTTCTGGCAGAGAGCTCTTTACACCTTTGGCACAGGAATTTATGCTTTGTTCTTGATTCTGTCGATAAGGTTCGAAGGATGCACAACGGAGCATGAGCTTTGCAGTTCAGGACTCCTTCCGATTCAATTAATCTAACTGGTTTCATGAAGTTCATCTCAATACTGCACTCCGTTCAATTCGGTACTAATTTATAGTGCTTATAGTGGCTTAGAAGACACATCAGGACTTAGTTAATTTCATTATAAATGCAATATGGCTAAGAATACAGTCAATAAAACAATTTATTTTCATATGAATATTTATATCCATATTCATATTTTATTGTGGCAGTTCTTTTTATAACCAGCCTTTAAAATATGTTCATTAAGGAGAAGTCTATGTTTTATATAGGTGCTCGTTGTAAACAGGTATTCATATGGCTGTGGCTAAATATCATCTTGACTCCTGAAAATAAAATAAATTAGTTTTAGTTAATATTGTGATGCTTTTATAATCAAACATAACTCAAGGCAGTCAAGCATAAAATTCATCAGAGATCTGTCTTCTTTTTTGCAAGGAACCAAGTTTTCTTCAAATGAAAACTAATGTCATGGTCAGAGCGTTTTCCACAATACTGAATTGTGAAAAGGATTCTATTGCTTGATCTTTATGTTACACTCAACTGTTGTCTACCAGGCGAGTATAACTCAAATTCAGATAGAAATTTAAATGACTGGACACTGTTAGGAATTTTCCCATCATCCTGTGGGGATATAAATTGAGCAGAACAATTAAATCTGCCTTCGATTCTTTTAAACGTGACGACACAAATCAAGTCATGACATAAACATAATATATCTGCTTAAAATGCAAATTATAAAAGATCGACATGATTTAACATGAAGTAAATCCGACTGAAAAGACCAATTTAAATATACTGCTATAAAATGCTATGACATATGCTTAACCAATTAAATGATGAGCTGGAATTTGTATTTATCAGCAGAATTTTTGTAGTTTCTTTTTTCGGTGGGTGTAGGGAGACGCGAAAATTATTAAACTGTTTCAGTATGTATGATTTGTTCCCGATCTGTTATATTTCTACTACTACTTGTTTATTTTACAAACATTCGCGTCTTCGAATTCAATGTGTACTCTCACAGGGATAATAATCAATCTTTTATATTTTCAGACGGAAGTGGGTAATAACAAAACTCGGCTGTACGGACTCAAGAGATATGACTTTTACCGAATATTCATAGACACGTTGACATCAGGTGGGAACCAACTACAAACATCTGACAAGGCTGCAAATATATTCCATTTCCATACAAACGCAGATAGAATATAGTTGTTACAATTTTTATGTGAACATATTTATTCAGATAACAATATCGTGATATCGCAATAGAAGTGATGACTTATATTTTAACAAACGTTATATTATGAATGCTTTAATATATGTAAGCAGTATCGAACATAACACCAACCCGATTCGATCTCGATACATATGACTAACTTATTACTCATTCCATTGACTGAGCTTATCTGAACATACCACAGAGAGTGGATACTGGAAAAAACACTGTCAAACATTTTATATTCAAGCTGGGTATTTTAACTTTATGTTGCTTAGTATATTTACCTTTATTGAACACCCACCATACATCCATGCAATTTATCTTCAAAATAATAATCGTCTTGTGTTATACGGTTGAGAGTAAATGAAATGGAGATACTTGCTGTTCCTTGATGGTAGATATAAATATTAAGTCGAGAATGTCCTTACAAAAACGAACTCCTGGTTACCATATATTATATTTCAATTTCATTCCATATTATCTATTTGGTAAATGTCTAAAGTGTAGAAACAATTGATGCAACATATCTTCATAAATTTGTTGTTCTTGAAACTAAAATTTCTGGTATGAAAAACTTGCCTGTTTGGTACAGATTTCCTTAAAGATCTATGTCGTTCGTTTCCATCTCAAAATCGCCACCCTTTGAAACACACTGTCCGTCTATGCACCACTGCAAAAACATGCAAAAAGAAAAGGAAAATGAAGACCTATACACCTATAGCCGTCGGCTTATTGATTTGCGAGGAAGTATATGCAGCTAAGTAATTTGCAACATTGCTGTGTGAATTACTGCACAACGTACTAAACAGTTTTCTTATCAAACCTATGTTGAACAATCCGATAATTGGCCATAACGATTTAAAGAAATACCTCTTTTTGCTAACGTGAAATTTATGTCAAAAATCTTATAAATAGTTTGTTCTATCCCAACTTGTATCTCGTCTAAATTCAAATAGTCTTTTTAGCAATGTATAGTCTGTTTATCATACTTGCTGCAGTACTGAAACTACTCTTCTGAAAGCAGTTAATGAATTTCCCTAAGCTTTTGATAGCGACAAGAGTACAGTCCCAACCCTCCTTGACTTGTCTGCATCATTTGACACAATAGACCACGATTTATTTCTTCCCGATTTGCATCGTGTATTAGGTGTTCGTGATACAGCCTTACTATGGTTAAAGTTAACAAAGTTCGTAAATGGAAAACACTCCAGACAAGTTTATCTATATTTTGGTGTTTCGCAAAGCTCAACCGCTCTCAAGCGTCACAGACTGACATCGGGTTTCTGACAAAAGGTACGTTGATGACACTCAGATATAGAAATCTAACTGAAGTCCAGGCTAATTTCCAAGGCATACAGATGTGCATTTCATCTGTGAACTCATGATGGGTTTCCTACGTACACGTACGATGGTCAGTATATTAAATACCATACCGGCATGCAATGTATCGTGGTTGTTTCACTTCAATGATGTACAATGTGTTAGCCGATTACCATGACATGGAAGATATGAAGGTGCCGCGAGCTGAATTGATATAAAATCTACTTGTTCCACAGTTATTGAAAACCCAAACAGTATATAATTCTGAGCAACGACACCCATAATCTCGGACCTGCAGTCGCAACTGCCACTACTGGCTTCAGACGTTAAATTGATCTGCATTGTTGAATAATTCTGACAATGTCATTTGCTATATGATAGAGCATACGTACAAATTGCATATCACCTGGAATATCGTTAAACCAGCCTACCACTGCTCTTATTGACGACTATTTAATGTCAACCGCATTCATCTGAAATTATATTGCTATGACATAACCGAATGTGGGCTCATGGACACGTATATAATTTTTATAGTCTTTGATGGTTATTAATGTGACTCTTCATCGAACTTCAGAGATCGATTCCATGTTGTGCGCTTCCGTCTGAATTTAAATATTATGCCAGTTGACGCGAGTTTCTGCTGAAACACAAAAGAGTTATTTGCGGGCAGAGCACCAAATATCGTGATCTAATATGAGGCCATCTGTAATAAACTCGCCACGATGCTAATGCAGTCTAGACTGCGCCTGGTTAACCAATGGTTACAGGACGGGTGCATAAATTGCCACACGGAATTCTGGTTTCATTGATGATATATTGATCATCGAGCTAACGGTTTGGGTTGTATTTACAAAACCCGTTGAATTACAGCATTGATTTTTTGTTGTAGACACGTAACATGCTAATCATTTTAAATAATCATCTGTGTGGCAAGCTGGTAATAGTCTCTACAGCTGCTCTTGTGGTTTTCATAACATTCTGATGCATTCATCTTCTTTAAGAAGTGAACTCAGTTGTCTTTCTATTCCTGTTAGTAATGCTAAACGTTTCACTGTTATATTTTGCTTAGTTTCAAATATCGTCGGTACGTTCCGCAATTTTCGTTGTTGGTTCAATCAGAGTTGAAAACGTTCATTTAAAACCCACCGCGAGGTCTTCTTGTTCAGTCAATGGCAACTGCAACATAAGATTGACATTTGTTCTCTCTCCTATGACATTTTGAATCAATTCCTGTTATTCACGGGATGTTTTGGGGAGAAATCTTTCAAACTATTTCATAACTTCAAAAACAGACATTTTATATGATTTCATGATTGTTAAATAGACCTGAGCACGTTTATGTGAGACATATTTGTGTCTGAATCTAAACGACATATTCCCCCACGACTGGAAATTCCGGTCAAGTCGATCATGATAAAACCATACGGACATTAATGATTCGTGAAACTGATCCCTGGAACAATCAGCAACACACCAAGTCATAAAAATATTTCAAAGACCATGGGCGAACTTGTGCTCGATGTGGAGCAAACAAATTCACAGTTATTAAACAAATCATCGGCGGTGATATCGCTGTTGCATTTACAAAGCTACATGTAAACCCATGGAGTAAATGCTCTGGTGAAAAGCATACATTTGGATACAATTTCCGTGGGTCTGGTACATGGCTCTTAAACGACTTGAATCTAACAACCAAGCACAGCCCATTGAAGCACTCGTAAATCTTGCTGATTGTTCATATTACCGACAAGACTCTAAATACCAAACATCAAATGACATACGAGCACGTCAACGCGCTGAACTGGATATCATTCATGACTTTAATTATATTAATCCAACACCATGAGAACGAATATCAAAATGGGTCGTCAATGAACCATGAAAGCCAAGATTGTTTTAGTAAGTTCCACTTCTCATGGGAAAAGTCCACTCATTAAGAATCGCTTATATAAATATCAACAAATATACTACAGTCCGCCTGGGTATGGGAGAGGTGAAGCAGGTAAGGAGAGGTAAGCAATCACTTCAAATGTTGTTACTGAGCATAGTTAGTCGACTAGGCCTTGAGGCGAGTGCCTACCTGTGTCAGTAAAGATTTCACTTGCTTGGTCTGATGTCCAAATATGAAACGAATTTAATCAGGCTGGTCTCTTATTTCTTCAACATGATCCATACGTGATAGACAAGTTCGACTGCTCACATAACAGTATGAGCTAAACATAGACAATGTTGCCAATATATATAAAGAAACTGAGCCTTTGATGATAAAAACATTCTACAAGAGTCGCATTCAAACTCATTTATACAACACCATAAAAAACATCGCCACTGCTATTGTAAGTTGATCATGGTAACGATATTATTCTGATCTAGTGTTGCATTCTTAAGAAACGGTTTTATTCGGCTTTGAGATGTTAATATACATGGTGATCATGATGTTGTCAACGCTTTAATCGCACAGACGCATAGCGGTTTTGGGGGCATCGATTCGATTAGGCCAATAAATGCTACACAAAAAAAAAAAAAACGTATTTCACAGTCGACACTATTGCAAGGACTTGGAAACACGATTTTAGGTATTTGTAAGCACACGGCGAGTTAGACAGTGGGTAACGCTGTGCTACTGATCCACTGTAGTTAGGCGATGTATTTACAATCCCGATTCATACACCAAGACAACCAATACGTTCACATTTGGGGCCGTCACCGGTTGAACCAAAGCCCAATGGACTTCCTCCACCAGTCATGACATTTGTGCGAGAGTAATTGCAGCTTGTTCTGTTGAACTATATTACAATATTGATTTTAATTCGTTACTCAATCACTTTGTGATTCACAATGCACAAGTGCATCACATTTGCACGATGACCAATTGTGCACGTTTTGACACCAGCGGGGAGTATCCATGCTTTGGTATCAAGCGGTTAGCAACTCACTTTAATGCATCGGTTAACACCCAAGAGATGTATCCGACACAGTATAATTTTTGGCCGTTGGTGCGAATTCACGTCACTCTCGCAGACGTTCAAAGGTGATATCCTGTTTGAAATATTTTGAACAACGACGGGTAGGATGCCTTTAGCCTTTTCAATCTTCACGAAGCCAACATTCGAGTGCATTTTGTGGAGCTGCCCGATATTCCCTTCTTTTGTTTTACCTGAACGTTCTTTTTTGAACTTACTAACAAATTATATTTGATGTTAATAAGCAACGAATGTTCTTTGAGATAATGACTGGTATCAAATTTATTTGCGAAACATGGTTCGGCCATTGTTGGATGTGACGTGTGTCAGAAGCGAGTGTCGTTGTACATCACCTTGACACGATTGTGGCAACATGGGTTAATCTTTTTATAGAAAAACGCATATTCTAGTAGCTTCGACAAGTCTCCTACGGACTATCTAACACATATAGGCCTTGTCAGCTTAAGTCTCGAATTTCTACAGTGAACAGCAATCATTCAACTATCAAATGCCGTTGCAGTGATGAGCCTTCCAAATTTTTCTGTTTACTATCACGGACAAGATCAACTCGAATCCAATTGTGCATTTTCTCCATGATGTTAACGAACACAACATATTCGTTAGTTTGAAAACATTCTTTGTCAAAATCGTATGTGGCATCTGTTCGTAGGTCTGTATCCATCGGTATATACTGCGCCATCCATGCGTGCTGACAAAATCCACAAACTTGAGGGATCCATGACACATCCATACCATATCGCACATACAGCTGATGGTTTCGAACTTGCAATACATTGTTGTGTATGGTCGTGAAAACTAAATTTCGTCTAATTGATTCACGATCGCACATTTGCACTGGGATAGCTTTGTCCCAGGCACCGACAAAGCTTCTGCAGCTAGCGGCTAATCGTTGTGTCAATTATGTAAATGTTCATATATATATGATCATCTACAAGAAGTATCCTTAGCCTCTTTTGGCTTAGTACTTATTTACATCTTTTTGTATGTCATTATATGCTGAATCAATCCCCTGAAATCCAATAACTGGTAACGGTAGCATAAACACATGTTCATGAAGGTTATTATGATATAGATACATGATATAACTGTTATTGACAACGGAATCATATCCGTCTACGTCTGTGTTGTTTGCACGAACGTACATGTGACTTGCCATAGAAATCCTGCCACGAAGTAATCGCTCAATAAACAGATGTTTGAGAGTATCGGTCAGCACTTCAAACTCTATTTTGGTTTTTGACAACAACGCATCCAGTTTCCGGTGTTGAGAAGTAATGCCCATTATCTAACTTGTACAAGAGAATGACAGTAACACAAAATATATCCTATACATCAGTTAGCAGTCATACATCAGTGCGGTGATGCAAATAGTGATAGTCACTCAAGTTTTTGCGTTCAAATACTGTCCAACCGTCTTGTGCGTACTTGTGGACTTAGACGGAAACTCATTAACAAGACAAAGACGAATGAGCTGCTTCAGTCGATGGTTGCTAAATTTCAGCAAACTTGTCCTAGTCGATAATATACTTGAATGGGTTACAAAACATTTTTCGTTAACAAGACTGTGTTTAAAGAGCTAGCACAGTATCGAAGGTAATTATGAAGTTTTCCGCCGCCGGATTACTCATTTACTTAAGGATGAGTTAAAAATCTAGAATGAATTGATAAATTGCACAGACGAAACGTTACTCATGTTTCCGTGTTGTTTGGAATATAACTTAGTGTTAGATTGATGCAGTAACTACTGCTTGCATAATTGTGACCATCATACCTATTCAGGTTACTAAGTACTGCAGGGATGTTTGTTTAATTGTCTAAATTCGTTATTGCTTATTACATGAGTTGTATACGGCTCCTGCGTAGGTGCCTGTGATATGGCAATGGTCACGGACATTGAACATTCAGTCTCATTGAAAAGTTTCTTCTCATATCAAGTAATGAGTGCCTGTGGAAAACCTTCGAATGCTAGTATCCTTTATTATCCCGACGCAGTTGAATAGAGCAGTTTTCGAATCCATTTTGCGAACTTCAATCGGTTTAAGAAATACCTCAACTAAGATCCAGCCACGATACAACATTAGTGACTCAGTCTGAGTCACGTAACTACTGCATAACAAAACCCACATGACACCTGTGCAGCGACTTCTGTTGTTTGGTCGTTGGTTCGCATCTTTCACTGACTCATTGAAACATTCAAAGTTCGCGTAGATGATATACGGAACTTTTATCCTTCGTTGCAGTGCAGTGGCCGTGAACATATTTTATTGCACTGTTGTCCGCTGAGGTTACCAATTGATGCAACCAATGTAAACGACACGGTCACTGAGTCGCTGTTTGATGTTAACTATATACATACAAAATCTTCATCGATATTTCCACCCTCGTACCTGATGTATCGGTTAGGCTCCCGGGCTAGATTATTTATCAATACCTAAATAATACCGACTAAGATCCAATCATTTCACTCAACAATTATCAGTCGGGATAAGTCCATGTTATACATCTTGTCAATGTTGGGATAGTGCAAGCAGATAAAAGGTTTGTTACGAGTAAACACATTAACAATGTTACATGGGTTAAGGGCTTCACAATTATTTAATGTGGCCTAGTTACGTCCACAGGAAATTCGATTTACTCAAATGTGAGTAAACCTAGTTGCTGCCTGAATTTGCTAGTATGGGTTTGATTATGATATGGCGGAAATTATGCTGACAGTATTGTTTATTCAAAACATATGTCATAAATATATTTCACATTTATTATTCACGAAACGGTAGATATGAAGTGATATGTAGCTCAACTAGAGAGAGAGAGAGAACAGAGAGATTACCTTATTGTGTCCACATTGGGTTCCTCTAGCCGCAATAAAACGTTTCCGCAAACATTTACCAGTATGGGGATTCTTACACTTCATGAAGAGGCAAATATCTTCAGACACAACCTGAAAAAGACATCCAGTTGATGATCCTAAGCAATATTGATGACTTAGACACTACTGAACCTGGTTTGATTCAGGACGGACAAAAGTTTTAGTCCTTTTCATGTCACGTATTCTTCCTGCAAAAGTATCATAACTGAGCGGGGTGCTTGGGATATGTGAAATCGATTCAGATGTACATATGTTGCATGTGCAAACTAAAGCATCCCAAGCTAATTTGGTTGATTGTATTTTAACTTCCATGTATCTTAAATAAAATCTAGTGCAATAATTGCAGATGTAATTTGAATAAAACATGTAACTAAACCTGCATACATTAGAAAGAATTATTTTATATTAGATGTATCGAATAAATTTACTGGAGATGGCTTGTCCAGATCTGACTTTTTTCGGTTGATTAGACCTTCTAATTTGTTAAACTTCTTTGCTACAGGATGCAAAACATTTCCCAGTTTATGTTTTACAAAACACAAATATTAGTAAAACCAACTGGGAAGCTTATAAGCTTAAAATAGAACTATAAAATTAAAAGAAATATGATATTTTAATGAACAACTAATAGCTTCAAACATCTGTATTGGCATATAGTCTGTGGTATAAGCGTGCAAGTGAGAAATCATTACTAGGTCGACATATCGGTGTGTCTGCTACGAACTGATGCCAATACCATCGATTATGTAACATCAGATTGGTGATGTATGTATGGTCGAGATGCTCTAGTGGTCGGAGCTTACAGGCAAGGCCATTGGTGCAATTTACCCTCAGACCTGTGTTCGAAGCTTAATAGAATACGAATAAAAATTATATAACCTGTACGATAACGTTCATGTTTGATAAAATAGCAATAGAATAATATAATACAACAAATAGGAACTCTTGAGAGTATAAGGACTGTAAGCAAATAAAACCTACCATCAAGATTGTTGAAAGGTCGCCGTGGCTTAAACAACAGCATAGCCTTTCGTGAAGTTGAGAACCAGCCCACGCACAGACGCAGGCACACACACACATATACATACACACACATACATTCAAAATCACACGCACAATGTACATACCCCACAGAAATCAGATTTGGGTCCCTTAATTAGCTGACACTGATGACTGGGCTTATACACCTCTCCTGGCAGTCTCATCACATTCTTCGTCCATTCATCATCGTCATAGATGCCACCGATATTGGACAAACACGTTCTGAAATACAAAATTACCTGTTTACAGTGACAGATGGATATAAATGGTTCATCTCACTCATCTTCCTACTTATCTACGTTTATATCTACCTAACTACCTATCTATCTAAATATCAAGATACCTACCTACACACAAACGCCTGGGCACAGAGAGAAAGACACAAGTAGATACATTAGTTAGATAAAATGATAACATACGGACATCACTGGCAATACATACTTTCGATGACGCCATTGCATTTTTGTTCAGTATTTCGACATTACGTACTAAGTACCGAGGTTCCAATCCAAGTCTTATTCCAAAATCGTCTGCATAAAATTGTGCTCCTTATAAGCGACTGTTGGTCATGTTAGTCATTCGTATCAAAAGAAATCTGAAAGAAATGCAAGGTTACATTTATATATGTCTCAAGTATTCATTGAACATACTTTTTCTTTAGTGTCCTTTTGAATGCTTGCACGGAGCAATTAGAGAAAAGCCACGGGTTTCTTGAGAATGGCATGTCTTTTATAAACCGTGGAATTTTTGGAGACATAATATACAGATCTTCAGCCGGACAAGCAATGCTCTTCTTCTCGCCATCGTGGTTTGCTCCAAGACTGAAACAACAAGCAGGCAAGGGGCATAAATACACATAAATAAGCATGGGACTCAGTGTATCTTTGATAATTTGCTATTCTATTTATATGTTTGTCTAGGGGATGAGAATCAGTCAACTTACAAAAAAAAACTTATTTTACATCAACGTCGTGCATTGTACATGGGATTTTATTTATGAAAATGTAAGAGTTCGTACCTAAATAAAATTTATAATGAAATCGATTGCAGAACGTGACATTTTCTGCAATATTTTTATTTTTAAACAATATGATAATCGTTTCCAGTGGTATTAGTATCATGAAGCAATATAACATTTCCTCTCAAGAAATATTCTATATTCGAAAAATATCATGAGGTAATCTCCGATTACAACGCCTGGGAGTTAATGTTTTATGATCGTTCGCCGGTAATATCAGTAAGTTTTTATGGCACCTTCATGGTTTGTTATCCACCAGCTCGTCTCTTTAATAAGAAGTGCCAGTCTCTGCATATAGAAATAATAGATATTGCAAATATTTGTACTTCAAGAACGCATTCAATTTTCTTTTTAACCAGAGTTATTTTCATAAAACTATACTGCTATCATGTTTCACTTAAAGTCCTCGTTCAGAAAACGAAACTAGATTTAACGCAGCCTAAACAGTCTGCTAGGTGGGAATGTTCACTTAGTAGAATATCGTTCTTATCGGCCGATTCAGTGTCTATCAAAGGGTCTATCCTGTGTGTTGGTTGATCATTATGCTGTGTATACTATAAAGAACATACAGTTTTTAAAATCTTTTTAACTGTAATATATTCAACCAATTTTCCGTTAACATTTCACAACTATTCTGTCAGTTAGCGTCAGATTTTCTCAAGCAGTGAAAACAAAGATGATAAGATGAAAATAGCTACCCTAAGAAGTATGCTGATAATTTCCTTCAAGTCTGGAAGGATAGTTGGTTTTCGGTATCTTATGCTAATTGTATAGTAAGTAGTGTCCACAACTGTGATCTGGTTCCCGAGATATAGGAAGCAAGAAAACCCACAAGAAATCACCTACCTTGTATATGCAGTCATTAACAGTTCCACAACTGGGAACAAGAAATGTAAAGAATATGAACTCCAAGGGTCAACTAGAGAGGGGCTTCTAGTAGCCAAGTAGTCTAAAGCTCTCCTCGTGAAGTTTCGGGATCGGCCTATGCTGGTAAGTGAGAAAGCTTGCCAGTAGCCTCCCATGAGTAGGTGGTTCTAACCGGGGTTTTCTTTTCTTTCTTCATACTTGTCGCCATGTATAGCCCATCGTTTTCTGAAAACTGACGTTAAAACCTAAACAACAACTAGGGAGCAAAGAGTTAACTTACTTGTGCCCAAGTTCGTGTGCTGCTGTGCTTACAGTCTGAAAATAATCGCCTATCTGAATAATCGATGTTCTTTGTCCAAGGTCACACACCTTTCCTGTGAAGGAAATACCTAAACGGAGAAAGGAAAATAGTCTAGACGAAACACAAAACTTGTTATAGGATGATGTTGCTTTGAGGTGTATGGGTAACTTATACTGACTCAAATAATGCACAAATGCATGATTGACTTATGTAAAAAAGAGTGACTATAAATATAGGGACTAAACCCAATGCCAATAAATATATTTGATGGCCCCAGCCTGTGTGACTATAGAGTTAGTTTCAATGATACTGCACGACATGATTCATAAAAGCTCAAATCAACAAATGGAGTTTAGAAGCCAAGAAGTCACACACCTATTAGCTACTTCATGTCGAGTAAACGGAACATGTCACCAACGAACCCTCTGAATTAAGAATCCGGTGCTGTAGTAAATGAGCTACTATGGCACAGTAATTTTAAAGAGACTTATTATGTTGATGACAATTGCATCTCTCTCTCTCTCTCTCTTTCTCTCTCTCTCTCTCTCTCTCTCTCTCTCTCTCTCTCTCTCTATATATATATATATATATATATATATATATATATATATATATATATATATATATATTTACATATACAAGATGCAACTATTGACATATATACAAGATGCAAATATATACATATATATATATATATATATATGATGTAAATATATAGATCGATTTATAAGATGTATGTTCCAAATATATATATACATATTTATATATCATGTAACTTCAAGCTGTGGTGTTAATCAATGTAAATACCAAGAAGTTTTCGATATTTAATACTAGCCACGTACACGTCATTAAGAGCTGGAGGCTCTTCCATGTTAATTAATAGACGTTGACTTGTTCCGTGTGTAATCGTGTGTAATATATACATAATACTAATAAGGCTTCTGTTTTGTTGACACCAAACTATTGACTTATTAAGATCGACTTGAAGTTTATGTTTAGTGGTGTAAGAAACAACCAGCAAAACTATCAGTATTAGAGTGCACTTGATATAAACCCTAACCACTGGCAAACGGTGTATGTAATAAGACTGTTGAGGAAAACCACTTAAAACATGACTTGAACTGAAAGTATATTTACCCATACAAACATCCTGGGATTGTAAATGAGACATGATTTAAACAACGTAAATGGGTTTGAAGAAAACTTATAGGCTGACAAAACGACGAAGACTGCGCAAGGAACTTCGCCCGATACGATCTCAAGTAGCCACTGGTATATAAGTTTCATTAAGGTAATTTGACATAAAACAAAACGTTTTTGTCAAGAACCTTACTGGAATAAATATGCCAGTAAGTGAATAAAAACAAATACCAAAAATAGATTAAAATCCATTCAGTGGTTTTGAAAATATTGCGGAATAATTTCAACTATTCTCTTCGATCGTTTCGGCTAGGAAATATGCCATAATGGACGTAGTTCTTATCTAACTATCTCGAACTCGCTCTATAGAGGTCTATAAATTCACGGATACCATAAAGTTCTTTTTGAAATTTTTAGATAGGTTGCACAGAACAACCTTGTTAAAATACAAACTAAATAATTATAAAAACATAGTGCAACACTAGTAAAGAAAGCAATAAATAATGAATTGAAATTCCGGCTGTATTGATTAGTGCAACTTTCTGACAGGATGACAGAATCGTGCAGTCCACTCCGATACATATGTTACATCTGTACAGTGTACTCCATACGATGTCAGATCTATGCAGTCTACTGTGAGACTGATGTTAGATTTGTGCTGTCTAATCCGATAGGTGTGTCACATTTGGTAACACTACTGCGTCAAAGATGTCCTACCCGTGCGGTCCATTACGATACCTAATAATGATCAAAACTTCTAGTCACATTCAAACAATTGTCACCTTCTCGTACAACCGAAATAAGCTAAACAGATACATACAAATAATGCTGTCAGAGAAATGGACAACTTCCACTTTAACAGGTACGGACAACTATTACTGTCATTGGTGCGAACAATTACTAGTTTGACAGATACGGAAAATTACTACTGCTACAGGTACGGACAAATACTACTGTCACAGACCTGGACAATTATTATCGTCTCAGCTACAGATAATTAGTACTGTCACAGGTATGGACAAGTAATACTGTCAGTGACACATACGAACAATTACTACTTACTACGAAACGCGTTTCTTATCTGTATGATACGGCGTCTAAAATGGATGATCATTTCATGCGTTTGTTTCTTTAAAATGTCCAGTAACATAAGCGAAATTGAATTTCTTAATTAATTAAAGTGGCAGAGTGGTTAGATCGTCCGTCTCGGTTGCAAAAAGTCGCGGGTTCAAACCCCGGGCGAGTCACACTAAAGACTTATTAAAATGGCACTAACAGCTGCCTCACTAGACGCCCAGCATTAAGAGGTTAGTGTTATGACTTGTCGGCTTGGTTTCAGGATAATACGACTGGGTGGGACATCATGCTACATGTATGTGGGATGATGTCCCAATGCTAGACATCACTATAAACTGTCACACTGCAGATATTGTAGGGATATGACCGAAAAATGACTGAAAAATTGCTAAAGCTATGTTGAAAATCAAAATCACACACACCCTGAATCCATTAACGTATTACTGTGGAAACGTCTACAAACATTTTTAGATGAAAACCCTCAAAAATACTAATAACTGTTATTTCTTACTGGTCTTTCGCTGAGAAGGACATTTGTAAACGAACATATATTTCAAAGCATGACCGATAAAATCAGTAGAGCTTTGCATGAGAGGACACAGTCCCGTTCTACTTTAAGATCAAGAAAACAGAACGCATTATAATCCTTGCCCAGGTTTGCGACTAATTAATACTATAAAGACTTCAAGGTGCCTTAGACTTTAATAGATACGGACTCCAAATAAGAAAACTGCCTCTGGGACACATTATAATTCTTCCAAATATGTGCGGCAAATGTTTATGGCACGTAATTTCTTATCAGACAGACAGATAGACAAACCATGACGGACATGCAAATAGACAGACAGAGTGCACTCACCTATTTCAGTGTTATTATAAAGATTATCCTCAAACAAGTCATGTCTAAAAGTGAAAATAAAAATATTCGTTATGTACTTCTACAACATGCAGTTTTTACAAACTTTCAACAATATTTAATCTTCGTTTACGGCCAAGACTATGACATTCATATCGGGGTACAAAAGCAACTTGTCAGAGAAGCATGATGAAATATTTAAAATGTTCATTGTCATGAAGTCTAAAACAATGTTCATGATATAAAAAAATATTGAAAAAAAAAATATAAATTTAAATGGTGGCAGTAAAATAAACTTGTCCTAATTCCAATGTATGTGACATGTCCTGCCACATGAGTAACCCAAGTGGAATAAATCATCATAAATAACATTAAATCGACATTCATGTCTAGTAAATTAAAACACATTAAAACTATGATCTGCTTTGTTTGCATATATAGATATTTGCAAAAACAAGTGATGTGTAGCATCCTGTCAATATCTGACAATATTAAAGTTTTGAGAAATTCGAAGCTAGATATTTTCTACTTTCTGGTAAAAAGCATGTGTGTTTGAGTGTATGTGTGTGTTAGTGTTTAGATAATAGACTGTGCGACTGAAACAAAACAACCTCCGAAATCCATGGAAGATATCATTCAGTTGAGGTAAGAACCTAAGGGGCAGTTTAGTCTGCTTGATACACAATTAGCTGTCTTTCACCAGAGAAAGGGAACCCGAATTACCGAGTGGTCAAAGATGTTCTTATTTAGTTTAATGGCATTTTCTGTAAGTTTCAGGCTAGGCCAACGCAGGTATGTGAGAATGCAATTCATTAGCTATCATGCATAGGGTCGGCTCTTGTTAGCATAGATACGGATCGCCGTGTATAGCCCATCAAGTGCTGAAAAATGACGTTTAATCATTGATTTATTGATTGATTGATTGATTGATTGATTGATTGATTGATTGATTGATTGATTGATTGATTGATTGATTGATTGATTGATTGATCGATCGATTGATTGATTGTTTTAACGGCGCATCAGCACTATAAGGCTATTTAGCGGCAAACAAAATGTTATATCTATAATCTTTTAAAAATTATAAAAAGAATCCTATCGACCAGCGATATCAAAACCAAATAGTTGAAATTAAAAGGATAATATGGTAACTGTTAAAAATAAAGCTTCCCGATCAACGGGGGATGTAAATGGTGTATGTGAATGAAGAATGATGAAAAGGTATTGATTGATTGATTGATTTGATTTTTTACGGCACATCAGCACTGTAAGGATATTTAGCGCCAAACAAAATGTTATATGTATAATCTTTTAAAAATTATGATAAGTCTCATATCGACCGGCGACATTGAAACAAATAGTTGAAATTAAAACGGCAAGATGGTAACGGTGAAAAATAAAGCTTCGCGATTTACGGGGAATGTAAATGTTGTATGTTAATGAAAAATGATGAAAAGGTATTAAAAGGGGACGGTATGTATATTGCATAAAACTGCACAAGGTGATAGCATAAAAGTTTGAGTTTACAGTAAATATTTACTGCTTTGAGGAACTCTAAAATACGAGTGATGTTTATAGTATCAAAAAGTTCTTTCATGTCATGCACAAGGTAATAACGATCGTGCGTAGGTTGAAGATCAAAACACTCTATCATAAAGTGCTTGACAGTGAAAGGTTCATTGCAATAAACGCGTTCTGGTGAGTCTTCAGCTTTTAGTATGTAGGAGTGGGTGATATAAGCATGTCCAATTCGGATTCTTGCAATGACTACCTCCTCCGTACGCATGGTTATGTAGGAAGGAGTCCATTCTCCTAGCGATGGCTTGATTTCATGAAGATTGTTATTCACTTCATCATTCCATGATGCCTGCCACTTTTAACGTACAATCTCTTTGATACTAGGTTTAAAATTAGTATACGATATTTTAAAATCACATGGTTCGTGCGATAAGGCCATTTTAGCAGCGCGATCCGCTTTTTTCGTTACCTTTAACACCAACATGGCTAGGTAACCAGCAGTATATGATATTGTGCTAGGTACTAAGCTAAGTATTTTTGACGATAACATTGGTCAACAATTGGTTCTCCAGTTTTCTATTGTGTAGTGACCGAAGTACTGATAGGGAGTCAGAGAAGATGATGCTGCTAAAATATGTTTGCTTTCGATATATTGCACAGCATGGTCTATTGCCCTCATTTCGGCTGAAAAAATAGATGTTCCATCTGGCAAGTGAATTTGCGTTGTGTCATTTCCACAAACGAAGGCAGCAGCAGCAGCCTTTTCCTCATCCTTTGATCCGTCGATATAAACTCTTGTGCAGTTTTTAAAATCGGTGAGGAGTTCTTGAAAACAGTTGTGGAAGACGGAAGGGTTTGTCTCAGATTTGTTTTCATCAGTGTAGAGTAAAAAGTACTTTTGGTTGTTCAAGTAGCCAGGGTGGTGTTTCGGAGATGGACGTTTACTGAATTTTGGAAAGATCTTTTTTTGTACTGTCAAGGCTGGATGATATTCTAATGCCAAAGGAAGGTATGGCGTTTGGTTTATTTTCGTATAGAGTTTTGTATTTGGCTTGAAAAACAGCCAAAAAAGCAGGATTCAGAGGGTTTCATTTTAATTTGAGAGCATGATGTGCGGAAAGCATTTCTCTACAGTTGATCATTGGTGCTCCGTCCATAACGAAAGCCACTTTGGAAAGGAGATATTAAACTGTTAGTTTCCAAGTACCATACAAGCCGAGAATTGCTCATTCGTTCCATTATTTTGAAGACGCAACTTGTGAGTACAATTGGTCGATAGCTGTTAGGATCTGCGCTATCTTTACCTGGTTTGGGAACTGGTATTACAGTTGATTCTTTCCGAATTTTTGATACAATACCAGTAATCCATAAATCATTGAAGAGTTTCAAACAAGATGTAATGATGATTCTGGAAGGTGTTTTAAAAACTGGTAATGTATTTCGTCAGGCCCAGCGGATGTATCATGTGCCTTATCTAAAGCTTCCTTAAGTTCCAATAGTGAGAACAGCTGGTTATAACTTTACGAGTTGTTGGATGTGAATTTTAAACGTGACTTTTCGTTTGAGTTTTAAGTCTTCGGAATGCTTCTGAATAATTAGATGATGATTAATTGTTGGAGAAACTGTCAGCAAGAACATTTCCTATGTCACGTTTTGAACTAAAATTGTTATTGTTCAGTTTTAGATGTCGGAGATGATTTTGTTTCCTCTTTCCGTTTATTTTGTGTATAGTGTCCCAAACGTTTTTAAAGGAGGAACGAGAGTTTAAAGAAACATATTTCTTCCATGATGTTCTTTTACTTTCCTTGATTGTGCGACGACCTTTGACCCGGACAATACGATATATATTTAAGTTTTCGGCCGTCGGACGTTTATTAAATTTTTTCAGTGCTTCTCGGCGTTGTCTAATGGCTTTCTTACAGTCCTTAGTGACCCAAGGTTTTGGGGTTCTTTTACAGTTTGGCGAGGACTTGGGAATGGATTCTTCTGCAATCTCTTTTAATACTGACGTAAAATGCTGAATAGGGTCATCAATGTTGAAAACTGTATCCTCATTGAGCCTAGTTTGACAGTGTTTCAAACGTAGCCCAATCGACCTTCTTAATATTCCATTCTGGAGTTGCGTCATTAATTGCAAATGTACTATTTCCAAGGGAGATTGGAATGTGATCACTGCTGTGAAGGTCATCAGCGACATTCCATTCATAGTCCAAAAGCAACGAAGGAGAACAAATTGTCAAATATATGCACGTGTATGCACCCGTTCCTCGGTGTAATTACGTAGGTGTTTTGGTGTTATATAGACACAGATCGTGTCTAGAAATAAAGCCTTCAACTTTGTGACCTCTGTCACTTATATGATTTGATCCCCATAAAATATTATTGGCATTAAAATCCACGAGTAAAACAAATGGCGCGGGAAGCTGTTGAACAAGATTGTCTAATTTTTTGGGTACTTGGTTAGTGTTTGGTGGTAAGTAAATAGAGCAAAATGTAATCACTCGATGTAGACTGACGCTTACAGCAATGGCTTGCAAATTTGTGGTTAAAGGGATTACTCTATGAGGGGCTCTGTTGTTAACAAAAACAGAAACTCCTCCTGAGGCCCTGTCAACATTTTGGTAGTTGGTTTTAAACAGGGAGTCGTTTTTAAATGTAATGTTGTCAGAATCTTTCAACAATGTTTCTTGAAGGCATAGTACCGCAGGATCATGTTTGTTTAAAAGTAGGAGAATATCATTGTAATTTGCTTTAAGTCCTTGACAGTTCCATTGTATGATGGTGTTCTTCATTATCCTTTTAAATTGGAGCTTGTGGACCTAGGTTAGACTTTTCGCGGAGGCAATTTATGTCGTTATTTCTCTGGAGGAAGTACGGGGGTGAATTTTTTGTTTGTAGGTCTGGAGCTACTTTGAGCGCATGGAACAGATTCTTCTGCATCCATGCTCTCAATGTCTCCAAACCTGTTATAGAGTTTGATGGGGTCATCGGACCCCTTTTGTTGACTGTTTCCGTGAGATTTTTTTAATTGATCTTTTTTGGTGATTTCGTGGTTGGGTATTATTAAATGTACTCTGAGTTGATGCCGTGTTTTTCTGTGCTTGGTAATGAGGGGTGTTTGCGCTTGGTGTTGAAACGGGTGTTTCTGTTTGTGTTTGAGCGTCCTTTCTTGTTTTCGGATTGTTCTTCACTACAGTGGAGAAGGATGGGCCAGGATGGGCTATTTTGGCCTGAACGATTTTTCTGTTTTCTGGATAGGTTATGTTCGATGTATATTTTACCCTCTGTATCTCCTTCTCCATTTTCCAGGTATCACAATCCTTGAAATTGGTGTGGTGCTCCTTTCCACAGTTGACGCTATGCGGAGTTGCTCTGCAATCAGATTCCTGATGCGAATTGTCTCCGCATCGGCCACATATTTGGCTTTTTAATCAACTGGCTTCGTGATGGCCGTATTTCTGACACTTATAGCATCTGAGGGGGTTTGGGATGTGAATCTCTATTTTCACTTGCAAAAAGCCAACTTTTGCCACTTTGGCTACAGTTGGTCTATTGAAGGTGAGTACAATGGTGTTGGTGTCCTGCAGATTGTTATTACGTTTAATACGTTTTCTTCGGACAGCAGTGACACCTTCATTTTTCATTCCTTCAACGATATCTGCGTCGGTGACTCCAGCCAAGTCACGACAGCGAATCACGCCTTTGGACGTATTGAGTGTGGTGTGCGCGAATGAGGTCACTGGGATATCAAAGAAAGTTTTCATTTTCTTGATATTGTCTGGTTGAACTCGTCGCTCACACCCAACAAGAAGACAACCCGATTTCAACTTTTTAACACTTTTTGGTGTGCCAATCAATCCTGTGATGGTCTTTTCGATGACAAATGGCGATAGTGAGGTAAGCGGTTTTGTGGCATCTTTAGACTGAATAACTTATAGCGTGGAAATGTCTCCACACCACATGGTTCGTCGTCAGAGTCTGATAGGGTTTTCGATCGTTTATTTTGATTTTTTTTAATTATCCATGACGGCTCAATTAGAATTCAACACCCGTGCTCCACGTCCACCACGGTACCCAACAAGGGGACACTTTTCAAGTGCCAGGGATACACAGATGCCATACTCAGTTGATAAAACTACCTTGATTGACACGTGAACGCCACCCTCTAGGGTCGGCAAAATTACCTCCCGATTGACCCGTTAAGCCACCGCTTCTACGAAGTCTTCTAAGACTTGGGAAAGAGAAGATAAAGGAATAGACTATAGGGGCAACGGTGGTATCAAGAGGAGAAAGATAAAGAAGGTGAGAGAGTAGATTAAGACTTCCTAGAGCTCGGCGTGACCAGCCGATTTGTCGAGACCGGGCCCATCCCGACCACCGTCTAAGAGAAGTAGAGGTCAAAGTAGTGTATTGCATGGAAGGCATCTGCTCAACTTCCAGGATCCTTTCCTCTCCCGACACGGGACGCAACCCACGCCAAACAAATTGCCTCTACTTAGTCGCCTTTTACGAAACGTAGCGAGACACGACGGGCCAATTATATTACCCCGGACCCGCAGGGGGAGCTGAAAAATGATGTTTAATCCACAATACCACATTCAAAACACCAATTAAGAAAATAAATGTGGCAATGATTGCGAATTATCATCAACCTCTTACATCAGACAAACCATGACCACAAAGACTCTTTAAATGACAGAACACAGCATTTTAAAAATTAGAACTAGAAAATATGATTATCTTACTGCTAGGCATTTGCATACAAGTTACCACTCTTTATGTGATTTCTTACTGATGGGAGTTGAGAAATTGTATGGTGAATGGTCGCATACTTTGACCAGAAAAAGTCATTTAATCACGTGTTTTCAAATTTATTCTAGCGTAATTGGGTCGTATTCAGCGTCATAATATTCCAGTTTAAATATACTTACGCCGTAAAAAGCATTGCATGATCGTATGGTGCAAAAGATTCCGAGTATTTGACATCCCGTTGACGTAGATCTTCGAGATATTGGTTGATTTCAATGTATGTTTTTTCCGCATCTCTCAACACCACAGACACGTTGTGTGGAAAGTCATGTTCCCACTGTAAGCAAGATATGAAACAGATGAAATACGACCTATTAACTACGGGAAGTCAATTTCCCTTTATAAGCGAAATGGAAACTATTGCAAAACGATGCAGTAATTATTTGAGTGCAGTTCCTGATTGATTGATTGATTGTTTGTATTTTAACGGCGCATCAGCACTCTTCGGCTATTTAGCGCCAAACAAACTGCTATGTCTATAATCTTTTAAAAATTATAAAAAGTCTCATATCGGCAAGCGATATCAAAACTAAAGAGTTGAAACTAAAACGTTAAGCTCTTAGCCGTGAAAAATAAAGCTTCCCGATCAACGGGGGATGTAAATGGCGTATGTTAATGAAGAATGATGAAAAGGTATTAAAAAAGAACGGTATTTATATTGCATAAAACTGCACAAGGTTATAACATAAAAGTCAGAGTTTAGAATAAATATTCACTGCTTTTAAGAATTCTATAATACGAGTGATGTTTATAATATCAAAAAGTTCCTTCATGTCATGCACATTGTAATACTGATCGCACATAGGTTGCAGGTCAAAACACTCTATCATAAAGTGCTTAATAGTGAATGGTTTATTGCAAGAAATGCACTCTGGTGGGTTTTCACCTTTTAGCATATGGGAGTAGGTGGTATAAGTATGACCTATTCGGATTCTTGCAGTGACTACCAGCTCCCAACGCATGATTCTGTAGGAAGGAGTCCATTCTTCAAGAGTTGGCTTCATTGCATGAAGTTTGTTATTTACTGTATTATTCCATGATACCTGCCACTTCTGACGTAAAGACTTTCTGACACTAGGTTTAAAATCAGTATACGGTATTTTAAAATTAGATGGTTTTTGAGTAAGGGTTGTTTTAGCAGCGGGATCTGCTTTTTCGTTACGTTTGATGCCAACATGGCTAGGTAACCAACAGTATATTATATTGTGGGAGACACTCAGCTTGGTATTTTTAATAAGTATGTTTTTCAATAACGGATTCTCAAGTTTTCTATTGTGTAGTGACTGCAGTACTTATAGTGAGTCGGAGAAGATGATGATGTTTAAAATACGTTTGTTTTCTATATGTTGCAGAGCAAGGTCTATTGCTCTGATTTCGGCTGAAAAAAAAAATTGATGTTCCATTTGGTAAGCGAACTTGCGTTGTGTGATTTCCACAAACAAAGGCTGCAGCAGCCTTTTCCTCATCCCTTGATCCATCGGTGCAAATTCTTGAGGAGTTCATGGTAAGAGTTGTGGAAGACAGAAGGGTTTGTTTCGGATTTTTTTCCATCAGATATCGTAAAAAGGACTTTTGCTTGTCCAAGCAGCCACGGTGGTGTTTCGGAGATGGACGTTTTGTGAATTTAAGAATTTAAGAAAGATCTATTTTTGTCCTGTCAAGGCTGGATGATATTCTAATGCCAAAGGAAGGTATGGTGTTTGGTTTATTTTCGTATAACGTTTTGTATTTGGGTTGAAAAACAGCCGGAAAAGCAGGATTCATAGGGTTTGATTTTAATTCGAGAGCATACTGTGCGGAAAGCTTTTCTCTACGATGCGATAACGGTGGTTCGTTCGCTTCAGCTAGTTGGCTTTCACACACGGATGTTTAAAGTACTCCCAATGCCAGTCTTATTCCCTGATGATGAATTGTATCAAGCATTTTAAGATATGACTTTCTGGCTGAACCATACACAACGCAACCATAATCCAGTTTGGAGCGAATAAACGTTCTATATAAATTCAGGATGACTTTTCTATCAGCATCCCAGTCAGTGTGCACTAATACTTTAAGTAGGTCAAGTGCTTTTAAGCATTTGGCTTGGCTTTCAAGTTTTTTTAGGTGTGGAATAAAAGTCAGTTTTCTGTCAAAGATAATACCCAAAAGTTTTGTTTCCTCAACAACTGGAATAGGTGTTCCGTCCAGCGTGAGATTAGGTTCTACGTGGTGTCGTCGTAACTGACAGAAACGCATGCATACCGTTTTTGATTTCGAGAATTTGAAGCCGTTCGTATAGCCCAATTTTGTATCTTGTTTATATTTTGGTGTAGTTGTCTTTCAGTTGTATGCATGTGCTTTGACCGATAACATATGAAAAAAATCATCAAAATATATTGAGCAATACACACCAGGAGCCAAACACTTGGTGATGCTATTGATTTTGATATTGAAAAGTGTCACAGATAAAATACTGCCCTGGGGCACACCCATCTCTTGCTCGTGCAGATCTGAGAGGGACGAGCCCACTCGTACCTTGAATTCTCTGTCTGAGAGAAAGTTGGATATGAAAGAGGGCAGACGGCCTTTTAGACCTAGATCGTGCAGGTCATTTAGTATCCCGTACTTCCATGTTGTGTCATAGGCCTTTTCTACGTTTTTTCTTGATAAATGCATCACGAATGAATGTTTCTAGTCTAACCAGATGTTCGTTGGTGCTCCGTCCATAACGGAAGCCACTTTGGAAAGGAGATATTAAATTGTTTGTTTCCAAGTTCCATGAAAGCTGCGAAGTGATCATTCGTTCCATTGTTTTGCACATGCAGCTTGTGAGTGCAATAGGCCTTGCTTCTTTCCAAATCTTAGGTAGATTACCAGTAATCTATAAATCGTTGAAAAGTTTCAAAAGAGATGTTAATGATGATTCTGGACGATGTTTTAAAAACTGGCAATGTATTTCGTCAGGCCCAGCGGATGTATCATGTGCCTTGTCTAAAGCCTCCGCACGTTCTGATAGTAAGAAAGTTGGTTGTAATTTTCCGAGTTGTTGGATGTGAATTTCAAACGTGACTTTTCTTTTTGAGTTTTCAATTTTTGGAAGGCTTCTGAATAATTAGATGATGAGGAATTTTTAGAGAATATGTCAGCAAGAATATTTGCTATGTCAAGTTTTGAAATAAAATTCTTATTGTTCAGTTTCAGATGTCGGGGAGAATTGTGTTTTCTCGTTCCGTTTATTTTGCGGATCGTGTCCCAAACTTTCTTAATTGAGGAACGAGAGTTTAAAGAGGAAACATATTTCTTCCATAATGCTCGTTTACTTTCTTTGATTGTGCGGCGAACTTTGGCCCGGAGAATACGATATTTTTTGTATTCTCGGGCGTTGGACGATTGTTAAATTTTTTCAATGCTTCTCGGCGTTGTCTTATGGCTTCCTTACATTCCTTAGTGATCCAAGGTTTTGGGGTTCTTTTACAGTTTCATGAGGACATTGGCATAGATTCTTCTACAATGTCGGTTACAATAGATCTAAAATGATGAATAGAGTCAATGACATTGAAAACTATGTCCTCATTCAGCCTAGTTTTACAGAGTGTTTTAAACCAGTCGGTCTTCTTTAAATTCCATTGTGGAATTACTCATCAAGTGTAGAGTTAAGATTTACAAGGGAGATTGGAAAGTGATCACTGCTGTGAAAGTCATCAGCGACATTCCATTCATAGTCCAAAAGCAACGAAGAACAAATTGTCAAATCGATGCATGTGTATGTATCCGTTCCTGGGTGTAAATATGTCGCTGTTTTGGTGTTAGATAGACACAGATCGTGTCTAGAAATAAAGTCTTAAAATGTGTGACCTGTGCCACTTATATTTTTTGATCCAAATAAAATGGTATTGGCATTAAAATCCGCGAGTAAAACAAATGGCGCGGAAGTTGTTGAACAAGCTTGTCTAATTCGTTTTGTTCTAGGTTAGTGTTTGATGGTAAGTAAATAGAGAAAAATATAATCACTCGATGTAGACTGACGCTTACAGCAATGGCTGGTAAATTGATGTTTAAATGGATGACGCTATGAGGGGCTCTGTTGTTCACAATAACATAGACTCCTCCTGAGGACCTGTCAACATTCTGGGAGTAGGTGTTAAACAGGCAGTAGTTTTCAAGTGTGATGTTCTCCGTATCTTTCAACAATGTTTCCTGAAGACATAGCAGTGCAGAATCATGTTCGTTGATAAGCAGAAGAACAGTACAGTTCCTAACTTAGAATCTAAATGGACACGACGGTAGTGACACAGATGAAGGAAAAAGATCGTACATCTTTTGCGATGTGTTTTCCATGAGCAGGGGGAGGAATAGAACGGTTCGTATGCTCTCAGCATCATTGTTAAAGGGTAGACCTACATACATAAATAAAATGAGAACGAATTGTGGTAGAAAGTGGGGAAATGCGAGTTGAGAGAGACTGACAACTGATCGCATAAACGTTTAAAAATCTTTTTAATCTTCTGGAAAAAGCTTCCAACACATATGTATGGGATATATATATATATATATATATATATATATATATATATATATATATATATATATATATATATATATATATATATATATATATATATATATATATTAAAACCTATCATCGTGTTGCTTTGCGAGGAAAACAATTTCAGAATTGTACTCTTCTTCTCTGTCTCCCTCTTATTTACATACATGTGGATGGAATGTGTTAATGCAACAAGGAAAATGATATAAATTAATGTGCTATGCTAAAAAGCTATTCCTTGTCCTGTCCTATACGGTTGGGGGGGGGAGCACAATCCCAACCCGCGAACGTGTTCAGTCCGGACCTCAGGGCAAATTAAAACGACATATAATTCTGGCCCGTAAACAGTTGTTGTTGTTATTGTTGTTGTTGTACGGTTTAACGCCATTTTTCAGCACACTATAGGCTATACGTAGCGGCCAGTATTAATGGTGGAGGAAGAACCCGGCAAATCCCCGGAAAGAACCACCGACGCTCGAGAAGCTACTGGCATGCTTTCTCACATACCCACATTGGCCGAATCTGAGACTCGAACCTACGCAGACAGAGGTGAGATGGCAGTGATCCGTAACGGAGAGCGCTTTAGACCACTCGGCCACTCGCCCCCCCCCTGAACAATAATTATATTAAAGATATTAGTGTTTGCGGCTCTCGAGTGGTCTTAAAAAATGCAATCTGCCCCTCGATAGGAAAAGGTTGTGCACCCCTGCTCTACGGTAACAAACTGCCGTGCTATGCTTAAAGGCAATGCCTTGTCCTATCCAATACAGTATCGAATTGAAATAATTGCCGAACTGGGTTAATCTAATGCGTTTCAATGTCAAGCAATGTAGCAATGGCTTTTATGTTACATTTGTCTATAAACAATATCAAAATATAACGTAGTTTGAAGTCTTCGCCTCTAAATCCAACAGATATGAAGTCTTCACCTCTAAATCCAACAGATATGAAGTCTTCGCCTCTAAATCCAACATATATGAAGCCTTTATCTCAAAATCCAACACATATGAAGTTTTCACTTCTAAATCCAACACATATGACGTCTTCACCACTGAATCCTACATATATGAAGTATTTACCTCTAAATCCAACGGATATGAAGCTATTTTGGTCTTAAAAACGTTGCTTTGTTCGTGCAATCATAAATCGGAAGTATTCCATACGGAAATTATATCTTCGCCAGTTAAAAATTCTTATATTCTGAATATGGGAAAATGTTTATTGTGTATGGTGGCCACGTTTTATGCAGTTAACGTGTTGTAGCATCAAATTCCACTCCCCAGACACAATATAAATAGAACGTTACTGTAATCCCGAAGTCGCTTTCTGTCACAAGTACTCAAAATTATACCGGAAACCTGCTTTCATACCCTACTCACATTTTATCGCAAGTACTCAATGGCATACAGGAGTTCGTTTTCACACTCTACCACAATCACACAAAAGCATAGAGGAATCCCAATTTCTCACTCACTCATATGCACCCAATGGCATACAGAAAAAACGAATGAATACATATAATTACTTACCTTGTAAAAGAAAAAGTCAAGAAGGGTGACAGTGATTGATATACTATCATCTTTGATTCCTTTGTAGAAGAGGCTTACCTATGACAAAATTAAGATATACTCATATACGATAATTATAATGCATGCTTATTATATGTATATGCGTTCCTTTACGATCAGAAAGAATAAAGAAAGCAAACTTAATTATCAATCTTTCCAAGCAAAGGGTTATTAAATATAAATAATGATGCTATCTTTCTAAACCGGACGCTATTATTATCATTACGTTCGCTGCTTTTGTATATCTTACTACTCTACTCAGCCCATTGGGGATATTTATTTCCGTCTTACATATTTACCTGTTTACAGAGGACGCCCGTTAAAGAGGGTACCTATCTGCAGACAATACCGGGTTGCTGAAGATTCATTCTTACAGATGCGACTGGGTTAAGGAGAGGATTGTTTACGAAAGAAAAAGGGTTGCATAGGAAATAAGGTGAATAAAAACTCCATTGGCATAGATTTAGAGAGGAGAATTCAAGGAAGTTTTCTTTCTAACTCCATCAACAAACTTATAAAAACGCGTATTCTTGAAGAATTAAATAGGTGAGATGCATCCATGTAATTGATAATAATCATGAACTACTGTATAAGAAGAGAGTTTAGGTCCTACTAGGTTTTGTATAGCCCTAGTTATAAACCATCTATTTGGTTAAAAATGTGGTATACAAATTAACAAAATTTTAATGTGTTTTATGGCTAAGTATTCATTACCTACACAATTATTAATATGTGAAAAATATTCTCTTATATTTTGTTTCACTTGAGCCTCTTTTTCATCTTCATCAGTGATTTGTACCAGCCACGTATCAATAAACGTACAAAAATGCTTTCATTTTCTTAAGAATTTAATCAGGGAGATGCATCAAAATAACTTAATAATCCATAATTAGGCAATGAAGATAGCTTTGTTGGTCCTACTGCATCATGCATCATTCCATTCACAAATCATCTGTTTGATTCACAATTGCAGTATGCAAATTAAAGGAATGTTGAAGTCTTCAACAGTTATATATTCATTACTTACACCGTTAATAATGTGTGAAAAATATTCTCGTATATTTTTTTTCACTTGAATCTCTTTTTCATCTTCATTCGAGATTTGTACCAGCGATGAATGCCTGCAAGTAGAGATGAAATATATATTTTTTCTCTATCTGTATTTGACTGAGTGAACCCACGTGTATGTTTCTGTGTGTTACCACAACATACATAAATTGTCCCGATATAAGTTGATAAATTTTATCATTTTCAGAAAAGAACTAAAATAAGGACCTTACTTGACCAAATTGAATGCACTTTGCCAGCGTTTTGTTTTTGAATGTTATAAATTTGCTTAGGGCTATTCCATTTAAACTTACCACTACCCCACGGACGGCAAAATAAAAAACTTCCCTGCATGGTCATCAATAAACAATAATAACATCTGTGCAATGTCATATCAAAAGATGCATGTGCATGGGTGTCCAAAATTCACTGTTATGACTGGTGTTGGTAGAAAAAATAGATCACTTCTATGGGTGGTCACCCATTTCTGAATGTGCCTCCCCCCGTATCTTTAAATGGAATAGACCTTAGTGATTTAAATCCGCAGAAATATTCCATATTAGTTATCTACATGGATTCAAACCTGATCATATGTTCCGATTGCATGCGAATTAACACAAAGAGACACTTGAAGTTTCCAACGCCTGAAATGAGCCAAGGTTTGATACACTAGAAATATGTTATCGTGCGGAATATAAAGACATTTCGAACACGGGACTCTCATTACTTATCGGAATTCATATTCTGGCCAACCACTCTAGAAAGGCATTTACGTCACATGTCACCAAATGGTGGACGGAAGCTGCTTTCTTGCAGATACTGTGATCTGTGATTCTAAAAATTAATGTGATAATCTGCTAACGGACCAGACGTCAGTTAGCTGTATGTCATACTTCAGCTCATAATAACGATACAAACATTTCTACATTCTTTATTCTCCACCATCAGCAGCCTCTCTCTCTCTCTCTCTCTCTCTCTCTCTCTACTTGGTTTGTCTATCATCATATCAGTTTTACCAGTGCGTCGCCCGCTCAGTTGGATGGTATGTCATCATATCAGTTTTACCACATAATCTCTCTCTCTCTTTCTTTCTTGACCATCGTAGCTAGATACGGTTAAAATATGGGTCCAAACGACGATTTTTAAGGACCTATGAATGATAGTAACATTAAAGCAAAATAGCCCAACGGAAAGGAGAGAGAGATGGGGATAGAGAAAGAGAGAGATGTCGAATAAAAACAAGTTTTTAATTAACAACAATTATTTTAAAGCATAATAATATCTTATTTCAACTAAAGTAAATTTAAATGTTTGAATTGCTCTTGCTGTTTTTCATTCTGCTTAGTCTATAGTTTCCACACGTTTCGTGGTGTGTTCGTTCTGCTCTATGTTCTTAATTTTAACCATCTTTTACGTTTGAACCATAAATATGACCCATATTTTTTAATCAATATGAATGTAAAATGGGAAATCAAAAAAGAAAACATGCAACTTATATATTTGCAAAGACGATTGTGTTATGTATACATTTATCAAGTACATTATTGTTGAAATACACTTTAAAACATTCATTTAAACAATGCGATTGTTAAAACCGGAAAAGCCGTTAATGACTTGATGATAGAAAGTGTATTTCGCTATCATAAATGATTTTTTGGAAGACACTGAGTTGTTAGGTACTGGATTTACAGTGTAAATTATGCTTTATATAAGCAATAGAACACGGAAACACTCTCATTCTTATGAGTTTGTATGAGTCTTGTAAGAGATACATTGATAATCGTTTTTTATTATTTTAAATTGACAACCGCTCCTTGTGATTGCAGTACTCGGAATATTTATTTTAAAAGACAATACCATTGAAATTGATATAACATGTTTAGGAATTTAAGAAATTCATCCAATACTGTAAGTAATTCTTCACATTAATTAAGGGAAATAAATTTATATCTTAAAACATTTTGGATTTGGTATTTCTTTGTAGGCAGTTTAATCCCTAGGACGTAATAAGCAATTCAGGTTTGTGCGGGATTGACATTTCGTTTACGTAATTAAAGGATATAAGTTTCTTTAATTTTTCAGAGATTCTTATTGCTTTTAGAAATTTGGACTTCACGTTGAGTTTGAAATTTTTTAATCTTTGGTATTTTTTTTCACATTTGGGAAATTTGTAAAGAGAGTTAAAAGATTGTACCTTAACATCCAAAGTAGATTATTGAAGATCCTACCCATGAGTCATTAGAAATCTTAAACAGGACGAGTTACGTGAGTTTGCCGTGCATTATGAACTTGCTGAAGCTAGAGCTTCTTTCATTAAACAGGAGGTCCACCCTCTTTATTTGGTACAAAAGTATGTCCTTGATAAAAGTTGTTCGGATTTGAAATAAAAGTCGAAGGTTTAGAAATTGTAGAAACAAACTAAAAAGATTGATGTTGAGTTTGCCCGGGAGAAAGAATGATTGTTTGATAGATGGTGTCAAGCGAAAATGTTTGACAAACACTATGATAATCTCAAGGAACTCAAACTGATTAAAGGGTTCAGTAATTTTGTTAGCAGTGAAGTCAAATCTTACTACGTTAACAAAGGGCTTGAGCCGTTAGAAAAGTCAACTAACACAGCTGATGAATATTCTTTGATTTACAATCTATAGTTTGTGAATAAATCTTCCTCCCCACGGGTTTTTATTAAAACACCATTTCAGGCTTGTGCGACTACTTACAAGTTTCAAACTGGTATGAGTTCAGAATGACATTTAAAGACAGGACTGAAATCCTTATATCTTTCTATTTGCAATTATTGCTTGAAGAAAGGCATTTATATCTGATTGCTGGATTTAGGCCACAATGTAATGACAGAGGTGTTTCAAATGTTCTTGTTTCTAAGAAGTCAAGGTCACGGTCATATATTGAAAAAGATACAGTTGTTGGGTCCTAGTAAACACCTGTCTGATTTTATTATGGAGAATTATAAACCATCCATCCTGAATGGTTCAGAATCACTTTGTTGGTGATTTTACCAAATCTACATTTATTAAAATATTGAGAGACACGGGAGCTTCTGAGCCTTTTTATTGTTAAACATTTTGCCTTTTTCTGAAAAGATTTCTTGTGAAATTCTTTGAAGCCTGCCATTACAGTGCGTATATGTTAATGTTCCTCTCAAAGATGTTAATTTTTACACCAGACTTATTTTCGGGACCAGCAATTATAAGAGACATGACTTCACTTTCCGCTCAGATAGTTCATTTGTTACTAGATAATGATCTGGCTGGAGATGAAAGTAGTAATAGGAGGCGTTTCAGTGTCATCTGGAAATCCTGTGTTGAAATCGAAAAACGTTTAGAAGGTTATAACAGGAACTTAACTTAACATGTTTTACTTCAGGGTACTGGACACCGGGGAAAATGGGAAAAGTCTTGCAAGTGGCTGGCCTCAATCGAACTCGACTGAGTAACAGTGTTCGAGTTTACCTAAACACTCACTACTCCAGAAGGGTCATTTTTGCTGACACCTTCATCTCTGAATTATACTCTAGGCAAAGCTCTGAGCAGCCTGTCGAAAAGTCTTGACTCCAACCTCTTTGACTGCTTGAGAACTAAATGAATACTCGACTCTATGGCACTATTTCTATACAAGAGACCCCTGCGTGTAAAGTCTAGTCGAAAGAAATTTTGCAATCAGGATTAAACGATCGATGTCATTTCAAGAAGAGAAAAGTGTTGGCTCAAATCCATGTCAGCGATTTCGAAGAAGACATGAGTAACGCTGAAATATTGCATTCAATGTCTGATCCCAGACCAAGAGATGTTTCCAACAGCGAAAATAGGCCAGAGTGAGACAGAAAGAGAGCATCATTAAGGCAGATAGATGTATATATAAAGAGAGCGAGCGTATGTAATATGTGTGTGTGAATGGTCCCTGTAAGCTTTTTACGTCGATTGGTTTTATTTTTAAGTCGTACAGCCGATAGCGTACATTTCTTACGATCTCCTCAAGCTGTTACTCTTTTCAGTTTAATCACTGCACTACCTATATTAGTTTTGTATAATTCATGAAATGTTTTGTTTATTTATAAAACGTGGGTCCCTTTTCAAGAGGTTTAGTATGTCTGAAATAATAATAAGTTCACTCAGAGGGAAATGCAGTGTGCATTTATTCCTGCACAGAGTTGATAGATAGACAGACAGACAGACTGATAGATAGACAGATAGATAGATAGATAGATAGATAGATAGATAGATAGATAGATAGATAGATAGATAGATAGATAGATAGATAGATAGATACTCACAAGTCCCATATCCCCGAATCTACCACTATGCCCATTTCCACATAGTAGATTTTCTTTAGGTTGCGAACCTCATCTGTGGATAGGATTTAAAATGAGAAAGCACATTCATTAGCATTGTTATAGCCGTTAGTAACAATAAATAAGTACAATATGTATTTTGTTTGCATTTTTAATATATAACACATTGATGTAGCTGTGTTCAAAATAGTTTCCGTGTAGAATGTTTTTAGTTTTCAATACGAAAGTTCATTTTTAGTAGTAATGCAATAATAATCCAGTAATAAAGAGATATAACATAAAATAACAGAATTTAATAAGGACAGATTTAGCAATACTATTTGGGTTTATCTAGATATCGTCTGATAATTTTGACATCCATACATGCAGTTGTTGCTGTTGTCGTTGTTGCAGTATAACTGCTCTCACCTGTTGTGCTTCCATCATGTAAACCTGCTACATTTCGGGATGACAACCTAGCGTCTTGGCGAAGAAAATGATTTTGTTTGTCTTGTCCACGTCTTAACTTTTGAACTTGTTCTAGAAATTCTTTTTCTACCTTCCTTCTATTAACGTTTGCTTCGTCTGCAAGAGAAGACAATCTTCATCAGATACAAAGATCTAATGTTAAATGGGTTGGGTTTTCCTGCATTTCGTAGTTGGGTTCTATCCTAAGCTAAAACAAAATTCAAAGATGGGCATAAACGGAGGTTCCTTGTGAGAAGAATAATTTGTTCTTAGTTTATTTTTAACTTGTTGATCACTTAATCCAGGAGATGACAATGCCATTAAAATAATGCACGTACAACAAATACAATAAGCTTCATATAATTTTAATCATATCACGTAAACCTTATCGTACAATCGTTATCCAAGAATCATCTGTATACGTCTTTCTTCATCCGCTTTATTGCCGTAAATGTGTACAGCAAGGAATTTTACCAGCAAGGTTTTGCAATTAAGATACATTAGGTTGTTGCTGAACATTTTATGTTTAAGATATAACAGGCTTATTTCAAACCTCCTTTTTCAACTGGAAGTTTTCTTTGCACTTGTCCTTGATCCTGCAGAACATACTTTGTTCCAAGAAGATAAGGACTTTCCAGGAAATTTCTCAACGCAACGTCGGTCTCCGCTGGTCGAAGATCGTAATTCCTACCTTCTATTCGTACGTTTCCGTTCTGGGTGAAATTATATATATATATATATATATATATATATATATATATATATATATATATATATATATATATATATATATATATATATATATATATATATATATATATATATATACATAATAAAATAGAATAAATAGATAGATATTCCACAAGTCAACTGATTTCAATCAGATTTGTTTTCCCCTGTTTATATTTATCCCTTTTATTCTTGATCTTGTCATTTCAAACAGGAGTGTTACTGGTACCCAAGGAATATGAACATGTTTCTTTCGTTGAGTCTGAAATAATCGGCATACTACTAACAAGTTTAACGGAAGTAATCTTTATATAAAAAGATGGTCTAAATACTTTGTGTGGGTTCATTGAGGCGATGAAGTTGTTAATCGTGTTGCTAGACACGGGTATCGTCAAAATATTTTGACGGACATAAATGAGGAATGACGATTCCTGATTTACGCCAAAAATTAGCGAAGAAATCGTATCAGCTGGCTTCCTTTGTTGTTTTCGGATTGTTCTTCACTACAGTGGAGAAGGATGGGCCAGGATGGGCTACTTTGGCCTGAACGAGTTTTCTCTTTTCTGGATAGGGTATGTTAGATGTATATTTTACCCTCTGTATTTCCTTCTCCTGTTTCCAGGTATCACAATCCTTGGAACTGGTGTGGTGCTCCTTTCCATAGTTGACACAATGCGGGGTTGCTCTACAATCAGACTCCTGATGAGAATTGTCTCAGCATCGGCCACATATTTGGCTTTTTCAGCAGCGGTCTTCGTGATGGCCGTATTTCTGACACTTATGGCATCTGAGGTGGTTTGGGATGTATATCTCTACCTTCACTTGCAAAAAGCCAACTTTTACCACTTTGGATACAGTTGGCCTGTTGAAGGTGAGTACAATGGTGTTGGTGTCCTGCAGATTGTTATTACGTTTAATACGTATTCCACGTACTGCAGTGATATCTTCATTTTTCATTCCTTCAATGATATCTACGTCGGTGACTCCAGCCAAGTCATGACATCGAATCAAGCCTTTGGACGTATTGAGTGTGGTGTGAACCGATGAGGTCACTGGAATATCGAAGAAAGTTTTCATTTTCTTGATATTGTCTGTCTGACCTCGTAGGTCATACTCCACAAGGAGGCAACCCGATTTCATTTTTTGACGCTCTTTGGTGTTCCAATCGATCCTGTAATTGTTTTCTCGATCACAAACGGAGATAGTGAGACAAGCGGTTTCGTGGCATCTTTAGACTGTGTGACCATGAAGCGTGGAAATGACTCTAGACTACATGGTTCGTCGTCATAGTCAGATAGAATTTTTTATCGTTTATTTTTATCTTTTTTGGAAATTTCCATGTTGGCTTAATTAAAATTCAGCACCCGTGATCCTTACCCACCATGGAGCCCAACAAAGGGACACTATTCAAGTGCCAGGGATACACAGATACCATACTCAGTTGATAAAATTAGCTTTGATGGACCCGTGAAGTCGCCACCTTCTAGGGTCGGTAAAATTACCTCCCGATTGACCCGTTAAGCCACCGCTTTGTACGAAGTCTTTTAAGACTTGGGCAAGGCAAAGATAAAGGAATAGACTATAGGGGCAACGGTGGTATCAGGATAGATACAAGGAGAAAGATAAAAGAGGTGAGGGAGTAGATAAAGACTTCCAAGGGCTCGGCGTGACCAGCCGATTTGTTGAGAGAGGACCCGTCCCTACCACACGTCTAAGAGAAGTAGAGGCCAAAGTAGTGTATTGCATTGAAAGCCTCTGCTCAACTACCAGGATCCTTTCCTCCCCCGACACGGGACGCAACCCACGGCAAACAGGTTGCCTCTACTTAGTTGCCTTTTACGACACGTAGCGAGGTACGTCGGGCCAATTATACAACCACGGACCCGCAGGCGGAGAAACGGAAAGTGGACAAACAACTGATGATTTTCACACCATTCTATGACAGTTTTTAGCAATGTGCGAATTATTCAATGTTGTAGATAAAAAAATAAAATCATAGGCAATACAAGGATATCTGTCATGTACAAAACGTTGTGAACTTCGTTAAGAAATGGAATGGACGTAACGCATCTTGATACACTTTCCCGTGCACTGGAACTCTCTGACTGACAAGCAACTTAAACAGACAAATCTAAAAGAGAATGTCAATTCCATATCAACGAGAAGGACACCGAGTCGTAGCAAAAGCATGGCACGTTTCATGGAGAGAGAAAATGTCAGCAACAAACAACAACAGAGAAAGCAAACATACAGAATTTGTGATGGCAAATATCCACACAAAGCTATGTTGTATCCTGCCCAAGGAGACAATGTAAAATCAGCAAGAAAAAAAAAACATTTTCGAAACGTCTGTCGATCAAATCTCAAGTCAGAAAACAATCAAGTAAAAGCTAACAAGATAAGGTAATACTCGGAGAGCTCAGATGAAGAATACTTTAGCCTGCGAACTCGAGATAATGTCAATACTAAAAAACCAGACTAGCCTCATACAACGTAAAAAGGATAGAACGAGAATAGACGTGCATATTGACAAAGGATCAGGCTTTAATGTCATGGATGAACATACATTTGCAAAGCGGAAACATAAGCATAAACTGCAGAACACAGGAACCAATGTATTTGCCTATGGATAAGAAACCTAACTACATATAGTTAGCAACATCTAGAATAAAAATAAGATAACTACATAATCATTATATGTAACCAAAAGAATATTTGAAAATTTCCTGAGCTATGAAACAATCATGCAGTTAGAAATAATTCCTAAAATATGTACTACAGTGAGAAGCCCTTCTGAAAGACTATACAAAGATTTAATAGATATATTCTAAATATTCGGAAAAGCAAAATTCGGCCCCACTCCCCATCTATCCCATTTTAAATTCGGAAGAAAGTTGCAAAAAGAGTCGGATATACTTGAAACTTTGGACGTTATTGATAAAGTAGATACATCTGTTCCGTAGGTATCCCTGATTGTGTTTGTTCCCAAACCAATGAACCCAGATGAAATCAGGCTATGTCTTGATATGTGTTTGCCTAAGGAAGCGGTGGTGTACGAAAGATACAGCACAACAGCAATAGACGATCTTATAAAAGATCTCAATGGTGCAAGCGTGTTCTCCAAGCTTCACTAGATTCGGGCTACCGTCAATGGGACTTGGAAGAAATATCAAAGAATATTGCAACATTCTCGACTCATTTAGGACTACCGAGATAAAAACGCCTCATTTTCGGAATATCATCCTGAACGGAGATATTTCAAAACATACTGTACAACACTGGAAAGACTACCAGGCAAAACGATTTTTAGCAATGATATTCTAGTATTTGGGCGCACTCAGGAAGAATATTTTTAAAAAATCTAAAATCTACATGCAAGTGTATAAAGGCAAAGGGGGTTTGACATTTAGAAATAAAACTGTTAGTTCAACAAATACACAACTGAGTTGTTTGGATAAATTTTCAGCAAAGATTGCATTTTTCAATTACTTAGGCTCCGAAGAAACTGAAAGTAGTTAAAAGTGTCAACTTTAAAGCAAACCTATCCAAAGTATATAGTTTTCTTGGCATGAAAAACTACATGGAACGATTTATTCCAAATTACTCAACAACCAATAAGCCTCTTTGAGCCTTCACCAAGCAAAGTACACTACGGAAATGTACAGAAAAACACAAGAAATCATTTGATAAACTCCAACAAAATTTAGAAAGTGATGCAACAATAGAGTATTTCGATCCTAATAAGGAAACAATTAATTATGGATGCAAGTGATGTGGTTCTAAGAGCAATTTTAACTCAGAATGGAATGTGTATGCCCAGGCCAGTAAAGCACTTTGGGGAACAGTGGTACTCACAGATGGAACATGAAAAACTAGCAATAGTCTTGAGTTGTGAGCATCTCCAACTGTAACTGTTTGGTCATATTTAAACTAATCAGTGACTACAGCCCCCTGGAAGTAATTTTCAACGATCCAAAATCACGACTCTTTCAACAATCGAGAAAATGGCGATCAGAAGCACAAAATATAAAGTTAGTTTACAAGCCAGGTAAACCAAACGTGCCAGATTACATTTTATGACATTCCAAGGCTGGAACTTAATATACATTCTGAAGCCGCGGAAGCTTATGTTCAACTCATCTCCAGTAATGTTGTATGAAATGCGACAACCCTTGAAGAAATTCAGATCGCAACTTTAGTGGACCAGGACTTCCACTTTGATATCAAATCAATAGAGGGTGGAGATTGAAACAGTCGTACAAAGAAAACGAAACCCTGGAAACATTTTCAAGACTCAGACATGAACTCGCGATCTTTTCGGATACAAATGGTGTTGTCCGATGGCATAACAGCAAGCAAGTTATTTCGAAAGAGCTAGAAAACAGTGAATGAGCTAGCTCATCATTGCCATCATGGCATAGTCAAGACTAAACAACTTCTTCGTGAGAACGTTTGGTTTTCTGGTATTGACAAACAAGCAGATGATTTCTGTCAAAGTTTAAGACCACGCCTTTCATCAACTCCAAAGCAAATTATGGAGCCGCTGAAAGTGACAGTTCTACCAGACAACCCTTGGTGTCAAACAAGATGGACATCAATGGCCCTCTTCCATATGGAGTCAGCTTAAAGGTACTTGTTGATGACTAATCAAGGTATCCTGTCGTTGAAATTATTAACTGAACATCTGCAAAAACTGTCTTTCTGCAACTTGACAAAATCTTTTTCTAACTACGTGATGTTGTCAACAAAAGGGATCAACGATAACAGCGTGACGAGAAGTCTATCGAATCACTATAAATTCGTCATTCGTCAAGGCAGTAACGAATTAAACACATATGCTACTATAAATCTAAAGAAGGGTGGATATATATGGGACAAATATCCAACATCAGACACAGCAGTAAGAAGATCATCAGATTACCTTGCAGAGTATGTGTGTGCAAAATAATGCAAAACGTTTTAGAAGTCTTGCCACATACTCTGTGTGTATGATATTTTACTTATAAATAATGTAGTAAGCAATAAATATAAACTGTTGCGCAGATTTAGCTAGTTAGCAACAATAATACATGTATCTCATCAAATGGCAATTTAGTTTAACATGGTGAATTTGGACTCAAAATCTAAAACAGTATTAGGACTAAACTGTGACAACTGTAAACCCATTTACCAGGTTTAGACCACTTTGGACTACATCTGAAAATTAAGAGTCAAATTGATTATACTTATGAATTTATATTGTGTGAATATCTCTTGTGTGAAAATGTATTTTGACCATTTTGATTAGTACAAAACAGTCAGAACTGATTTTCATTTTACATTCATAAATTTTGTGTTTGTATATTTGGTAATATAGACTTTCAAACTGCTGAATCAGCAGCTTAGAAATAAGACTGATATACAGAGTGCTACTTGTAGGTCTGATAAGTAAATCAGTTATAATATGTTTGCCATGGAATATACATGTGTCTGAAGAAATAGGTGTTTACATTTCTCATTAAATTACTCAAACATCACACTGGATTCGAAATCACAGATAACAATACATTAAACATCACAAGCAAGACTGCTCTGCATGTTCCAAAGAAAACCTGAAAAAAACACTGAAGCAAACTGAGAGCTACTCAATTCTGATAAGAATCATGCAATTAATTTACCCGTTTGAACGAAGCGGTCTATTGTTAGACTTCATGCCAGATCTTGATAGCATAACAAAGAAATTTAGGTTTTATGATATTGTTATTCTTTCTGTTGCTATCATGTTTCCATATATTATCGTCGCATGATGTTAGCTTTCTAATACCGACAGTATCAGCAATTGCCTCTCTATACCAATAACGACAAATCCAGAACATAGCAACTTCGAAGCTCAGAGCTTTCGTAGTAAACAGTGCCTAATACACCACAGATCATGCCAGCATTAATTATATATTCATTGTTTCTCCATTAGCTTTACACTTGCACTGCTTTTCTATATGGTACTCATTCATTTTGCACGAAACCAGTGTTTAAAAATAGTATTGTGTGTTAGAAATTACTTTAGATTATAAACAAAAACTGTACGCACATGTAGCAGACGCAAGTGCTTTTGATATATTAGATCTGTCTGTGTATCAACTAAACAGTCTGTATGATCCATTTGAAAGTAGAAATGATGAAATTCATAATGCGTATGAGTTCATCGATGCACAAAAAACTTTCAACCAGGCAAACGACTGAACGTGATATCTGCAATGTCCATAACAAACGTGAGACACTTCAGTATTTAAAATATCTTTCTAATCATGTAAATAGTTATGTAGAATAAATATTCATAATTATTCTAAAACGGGACCGTTTGGACTATGATCCGTGTACTCAAGGGCCTATAAAGAATTATAGAAACACATGTTAAAGACATTGACTCTCCCATATCTCTCGGAATGTCCCTTTTATAAAGTTAGTCCAAATGCTAAATTGGAAATAATGCAGTTGACAAGGGCGCATTTTTGATTTTAAAAAAAAGAACCTCGGAACCAGTAAGTCAAGTCGACGAGGAAATGTTAATTCCTCAGGCGAAATGGATTGTCACTACGCAGCTGCCTTGCATTATCACCTCACCACCTTTTGAGAGAACGTTTGGATTTAAAGCTTTATAGCACAGATACAAGCCATGCAGGTCTTCAAGTAGCTGAAATCCCTCCAATGCTCTACGCTATAACTCTCAATCACAAGAGCTGTTCGGCTGTTTTAGCAAAGAGTAATGTTTACCAATGTGAAAGATCACTAGCATGTTCCTATTAAAACTCAAACAAAACTAGAGCCTCGCATGCTCAAAACAAAAGCATACCACTCGTTTCAAAACCAGGAAACCTTACGCCAGAGATTCTGGCCAATGATTGTTTTAATCACCCCTTGTCCAATGTTATGCTCTTTCCACAGTACCAATAACATAGGTTTTATTCATTTGAAATTTCTCCCAAAGCGACTAACGATTGACTACTCTCTATCGTAAAAGAAAACAGTAAAACAATACCGAACATACAAATTCAAAATGTATTATAATTCAGCCAGATACATGCTTCTCTTATCTTTTTTCCGCTCAACGATGGATCATTCAAAATTTTCGAAACTGGGAATGAAAGCATGAAGTGGTTGCACAATAATTCTCAAGTGTCTTTTTTACGAAGTCCTCCGAAAGAACTAGCTGTTACGTTCTAACATTTCTAACATCATCAGCCGATGTCATGTTCTTGGAATATCCTTTGTAACTTGATACAGTTTAGTTCTCAGACAGGCTTCATTTAATGATTTATCGATTGTAGGTAAGAAGTTAACCCAGCTTGGCGACGCGACAAGTACCTCTTTATTGTCAGTAAACGAATCAACCTATCAATCAATAAAAGCACCGCTCAAGCGGCAGCTTGGGGTGTGTGACAATTACAGTCACCAGACTCCCGTCTATTACACAATGTTTGGTTTTCAGTGTGCATAACGGTTGGATGGTGGTGTACACTCGTCAAGAATGTGATATGCGTCTGGACTAGAAATCATTACCATATGTGTCTTTCGGTTCCAGTGTAAATCAATCATCAAGTAGTGTTTTGTTTTGCATGATCTCCATCTACGGTACTGATAATCTCACAATCTCAAAGTATTATATCCAGACGAACGCGAACATCACTACAAACATAATTACTCAAAATGTATCCAATGCAAATAACCCTTTGTGTACAAAATATAGTTACAAGTTAATTTAGCTGCATCGTGCCATCCAGCATCACTTTTATAAACTGAACATGTTTTGTATTTGAGATTTTAGATGGCGATGACAACCCTGATGTCCAAAAATTAAGTGATTTCCTTCACAAGCTCGTTTGTTTGAGTAAACGCTCTGCTACCTATTGTGGTTTATATAAATATACGAGGTTACATCCGAAGTTACTAAAATAGAAACTCGATCATTGTTGACAAATAGAAGTTATTTCCGAACAACGTTTTACCAGTCCGTTATCATACACAGAGTTCTAGACTATGCTGCCAGTAGTTTTTTATCAGCTACCAAGAGGGTCCCCAAAAACTCACAGGTTATTGTTGTTGCTGTGTTTAGTTTGAGTTCAATGGTTACAAGCTGGCACTTTAGGGTGGTTTTACATTTTTTTCTCTTTGTAGTATTACGGTGATGAGTCCACAAACATTAAATTAGGCACCTTGGGACAACTTTTAGGCTTTGAATATAGCAAATGTTTACAGAGCAGCAACATAAGTTTTGTATTTTCTTATTAATGATCTAAAGACTATATGCATTATTTCATCCAATATCACAGAACATAGAGCAAATGTTGCAATACAAAAAAAGTAATGGGCACCAACTTATAAAAACAGGTTTTAAGTCTACTTTCTGAACGTTTTGGTTTACAAATTGAAATTCCGACAAAAACAAAGGTATATTACTGACAGGTTAACACAGGTGTGTGTGTCTGAGTGTGCGTGTGTGTGTGTGTGTGTCTGTGCAATATGTAGTCAGACATATTATACCACAGATTGTGATGAAACTACATATATATATATATATATATATATATATATATATATATATATATATATATATATATATATATATATATATATATATGGGTCACAGTATTTTATACTATACGGGGAAGACATTCTGATTTTTCATTGCGATTCCAGTACAGTGCAGTAAATTTGGTAATTTAATAAGCTACTTACGATGACTCTGTCACACTGTCCACTTGATCTTATGACACATCTGACGGTCATGAATGCTCCATTCTCCACGTCTTGGTAGTAAGCCACATCCTATTCAAATTCTTATATGTATTCTTCATATGCAAGTAGGAAGGTAACATATATACACTTGTACGTATATATATATATATATATATATATATATATATATATATATATATATATATATATATATATATATATATATATATATATATATATATATATATATATATATATATATATATATATATATATATATATATACATATATATATACGTACATATATATATATACGTACATATATATATATGTATAATGAATACAGGTCATATGGAGAATAAGGGCACTGGATCCAGAAAGGGATCACGTGTATCAGAGATTGATTCAGATAATTGCAATAAACTGAAAACGAACAGTGCGAAAGTAGTACCTAACTAGCATGAGCGCTTTCGACTCATTAATGCGTATTCTGTAAGGAAAATACAAAACATAGACAAAAAATAACAAAACAGAAAAAGTTATGTTTGCGACACTTCACACGGCTGTTTCTACAGGAACTAACACATGTAACTTTATTATGTTTCATCTAATTTATTTGAGCTTGTTATTGTTACTGTAACATATTTCTATTGACCCAGAAATTGATGAGCCATAACGACATCTGGTATTTTATGTCTATTTATGTAAGAGCAAATTGTATCCCGGATATATCAATGTTATAGTAGACATAGGCTATTAAGCATATTTAGAGAATTATTTTACAGAATATGTGTCGGATGCAAAAGAGAATTTTATTTGTGCGTGGTGTCTCTATCTAGTCTTCTTGGTTTAAACCGCTTGGTTTCAACGTTCTAATGCGTTGTATCCTTTTCTTGCCTGGTTTGGGATTTCCAGTTGGGGTTGTGAGCAATTGCAATACGTGCTATATCACTAAAAGGGTGTCCTGGGGAGAAGTTTTCTGCGACCGTGCTTCTGTACAATTTCTTTGTCTTCCAATCAGATTTATGAATTCCACTAGAAACAGCCATGTACAGTCTTGGAAACATAACCGCTTTTATTGTTTCAATTGTTTGTCTTGTCAATGTTTTGTATTTGCCATTCAAAAAAGACTCATTAATGAGTCGAAAGCGCTCAGGCCAGCTAGATAATAGTTTCAAACTGTTTGGTTATGTAACGAATTTAAGAAAAATTAATCATTTCCATTTTATTTTATTTTCAAAATCTTTATTATTTTGTATTTTCAATTGTTTCAAAAGGAAACGAAATGAATATGGTTAAGTTAGGAAATACATTGACATTCACATCATGGCACTTAGGACGATTTATGCAAGCAAATAGTATCCACATTTGTAAGCCATTGATGTATCCAAACATGTGTTAAACTTTTCGATTGCAATATAACGTAGGAATACATTAAAGAATAACCGAAGAGAAGCAAACGTGGAAAAAGTATGAAATCTTACTAAATGCTCATCTGCTAAAATGTCGCCAATATTGTCGGAAATATCAAAATAAAAGAAATAATCAAGAAACTGATTCCAATGGACAACTTAGGCAATTTACAATTTGAACTAAAGATTAACACATTGAATAGGACCAAATTTGATGACTAACTATATTTCTATTATTTGGACCATGGTTTGCATGCTAGTTTATACCTCTCAAAGACATTGATTTTTAATATATTAAAATTATGTGCTAAAATCTTCCAATAATAAGATAATAGAAAATTCTGCAACATTTCGTGTCATGGATGAACGTAGCCGTCCCGAGTGATTCAATTGTTTTATCTTCTACATATTTCCTTTAAGGATTTTATTAGTTTAGACCTATTTTAACTGCTGTAACCCTGTGCTTGACAACTGGAAGCAATCGCTAAGTTCTTCAGATTTGGAGAATGGTTGAAGGTCTGGTATTGCGTGATCAGTGTAAAGACAGACACTATCACCTTCTGAAATTGTTAAATATATTCACCTTCGATATAAATTAGCTGAAGATATGCCCCAGGATATTCACTCTCGTGCCTAATTCGACTATTTGTTTAGTGAAAACAAAGTTCTGGTCATCTTTGATAATAATTTATCTGACGTTTTTATTCACTGTGGTACCAAATTCTGACATGACAAGATTCTCATGTCAAAGAAATGTAATGCAAACATGACGATAACAAATACAATCAAGATCACCAATTCTTAAACGAAGATCACTACTTAAAGTTACAACATCCGCGTAAAGTAAATCTTGAAAGAACATTCGGAAAAAATTCTCAATAATTTAAAATCGCACAGACAAAGAAAAAAAAGAATTCGATTATCCCACCAATCGCTTTTGGAAAACATTATTTTAAAGACAAATTAAATCGAGGCATTTGACTACGTGTATTCCGAGTCCAACTAATCTCAAGATCAGAAATTCCAACCACGTGTGATTATGAAATCCATATTCTTAAGCAACCTACAATCACACTTGTTGATTAAATAATCGCACAAGAGTTCTGGCGCCATTACAGATACCTAGAATGTAGCACTAAATGCAGCAAGAGGCTTTTATTATAATCTGTTGAAAGCTTACCTCTTGTTCCAAGTTTTGTGATTTCGTCGAATGAAATCGACCATCCTTCAATTTTTGCACGACATAAACGTCAGCATTTGGATCAATCTCATAATTTCTCTTTAAGTTTAAGTTTAGAGCTTGTGATCCGCGACTGAGGGTAAAGGTCAACGCATCAGGTAGGACAAGGTCACTAATTATCCGTTTGTCTGTTGGTAATCCGGTTGTGACATCTTTCAGCCAAACAGTTTCCGAGTTGATTGTTGCTGACAAAACAGATATAACATAAGGTTTGTGAAAACAAAGTTAACAAACAAATAGACCAGACAAATGTAGGCTGTCAGTAGCTCCCCATATAAAAATGAAATGTTAAAAGAAGCGCATGTAGGCCACTCGAGTGCATGTATAATATCTTATTATAATTTAATAATAATAATAATAATAATAATAATATCAAACATTTATTATCATGTTCATGAGGTCAAGAATGAATTCAACAAGATCTGACTAACACAGAAATAAGATCTAACAGCTAGGTTGACCAAAAAGATAAAAATATGAAATATTCTTACGGTTAGCAACTTACGTGTAGCATAGTAAGTCGAATCAAATATAACACAAAATATAACACGAAGTAACAGTCAGAACACTATCAAACATGTTTCATTAAAAAAACTCTCAATATTGAACAAAGTTTAAAAATAGCCTAAAGTGAATGCGACAAAGTAAAACATTGTTTTGTCACTCAGTTGAATTTGTCATTAATGGTTTCTTTATACCTGCTTATATAGAAACGGGCATTTTTAGTCGAAAAAGATTTACAATGCCTTGTGTGATAAAACCTTGAATTTAGTTTGAACATTATATCTCACAAATTTGTTTTATCTAATGTGCATCTATTCTTGGTGTTTAATTTTAAACTGATTTGTTCAATGAAAATCTGTGCGCTATTCTGTCACTTTTTCTAATGAAAGTATTTTTAGTAGCTCAGATTTAACGTAAACTTGCAAGCTAGCATACCGTTTTATCCGATGGAGAATTCCTGATTAATCATATTCATGATCCGTTTAGCGGTTACGGTTTTACAGATATAAAACACCGCGTTTATCCGATGGTTGAAATCCTACTCCATCAGGGGCGTAACCTGTGAGGGGTTACATTTTCATAGATGAAGCGTTTCAAAGATATATCGATACATCCATACCTTTGCTGTAACGATGCACATATCGATACAAGAGATGAAGAATCGATACAAAACGATATTTTTCTTATGTAATTTATTTCAATCTTCAGGAGTAATAAATAAGTATTATTAGCTCGTCTTCTTGTTTTTTAAATATAAAATTCATCTCAAACAGCAGCTGCAGTCTTAGGCACACATTTGTATTCGTAAAAACAAAGTGACTTGGTTCGTAATCTGCCCCCCCCCCCCTCCATTCCATGTTAATTGTCCTATCCCCGCAGCATGTTCCTCTTATAGGATACATTCCAAACATGTTCCACGTATATAGTAAACTACTTTACTGAACATTTAATGACCACTTTTGCGCATGGTTACTACATTGAATTTTATCTTCTCTACTTTGTTCGATTTGAAAACTATACCATTGGTGTAGTGACACAGTAAATATGTTACATTGAATTCTCGTCGGCGGATATTGTTTGTTCCTGTTCAGCCTAAATAATACCTACCAATCAGGAACTAACTAGCAGACCAACAGAGAAACGTCCTGCAAAAAATCACAGATGCGTAGTATTTAAACAGAGATGCTGTCAGGGTGTGCGACTGCGTAAATCGTGCAAAATTCATACGAATTGGCACAATTGGTTATCCATTTCCTCCTCTTAACTTTTTGCTCTCCCCCTCTTTCAATGACTAAGAGTGAAGTCCCATTTAAGATAAAATCATGGCAGCATCTCTCTTTTCATTGTACATGAGAAACATGGAATTTCTCTTTTGATGTAGAGAGATTTAACCAGTTAATGAAGGTGCTGATGAAAAAATAAAATTATCACAAACTCAGCAAGAAGGCAGATATTAAACCTCTCAAGTTTATAACCTTGAATCAAATCAAAACAAAATTATATAATAAGAGAGGTTGTTCCAATAGTTTTCCTTCTTCACTATTAAAGACAAGTACCTGTAGCTGAAGCAGTTTTTCGGCATCTGCAGGAAGTAGAATGTGATAGTTTCTTTGGTATTTATCCTCGTTCCCATGCCCGGATTTGTTCTAGTGAGATGCTCAAAGCATGAGGAAACTGCTTTATTTCTTCTGTTTTGAAGATAATAACATCGTAATGCCTTCCAAGTTTAAGTAAGACACGAAATTAGTAAAATGGTGTTTTCAAAACATCCATGCTGCAGGAAACAAAAGCCCTCGTAACTAATGTTAGTCACCTTTAAATGGCCTAAAGCGCTGAACAAAGAGAATAAATATATGATGACTTTATCTCTATCAGCAATCTTCATATGGAAATAATTAGACATACATGATGGGACGCCACTTAGCTTTCAAAGATGGAAATTTCCTGAAACACTTATTTTTATCGATATGTAGCGTATTGTAGAATGTTCGTCTTGAATCGTATCGATACGGTTCACGACTGTATCTTTTCACCCTTTATACATGCTTACACACACACACACACACACACACACACACACACACACACACACATATATATATATATATATATATATATATATATATATATATATATATATATATATATATATATATATATATATATATATATATATATATATATATATATATATATATATGACCTCTTTAGTGAACTGTCTTACCTGAACGAACATACACCATGAGACTCACGATAAAATGAAGCACACCTTTCTTCATTGTCAACTCAACAGTTGTTTGCGCTTGGCATCTATTTAAGGCTGATCGACGCCAACTTTAGAATCAAGGTTATATATATGCTTCATTTGGCCAGATTGCGCCAGTGAAGACTAGTTTTAGCAGGTTCCATTGTTTGATTGAGCGTTTGTAAAAGCAGACGAAACGAAATGGTATTGAGTAATACTGTGATGTAATAATTGTATTTAAATTAAATTAGGCTTGGTCCACTACCAGGTGGTGCCTCCTAGGACAATGTGTGACAGAATTCGAGATGAAAATGTTTTTATAAATGATCAAAATCACTAATCATAAAAAGTCATATATATATATATATATATAGAGAGAGAGAGAGAGAGAGAGAGAGAGAGAGAGAGAAAGAGAGAGAGAGAGTGAGAGAGAGAGAGAGAGAGAGAAAGAGAGAGAGAGATAAAGAGAGACAGACAGAACAGAGAAAGAGAGTTATAAATATACACCTGAAACAATGGAATTTTCTAGCCCTGGATTATATAGAAGTATTCTTGATAATAGTTGGCAGAATTAATATTTAATACAAATAGTACTGTCATACCGGTTATATAATTTTTAATATATAGTGTTGCCTTCTTCTATCTGTCCATCTATCAGCCAATTTACACATCTATCTTTCCTTAATTATACATATTAGTCTGACTATATCTACCCACATCTATTTGTTTGACTTAAAAGTTCGAGCTGAAATTTAATTTAAAAGGCAATATGTTGGAGCCACTACAAAAGTCTGCTTCAGCTTATAATCTGGATATCAGGGTATATTTCAGCTCATAATCTGGATATCAGGGTATATTTCAGCTCATAATCTGGATATCAGGGTATATTTCAGCGAAATTGACAATGATCAATATCGATAGGAGCATTGCTAAATTCGAAATAATTTCGCTCAAATCAAGCGAACAAGAATTATAAGACTCTGTTTTTGCTTTCTCAAGAACACGAAAAGGAGATTACAGTAAGTCTGATATTATCTAGCTACTTCATACATTGTAGAAGTCTTTGAAACATGCTTTATAATTAACACTATAGTTTGGTTTAAAATGTGTAGTATATTGTTTCAACTGCCACTATCATTATATCGTTGGCATTGAAAGAGATTTCTTTCAAATCCAGGGCATCTTTTGTATATTCATCTATAGAGGCAAGTAATGTAAGTTCAGTCGCTTTTTGCAGAGAACCATTGTCACACATACAACGCCAATAATCTCCTTAGGATTCCTAAGTTTCAAAAAACTCGAAAGGTATATCATGCCGATGTGTACTCTGTCAGTAGCCATTGTACATGTCAAAGTGTAAGCCGTCAATAGCCCGTTGAAGAACACACCAAAATGTAAATTATCAATTACCCGTATGTAACATGATAAAAGCACTTTTAAATTAATATTAAGAGCGAGTTCTTTGTGATTCATTTTACTCAAATCAGCCTGTCATACTATTGAAATCTACCCGTATTATCCAGTTGAACGTGTGCAGGTTTTGTGGATTGCTTGCATCGGCACTAAAGATAGTATTCATTACACTCTATAACGTGTTCTTTTCATAAAAATGATAACTTTAGTTTGTGGGAAACATTTACATATGTCAGGGCATACCGTTTGCATCGTTTGACTGGATCGAATTCATTTTAAGGTGGAACAAGTTTAGGTCTGGAACAAATCTTCAGCTAGTAGCACTGGGAGAGCGTCTGCACTTTTCTTTGACAATCCTCTAGTGATTTCTGAATGAGATGTGTATATAAACAAATGCATACAATACCAAGAAGCATGTTAGTACCTATATATATATTGCTCCTAAATATTTCAATTTATTTTATGGTGATGTATACATATATAAGGATGATGATTATATTTGAAGCTTTTAAGTATTGCAGGATCACGAACAGTGTAATACCTTCTGCTATTTTCACACCTTTATAACAATTGAAAATCATTGATGAGAAATATAACAATAATCTCATTTACTCTGAAATGGAAGAATAAAATGAAGAATTGATAATTATAATAGAAACTGAAAAGTGCAGAGAGCTAAATGGTATGATTGGTAGGATTGTAATTTGCTCATTGTCGGAAGATGTATTAAATTACGAAAATGTGTGAAATCTTTGTCAATGCATTGTCCAAGTCAGCATTCCTATTTTAAAATCATTGGCTCTTTATTGACCATTGTAAAACGTGTTATTCTATCTTAAGTGTCGCCACTCTATTATGCAGCAAACACAGAATAAAGACTTTATATATTGTAAAAACATTACTCAATTGAAAATTATTAGGAATGTGAAAACATATTACGGGAAACATACGACGATGAATTAATGCGTTGCATTCCAGTGAACTGGAAATGAATCTACGTGAGCGGATAATCTCTTTAATATATGTTTGGCTGGAATTCTCATCCAAAAGGACATTGATATTTTGCCCTGTCCTTTTTATTGTACACTTAATTTCAGTCACTGAAGGATGAAGGCTAATGGTATTACGAAATCCTGACATTTACTGGTGTACCCAAGTTAAAGAAGGCAACTGTTATCATGTTTTACTTTGCAATGGCGAAATCGACGGAAAACCAGAAAGGTTATACCGCATTAGGCTGTGCACGTGATATAGTAAAAAAATAAAACATGATATCGTTTATTATTCTCTCGCCGGCTTTTCAAGTTCTCGCATTCAGTAACAACCCCAAACTGTAATTAGAAGCGATATGAATTACATCCTTACTATGAATATACTGAGGAATTAAATACGAAAAGTAACGTAGGAAATAAATACCTTACTATATGTCCATGTATGGTTATGTTAAATCTAATTCAGGCGTGATTGAAGGAAACAAGTAAAATAAATAATAGCTGAGCTTATGTTTGATTCAATGCTTAATGTTTGCTATGTTAGTCAGTTTAAAGTAAATGATATTCCTGCGACCATTTCCAATATTATTACTGCGGTTTATTAAGGTATACAGTCGCACTCAAGAAACAAGAGAAAAACATTCAGACGTATATACATATAGGAAATAAAAGTTCGTTTTAAATTGTCACTTTGTCTTCTAAATGAATAAATAACTTTTTTAAATTTTATAAACATTTAGATACTGACACTTTTCAGTTACTTCATTTTAGACCATAGTTTCAACGCTATACATATATAGTTGTTTAAGTAGCCAGGGTGGTGTTTCGGAGATGGACGTTTTCTGAATTTTAGAAAGATCTATTTTTGTACTGTCAAGACTAGATGATATTCTAATGTCAAAGGAAGGTATGGCGTTTGGTTTATTTTCGTATAAGGTGTTGTATTTGTGTTGAAAAACAGCCGAAAAGGCAGGATTCAGAAGGACTGATTTTAATTTGAGAGCATACTGTGCAGAAAGCAGTTCTCTACGATGCGATAACGTTGGTTCGTTCGCTTCAACTAGTAGGCTTTCACACGCGGATGGTTTAAATGCTCCCAGAGCCAGTCTTATTCTCTGATGATGAATTGGATCAAGCTTTTTAAGATATGACTTTCGGGCTGAACCATACACAACGCAACCATAATCCAGTTTGGAGCGAATAAACGTTCTATATAAATTCAGGATGACTTTTCTATCAGCACCCCAGTCAGTGTGCGCTACTACTTTAAGTAGGTCAAGTGCTTTTAAACATTTGGCTTTCAAGCTTTTTAGGTGTGGAATAAAAGTCAGTTTTCTGTCAAAGATAATACCAAAAAATTTAGTTTCCTCAACAACTGGAATAGGTGTTCCGTCCAGCGTGAGTTTAGGTTCTTCGTGGTGTCGTCGAAACTGAGAGAAATGCATGCATACTGTTTTTGATTTCGAGAATTTGAAGCCGTTCGTACTATCCTAATTTTGAATCTTGTTTATATTCTGCTGTAGTTGTCTTTCAATTGTATGCATGTGCTTTGACCGACACCATATGAGAAAATCATCAACATATAGTGAGCAATCCACACCAGCAGTCAAGCTCTTGGTGATGTTATTGATTTTGATATTGAAAAGTGTCACAGATAAAATACTGTCCTGGGGAACACCCATCTCTTGCTCGTGCAGATCTGAGAGAGTACAGCCCACTCGTACCTTGAATTATCTATCTGAGAGAAAGTTGGATATGAAAGAGGGCAGACGGCCTTTTAGACCTAGATCGTTCAGGTCATTTAGTATCCCGTACTTCCATGTTGTGTCATAGGCCTTTTCTAAATCATAGAATGCATCGTGAATGAATGTTTCTAGTCTAACCAGATGTTCGTTGGTGCTCCGTCCACAAGGAAAGCCACTTTGGAAAGGGGATATTAAATTGTTAGTTTCCAGGTACCATACAAACCGAGAATTGATCATTCGTTCCATTGTTTTGCACATGCAGCTTGTGAGTGCAATAGGCCGATTGTTGGTTGGATCTTCGCTATCTTTACCTGGTTTAGGAACTGGCATTACTGTTGCTTCTTTCCATGTCTTAGGTAGATTACCAGTAATCCATAAATCATTGAAGAGTTTCAAAAGAGATGTTAATGATGATTCTGGAAGATGTTTTAAAACCTGGTAATGTATTTCGTCAGGCCCAGTGGATGTATCATGGGCCTTGTCTAAAGCCTCCATAAGTTCTGATAGTGAGAACAGTTGGTTGTAACATTCCGATTTGTTGGATGTGAATTTTAAACGTGACTTTTCTTTTTGAGTTTCCAATTTTTGAAAGGATTCGGAATAATTAGTTGATGAGGAATTTTTAGAGAATGTATCAGCAAGAACATTAGCTAAGTCACGTTTTGAGCTAAAATTGTTAATGTTCAGTTTCAGATATCGGAGAGAATTCTGTTTTCTCTTTCCGTTTATTTTGCGGATCGTGTCCCAACCTTTCTTAATTGAGGAACGAGAGTTTAAAGAGGAAACATATTTCTTCCATGATGCTCGTTTACTTTCTTTGATTGTGCGGCGAGCTTTGGCCCGGAGAATACGATATTTACTTAAATTCTCGGGTGTCGGACGATTGTTAAATTTTTTCAATGCTTCTCGGCGTTGTCTTATGGCTTCCTTACATTCCTTAGTGAGCCATGGTTTTGGGGTTCTTTTATAGTTTGATGAGGACTTGGGGATAGATTCTTCTGCAATATTGGCCAAAATAGATGTAAAATGCTGAATAGGGTCATTAACATTGAAAACTGTATCCTCATTCAGTCTAGTTTTACAGGGTGTTTCAAACTTGGCCCAGTCGGCATTCTATTAATTCCATTTTGGAATTACTTCATCAATTGTAGAGTTAAGATTTACAAGGGAGATTGGAAAGTGATCACTGCTGTGAAAGTCATCAGCGACCTTCCATTCATAGTCTAAAAGCAGCGAAGGAGAATAAATTGTTAAATCGATACATGTGTATGTACCCGTTCCTGGGTGTAAATATGTTGGTGTTTTGGTGTTATATAGACACAAATCGTGTCTAGAAATAAAGTCTTCAACTTTGTGACCTCTGTCACTTATATGATTTGATCCCCACAAAATGCTATGGGCATTAAAATCCCCGAGCAACACCAATGGCGCGGGAAGCTGTTGAACAAGATTGTCTAATTCGTTTGGTACTAGGTTAGTGTTTGGGGGTAAGTAAATAGAGGAAAATGTAATCACTCGATGTAGAGTGACGCTTACAGAAATGGCTTTTAAATTGGTGTTTAAATGGATGACGCTATGAGGGGCTCTGTTGTTCACAATAACAGAGACTCCTCCTGAGGACCTGTCAACATTCTGTGGGTAGGTGTTAAACAGGGAGTAGTTTTTAAGTGTGATGTTCTCCTTATCTTTCAAAAATGTTTCCTCAAGACATAGTACTGCAGGATCATGGTCGTTTATAAGCAGAAGAATATAATGATAGTTCACTTTAAGTCCTCTACAGTTCCATTGTATGATGGTGTTCTTCATTATAAGTTTATACTGAAGATTCTGGACCTAGGTTAGACCTGTCGAGGAGACAATCTGGTTATATCTCTGGAGGAAGTGCGGGAGTGAATTTTTTGTTGTTAGGTCTGCAGCTACCTTGGGCGCATGGAGCAGTTTCTTCTGCATCCATGCTCTCAATGTCTCCAAACCTGTTATAGAGTTGGATGGGGTCATCTGACCCGTTTTTTTGCCTGTTTCCATGAGACTGGTTTTTCTTTTTAGGTGATTTCGGTGGTTGGGTATTGAAAGTAGTTCGTGTAGAAGCCGTATGTTTCTGTGCTTGGTAATGAGGGATGTTTGAGCTTGGTGTTGAATCGGGTGTTTCTGAGAGAATTGTCTCCGCATCGGCCACATGTTTGGCTTTTTTGAGCAGCGGTCTTCGTGATGGCCATATTTTTGACACTTGTAGCATCGAAGGGGGTTTGGAATATATATATCAACCTTCACTTGCAAGAAGCCAACTTTGACCACTTTGGGTACTGTTGGTTTGTTGAAAGTGAGTACAATGGTGTTGGTATCCTGCAGGTTGTTATTACGTTTAATACGTATTCTACGTACTGCAGTGACACCTTCATTTTTCATTCCTTGAATGATATCAGTGTCGCTGACTCCAGCCAAGTCGCGACAGCGAATTACACCTTTGGATGTATTGAGTGTGGTGTGAGCTAATCAGCTCACTGGAATATCGAAGAAAGTTTTTATTTTCTTGACATTGTCTGGCTGACATCGTCGTTCACACTCAACAAGAAGGCAAACCGATTTCATTTTTTTGACGCTCTTTGGTGCACCAATCAATCCTGTTATAGTTTTCTCAATCACAAATGGAGAGAGTGAGGCAAGCGGTTTTGTGGCATCTTTTGATTGTATGACCATAAAGCGTGGAAATGACTCCACACTACATGGTTCGTCATCAGAGTCAGATAAAGGTTTCGTTCGTTTGTTTTGATTTTTTTTGGAATTATCCATCTTGGCTTAATTAAAAGTCAGCACCCGTGCTCCCCGCCCACCCGGAGCCCAACAAAGGGACACTTTTCAAGTGCCAGGGATACACAGATGCCATACTCAGTTGATAAAATTACCTTTGATGGACCCGTGAAGTCGCCAATTTTTAGGGTCGGTAAAATTACCTCCCGATTGACCCGTTAAGCCACCGCCTTCTATGAAGTCTTCTAAGACTTGGAAAAGGGAAGATAAAGGAATAGACTATAGGGACGACGGTGGTATCAATAGAGATACAAGAAGAAAGATAAAAAAGGTGACAAAGATAAAGATTTCCTAGGGCTCGGCGTGACCATATATATTTTTATATATTTATATATAAAATACATATATATGTGTACATATATATATAATAGACGTTCTGTTAATATATATATATATATATATTAGAAGCTCTGTTAATAGATTTTGAGTTCAGGAGCCTTGCAGTTTGTAAATTTGTTAGTCTAGTCGATGTATGAAATATTACAGAATACGACTGTGTCCGTTTTAAACATCAGAGACCAATATATTCAAATAAAGCAAGCTATATTTTTTAACCTAAGTAGAAGAAGGTTGCTCAGGTAAACTTTTAACTGCTTCTGAAATGCTATGTTGAGTGTCGTATAAAAATTACAAAGTGATGTACTTATTCACTGTCCTTATAAGAAAATAAGTCATTGAAACTGTTCCTTATTTGGGATCCTTTCGAGGTGTATGGCTTCCCTGGATATAAGGGCAAGTAGATACAGGGCACGATTCTACATGTTATATGAGTCGTCCGTTCGCAAATGATATTTGAAACTTGTTTCTCAACACTCCTTCGAGAGATTCTGTTCCCTACTTGACATATAAGATCCTGTGATGACGCTCCTTTACATTTATTCAAACTTGATACCAATTGGCCCTCAAATATTGCTTTGCTTCTATTCTGGCATAAATGTCTTTAATTTGTTTGCACATTATGTCGATCCACCGTGAAATATCTCTACGTGTTCATAATAATAACTTATGTGACAAAAGCAGGTTATCGTGAATTACGATCAAATTTATGCAGATTACGCCAATCTGCCATAACATATGGCCACAATTGCAAAACAAAGTCTTCTTTCGATGCTTTCTGGACAGAAGGTGACTAAGTGCTAATCTGCCACAAATCGTAACTGTTGCCACTAACAATAGAAAAGCGTGCGTTAATTTCTTTCAATATGCCACGGTACTAGATGTGACCAAATTTAACAAACCATTCCAAATGAAAATACCATTAAATTCCATAAAAGATTTACTTTTAGAGAGAATTTAGCTAAATTGATAATAAAATCTGAATGAAAGATAAACTAGCATTCGGAGCCGGTAATTAATCAACCAATTATTGAAATCATGGAATTGATTTATTATAGCCCAAGGGGATATTGGAGGGGTAGAGCAGCAATTAGCAAACTCGCTTATGCAGCAAATGTTACCTGTCCTACTGCTGAAAAATGATTAGCACGGCGGGCAATATGACACATTTAGCTACCACCACCTAAACGAATTTTGATGTCAGCACTGCCAATGACGTTTATCAAGCAGATATTTTGCTTTTACCACGGTACTATTAAAATTGGAAGACGTCATTTAACATACAAATACGCGTTTCCTGAGCTATGAAACAGGCACGCAGTTACAAAAAATTCCTAAAATATGTAATAAAGTGAAGAGCCCTTCTGAAAGATTGTTCAAAAAGTTCATATATATATTCTTAATAATCGGAAAATTAAAACACAGATCCCTATAACTCAGCCCCCCCCCCCTTCACCTCTTGCTAACATAACGAAGAAATTTAGGTTTTATGATATTGTTATTCTTTTTGTTCCCATCAATTTTCCATAATAGTTGAAAATTAGGCAATGTTAATGCATAATGTTAGCTTTCTAGTACTGACAGTATCAGCCACTGCATCTCTCTACCAATAACAACAACTGCAGTACAAAGCAGCTTGGAAGATCAGAGCTTCCATAATAAAGAGTGCCTAACTCACCTCAGATCATGTCAGCGTTGATTATATCCTCATTGTTTCTCCATTAACTTTACACTTGCACTGCTTTTCTGTATGGAACTCATTCATTTTGCACGATATATGTGTCTAAAAATGGTATTTTGTGTTAGAAACTACTTTTGTTTAATGTACGTTCATGTAGCAGACGCCAGTACGTTTGATTTATTAGATTTGTCTGTGTATCAACTAAACAATCTGTATGATCAGTTTGAAAGTAGAAATGATGCAATTCATAATGTGCATGAGTTAAGCCAAAGCACAAAAGAAACTTTCAACCAGGCAAACGACTGAATGTGATATATACAATGTCAATAACAAACGTGGGACACTCAGTATTTACAATATCTTTCTAATCATGTAAATAGTTATGTAGAATAAATATTTATAATTATTCTAAAACTGGATCGTCTGGACTATGATCCGTGCTCTCAAGGGCCTATAACGAATCATAGAAAGACATCTTTCGGAAATATCCCTTTTTTCGGAAATATCCCTTTTTTTACAAGTTAGTCCAAACACTAAATTGGAAATAATGCAGTTGACAAAGGCGCATTTTGGTTGAAGAAAAAGAACCTCGAAGCCAATAAGTCAAGTCAACGAGGAAATGTTATTTCCTTAGGCGAAATGGGTTGTCACCCCGCAGTTGATTTGCATTATTCCACCGCCAGCTTTTGAGAGGATGTCTGGATTTATAGCTTTATAGCAGAGATAAAACTCAAGCAGGTCTTCAGGTAGCAGCAATCCATCGAACAAATATACACTATAACTCTCAAATACAAGAGCTATGTGGCTGTTTGAGCAAATGGTAATGTATACCAATATGAAAGATCACTATCATGTTGCTATTGAAACTCAAACAAAACTAGAGCCTCGCATGCTCACAACAAACATCCTACCACTCATTACAAAACCAGAAAGCCTTACGCCAGAGATTCTGGCCAATAATGGTTTTTATCATCCCTTGTCCAATTTACTGCTCTTCCCACAGTACCAATAAAATAGGTTTTATTCATTTAAAATTTCTCCCAAAGCGACCAACCATTGACTACTCTCTATGGTAAATGAAAACAGTAAAACAATACCGAACATTAAAATAGAAAATCTATTATAATTCAGTCAGATACATGTTTCCCTTATCCTTGTTCCACACAACGATGGATCATTCAAATGTTCGAAACGAAATAAAAGCATGGAGCGGTTGCACAAGGTCTCAAGTGTCTGTTTTTTACAAAGTCGTCCATAAGAACTAGCGGTTACGTTCTAATATTTCTAACTTCACCAGCCGATGTCATGTTTTTGGAATATGCTTTGTAACTTGATACAGTTTAGTTCTCAGACATGCTTCCTTTTAATGATTTATCCATTGTAGGTAACAAGTTAACCCAACTTGGTGACGCGATGAGTACCTCTTTATTGTCAGTAAACGAATCAACCTATCAATCTATCTCAGTAAAAGCACCACTCAAGCGGAAGCTTGGGGTGTGTGACAGTTACGGCTACCAGACTCCTCTCTATTACGCAATGTTTGTTTCAGTTACTTGATTCCGTGATATGGATGTGTCCGCGCATCATAGTTCTGGAATAGCTTGACTCTGGGCATAAGGGATTGGATGGTGGTGTACACTCGTCAAGAATGTGATATGCGTCTGGACTAGAGATCATTACCATATGTGTGTTTTGGTTCCAGTGTAAATCAATCATTTCCATTGATTTCACAGAATCAGACAGAAAGACTGAGACTGTAGAAGGGCTCATCAAGTAGTGCTTTGGTTTGCATGATCTCCATCTACAGTATTGATAATCTCAAAGTATTATATCCAGACGAACGCGAACATCACTACAAACATAATTACTCAAAATGTATCCAATGCAAATAACCCTTTTTGTACAATATATATATATATATATATATATATATATATATATATATATATATATATATATATATATATATATATATATATATAAGGTAATTTAGCTGCATTGTGTCATCCAGCATGACATATATAAATTGAACATGTTTTGTATTTGAGATTTTAGTTGGCGATGACAACTCTCATGTACAAAATTGAGTGATTTCCTTCCCGAGATCATTTGTTTGAGTAAAAGCTCTGCTATTTATCGTGGTTTATATAAAAATACAAGTTTAAATCCGAGGTTACTAAATTAGAAACTCGATTTATTGTTGACAAATAAAAGTTAATTCTGAACAACGTTTTACAAGTCCGTTATCATACACAGAGTTCTGGACTATGTTGCCGGTAGTTTTTTTTTTATCAGCTACCACGTGGGTCCACAAAAACATAGAGGTTGTTGTTGTTGCTCTGTTTTGTTTGAGCTCTATTGTGACCTGCTGGCACTTTACGGTGGTTTTACATTTTCTTCTCTTTGTAGTATTACGGTGATGAATCCGCAAACATTACATTAATCGCCTTAGACCAACTTTTAGGCTTTGAATACAGCAAATGTTTACAGAGCAGCAACAGAAGTTTTGAATTCTTCTTAATGACCTAAGGATTATCTGCATGATTGTGCATTATATCATCCAACAGCACAGAACATAGAGCAAATGCTACAATACGAATAATGCCATGGACAACAACTTAGAATAACAGGTTTTAAGTCATGCTTCTGAACCTTTATTTAACAAATTGAAAATCCGACAATAACAGAGGTAAACAGCTGACAGGTTAACACAGGTAAACGTGTGTGTGTGTGTGTGTGTGTGTGTGTGTGTGTTCAATCTGTAATCATACATTTTATACCACAGGTTGTGATGAAACTATATATATATGGCTTGGTCACAGAATATTCTACGATATGGGGAAGACATTATGATCTTTCATTGCGGTTGCAGTGCAGTACAAAAAGTACATTACGAACTTGTTAATTTAATAATATACTTACGATAAATCTTTCGCACTGTCCACTTGATCTTCTGGAACATCTAACTGTCATGAATGATCCATTCTCCACATCTTGGTAGTAAGCCACATCCTATTCATATTAATATATATATTCTTCATATGAAGGTAGAAAGGCTGGTACATTCATCTTTAACATGACATTCTCTCTCTCTTCCTCCCTCCCTCTCTGTCTCATTCTCTCTCTCTCTCTGCGTATATATATATATATATATATATATATATATATATATATATATATATATATATATATATATATATATATATATATATATATATATATATAAAGAATACAAATCATATGGCGAATAAAAATCCTTTCACGTGCACTGGATCCAGTAAGGAATCACGTGTGTCAAGGATTGATCAAGATAAATGCAATAAACTGACAACGCACAGTGCCAAACTAATATCTAACTAGCCTGAGTGTTTTCGAATCTTTAATGGGTATTTTGCAAAGGCAAATACAAAACATAGACAAGACAAATAAAACAGAAAAACGGTTATGTTTGCGAAACATTACATTGCTGTTTCTACAGGAATTAAACCTTGCAACTTTATTGTTTCATCTAATTTATTTCAGCTTGTTGCTGATACTGGAAAATATTTGTATTGACCTATAAACTGATGAGCCATAAAGACATCAGTTATTTTATGCAAATTTATGGAAGCGCAAATTATATCCCGGATATACCACTGTTATAGTAGTCAAAGGCTATTAAACATATTTACAGAATTATTTTACAGAGTATGTGTTGGCTGCAAAAGATAATTTTATTTGTGCATGGTGTCTTTTTCTAGACTTCTTGGTTTCAATGCTCTAAGGCGGCGTATCCAGTAAGATTCATTTTCTTTCCTGGTTTGGAAACTCCAGTTGGGATTGTGAGCAATTACAATAAGTGGTATATGACTAAAAGTGTGTCCGGGGGAGGAGAAGTGTTCTGCGACCGAGCCCCTGTACAACTTTTTTGTCATCCACTCAGATCTATGAATTCCTCCAGAAACAGCCATGTAAATTTTGGCAAGTAAAGTTCGTTTTGTATTTGCCTTTGCAAAAGACTCATTAAAGAGTCGAAAGCGCTCATTCTAGCTAGATACTAGTTTCGCACATATGGTTGTCAGTTTGTTGCATTTGTATATAATAATAACAATAAGAATTCTTTATTTCAGACTATAAAGTCCATACCTCTAAATTAAAATATAATTATAAAGTAAAAACATTGTAAACATAAAATAACATATATATCATACATACAAGTATACATATACATTTAAAACAATTAATTGTGCCAAGCATTTTTATGAATGAAATTAAATGGCACATTTAAAGAGTAATTAGTTCCATCTACTAGTAATTTTAATGAGAATTTAAATGAATATCATAGTTCAAAAGAGACTTCAATATACAGTTCTTACTATTAGATATTCTTGTCATCATTGAGAAAACATATTTTCTCATTACTTCATCAAACTGAATACATTATGATTTACAAACATGTTAGAGGTACTGTTCCACCTAGGAAGACCTAATAGAAAACGAAGACTATTATTATAACCAATAACTAGATTTCTTTTCATACATTCACTAAAGTTTTTCCACAGAGGAACACAATACATAGTGCAGCAATAAGATTTGAATAATCTAATTTAGATATTTAATGAACAATACTTAAATTTACGTAGAAGCATGTTTGTTCGAGTACACAAAAATCGTTAATGTCTCATCATATCTTCATTATCCGACCGATTGGATTTAAAATATGACCAAAATACGTATAACTGTTGACATATGTAAGAGTATTGCCGTTGAGATGTGGGGTGGAGATGGTAATTGGAAAGAAGTTGGCTGAAAGACCATGCATACTGATTATTTTTTTGTATTATAGATGATATCATTCTGAAATGCGTGTTGTTCACATATCTTTAATAATTTCTTTAAACATGTGACAGAAGGATTTATCAATAACATATGATCAGCAAAATTAAAATTGTTAGGAAACTACTCATTTGGTGGCAGACGTAACCCCACGTAACACTGACCGAGCTTGCGATTTAACTCGTCTATATATATATATATATATATATATATATATATATATATATATATATATATATATATATATATATATATATATATATATATATATATATATATATATATTAAATAACAAAGGGGAAAGAATACCCCCTGTCTTACCCCATTTGTTACATGGAAAGCGCTGGATATTACACTTCCCCATCGTACACAATACAACTGTTTACCATACCAGTTAACTAAAGTGTGAACTATGTAGACAGGTATTTTACTATCAATCAACTTTTGAAAGAGTGTCCAGTGATTGACCCTATCAAATGACTTGCTAGCGTCTAAAAAGCATGCAAACGCTGCGCTGCCATGTTTCACATAATAGCTAAGTTTCCTTAAAAGCATATATGCATAAATCTGTTGATCGCTGCTTTTTAAAACTAAATTGATTATCGGAGATTGTGACTTCACATCTTTGCACTATGATGCATTCAAATATTGTTGAAATAATAGTCGTAAGAGCTATAAGTCTGTAATTATTTTTATCCGCCAGATTGTCAATTTTGCTCTTTTGTAACGGTATAAGTGTTACTTTTGTCAAACCATCTGGTACAAAGTGACGCACAAACATACAATTAAATAAAATCATCAATAGTACATGAAGTCTAGTATCTAAAAATTTAAAATGTTCCACATAATAAATCTGATCCTGGACATTTACCGCCTTTTTGTCTTGTAATTTCACTTTGGATCTCAGATAATGTGATTACCTCTATACGAGCAGAAGGGGTATTCAGTGCTGAAAGCATATGCTTCTTATTCGATATATGGAAATTCTGAGATATTTATAAGAACAAACAGATGGTAGGTGTTTAAGAAATGGGGTTTATTAGACTAAATGGTTACAGAATTTTAAACACCAGGAATAATGCTCAGACATGTGGTGTTAGGATTAGTAAAATATTTGTAAAATGTCTTCAGAATCTGTACAATCGGTTAATGAATGTTTTAACAACAATAAACACAATATTCATAAAACCTTTATCAACTTCTATGATGGTACAATCCGATATTTTTTGTATGAAATCATCAGTTTTAAAAGAGTTGATGTAAATACTTCACACGTTTCAATTTAGATCCAGCAGTCTCCATTTCAGCAAAGTGAATATGTATAGAAGTTGTGGATAATATATAAGTGAGATTAATGATATTTGTGTTTCTAGGAAGTGCAGCGAGGGAACAATGTTGAAATAGTGGTTTCAAATATCATTAATATAGCATGCAATGTTTGAAATAAGATTAACATTGACATATCACATTTATTGAGCATTGCGTCACAAATAAACATGGCTCGTACGGTAACGACAAGGAATGAAAACGATCAAAAGTAGGCCAAAGTATTAAATAGTTTTAATGATTCATCTAGAAAACCAGTTTTAAAAATGTAAGTATTTCAAATGTAATTTTTGCAGGTTGAAATTCGTTGTTCGTCATTTCTTGAAGGCACCTTAATTATTATATAAATGTACATAAGGGTCTACAGCTGTTTTGTTATAAGATCTGTTCATCCTGAAGTGGATGGTACGATAGGAAAGGAATGATAGAGAAGGAGCAGAAAAAGACAAAATTGAAATAGCCTAATATCTAAACTCTTGTTTGACTAACATTTAGGAGAGCAGATATATTTCCTAAACGGGGAAAAAGTGGAATCCCCATTATGTGGATAAAATTTGGATTGCTAACTTTGCAATTTAATTTTTCTCTCATTTATATGTCACGATTTCACTATGAACTATATAATAAAGGATCATATTTTGGAATGCTTAATATTATAAACTTTTTAAGAACATATTCAAAATCAGACAAGAAATAACTAAATAGTTAAATAATCCAGCTATTTATAAACTGGAAAACTAACACGGAGAGGTATTTTGTTATATGGTAATCATTTTGCAACAAAGCACAATTTCCTACACACAGTTCGAAATATTTTGAAGACGAAAATAAAATTAAAGGAAATATTTTTGTATTTCTGTAATAGAAATAAATGATCAATCGTTAAACACTTTTTGAAACGCACAGGAAGCACGAATCCGTTACAATAAATATAGTGGTAAAGACACCTGTCTATTCTTGATGATAAGGAAAAAGCAGAACATAAATAACTTTATTAGTGAGCATAGAAACTGATTTTGAATCATACCTATTTACTAGAATGGAAACAAACTATGAAACTATACAGAGTTAGGCATTTTTTATTGAAAAAGAATTTGCTCAAAAGTAAAAACTTTTATGGAGTTAAAGCTGAAGACGACTTATATCCCACCAATCGCTTTTTGAAAATATTATTTTAAGGACAAATAAAATCCAGGCTTTTGACTAAAACGGGGTTTGTGGAGCTTATTCGATGATAATATAAAATTTAAAAAAAGATATGTCGTTGTTATGATGAAAACAATGCCGATTTTCATAATGACGGACGGAAGGAAGATATTATTTATGACTGGAGTAAGAGAAGAATCAACAATCACATAGCTCATGTAAGATACATTTACTTTTTAATATGCTCAAAGATAATTATATTATTATACGGTCTTTCATCCAGTAATTCATCTTGCAAGGACTTTTTGTACATTTCCTTTTTATTCCTTTGGTATGTCTTTTTATTCCACTGTTCACCTAAATTGCAGAACGGGTTCTTGTCGATCCATTCCATTTACCGTTATATTTTTGTTCCCAAAATATTATATATATTATCTTTAATGATATCATTTTATATGTTAACTAATGTAATGTGAGTTCAACTAATCACAAGATCAGAAATTCCAACCCGGTGTGCTCATAAAATCCGCATTCATAAACAACCTACAATCACACTTGTTGATTAAATAATCGCACAAGGGTTCTGGTGCCATTATAGATACCTAGGAAGTAGTACAAAATGCAGCAAGAGGCTTTTATTATAATCTGTTGAAAGCTTACCTCCTGTTCCAAATTTCGTGATTTCGTCGAATGAAATCGACCATCCTTCAATTTATGCACGACATAAACGTCAGCATTTGGATCAATCTCATAGTTTCTATTTAAGTTTAAATTTAGATCTTGTGATCCCCGACTGAGGGTAAAGGTCAACGCATCAGGTAGGTCAAGGTCACTGATTATCCGCCTTTCTGTTTTAAATCCGTTGGTGACATCTTTCAGCCAAAGAGTTTCCGAGTTGATTGGTGCTGACAAAACAGATCTAACATAAGGTTATCAAGCAAACAGACCAGACCAGTGTAGACTGTGAGTAATTCCCCATACAAAAAACAAATGTTAAAAGAAGCGCATTTCGGCCACTCTAGCACATGTATAATATCTTATTATAATTTAATATAAAAATAATAATAATAATAATAATAATAATAATAATAATAATGATAACAATTTATTTTCATATTCAAGCGGTCAAGGATGAATTAAGCAAGATTTGACCAACACAAAAATGAGATCTAACAACTAGGTTGACCAAAAAGATAAAACAATAAAATATTATTTCAGTTCACAACGTAGTAAATCGAATGAATTATAACACAAAATATAACACGAAGTAACATTCAGAACACTAACTAATATGTTTCATTAAAACACTGTCAATATTGAACTAAGTTTAAAATTGGTCCAAAGTAAGTGCGACAAAGTAAAACATTGTTTTGTCACTGAGTATAGAAACGGGCATTTTTAGTCGAAAAAGAATTACAATGCCTTGTGTGATAAAACCTTGAATTTGGTTTGAGCAGACAAATTTGTTTTATCTAATGTGCCCCTATTCTTGGTGTGTAATTTTAAAATGACTTGATCAATGCAGATCTGTGCGCTATTCTAACTTTTTCTAATGAAAGTTTTTTATTTGCTCAGTTTTAACATTATATTGCAAGCAAACATACCATTTTATCCGATGGGGAATTCCTGATTTATCATATTCATGATCCCTTTAGCGGTTACGGTTTTACAGATACAAAACACCGAATTTATCCGATGGTGAAATCCTCCTGTATCACATGCGCATCCTGTGAGGGGTTACATTTTCTAAGATATGTTCTCAGCAAGTATTTGTAGCTGTCTTTTCAATTTCGCCAACAGCATTAATGTTGTTAACAAATTTTCATCCATTGAATTTTTCAAAGAGCTTTAAAAGTCTGTACAAATGTATTAGTTGTAGTGGTGAGTAAGAAAAATGGTCTAATATAATGCATATACACACACACACACACACACACACACATATATATATATATATATATATATATATATATATATATATATATATATATATATATATATATATATATATATATATATATATATATATATATATATATATATAATAGGCGGAGCGATTGATAGATAAATCGATACATCGAAACTTTTGCTGTAACGATGCACATATCGATACCAGAGATGAAGGATCTATACAAAACGATACTTACCTTATGTAATTTATTTTTGTCTTCACCAGTCATTAATAAGCATTATTAGCATGCCTTGTACTTTTTTAAATATAGAATTCATCTCAGACAGCATTTGCAGTCCTAGACACACATTTGTATTAATAGAAACGAAAAAGTCTATTGAGAATATTCGCTCGCCGTATACAAATTAAAACAAAGTGACATGGACCGTAAATAATACCTACCAATCAGATACTAGCTAGCGCAGCTTATTCCCTGCGTGACAAACAGGAATACCTAGCAAAGCAGCAGAGAAACGTCGCGCAAAAGTTATTGGTACATAGTACTTAAATAGATATGCTGTCAGGGTGTGAAACTGCGCACATCGTGAAAAATTTGTACGAAGTCGCACAATTAGTGATCAGTCATGTGCGAACGCAAATGCAAATTCGTTGAAAATCGCTCATATGAAAATGCGCTCAGTGAAGTATACCATTTTAATTTAACCGTTCTTGTCCCGACATCTGTTGCTTTGGTAGGAAACTGTTGACACATCTGGGTTCTCCAAACATGACATAAATATCTGTTAAAATTAATTTGGTAGTACCATTGTACCCTGGAATAAGTATTATGGCGGAGTTTGAGACTTTGGTAAGGGATGATTTACAAATGCTTGTTTAAAATACAGGCTACCTAGAAAAACAAAACTGTCTGATTTATTACGTTTACGTTTGGCAAATAGTGGCTGGTGATTTTGATGCTGACAACACTTTTTAAAGTTTTGAAGTATATCGGATTATTGGAGCTGATGGAGTTGTTAATGGAGATACAAGTGAGTGATTTTGAGCCCGAAAATGTTTTAAATACAAGTCAGATTTTCATGTTAGATAGACAAAAATAGACGGCATGACGGTTTATCTCCCTTTCAGAAATATTTTGAAGTTAAAAGTATAAAGGACAGATCACTGAGTATATTTAAAATAGACAATTTAAAAGTATAATGCAATTTTTATTTTTTAATTAATCAATTTAGTTTTGCAGATCATATGTTAAAAATCCATAAATGTTAAGATAAACTGAGTAAATAAGATTGAAAATTGAACTTAAGAAGCCTAAATATTTATTTGAATACCTGTGACTATGGCATTGATGGAATAAAAACCCTAATAGAGCAATATAGAACAGACAAGAAATCAGCCATGGTAGTAAACTAGGTTCAAGTAAGGAAGTTTATGGTCGTGAAAAATCGTATCTTGGAGTAGATGTATCCAACAGATAATATCTGTAAGTTCTGGAAAATTGTAAATAACAGGCACAAAGATCCCAATATCTTCGATCTGACAAAGCTAGATCTGCCTCTTAAGAATGAACCACAGAAAAATATTCAAACACAGAAAAGGAATAGAATATGCCCAGAAATAATTAGCAGATGGATACTACAACGAGAGGTGACATCTTTTCATGACTTGATTTCAGTAGTGCTGTAAAAAAATTTGGTGCAGGAACAAAGAGATACAGATATTGAAGTGTTAGGTAAATATTGAACTATGACCGTTTCCTTCTTTTCCTAACATTTTACTCTCCCCTTCTTTCGGTAACTAAAAATGAAGCCCCATTTAAGATAAAATCATGGCAGCATAGCTCCTTACACTGTACATGAGGAACAAATTTGGAATTTCTCTTTTGATGTAGAGAGATTTAATCAATCAATGAAGGTGCTGAACGAAAAAATAAAATTATCACAGAATCAGCAAGGGGTCAGGGCAAATGTTAAACCTCTCAAGTTTAAATCCTTGTGTCAAATGAAAACAAAAGTGTAATAGGACAGGTTGTTTCAATAGTTTACCTTCTTCGTTATTAAATACAAGTACTTGTGGCTGCAGCAGTTTTTTCCATCTGCAGGAAGTAGAATGTGATAGATTTATTGGTATGTATCCTCATTCCCATGCGCGGATTTGTTCTAGTGAGATTTTAATTGCACGAGAAAACTTCTTAATTCCTTTTGTTTCGAAGATAATACCTTCGAACTTTAAGTGGGACACGAAATTGGTGAAAAGATGTTTTCAAAACATTCATGCAGCGGGAAACAAAAGGCATGGTGTCTATGTTAGACTCTTTTAAATGACCTAAAACGTTAAATAAAGAGAATTGCATATAAATATATAAGAACTATATCTGTAATCAGCTTATGGAAATACAAGTGTTTTGACATGCATAAAGGGCACCACCTACCTTCCAAATATGGAAAGACCATGAAATTCATATTTTTATCGATATGTTAGGCATCGCAGACTGTGCATTGTGAATCGTATCAATACGCGGAACGACTGTATCTTTTCACCCCTTATATATATATATATATATATATATATATATATATATATATATATATATATATATATATATATATATATATATATATATATATATATATATATATACTCTCTTTGGTGACCTGTCTTACCTAACCGAACCGAACATACACCATGAGACTGACGACAAAATGAAGCACACGTTTCCTCATTGTCAATTCAGCAATTGACTGCGCTTGGTATCTGTTTTAGGCTGATCGACGCAAACTTTAGAATGAAGGATATATATATGCTTCATTTGGCCAGATTGCGCCTGTGAGAACTAGTTTTAACAGGTTTCATTGTTTGATTGAGCGTTTTCAAAAACAAACGAAAGGAAATGGTATTAAGTAATACTGTCATGTAATAATTGTTATAAAAATTAAATTAGGCCTTGTCCATTACAGGTGGTGCCTCTTAGGGCAAGGTGTGATAGAATTCGAGATGAAAATGTAAATATAAATCCTCAAACTCACTAATCACAAAAAGTCGTATATATATATATATATATATATATATATATATATATATATATATATATATATATATATATATATATATATATATATATATATATATATATATATATATATAAGGTGGTTTATTAGACTAACTGGTTTCAGATAATTAAACACCAGGAATAATGCTCAGACATACGGAGTTAGGATTATCTAGGATTAGTAAAATATTTGTAAAATGTCTTCAGAACTTGTAATTCTAAATGTTTTATCAACAATAAACACACTATTCATGGAATCTTTATCAACTTACATGATGATTCAGTCCTATATTTTTATGGAATCATCAGTTTTAAAAGAATTGATATAAATACATCACTAATTTAAATTTACACTAAGAAATATCCATGTCAACAAAGTGAATCTATATAGAAGTTGCGGATGATATATAAGTGAGATCAATGCTATTTGTGTTTCTATGACGCGCATAGAGGGAAAACCGTTGAAATATTGATTTCATATATCAGTAATAAATCATGCAATGCTTCAGATACGATTAAGCCTGACATATCCCATTTATTCAGCATTACGTCACAACTAAACATTACCCGTATGGTAACATGAAGGAAAGAAGGAAAGAAAACAGATCAAAAGTAGGCCAAAGTATTAAACAATTTTAATGATTCATCTAGAAAACCAGTTTTAAAAAGTAAGTGTTTGAAATGAACTTCTTGTAGGTTGGAGTTCGTTGTTAATCATTTCTTGATGGCACCTCAGTTATTGCATAAATGTATATAATGGTCGACAGCTGTTACGTTTTAAGATCTGTTCACCCTGAAGTGGGTGGTACAAGAGGAAGAGAGTGATCGAGAAGGAGCAGAATAAGAAAAAATGAAATAGACGAAATATCTAAACTCCTGTTTGAATACCATCTTGAAGAGCATATACAATTCCTAAATGGGAAAAGTGACATCTCCACTATGGGGATAAAGTTGGGACTGTTACGTTTGCAATTTAATTTGTCTCCCTTTGATATGTCACGATTTCGCCATGAACTGTATAATAAAGAATCATATCTGGAAATGCCTACCATCCTAACTTTGCTAAGAACATATTCAAAATCAACCAAGAAATGACTAAATTCTTAAATCATCCAGCTATTTATAAACTGGAAAACTAACACGGAGAGGTATTTTGTTAAATGGTAATCATTATGCAACAAAACACAATTTCCTATACACAGTTCGAAATATTTTGAAAACGAAAATAGAAATGAATGATGAATCGTTTAACACTTTTTGAAACATGCATAAAGCACTACTCCGTTACAATAAATTCAGTGGTATAGACACCTGTCTACTCCTGACGATAAAGCATGAACAGAACATAGATAAATGTATTAATAAGCATGAAAACTGATTTTGAATCATAGTTTTTACTAGAATGGAAAAGGTGGAAGAAATGCCTCAGCTCATTGGACAATGAAGACCTTTATACCAGCAGATCACGCGAAGCTGCATAAATCAAAACACAATAATGAAAATAAGAAACCTTACGCAAACTCAACACAGCTAAACGAGAAAATTGTACATATGAAAAACGCTAATTCGACTATGAAATAGGCAATGTCCATGAGTTGTAATAAATGTCATCGTAGAAGAAATTTTCACAAATTTGCGACGTCGATCTTGACTATGATGAAGACCAATTTAAATGCAAAAGTCTATACTCTGGTCTATGATATTTTACATAACCAAAAGGATAATGAAGACCATGCATATACTGTTTTAATCAAGAGGACATTAAAACGTCCTTCAAATCAAATTTCAAACAAACTCAAGTACTGAAGCGATCAGACGTATACTCAAAGTTCAAGATAGTTTCGAGTTACATTAAACGAACAGTTGTAACATGTCAATCACTTTCATTCGCAATTGCCTACCACAAAATTAAATTAATCTTTATGGCAAGGGTATGGAACAATATGGATGAAGTGAGAATCGCTTTATGCTTAGTTTCAGACAATATTTTTACATTGCATCTGACATTAAACTACTGAGGTAAATTGTTCAATCACATGCACAGTAATGGTGTCCTAAAGAAGACAAAGTTAAATGTAAAATATTATAAATATAATACTTTTGTGTTCAGTTTTACGTCAAACCTGCCAAATATTAACCATTCAGAATTCGGTACCACAATGAAAAAAACGTCAGATAAATTATGGTCAAGATAAGTAGAACTTTGCAATCACTAAACTAATAGTCGAATAAGGCAAGAAATTGAATATCCAAGGGTATATCATCATTTTATATATATATATATTTATATATATATATATATATATATATATATATATATATATATATATATATATATATATATATATATATATATATATATATATATATATATATATATATATACATATATATATCGAAGGTAAATATATATATATATATATATATATATATATATATATATATATATATATATATATATATATATATATATATATATATATATATATATATATATATATATATATATATATTACGAAGGTAAATATATTGAACAAATTGCGAAGTTTATAGTTTCTGGCTTTACGCTGATCACGCAATACCAGACCTTCAATCATTGTCCAATTGTGAAGAACAAAGCAATTCTTTACAGTTGTCAAACACAGGATTACAGTAATCAAAATTGATATAAACTAATACAATCCTTCAAGAAAACATATAGAAGATAAAACAATTGAATCAGTCAAGACGGCTAGGTTCATCCATGACAGAGAATTTTGCACAATTCGCTTTTGCATTATTATTGGAACACTCTACGACATAATTCAAATATCTTAAAAATCTATGTATTTGTTTGGTATCAACTATAATGCAGTTCAGAGTTTAAACATGGTCCAAATAATAGAAATAGAGTTAGTCATGTAATCCAGTCCTATTCAATGTGTCAATCTTTAGTTCAATTTGTACATTGCCTACGTTGTCCATTGGAATCAGTTTCCTGATTATTGTTGTGTGTTTTGATATTTCCGACAATATTGGTGCCATTTTAGTAGATCAGCATTTAAAAATATTTCAGACGTTTTCCAGACGTTTTTCAGGTTTGCTCTCTAAAGGTATCTCACGTTATATTTGCAGTCTAATTTTTAAATTCATGTTTGGATGCATCTATTGCTTACAAATGTGGATAAAATTTGCTCCCAAAAATGTTCCTACTTGCCATGATGAGAATGCCAATGCATTTCGTAACTTAAACATATTCGTTTATTTTGCTTGTAAACAACTGAAAAATCAAAGTAATGAAGATTTTCAAAAGAAAACAAAATATAAATAATGTATGCGAAAAGTTTGCTTGGATTTTAAAGACGAAAACTGATTTGTATGATACTGAAATTATTGTTGGTGGACTTGTAATTTCTAATAAATTCGTTACAAATAAATTACTAACAATACAAAACCACAAGATATGGTTTCAAAATAGATAAAATCCAGTATTTGATGATGATTCATGATTAGGCAAATGAAGATAAGACGTATATTTACTACGTGGTCCAGACTATATGCATAATCTAAAACACAATACAATAAGTTTCATATAATCGTAAACCTATGAAGTTAATTAGGAAAACACACACAGCAACCAGAGGTTATTTCAAATTATTGGTCCGAAATACTTTGTTAACTCTGCATATGAAAGTGATGTTATTGCTACATGACAACTTACGCTGATATAAATACATCCATTTCCTAGTAAGTCTACTGATTATATCGGACTGAACATACGTTTTATGAAAGAGAAAGAAAGAAAATTACAGGATACAATAGAGATGCAAATGTTAAACACAGAGAAACAGAAACAAAATGCAGTAACACAAATATTTCATAATGGAAACATAATACGGATTTCCGAATATCTCTGAAAGAGTGTGCCCAATTCATGATACGACGGGAGAAATTGGCACAAATTGTAATGGCAAATGAACCAACCATTTCATACAATGACTAGTGACTATCACGAAATATGATTTGCAACCATCATATAATTGTACATCAACATCACTGGATATGCATACATATGCAGACAAATCAAAGATGGATATTGTAATATTTTCTTCTTTCTTCTACTTTATAAAACAGAAATTAGTTTTTCTAATCCTCTCAATGTTATATATGTTAAAAATGATGTATACATTGCATATGTTCTATATGTTCATGCCTTTTCACAATTTTTGCAATAACATTATTTATTGAAATTATTTTTTTATTTATCTTCACGATATTATAAATGTTTTTTAACTCCACCTGGTTTATTCAAGTATATGCATTTCAGATTAACGTTCGCAACTTGAAGTAGGCTTGGAAATTGTCAAACTACTACTAGTTCTGGTATCTTGAGTTAGATTTAGTTACATGTCAAGATTGTCGTGTCAAATAAATGGAATGCAAAAATGATGACAAGAACTAAAATCTAGGTCACCAATGAACCATCGAAGATAACTTCATGAAAGTCACAACATTCGCGTAAAGTAAAACTTGAAAGAACATTCGGAAAAAGTTCACAATAATTTACACTCTTACAGACAAAGAAATAAAAAAGAAGATAAATCTCCAGAAGCGACAAACGAACTATATTACAAAACGTGATTAAAATTAACGAAACTAAAAGTAACACAATATGTTATTTGATAGGTGTCTGTTTAGCTGTTTATGTAATCGATCTGTTTGGCCAACACTGAAGATAGTTTAAAGTGTCTTTGGAACTGTAGGAAATGTCCACCACAAGAATATAAAATTACCGTCGAAAAATACATAGGAAAGGTGCATAAAAATAATATCAACATACGCAAGAATAGACAATCAACTCAAGTAGAACTATCTGATGGAAAGAGCGACGGTCTGGTTGCATATAACCTAATAACAGAAATGCCTCAGAATGATGTTTAAGTCTGCAAAAAAGATTTTGCTTACTTTTTGGCTAACTTATTTAAAACTTTAAGAACAGAACAACAAAAAGGAAGAAAAAGTAAACTATCATCAAATCCATTTCCAGTGTAGTGTTAACTTCTACGCTTACCAATGCAGTATACTTGTAAATAGACTATTTAATTTGTTAATAGAGTAACAATCAATATTGGGCATTGGATACATTTTAAACTAATCACTCCATTTTTATTTACTCAGTTCAAAGTTGAATAACTAATTTCGAATGACATTAACCCACAAAGCTGTTAACACACGATATTCATGTTCCTAATTCTTTAATTAAATTATGCGAAAGTGTCCTTTAATACAGAAAAAAAACAATTAACAGAATACACCATTGAACATTAAGCTCCGCTCTTAGTGCTAGATGCAGTAAATTTGTCGAAATTTTTTTAATTTTTGCAATTGATACGCAATCAACAATCTGTAATACGGAGATACACAAGACAATCATTAGACTTATATTAAGCCAGGTTGACTTTCTTGTAGATAATGGACTGGCACAAGTGTTACTCAGTACCGCGATAGCCTAGAAAGTGGGTAAATATCCACTAGATACTAGAACACAAGAACGTTTGCAAAGAGATTCGACATTTTATAATCAAGACAATCTAACATAATAATGCTGTGAACAATTAATATAACGTTGATACGACGTTTTGAAGCGAATTCATAGTCATGAATGGAAACAGTTTCAGCCGGTATAGATGTTGTAGCAGCCATATTGTGTCTATCACGAATAGTTATAAATGTGTTTGTTCCCTGTCTGCTTTAATGCAGTTTAGCCCAGCAGTTAACGCAGTTGTTTGGAAAGCATTGAATGATAATATAGTTGAACAAACTATGAAGCTATGCAGATTAAGGCAATTTTCGAATGAAGTAATGACATCGATTTGCTTAAAAGTAGAAACTGTTATGGTCATAAAGGTAAAGGTAAAGACTACTTTTATTCTGAAAATAAACATCTGAATTGAGCTTTTGGAAAACATTATTTTAAGGACAAATAAAATTGAGACTTTTGACTAAAACGGTGTTTGTGGAGTTTATTAGATGATCATATAAAATTTAAACAATTATTTGGCTGTTATGAATGAAAATAATGCCGATTTGCAGAATGAAAAGAAGGACGGAAGATATTATTTTGTATTGGATAAACCGTTATTTAAGAGAAGAAACAACATTCACAGTGCTTATGTAATACATATTTGCTATTTTATATGCTCAGTGCTAATTATATTACACTGCTGTCTTTCATGCAGTACTTCTTGGGTATGTCTTTTTTCAACCGTTTACCTAACGTGCAGAACGGGTTGTTGCTGATGCATTCCATTTAATGTTCTATTTCTGTTCCCACAATATTGTATACCTTATTTTTAATATCTTTTTTATATGTTAATAATTATTGAAACGTGAGTCCAACTAATCTCAAGGTCAAACATTCCAACCCCATGTGCCTATGAAATCCACATTCTTAAACACCCCAGAATCACACTTGTTGATCGCACAAGAGTTCTAGTGCCATTATAGGTGCCTAAGAAGCAGTACGTAATGAAGCAACATGCTTTTAGTGTCATCCATTGAAAACTTACCTCCTGTTCCAAATTTCGTGATTTCATCGAATGAAATCGACCATCTTTCAATTTCTGCACGACATTAACGTCAGCGTTTAGATCAATCTCATGATTTCTCTTTAAGTTTAAGTTTAGAGCGTGTGATCCGCGACTAAGGGTAAAGGTCATTGCATCAGGAAGGTAAAGGTTGCTGATTATCCGTTTGTCTGTTTGTACTCCCGTCGTGACATCTTTTAGCCAAACAGTTTCCGAATTGATTGATGCTGACAAAACAGATATAACATAAAGTTTGTAAAACAAGTGAACAAACAAACTAGACCAGTGTAGACTGTCAGTAACTTCTCAAATGCTAAAAGGGTGGAGCGATTCACAGATATATCGATACATCGATACGTTTGCTGTAACAATGCACATATTGATACAGGAGATGGATAATCGATTCAAAACTATACTTATCTTATGTAATTTATTTTAGTCTTCAGCGGCCACAAATAATTAGTATTAGTTTGCCTTGTTGTTCATTCAAAATAGAATTCATCTGAAACAGCATTTTCCGTTCTAGGAACATATTTGTATTAGTAAAAAGGAAACAGACTCATGAGAATATTTGCTCGCCGTACACAAATTAAAATCAAGTACTTAAACAGAGATTTTGTCATGGTTTGCGACTGCGAGATCGTGCAAAATTTGTACGAGTTCACGCAACTGGAGATTAGTCATGTGCAAAGACTTTCAAATTCGTCGAAACTTGCAAATATGAAAATGTGCTCATCGAACCATACAAGTTTAATTCATCCGTTCTCGTCCCGATATCTCTTTTTCTGGTAGATAACTGTTGACACATCTGCGTTATTCAAGCATAACATGAATGTTTGTCAAACTAAATTTGATTTGGAACATTGTTCCCCGGTTTAAGTACTATCGCGTAGTTTGAGCCTTGCATGAGGGATCTTTTACGAATGCTTGTTTAAAATACAGGCTACCTAGAAAACTCAAAATGTATGATTCATTACGGTTACGTTTGGCAATTAGTGGCTGGTGATAGTGATGATAACAATAATGTTTAATTAAAGTTTTGAAGTATATCGGATTATTGGAGCTTGGAAAGTTGTTAATGGAAATACTAGTGAGTGATTTTAAGACAAAAAAGTTTTAAATACAAGTAAGATGTACATGTTAAATGGACGAATATAAATGGCATGACGGTCAATCTCACTTTCAGCAATCTTTCGAAATTCAACGTAGAAAGGACAGAACACTGAGAATATTTAAACTACTGGCAATTTAAAAGTTTTCATTTTTTTATTAATAAATTAAGTTTTGCGTATCATATCCTACGAAACCATACTTCCATAACATGCTTTAGATACATTGAATAAAGAATGAAAAATGAAATTAAGAAGTATAAATATGCATTTGAATCCCTATCTCAGAGCAAGCAGACTATGGCATTGATGGAATAAAAACCCTAATAAAACATTACGGAACAAATAAGAAATCAGCCATGGTAGCGAGTAAACTAGGTTCAAGTAAGAAAGTTTATATTCGTGAAAAATCCTATTTTTGAGTAGATGTATCTAAAAGATAATATCCGTAAGCTCTGGAAATTGTGTAAACAAAACAGACACAAAGATCAGTTCCCCAACATCATCGAGCTGGCAAAGCTAACTATGTCCCTTCAGAATGAAGCACAGAAAAATATTCATACACAGATAAGGAACAGAATATGCTCAGAAATAATTAGCAGATTAATACCACAACGTGAGGTGGCATGTCTTTATGACTTGATTTTAGTAGAGCTCTAAATACAATGCTGCAGGAAAATGAGAGACAGATATTAAAGTGTTAGGTAAATATTGAACTGCGACGGTTTCCTCCTCTTCCTACTTCTGTACTCTCCTCTTCTTTCTGAAACTAAAAGTGAAGTCCCAGTTAGGATAAAATCATGAGCATCTCTCCTTACATTGTACAGGAATTACAGATTTCGAATTTCTCTTTGTATAAAGAGTGATTTAACCAGTAAATGAAGGTACTGATGGAAAAAATAACATATCACAGAATAAGCAAGGGGCAGATATTAATCCTCTCAAATTTATAACCTTGTGTATAATCAAACCAAATTATATAATAGGACAAGTTGTTTCAATAGTGTTCCTTCTTCACTATTAAATACAAGTATCTGTAGGGCTGTAGTAGTGTTCTGCGTCTGCAGGAAGTATAATGTGATAGTTTTGTTGGTATTTATCCTCATTCCCATGCCCGAATAAGTTCTATGTGAGATTGTTTTCGCACGAGGAAACTGATTTATTTTTTCTGTTTTGAAAACTATAACATCGTAATATCTTACAAGTTTAAGTGAGACATGGAATTGGTAAAACGATGTTTTCAAAGCGTTCTTGTCGCGGCAAAATAAAGGCCTGGTGTCTAATGAGAGTCACTTTTAAATGTTGAATAAAGAGAACTGCATATACATATATGAGAACTATATCTCTATCTATAATCTGCATATGGAACTACAACAAGCGTTTCAACACAAATACCGAAAGGGGCACCACCAACCTTCCAAAGATGAAAAGACCATGAAATTCATATTTGTGTCGATATGCAACGTATCTCGAATCAGACTGTATATCGTAAATCATATCGATACGCGGCACGACTGTATCTTTTGCACCCCTTATATATATATATATATATATATATATATATATATATATATATATATATATATATATATATATATATATATATATATATATATATATATATATATATATATATATATATATATATACATATATATACATATATATATATATATATATATATATATATATATATATATATATATATATATATATATATATATATACAAATTGTTCAGTGAACTCTCTTACCTGACCGAACATACACCATCAGACTGGCGACAAAATGAAGCACAACTTTCTTCATTGTCAACGCAGCAATCGTCTGTTCTTAGTATCTATGTGTGAGCTGATCCATTCAGAATTTAGAATGAAGGTTATATATATATATATATATATATATATATATATATATATATATATATATATATATATATATATATATATATATATATATATATATATATATATATATGTGTGTGTGTGTATGCTAGTTGTAACAGGTTCCATTGTTTGATAGAGCGTTTTAAAAACAAACGAAACGAAATGGTATTGAGTAATACTATGATGTAATAATTGTGATACAAATTACAGTAGGCCTTGTTCATTACCAGGTGGTACCTCTTAGGGCTATGTGTGACCCAATTCGAGATGGAAATGTTTATAGGAATGCTAAAAAAATCACTATGTCACAAAAAGTCGTATAGTCGTTCAATTTTGTAGTATACTGTTTAAAATACCACACTCATTATATAGTTGGCACTGAAAAAGATCTCTTTCAAATCCAGGGCCACTTTCGATTATTCAACTAAAGAGGCAAGTAATGTAAATAAGTTCAGTCTAATTTTTGCAGAGAATCATAGTCACACTTACAACGTCAATTGTCTCCTTAGCATTTCCAAGTTTCAACAAACTCGAAAGGTATATCATGCCGATATGTACACACCAAAATATTAATTGTCAATTACCCGTATGTAACATGCTAAAAGCACTTTTAAACTAATAAGCAGACTGTCATAACATTGACATCTACCCATATTGTTTGACATCTACCCATATTGTCCAGCTGAACGTGTGCAAGGCTAACTTAAATTAGTTGGAAACATTTACATTGTTCAGAGGATATTGATAGGATCTAATTCATTTTAAGATGCAACAAATTTATGTATATAACAAATCTTCAGCTAGTGGCACTGGGACCGTGTGAGCACTTAACTTTGCCGATCCTCCAGTGTATTCTAAATGAGATGTGTATAGGAACAAATGCCAACAGTAACTAAAAGCATTTCATTACCTCTACATATTGGTCCCAAATTTTTCAATGTATTATATGGTGATGTAGACATATATAAAGATAATGATTTTATTTGTAGTCTTCAAATATTGCAGGATCACGAACGGTTTGATACATTTTGCTATGTTCACACCTTTTTAATAGAAGATAAACAACTTTAATAATAACTAAATTTAATTGATGAGAAATATAACAATAATCTCATTTACTCTGAAATGGAAGAACAAACTGAAGAATTGATAATTATAATTGAAACTGAAAAGTGCAGAGAGGTAAATGGTATAATTGGTAGGATTGTAATTTGCCCAAGGTCGGAAGATGTATTAAATTAAGAAAATGTGTGAAATCTTTGTCAATACATTGTCCGAGTCAACATTCCTATTTTAAAATCATAGTCAAATAGTACTCACCTAGCAATATCCTATTTGATTATTAAATTTATACGCATTCGTCGATTTCGAAGCGCAATTTTGATAACATTGAGACACGTGCGTTCTACTAAACCGGATATGCATACAGAAACCACCACACTTTTAATTTAATGGTTAGTTGCTATAATTCGTGGCTTGAAACTAATTTTTTCAAATCAGTCATTTTTATTAACCATTGTAAAACGTGTTATTCTATATTAAGTGTCGCCACTTTATTATGCAGCAAATACAGACTAAGGACTATTTATATCATACAAAATATTACTCAGTTAAATGTCACTAAAAATGTGAAAACAGATTACGGGACACATACTATGATGAATTAATGCGTTGCATTCCATTTAACTGGAAATGTATCTACGTAAGCGGATAATCTCTTTACTATATGTTTGGCTGGAATTCTCATCCAAATGGACACTATTTTGCCCTGTCCTTTCAATTGCACACTTAATATCAGTCATTTAAGGATGAAGGATGATGGTAATACGGAATGCTGACATATATTGGTGTACCTAAATTAAAGAACGCAACCGTTATCATGTTTTACTTTTCAATGGTGAAATCGAAGGAAAACTAGAATGGTTATACTGTTTGAGGCTGTGCAGTTGATATAATAGAATAAATCATAATATCGTTTATTGTTCTCTTGCGGGCTTTTCAAGTTCTTACATTCAGTAACAACCCCAAATTGTAAATAGCAATGACGCAACGCTGTGAAGGTGATAGGTAGCAAACTTTATCATCTTGCCAGAAGTTGATGTATTAAAGGTCACCTACAATGTCCGACTTTACATTAAATTCCTGCCTTAATATTTTCAAACTATGGATATATTAAAACATTTTAATCTATCATTTGAATTGTTGCTTTCAATCAAAACACATTTTAGTGAAGTTAATACATCCATTTAAAGAATAAAATGTTATGTTAAATTAAATTATTATTCATTCAACTGTTCAAGGATAAAAGAGATATTGTAATGTTAATATTCCCATTTTTATTATCATAAATACCAACTTGGAAAGAGACAGCTCACCTAAGAGCCTAATACAAGAGCAGATGGCTAAAATGTCTGGATCAAGCGGAGGATTGTTGTTAATGCTTTTTATTGCCTCCGCTACAACAAAAATAAACAAACATAATTCTTTCAAAGTTTCAGAATGGTGCATAGCTGCATGCTTATCTGACGTCATGTATTCATCATTAATCAGATAGTAAAATGCCTCTGTGACAGAATGTTTACTGTTTCAGCAGGTCGGAGTGGATCAAATTATATTTGATTTTTCAATTAAATCCGGTAAATGTTAACTATTATTGGTTATTAACAGTCGCACTATGTGACTGTGGATCGTGCTCATTTCTATAATTGTGGAATGCATTTTTAGCTGAAACATCCCTTATCAAATGTAATTTGCCCAAGGTCGTATTAGTATTGTGACCTTTTAAAATAAATTAATATTTTTTCTATGGTTAGTAGTAGATGTCATATTATGAAGGAGATTTGCATCGTTTGTATACAACATCTTTTCAGGATGCTTTCTGTAAATTTTAGCCGAATTCTGTTAAGATGGCGCTCACATAATTTTCTTTTGTGTAAGCGTGGCCATATCTCTAGCACCGATAGCAATATTTCATGGTGGATTGGTAGAATGTGTAAAAACCTGAAATACCTTAATGTCAGAATACTTCTTTCCCACTTTTGGTCCAATTCTTTTTAATTTATTGCATCAAAACTCGGCAAAGGTTTGTCTGTCGTATTGTTAGTGGCCTTGTTAACGACGGATTGTCATCCTTTAAAATAATGCATTGTGGTTTATGTCACATATAGACAAATCCTGAAGTTATTACTGAGAAAAAGGAATTTCAGTACATGTGTGTTTTTTTGTAACGGTCAAAAGGGGGCCATATCTGATGGTGGCACGGGATCAGTTAGTTGTACCAGCCTGAGCGACATTTATAGCGGTATAGTTCAGTTCAAATTTAGCCAAATGTGGTTATTGTTGTTCTTTTGTTTTGTTTCTTTTGAAACTATAATTACGTTTTATGTAAAAGCGAATGGTCCGAGGATCGAGGGGTTTTGCACACCTTTCTTCATTATCAATCTAAAAATTCAAAGGTGTCTATGGATATGTTGATCGACTCAGACTTGAGAATATATGTCATGTATAGGTTTCATTTGGCAGATGCGGAAGGTCTGTAGCCTGTCTTGTTGTTTAATTTGAGTTTTCCTTAAACGAATGAAACGAAATGGCATTGAGTAATGATATGACGTAATAATTGTTTTGAAAAATACTTTAGCCCCTGTCCATTATCAGGTATTGACTCTTGGGATAATGTGTGACACAATTTGAAAACGAAATGTTTATATATAAATGCTCACTAAACCGAAATGGTAGAATAATAACACTAAATCGTAGATGATAAACATTATATTAAAAAGTACTAAGATATAACCGATAAACGCTATTTCACAGTAAGTTGTAATATGAGTGTATATGTGCTAAAATGTTACTTCAGGTTATATATTTGTCTTATAGCATTGGAATTTATAGGCATGTTGTATCTTAACCTATGAAATCACATGATCTAGCTTTGTGGCACTTTCACAATCAATAATGTTCCCAATTTTGACAACCTAACCAACTTCACAAAATTTCAATGCCATTTCAACCGATAAATTGAATTCATTTCGGATTTCAAAGCCATTTCAACCGCCAATTGAATTCATTACTGATATAGATTTTATGATCTTTTTAGATGACCTATGAGCATCAAAAGTATTAATTTTACGGAACACGCATCTCTAATGTTTCACCATAAAAACAACAAAATTGCTATCTAATTTCATTTGGCATTTTTGAATATCACAAACATCTCGAAAACGTCACACATATATATTCTGACACGTGAATAAATTCGATATATCTAAAATGATGGTAGAAATGATATACAATTATTTGCTACAAAGAAATGAAGTGTAAACATTTGTGACAGTTTGTTAGATGTAAAGACTAACAATTATAGTAGATAATCCTTGTAATGTAGTCTAGTTTACAGCTCCAGTAAATGCCCATTTTCCCGAATATTTTCAGATCTAAAACATTACTTTATTTGCAAAGATTGTTTCAAAATTCGAACCATTATGCGTCTTTGTTAACTGCATTTTTACATCTGACAGTGATAAATATAACAATAATACTAGAATTAGGGTGTGATGACTTTTTGGTAGAATCAAATTAACGTGTAATATCGTTGTTCCAATAGTAGTGTTCCAGAGTAAAGTTCTACCACAGTGAGTAAAATAGCTTTATAGGAATCAAGTTCTAATAAATGATGTCTGAATGTAAAAGACTTTTGTTTAATGACAGTGAACTGAGTTGAAATAACAACATGAAATACCACAGACATCCTGAAAAGTTGAACACGTTTTCATTCCCAATGAGCATGATTACAAACACAAGAATGAAAAAATGTAATTTATAATAAAAATCTAAATTTAATCGAATAGGCGAATCATTGTATGCAACCAACACGCACAAAAGGCAATAGAAATTATAGAATTGTTATTGAAGAATCTACTCTATCACAAATTAGAAATATATTTGATCTAATTGAATAGGTAAACTGGAAATAGTATCATTTCTATAGGATAACTAAGAAAGAATGGAAAACATTTCAAATATATTTGAAAAGTAAATTATTATATTCTAAACAACTTACAAATTATACAATAATTCATTGCAAACACAATTGAAATTAATTTGGAATACATTATACCTTGGATCTGCGATAGAACTTTATAATTATTTGGGACTTTATTCGCAATTATGTAAGTTTCTCTCAAATTTTCATTTTAGAAGTTGGAAAATTAAATTATTTGTTGAATTTTACTACTCTTGTTAGCATTTATTTTACTTTTATCTTAGTTTAAGACCACAGAGTCTTAATAATTTGGGGTTCATGCGGGACACAAACTTCTTGAAGATATTTCCGAAAGATTAAAATTGCCTTCTGAAATTTCAATTTACTTTCTTTGATAATTTTTATTACCCCCTGGTAAAGATTTTAATTTCATGAATTTAAGAACTTTTAGTGAAAGTAACAAGCATTTGCAATGCCAACCAAAGTAGTAAACTTTATTTCAAATCCTATCAGGAAAGCTTAGGGTCTTTGACAACGAACGAGTTCCTTGTCAAACGATGTATTATTTTGGAAGTATAGCATCTGTAGCAAGATAACTTGGTTGGATTTCCGATTTATAACAGAACACTTTTGATGGTGATAAAAATACATAGTTTATTGATGAATGGCTCAATTAAAAAAGAATTATGATTAATATGTGCGTGTATAAGAGCCAAATCTTGGACACATTAAAACAATCCGCACGAAAAACCATAATTATGTAACACAAATGTGAATACAAGTAAATGACCTTACACTGTACAAGGAAAAAAGGTAAATGCTTCACAGTAATTTCACACGACGAAAAGAATGATGTGTTCATCGCAAATAGTTAAAATTATTCACTGTAATTTCGCTAGAACACTTGGCTACCAGTCACACTGGTCAATCAAGCTGTCAGATTACAGGTAGTTACCGACCACCATTCAATCACTGGGTCAATCAAGCAATCAGCGCCCACCAGTCGGTTAGCAATGTCCGATCACCTGCTACCCAACCAGTAACACACTGCTCAATCAGCTACACGGCCGCGTACAACCAACTCCGTCACCAGCTCCATCGTCGGCTCCACGGCCGGCCATGACCAGCACCACAGCCGGCATGGTCAACCCCATGGTCAGCTCTACAGCCGCCATCCCGTCAACCCTGACCACCATCAGTTCCATGACTACCACGGTCTGCTCTAATCACCATAGTCTGCTCTGATCAGCAAAAACTAAATCTAACACCGTGTAATATGAATGACACGGGCATATACGATGACACAAAATGATGTTATATACGATAATCTATCCAAATGACATTATCGGGGTAACGTTGCAAGGCAATCAACGCTTTCAGAAGTGAACATACTGACGTTATATATGGTACGCTATACAAATTACATTATCAGGGTAACATTGCAAAGCAATAAGCAGATTTAGAAGTGAACTTAATAACGATATATACGGTAAACTATACAAATTATATTATCGACGCAACATTGCAAAGCACAAATACAGATTTAGAAGTGAACCAACCTGTGTCCGATAAGATTCCTATGACAGTATACGTTTCCAAAACAATGCAACTTTATTGCAAATATAGACCTTCTGATGAGTCACAAACAAGAATAGAAAAGATTTGCATAATACTACGTAAGCCAGAGCTACATAGAAAATATACAATAGTACGACAGTTATAACATATAATATACATAAGGAATTAATAAATAACTCACATATGAATGTACCTAAGATGTGCAAGTCCTTAAGAAAACTGCTCAATGACAAGTTGTTCGATATTGTCAAGATCTCTTCCTACGGTTGCGGTATTTATGCACAGACAATGTAGCCTTACATCTCCTGTGTACTTGATGAATATCCGTTTTTTTTTCCATCGAAAGCACTTCACAGGTGTGGCATAGGATGAACCAAACTCACTCTTTTGAAATATTTGTAAAATATACATAAATAACCCTCGGGTATCGTTGTACACAAAACACGAAACCCAAGTATATGTATCTAATAAATAACGGATTTTACAAAATTCCGTGACAGCAGGTCTGGCTAACAACAAAATCAAAATTAGTTTAGTCCAGTATTTGTAATAAAGAATATTTGTTTTCGATGAAGTTTTCACTGTGATTGATTAGTTAGTCTGTACCTGGCTCTAATAGGAAATTAAACGAATTGCAGTTAGAAACGTATTTAAAAAGAATTAAAGCATCAGCTTTCGAAATACATTCTGCAAAGCAAAAAAAAAATTAAAGAGAAATACAACGGTAGGGAGAAACAGTAAAAAGAGAAATACAATTGCGGAAGCTGAAGAGAGACAGACAGACAGACAGACATACAGACAGACAGACGGAGAGACGGAGAGAGAGAGAAGAAAATACAGAGAGAAACACGAATGAAATACAAATTCGGAAGTGAAAAATTAGAAAGGTGGATAGAGAGCAAGAAGAATGAAGAGATAAACTCTAATCCAGACATACGAGAAAGGAAGAGACATTGGAGAATGCTGCTCCTACAGCGGATGACTATTCCCTAACTCACAAAGTTTCAATTAACATTTTCTTCCTCTCAGTAATTTTATGTAGCAAAAACATTTCAGCCTCCTACGTGTAATTCCAAATTTCACTTTGGCACTACCTTTTGGAATCAAACATCTGATTAGACTGATCCAAATTCCTTATCTCTTCCTATGTGCACTTATTGTAAAAGAAAGGGCAACTTATTTCTGATTACTGCAGATTATGGAATCAGCAGCAGTATAAAGACACAGATAGTTCAAATGGTCTTATTTCTAAGAAATCAATGTCAAGGTCAGATTTTGAAAATGACATATTTGTTGGGTCAAACAAATCCCATTCTGATTTTATTGTTTGAGAATTATGAACCGTTCATGTCAAAGGACTCTGTATCACTCAGAGTCATTTACTATCCGGTACATTCCCTTTGTCTGCAAAGTTTTCTCTCATTCAGAAATAGAGTGTGGCTTTGCTTGCAATCGCCTGGGTTTGAAAAACTACCCGTCCGTCCGGTATCTGACAAAGATTCCCTCAACACTATTTTGTGAACATGGCAGTGAACATCATGCTGAAAAGTGAGTGTGTCAGTACTCATCCAGGTTTGATACCGTTTGTGACTGGGAAGTATTCGAATGGTTTCTATGTTGTCCATTACTTAGGCCATCATGCCATCGTGGTACTGGCTAACGAACCGGATGAAGTTATATGGGTAGCTGATATTTGTCATGGTCTTCCAAAGTCCATATTTGCTGACTGTGTCGAACGACTTGCTCAAGTCAACAAAGGTTGTTAAGAGGTCTCTGTGTTGCTGCTGAGATTTCTCCTGGAATCATCATGCAGCGAAGAAAAGGTCGAATGTCCCACGGTCTGCGCGGAAACCACGCTGGCTTTCTGACAGTAGACATACTATCGGTGGTGGATGAGGCGAATTAGCAGGACGCGAGAAGGTGTCACGGCAGCTATTAAACAAACGGAGATTCGTACGTGGGGGTCACAGCACTGATGGTTACTATTCTGATTGTAAAGATGGACAATATATGTGTTCTTAATCTCATGTGGGACCTATCCTTCATTCCATATTTATTGGAAGTGGTCTTTGAGCCCCTGCAGCAATACAGGTCCCCAGCGTTTTACACCTTGACAGGTATAGTATCTTATCCTGGGGGTTTTCTACAAGGCAACTGAATGATGGCTTTCTTAATCTCTTGCACACAGATTGGTGTATCCAGCCCAGCATTAGTTTCTACTTTTGGCAACTGTTGTATGCCTTCATCGTTGATGGATGATATTTGCACTATTGAGAACATCATTTAAGTGTTCGGTCCATCGGTCCAGGATCTGAGTCAGTAAGAGGACTCAAACTGCTTTCAGGGCGTCATATGAATGATTTGGTTCGTTTATATCAGCACAGGCCTGAACCTTGTCTGCTTTGCTGCTAAGCCAGGAGTCCTGCATCGCTTCGCATATTCTGGCATCCGCATACTGGTGTAGGCTGCCGCCTAGATGTCTGATAACAGTTTCGGAATGACTATGTGTTGACGGTTTTTCTGCAAGCAATGTCTGTATCTCCTGATCTTTCTAATCGAACCAGTAATGGTTTTTGTGTGCCGTTTGTCACACGTGTAAGCGGGTGGTGGAGATAAGAGTGTCTCTGAAAGAGTCCCAGTCCTCTTCCGCAATTACCTGGCTAATCTTCAGGTCTTCAGATTTCCTATTCGGCGATTAGGCTAATTTTCAGCTTTAGTATAGTCTATTTACATTCTTATTCCAAAGGGGACCTCTCTTGTGATGAATGTAAAGGGTGAACTTGGGCACAATTGGTATGTGGACCAGCCAAAAATCGGCACCAAATAATGCATAACTCGTACGTCCTTTCTGTCCTTCATCCTGGTGAAGACGTAGATGGCAATGCTTTGGGCGGTTGTGCATCCACGACATCTTGTTACCAGTAGTTAGGCGGAACAAAGTGTGTATGATGAATAGATCACGTTCAGTGTTGATCTTGAGTATCAAGAGGAAGTTTATGTTGCACTTGCCGACACCTTCCCAGGTATGTTGGTCAGTTCCCATTCTATCATTGAAGTTGTCGCCAAAAGCGTTTCCGATTTCATAGTGGCTAAAATGAGTGAATCCGACTCTTCATGAAACCTGTTATTCACATTTTCTCTGATGGTCACTGTTGGAGCCTAAGTACTGATCAACGAGCCACTCCTTTTGTTTCCGGTGGAAGTTGTAAAGTCCTAAGGCGATCATTGACGCCATTTGAGAAGGACACTAAGCGTGCGGACTAGATTATACTTCACCGCAAATTGTTGTTACTAAGTGGTATAGACAGGAACTTACTAATTGAATGGCAAAGGAAAATTTGGCATTCGTAACTCCAGGTGGACTTTATCAAAATAACGTAATGCCGTTTGGGATGAGTGGTTTGCCTTGTACGTTTCAGGTTTTTAATGAACATGATTACATCTGATCAAGATAATTGTGAATTTATATCTGTGGCCTAGCGGTTAGAGCGTCCGCCTCGGATGCGGGACTTCGTGGGTTCGATCCCCGGCCGAGTCATAGCAAAGACTAACAGCTTCCTCGATTGGCGCTCAGCATTACGAGGTTAGTGTTAGGACTGGTCGGCCTAGTGTCAGGAAAATGTGACTGGGTGGGACATCACGCTACATGCCCCATGATGCCCCAGTGCTAGACATCAATATAGACTGCCACACTGCAGACATCGTAGCGAAATGACTGTAACATTGTTAAAGCTACGTTAAAAATCCAAATAACACACACACATGTCAGAAATTGAGCAGGATACATGCCGTATTTTGGAGAACAAATCTTCGAGAATGGTAGCCATAAACATCAAGAAATTGTTATTTATGCTGTATCTTTGCCTTTGCAAAGCCAGAAAATGTTACGTGTTCTTGGCCATAAAGTCGTAGAAATGTTATGTATGCTTTATCTTTGCCATTACAAAGCTAGAACATGTTACGTGTTCTTGGCAATAAAATCATAGAATTGTATCCTGTATCTTTCAATTACGAAGCCAGACAATAGTATGTGTGCTTGGTCATATAATTATTAAATTGTTATGTATGCTATATCTTTGCCAAACATTCCAGGAAATGGTAGCTGTACTGTAATTTCAACATAAACATAAAATGGTAGGTATGGTGCATTTTCGCAATGCACAAACAGGAATGGTAGGTAGTTGATTCTTTAGCAGAAGGTAACAAAATTAATAGGCACCCCTGGTGTACATTGCATAAAATTCCAGGAAATATAGATATCTTGTATTTTCGCCAAAAAAAAACAAAACGGATAAAATATGTATCTTGTATCTTTGCCATCAAACTAGAGCGTAATAGACTTGTATTTTCACCAATAGAACAGTTATGTTCCGAACTTAAATATTAACATCAATTTCCATCGTCTCTAAGCCATTTTACCCAATGAGTTTATTTCAACAATACAGAATTATGCAAGGACAAAGAGCATACAACTAATAATTCTTTCATTGGTTGATCATCTTAAATTATTTTTTCATGGACACAATATAATAAGTACTAATGTTTTAAATTTTGTCTTAATGAAATTGGCTGATCAGCAAGGACGACAACTACTGAATGTGTAATGCCTAATTGGCATTTGACAGTCCAAAGTCAACCAGAGTGAGTAAAATAACTTTACTGACTTATTTTTTAAACTTATTATATCAATATATCACCTTGGTCACATTTGAAACTACAAAACCGTCCAGTGATGATCAATGGCCTACCATGTTCTTCATGTAACAGAATTTTTGTACAAATTAAAGTTGGAATCAGTCGGGTCATTTCACCCCCAATTCAGGAACGAAATATTGCCCGAATAGAAATACACGGGACGTCCACGAAGACAAAATAAGGGATATTACTTAACGCACATAATGAATAATTAATTTTGCAGGTGACTTTATACTTACAATAAGCACATCTGTACACAATAATAACTTTAATATCACTAAACCTAAGTAAACACACCCACAACATGTCAGGAATTCGTTCCAATTGATATTTGGAGGGAATTAAATGTAGATACACACCAGTATATACTTGGAAAGCAACAAAGCCATTAAAATAACCTAAATTAGATTTTATTTACTGGATGAAAGGAAGCTGTGACCGACCTGGCTATAACGCACATCTCTCTATGGCGATGATTAAAGTTTTGATTTCCACACATACCAACTGATAATAGTTGCTGAAACTATATATCTGTTTTTCCTAAAGTTGCAGAATATGCACGGCTAGTTAAACAAACTGTACGTGATGTCAAACAATATCCTGAACACTCTTTTCAGAATTCACACAATGTCAATACATGAACAATATTTTGAGACAATACAATAGTAGTAGTAGTTTTAGTAAGAGATAAAAAATACCACGATTAAAACTAAGCTCAATAATTAGAGGAAATTAATGAATTAATGAATTGATTAAAACTAAGCTCAATAATTAGAGGAAATTAATGAATTAATGAATTAATTAAAACTAAGCTCAATAATTAGAGGAAATTAATGAATTAATGAATAAATTAAAACTAAGCTCAATGATTAGAGGAAATTAATGAATCAGAAAATGACGTGTTGATGGAATAGAGTAGCAAATGTAAAAGGGATTTTCATCCGGTCAAGAGTAGAGCTGGTCGGTGAAGGAAGAAAGATTGCCATTTGTTTATACCCTTAGCAACACGATGAAAAATGGCATTCTAATCAACAAGATTAGATACATAGATCAACTCAAAATGATATTTTCCAAGAAACTATTGAAATATTTTAGCATTTACAAAAATACAGAAATGTATAATACATCAATTCAAATGAATATTTTACTAATTTGAATGTAGATATTGAGGACAATATAATTTGCAGAAACTACAAAACTATATCCCGAGTCCCATCTATGTGAAGAAACTAAAATGCTTGAACCAGAAGGCAATCAGCTAAAGACCAGATTTAACTATTTAGCGTCTTTATTAAAAGGTATTTAACCAGCAAGCTTTAGACGAAACTGCTCTACCCACTCTGAAAGATTTCAAACCCTTGATGAAAAGTCCATCACTCACACCACCACCACCACCACCATCCCCAGTGGTCATGAGAGACGCCACCCCACGAAAGCCTAAGGAATAAGAGATGCGAGAAGATTTTCAAACACCGTCAACAGCTCCCATTTCTAGTATGATTGCAGCGTCCTTGTTGACCCCTTCCCCCACACCCCAATGAGAAGAAATGAAAGCTTCGGTTAAAAAGATGTCCACTCCTCCTTCGAAAGAAGTCAAAAAGAAAGAAGGGAAACCAGAAATGAAAAAGGAAAAGAAGACCAAAGCCATTCCATAACCACCTCCACCACTAGCATCGATTTCTACTCCCGTGGCCCATCGGTCACGTAAATCTGATTCCAAACCACGTACTTGAGAGTGTGGTGATGCGTAAAATATTTCAAAGTGCACTGAAAACGTTCCACGATGCTGGCTTTGGTTTCGGGATTCTCAGTGGTGAAAACATGAATGGCACGTTTCTTTAATTATTTTTGGAAAGCTTGGTTCAGAAATGTGTGCCTTTGTCAGTTTGCCATCGAAGAAGGTGACGACCGTTTTGTTTCAACACCGTTGCAGGGCTCGCACTAACTCGCTCCTCGATTTTGGAAGTCAAAGACAAAGAAGCAGTGTACGAATTGTGGTTCAAAAGGTAATAAAGTTCCCAGGTATCTATTTTTCGTTTGTTGTTTTTTCTTCACAAGGATATAAGTGATCAATTCAATTCTGACTTTCTCTTGGAAAATCTCTGACAAGTAACCGTTTCTTCTTTTTGTCTCTTCACTCTGAGCCAAGAGAGCTTCAGTGTGATAGATCTCCAGAGTCGTTAAGGGAGGACAAGAATGTTCACGCAGGTCTTTATAGCACTGATGCAACACGGCTTTCTCCGAGATGAGACTCCAAGCTTCTTCCAGATACTCGTCCAATTTTTCTGGATCAATCCCGTAATTTTTTCTGACAAGTGTTTGGCAAAGCAGGAGACTAAATGTTGTTCTTGTTCTGGCCATCTGGACTTTATCACTATGTCCTTTTCGTCTTTATTTTGGGATTCTACTTCCAAGGTCTCTACACATTCCATATCCAAACATTCTCCACTATATAAAGAAGGATAACATACTTGCATGGCTTCTGCCAGTCTGGAATGACTTCTCTCAAACTGTTAATTTCTAGGGTATTATCGAATTCGGAATACAGGATGACGTTCACCGGCTGGGGTAGAGCTTCTGCAAATTGACATTCCACACGCAGTTGACCAGACTTTAAAGGGCGGAAATGTCCCTCGTCATTGCCTTGGTCTGGAGTGAAACTTAAAAGCCCACAAAGTGTAACCTCCTGTATAATCATCGTCGAAATGCCGCGACTGGAGGTGGTTCCTAACTGCCCGGTGGCTTCGTACTGGGACAAGTACGATCTCAAGTAATTATTCTGGTTAAAGTTAGGTTCGAAAGGTCGTGTACACAAGGCCTTCGCGACTGACTTCGATTTTGGACACTCTGTAGTGCTTAAACTGGAATGGATTATGATCATGGGCTCCGTTTAGTGCTGCATTGCTCACGATGCCAACGATTAAACACTTGGGTAACTTTCCTTGGAACAGATAATCTTCAATCTTTGATCGGCGACCAGACGCATTGATGAAAGTTTTCACTTCCATGCATTGTATCGGATATTTGGCGGTCGTTCTGCTCAAAGTGTGACTGATGTCGTTTCCCACTGTAGGTAACACTTCCACACGACGCACGTAGAGTCTGGCTTCTTGAATGAGGTTTGGTATTCGTTAGCATGGGACATCAAATGGAATGCGGTACTGCTACGATATAGTCTCAGGCGGATATCCACGCCGTTCAGCATATGCTTCTCTTGCAACCACATGTCCAAATGCAAACGATCCATCAGTTCTAAACTTAGTCCTTGCAGGATTTTCTTTTTACGGTCGTTAAAACGTACATTGTGAGGATCGTCATCTGCTGTCAGGGCTGTGTCGTTAAACGTGTTCTCACCTGCTGTGTCAGCTTCCCATACCACGCAAGCATCCATATGAGTGTTTTTGGCTTCTTTTCCGTACGTCAAGAGATTTTCCAGGTACGCTCGGTATGGGTAAGTATTCATGCTACTGCTGACCAGTTTGTTATTCAAATACAAATCCACTTCACTGAACAAGGAATGCATGAAATTGTTGACGGTAGCTATTCTAGCATAGACTCCTACAGGAGTGTTGTCCGTTTTGATCACTTTGACTTTCATGTACAAGTAACTGCTATTCAGATCGATGTAATCTTCTGGTTGTCCATTGATTTCAAACTCTATGGGAACTGAATCCGTCAAAGAGGAAACGGGATGAAATTCGACCCATCGGGATTCTTGCATTGTCATCATGGTGGATGGCATAGCAAACAGATCCAGTTCCGACTTGGAACAGGCGCAATACTCTCGGTGCATCATTTCTTTGCCTCTGTATTTGTTTAATAATCACAAACGTCTAAGTCTCGAGCAGTTCTTTTCTTAGTCTTTCTAGCTTTAGAAGTGTGAAGTCTTGTGAAGGGGTGCGATCTTCGTCGTCTCTTTTTGCCGTGTCCTTGTTGTGGCTTCAGGGAAGCGGGAATGCCTGACTCGGTAGCGTTCAGGGCATTTATAGAAGTTTCTCGTAGGCCCAAAAAGTCTTTGCCTGTTTGCAGCAAGACATTTTTGCCTGCTCTCAGGAATGCTTCTTTAGGGTTTTGTTTGTCGATGATGACATTTTGGAGAAATTCTTTACCGTGGGTCAATGCGGCATCTTTCAAGGCATGTAATCCTCGTGTCACCATCGGTTTCAACACCGGAGCCACCGAACGAAGGGCTGACTTCAACATATCTCCTAAACCGTGGAACGCCTCGGTATACTGAATACATGACTTACAATTTGTTAGAGAACCGTTTTCGAAAATGGAGTTTCACCGTGACTTTCCATTTGGAAAATGGAATATTTTGTCCCAGATCTACTTTTATAGTAATTTTGACAGTGTCAAAATACGACTTACTGACGGGCAAATAGTGACGATGCACAAGTTCGCGGTGTACGTGATAGGTGTTTGCACATTCCTGGTCATTAAAAAACAAAAACGAAAAAATAGATACCTGGGAACTTTATTACCTTTTGAACCACAGTTCGTACACTGCTTCTTGGAATCCTGTCTTGTGTGCTCAAGATGAACTACCTCATCGCAAACCTCAAGACCATCAAGCTTATGTGATCAACACGGACGACAACCGTCTATTTTCCTCAAGAAGGATCTGTGGAGTATTTTGATTCGTATGGATTCCGCCAATTGGAATACGACATCATTGACTTTATGAGAAGAAATGATCAGTTTATACGATTCAATAATGTGAAATTACAAGACACAGATTCATGGGTGAGTGGACAATATTGTGTGTATTTTCTGCATCAACGCAGTCTGTGATATTCTTTAGAAGATTTAGAGACTTATTATGATCGTCATTTTTCTAGAAATGATAAGAAAGTAGATGGATGGTTTTATAACCATTATGGTTATCTTTTGTCTCTAGCTAGAAAACGTAGTGTACATCAATGGCCCCATGACTTCCAACAGTGGAAATCTTAATTTAATTCACAACGTTGTCAACCATGTCCAAAATAGATAGTTAATTGAAAATAAATTTATTGATGAATTGAATTGTTAATTTAAAAATATTGTTCAGTGTTAGTTGTTAGTTATTTGAATAAAAATGTTGTGCTTTGAAAAAAATTGAGTCTGTAGTTTGTTTACCATTTGTATTATGAACCATGCTCTTTGACGTCTCTCTATCGCTCAAATCGAACTAATTGAGCGTTCTGACTCGAAACCGTGTAGAGATGATTTTGTTCGCGTCCGCGCTTGATCCATAAAAGCTGGGTAGTTTCCAGTCTAACCATCCATTTTCGACTCATCCTCCTACGAAGATGTGCTCAAGACTAGCCAAGCCGAATGAATCTTACGTGAATTCGCATCGTGTCAGGCAAAGCCTGATACGGAAGTCTGAAGAGATAAAGAATGTCACAATGATAAAAGTCACTGAGGACCTGATAGAAGAGCTCTTCAGAGAGGAAATAAAGAAGAAGAAAGAAGAATGGACGGAGAAGTACAGACTTCAGAAACAACAGAGAGAGCAGCAGCAACAGCAAGAGCAGCAGCAGGAAACTGACAGAGGTTTTGTCGACTGCCGTGTCGACACCAAAGAGTTCTCGTTCTCTTTCCGAAGAAGCAGAAGCTATCCTATGTGAAAGCCGGTCGCCAGACGAGGCCGTAATCTTAGATCATAAAAGATTGCCATAGATCCTCGTCCACAAAAAAACAGCCCTTTTCAGGGCTACCCAATACTCTAGAAAAGGAATACTCATTCAATTGCCAATAGTATTTAAGTCAGTTAGAAAAAAAATAGACGTGCGTCTATAGGCACATTATTTCTTTATCTTAGTTAGAAAGTGTAACTATAAGCCCTTCATTTCCGTAGCTTGTCAGATATTTTAAATGAGTGATTGTCAGTAAAACAAAGTGAGTGAGTGTATTTTTTAAGTCCGCGCGTCTTTGGTGATATTATGGACAATGCAAGTTTTGGTGTCAGGGGATGTTTTCCTTCACGTCTGTGCTTGGCCGATATATACGGAACGCTCGGTAGTCTGGCTACCCATCGTTGACCTGTCAACAGTGAAAAATGAGTAACAGAACAGCGAAGATTATGGAAATCCAGATGCATCTCGAATACGCCAGGCGACTCTTAGATGAGCTAGCAGCGGAGGCCATAGCAGAGAAAGAAAGAATATAGAATGAGGAGGAGAGAAATAAAAAGAAGAGAAGGAAAAGAAAAAGGCCAATTTCGCCTCACCTGATCATGAGGAAAACAAGTGAATTAAGCATGTGGTGATGACACCTCGGCAGGTAGCACCAGCACGACAGCCTCAGCCACAAGAGCCACCAATACATGTGGTTCGTCAGGGAGAATATTAGAATGGGGAATTGGAGAGGCAAGGACAGCCTCAGCGACAAGAACATCCATGGGTGCAAAATAGACGAAGGAGACACGAATAAGTTTTCACTATCCCTCAAACCTAGGAGTGGGATAGTGAAGTCAGTAATCCTCTCTCTCTCACACACACAAATACACACACACACACATACATAAATTGGGAGAATGATTGAAGTCGGCGATGCGTGTGTAGTGCCAGGCCGGGGCGATGTAAGCATTAGCCAGGTGCTACTGGAGTTACAAAAACAGCCCTTCTCAGTGCTAACCAAAACTCTAGAAAAGAGACACTATTCAGTTTGCCAATGTGTGTGACTGTGGAGTAGTGTGAATATAAATACTCACTCCTTTATTGATATGAATTGAGTGTGTGTGTGAGAGTGTGTGAGAGAGAGCTCACGTACGTTTGTGTGGATAGTAGATTATTGGGGCTTGTAAGCGCTCGCGTTGTTTGTATGGATAGTAGATTTGGGTTATGTTTTTGCTTCTTCCCGTGTGTGAATAATAGATTTTGGTTATGATTTTTGCTTCTTCCCGTGTGTGGATAGTAGACTTTGGGTTTGATTTTGCTTCTTCGCGTGTGTGGATAGTATATTTTGTGGCTAGTTATGGCACCTTTCCGTGTGTGCATAATATCTTTTGTGTTTGGTTTTTGGCTTCTTCCCGTGTGTGGATAGTATATTTTGTGTTTAGTTTTTGCTTCTTCCCGTGTGTGGATAGTTGATTATGGTTGAATATTTTTTTGCTTCTTCGCGTGTGTGGATAGTATATAATGTGGTTTGGTTTTTGTCTCGTCAACTCTGTGTGGATAGTAGTTAATATGTAAAGAGAGAAGTAAGGGAGGTTTTTCTTCAGGTCTGTGCTTGACAAATAAAAACTCAAGCGTTAGTCGTTCACGCCATTCTACGGAATAAGCAAAGAAGATGGCAGGTAATTCTGAATGGTTCAACAACTTGAAAGACAGTTGGTACTGGGTGGTGGATGTAGCCTGTGTAGTGGAAATGTTTAAACATGAATGCAGGTGTCCAGCTACCAAAGACTTTGTGACAAGTCAAGTATTAAGCATCAAGGTAGCCATGGATCTTGTCATGGGAATGATAGAGGAAAAAGTGAAGAGGTTAAGAGGCTTCATTCACCCTCAGTATGTGAGAGTGGGAACATTGAAGGAGGCCATTGATAATGTCACGAGAGTCAGATGCTTCTTAGAAGACATATTGAATTTCACAGTAGTCTTTTGTAAAGTGGGGAGTAGGTCAGCTCAAGAAAGCAGAAAAACTGATGAGAAAGGTATTGGAAAAGGACGTAAAAAAAGATAATAAAAAACTGGACTAAAGAGAGAAAGGAAAGAGAAGAAAGAAGAATTTGAGAGGCTCAACAACAACTGGATGAAAGTCCAGGAGAAATTCAGAGCCATTGGCCATCCTAACTGGTTACATGAAAATGAATCAAAGAAGAAGAAATGAATATTTCGAAAAATTGGAAGATGGTGAATGAAGTGGAGAAACTAGAAGAAGAATCAGCAGAAGCCAAATGCCCTTTTCAGGGCCACTCATATGCCTCGAAAAGAATTACTTTCTTGCCTCCCAATTTTATTTTAATGTTGTATAAATGTTTGTCTCTTGTCTGTGTTATATCTGTACATCCGCTCTTTGCTCAGGACTGTGACGGCACCTCTTTTAGTTGCAACTTTGTTACCAATCACCCATACCGTGACGTCAGACGCTGTACAGAATCCACTTTCCCTTGTCCCTATACAGACCTACTATTCCCCATGTTCATTCCCATGTGTGCCCTATACAGGCCCAAGTTGTTTTTCCTTCTTTGTTATCATATGCCCTATAAACTTTTACCCTATACAGGCCCATGGTGTTTTTCTTTTGTTCTCATATGCCCCTTATCGCCCCACTTCACCACTCTCAAGCTTATAATATCTAATCTACTTCTTGAAGACTTTTAATGGCGTTTCTTAGTTGTACATAGAGAATGTCTTATCTACCTTCCAATTTTGGAGATTCTATTATAAACTGTAGGTCAACCTTTTATAATAACATCAAGTCAAATATTACATTAAATAACTACATCTTATCTTGGTTTAACATTCAAGGACTATTTATGCAAGGTGACCATTATATCCAGATATATTTAACCTTTCTGCAGAAACACTCTAGCACAAGGACGGAAGTAGTTCAAATATAAAGTTTATATAAATTGATATTAGAGTATATTTGACCTCTCAATATTCAGACGAAACTTCTTTTATTCTAGATGGGAATAGTACATTATAAAGTCCGTATTTTAGAATAGTACATTCTCAAGTCCGTATGTGATCTTTAATGCTGCTCCTTTAAATTTCCAGGACTTAGTGTAAATATTTAGAAAGCTTCGGTTATCTGGTTCGGGAGTTTAGTTTGAACTGTGTCAGAGTTCTCAGATACCTAGTGGAGATTCAGAGTATAAAACTATCTGCAAAATGTTAAACAAAGCTTTACAAATGTATTAATAAATTATGAAAATAAACCTAGAGACCTAAAATAGATTACCATACTAATGATTAAAACGATCTCCTCAAACTGCCTGTTTCAAATGTGGTACACTATCTGCGCTACATCTTTCATTTTTAAGAATACAAGGCCACAAGAAGCATGCAAATGTTTTACTGAAATATATTTAACTCAGATTGAATTGTTGATAAATGATACTACATGAAATGAACATGTTTGAGTGCCTAAACAAGACTGAATGCAATCAATTAAATATTTTTTATCATTTGTTTCAACATATACATGTTAACAAATTGTCAGACTAAATAATTCTTATCTTAACTTCTTTGAAGCTCATTATTTTATTGTTATCGTTACGACACATCTTTATGTCCGGGGACATTCTTTCGATGTGCAGACACTGCCAGCGATGTAACAAGCCCCATATAAACAACCGCAACTACCACACTTATATATCGTTCCCTGCTTATGTGCTCCTGAGTACTTTCAAGACTGGGCTACTGTTATTCACTTCCAAGTATCTACAACGGAAAGTTTCAAAACTAAAACCATGGCTGTTCGGAACATTCATGATGTAGGAAGAAATGAGCATACAAACCACCTGTAACCTTCCGTGATAATCGTTTGATCCAGACTCACACAAAATCTGTACAGTATATTACAGTCCAATGCACCTATCTGAGCTCACGCAAATTTGCATTCCATCAAGAAACGTACACTATTGTATATTCGTATTGTTCCCACTGTTAGGACGAAGTAATACGGACAACGTTCATTTGCGTACCAGGGCCCATGTATCTTCGAAACAAGGACACTGATCTCTGTCGAGGGTGTTCTTAAAACATAACCATTTCAACGACGAGAAAGACCTAATAGTGTTCACTTATTTAATTATTGTCAGCATAGTGTTGCTTTGCTATTCCACAGTATTTTTGTTTTGTAATCTTGTCGTTTTATAAGTGGTATATGTTATCTATATGTAAGTCGCTTGGAGCCTCTAATGATTATGCTCTGTAATAAGACCGCATTATTATTATTATTATTATTATTATTCCCTGACAAGGCGCTTGGAAAAAATATGAAGTTTTGAAACCCATATGAATCGGTGAGCAAGAAGGATTAACATGACTTTAAACATATTTGAAAGAAAATAAGATTAAATAACCGATATAAAGATATATTTTCGTTTATTTTGTTTAATCACAGAACTTTTAGCATAACCAATCCCCTCCCCAGCATAGAAACTTCAAAATGCTCATTAATTCTATTACAAATTGATATTACTAATTTTTATTAGTAACACAACTATCTAGAGAATGTATTATTTAAGTAACAATTCATGTTAATAGTGTTCGCTCAGTAGTACCTCGAGGGTAAATAATTTCACATGTGCATTATTTATTGGTTGGTTGTTATTCTGTGTGACGATCACTGACATAATCGTTTGAGTGTAACACCAATACGGAGTAAAAATAAAAATTGAATAACAAGCTTTGCACTCAGTACACTTAAGCGAATGAAGTTACTATTTCCATAAGGGCATTCCCCAAGGGTACAACGGATTAATAAGGCTTTGAATTAATTCGTTGATGGGTTAGCAAAATAAACACTAATGAAGACTGTTGGTGACCTTTTCAGTAGTACAATATAAAGGAGTACTTGCAGAAAATGTTTTCTTATTCTTGTTTATACAAGTATAAAACTAGAAATGGGTTTATTATACAACCGTACGTACACGACCGATAGGTTGGGGCTGGGGGATCAGCTTGACTTCGGATTGAGGAATCGTGATCATAACGATTGGAATAGGTCAACATAATCTGTTAAAAAATAGTACGATATGATTATAATTTTGTTCACTAAACTTTCTTAAAAATCAACGACTTTATTTGCAACAAAAATGTTAGCAAAGAGAAAATAACTTGTCACAAACAGCGTGCATTTAGTGAGTCCTACATCACGGGAAATATTTTAAGATAGTTTACCTTATTAATCATGATGACACCTCACGAAGTACTTATCACCAGATTAACTAAGAGTTGCTGGCCACAAAATGAAGAACTGCAATATCTATGTTGATGTAAAACAATCAATTTCTCCTCTCCCCACCTTTAAAGTAACCTACCTTTTCAAATATCGCATCAGTAAATTGCACTGGCTTTACAAACAATTATCATGACCTAGTTTGACGTTATATGTTAATAGCAAGCCTTCGCTAGTTCCTCCTTCACTCTAAAAAATGATACATTGACATTGTTTTGTTTCAAAGAGTGGTACCCAGTTTTGTAGTGCGTAACGTCACGCCTTGTTTCTGATGACGGTCTACGTTTGTGACCCATTTACAGTTGAAGATTATTACAATGTGACATACGAGCAAAATGATAAATTGCAACGAATAGCAAGATTTGGCTATGAAAGATGTTTAATGATGTTAAGATTAACAAAATTATTTCAAGGTATCACTGAATGGAGAGTTTGATAGAATAAATACAAATTCCTGTTGCTGAAAGACATGGTCTGATGGACTTCCATGTTATATTTGCTTGAACGGCAGAAGAATGGGGTCGAATATAGCATACGCTTTTATTCAGATCCCATTAGCGAGTTTTAGAGAATGCAGACAGCTATGTTCGAAGTCCATGAAGAAATATATCAGTAAAGCTAGCAGTGGAAAGGAAAGGACCAGTCACAGAAAGAACAGACAACCCTTAAAATAGTCTGCAACGCACAGCAGACAGATGAATCGTCCGTTTCATGGAGTATTCCACCAGTGCCTGGCTGAAAATATTTAGAGTTCTCATATCTTCCTGTGTGGACTGTATTCAAGAGTCATAATATTTTCTAAACGTGTTCTTTTTATATTCTATAAGACATTCCTGCTACAATCCAGGACCCGAAATTACTATAGCGAAATGTGCCTGTTCAAGAACTGGAAAGCAGGATTGAGAATGGCAACAAAGCTGGTGAAAGGTCTGAGAATGTCGAATGACAAAACCTAAAACGATCTCTCAAGAGACGCATATATTTTCACAAACCCGGTAAGCGGACCAAAGATGAAGTCAAGGGTCAGAGACAATAGCATTACCTTTATTTTACAAACAAGAAAAGATACGGCAACTTCATGGCAGGAGAGCAAGTGCATAATTATATAACGTTGGATTGATGAGTTCCTCCAACAAACTTGAATTGCATTTTAAAAAAATGATTTCTCATATTGTATAGGAGCAACGAAAAAGAAATTCCCAAACGATTATGTTTGTGTCCGACGTG